>CM053789.1:382768354-383968354 GCA_028749045.1 Cupressus sempervirens
CGATGTTATACAAATAATCAATATATTGTTTTAATTTAAAATAATGTTACAGAGCTTCCATTTTGTTGCGAAGGAGCACATGTATGTTGAGTATTTTGGAAAGGAAATTGAGAAATCAATTGTTTCGTTAGGACCTCTCTTATCAGCGGTTGTGTTTGAATTAGTGTTTTTAAAGAAAGAAATAGATCGTGAAAGTGGCATTAGGATTGGAAGCCATATGGAAGCCCTTCTTGTGGGTCCTCGATGGTGAATATGTAATACATATATGACTGGAGCGTGAGTGCTTGCATTTCTTTGATTATAATCGTTACTTGTTTTTTATGCTAATGCCCATTTCCGCATGCACATGGGATTCCCTTTTAATATCTACTTTTCCTTTCATTGCATGGTGTTGCATCTAGTATGTGTTAGAATAGGAATGTTCCCAACTTCTTAGAATCTATGGGTAAATAAATAAATAAAAATATCATTCAACTTCGTTAAATATATTATTTTAAATTTAGAGAAAAATATGTATACATATTATTTTTTAAAAATAATATTATTAGATTAATATTGTTAATAATCAAACTACCTTCGTTCCAAAAGTATCATACCTCTCTCTAAACTAAAAATGATTTTTGAACCAAGCTATATCTCCTTTAGAACCAAGAAACCATCCATTATTCCAAATAATTCATCCATTGCAGCCTTCCTCGTCAAGTTATCCAAAAACCCTCAATTGTACATTCGCCCCCACAAGAAACCCAGTTATGAAAAACTAGACAGACATGAGTATAGAACTATTTAGACGAATTCTTTGAAATATCCACCTAAACCAACACAAATTGATACTAAAGATATCTTGATTATCAGTAATAAATATTCTGAAGAAATATGTGATGCAAAGCCTCACCTAGGAAAATTTAGGAAGAAATTAATCACTCAACTAAGTTGCTTCAAGGGGGACATACACCTTCAGGATCGTTTGAAAAATTACTTCAAATTGTGGACTAACTAATTATCTTAATACCTATTCATGCATTGACCTATGACAAGAACTTTCCTGACCTCCTATAGAAACATTTGTTTTCTGCACCAAATTAAAATATGCTAACTGAACTCCTCCTTATTGAACTCGAAACATATGGACAACTTGATCACTTTCAAATGTAAAACTAAATCTCAAAGAAAATATAAAATAACTATCCATCAACAACAAATTGTATTTAACTTCATAGCACCATTTCATATATGAGATATAAAACTTAGGGCCGAGTCGACTGTCGAATATGCCATTCCCAATCACTCACAACTTCTATGAAATCCAAAATATAAAACAACCCTCTTTACTCTCACATTTCAATTATGTGATTTCAATAGATCGATGAATACATGAACATATTCACGTGATTCATAGATTGACTTCCACATGGGTATAGAAAGGAATAAAAGAAACAAGGAAATAGGGGAAAAATAAAAATATATAATACATAAATCCACTGTAATCCCAGAGAATGGATTGCAAAGAATTTAATAGACTCTCATCCATTTTTGTGACCCTCAAAATAGCTTGTAATTACATTCACAAGTTTAGAAAATAGAACTTTCTATAATAGAGTACAAAAATCTAAAAACACAACTTAATTTCTCAATACATCAATCAAATGCCATGTCATACAATGATTAGATTAGTACTCTACCTTCAAAATGTATGTTCTTGAATTTAGGAAAGAAAAATGGAAAAATCACACATTCAAATCGTAGCTCATAAAAACTCAAAAACTTTCTATTCCTCTCTATATTCAATCCTTCATTACATTCAAAAATATGCCTTTTCAATACTTTCCTATCTCTATTGTAGGAAGATGTAGCATCATCCAAAAATCAAGAACAAAGACACATTTTTTCAAATCGTGAGGAGTCCAAAACTGTTGCCAACTTCTTGTAGTTGTCCAATGCTTAGTTGGCTTAATTATTAAACACATAAAACTCTGACTTAAAAAGTGAAGTAGTGCAAGGCAGGAGAATACTCAAAGGAGATGTCCTAGCCCCTAGAAAATAAACACATAGCAAAAACACAACAATAAGAAGCAATAATACAAGACCTGATACCAAATGACAACTCTTTATTCATAGATATAACTGATTACATGCAATATGCCTAGCTATAAGGCCTTTCGGGTTAAGGCCAAATATAAACAACAATTACAAAACAATCAATTCTGTAAGATCCAACTTACAAACTCAATCCCAGCTAGTCTAGATACACAACTGGATAAGAACACCAAGAAGAATCTACACTTGTACCCTCAAGTCCACCAAGTAATCCTCTAGTTCCCAAGCCATAGCCCTAGCTTTCCAAAATTCACATCTTTCTTCCTTTCCCAAAACTAAACTGCCAAAAGACTCAACAAGACCCTTATTTATACTTGCCAAAATAGCTTATAGAACATTCTAGAACATACAAAATCAGAAGGTCGACCCAACAACGGTCAAGACACATCCCAAGGCAAGATCTCATCATAAATGTCATGATCAAAATAGATCTTGCAAGTCATCTCACACCAAAAATCCAAAAATCACATCCAAAATGCAGACACTCGACATGAACAAAAAAAATCAGCATCCACTAGCTACAGTAACTTGGCATCCACTAATTGCTATAGTACCTCGGCACCAACTAGAGCTCTAGTAACTTGGCACCCACTAAGTGCTATAGTAACTTGACACCAACTAGAGCTATAGTAACTCGGCACCCAATGAGTGTTATAGTAACTTGGCACCCACTAGATAACTCAATGGCAACATAAGATCCAAAACCACTAGCACTTAGCTTCAACATGTAGGATTGCAAGAAAGCCTAGGATGCTCTTGCATCAGACACCCCAAGTTAAAAAATATGTTCTAATAATTGGAAGAACATCTTTTGGGATTCAACACATAAGTCCTAAATTGGTTCTTCACATACATATCCTCCAAATCTTCAAGTTGTACACTCTTTCCCTTGCTCTTCTTCTACTTTGTCACATCTATCTTAGGTGTGCTATAGATCTGCTTTCCATACTGATCTCCAACCTTCTCAAGATCTGCCAACTCAACTTGGCTACCAATACTCAAGTTCCTCCTACCGAGCTCTTCATTCTACAAAAGAATCAGGAAAAACTTTTTGCCACCTTTCTCAAAAATAAACACATTCTTGACACAATCGTGCATAGCTCTATAATCATACTACCAAGGTCTACCAAGCAACACATGACAACTTTTCATGTCCACAATATCACATAGCACTTGATCCTTATATTGCCCAATCTAGAAATCAACAAGCCATTGCTCCCTCACTTCCAAAACATGTTCACCTTGCAACCAACTGATCCTATAAGGATAAGGATGTCTCGTTCTCTTCAAACCAAGTTTTTGAATGATCTCCTCAACAACACAGTTATTAGTACTACCACCATCCAAAATCACCTTGCAAACTTTACCACCAAACTAGTCCTCTAACAAGGATCTGATGTCCTCTCACCAACCAATACTCGCCAAGTGAGCAAACTTTCTCCTTGCTCAGGCTGACTATCTTGAACTACAAGATCATTCACAATAGTAACTGTCCTACCAATCATACATTCAAAAGATCTATGCCCTTCTTTCCCACATCTGAAATAATTACCTTTGAATCCACCTCCACCTGTCCTTCATTTCTATTCAACAGTTTTTGGTTCATCTTCTACTTTCGGTTTAGCTTGTGTTGAACTATCCTACTTCTCCTTCCCTCGAGAACTACCTTGATTCTTCCTCTTTAGCTTCTCCTCTACTCTCAAAGCATACTGATAAGCATCCTCAACTAAAGAAATATTCAGCATACCAACCTCATCCTAAATATTGAATCTCCAACCATTAATGTACCATGCTACCTTCTCTTTTGACAATTCTCTATGCCTAGACCAAATAGTCAACTTGTAGAACTCTTCAGTATAATCTTTCACAGTCATATCCTTCTATTTCAGATTTTGCAACCTCTTAAACAACTCAAGTTCATAATCAACAAGAATGAACTTAGCCTTTAGCTTAGTCACCATCAATCTCCATCTAGTAATCTTCATTTCACCTTCCTCTTCTTTGTCTCTTTGTAGTTCCTTCCACCAAAGAGCAGCATGTCCCTTCAACTTTGTTTGTGCCAACCTCACCCTTAGTGGATCCTCAATATCCTCAAGCTCAAAGTAGTCTTCCAATTCACCAATCCAATCAATCAAGTCTTCATAATTCAAAGTACCTGAGAAATTAGAAACCTCCATCTTACGATTCAACTTCAACTGAGATCCATGTCTATAAAACTGACCAACCCTAGTTCCCATAGGTCTCTCCACACAATCAGTTTTGTCCTCACCACTAGATCTAGTAGCTTCAAAGTCTTTAGCAACTTCCTCATAACTTCCTTCAATACCCACATGCCTAGTTACACCACCTAAAGCACTTACAATTTTAGCAATCATGTCACTCTTCATCAATGCAATCTCAGATCTGAACTTTTCTCTCATCTTCTCTGAGATCCTTTCTTCTAAAGCATCACTAAGATCATTAATTTCCCTAGGGTCCAATCTTCTTGGAGACATCTTCCAAAATTTTAGCAAACCCTAAGAAACAAATCCACCAATCCAGAAGATCAAGTAGCCACAAGATCAACCTTCTTTGCAAAACCTGTTGTAAACTACCTCATCTTTGGCAATCTATCAACACACTCAAGAATAACCTTCGCTTTGATACCATATGATGTAGTGTATGATAGAAGAATCCCCAAAGGACATGTCCTAGCCCACAAAAAATAACCACTCAACAAAAACACAACAACGAGAAGCAATAATGCAAGATCTAACATCAAATCACAACTCTTTATTCATAGATATAACTGATTACATGCAATATGCTTGGTTGTAAGGCCTTTTTGGTTAAAGCCAAATACAAATAGCAATTACAAAAAAATCAATTTTGCAAGACCCAACAATATCCAACTTACAAACCCAATCCCAACTAGTCTAGATACACAACTGGATAAGAACACCAAGAAGAACCCACACTTGTACCCTCAAGTCCACCAAGTAATCCTCTGGTTCCCAAGTCATAGCACTAGCTTTCCAAAATTCGCATCTCTCTTCCTTTCCCAAAACTAAACTACCAAAAGACTCAACAAGACCCTTATTTATACTTGCCAAAATGGCTTATAGAACATTCTAGAACATACAAAATAGGAAGGCCAACCCAACAATGGTCAAGGCACATTCCAAGGCAAGATCTCATCATAAATGTCATGATCGAAATAAATCTTGCAAGTCAGCTCGCACCAAAAATGTAGAAATCACGTCCAAAATGTTGACACTTGACATAAACAGGAAAACTTAGCATCCACTAGCCACAGTAACTCAGCACCCACTAAGTGCTATAGTAACTCGACACCAACTAAAGCTACAATAACTCAACACCCACTAAGTTCTATAGTAACGCAACACCAACTAGAGCTACAATAACTCGGCACCTACAAAGTGCTATAGTAACTTGGCACCAACTAGAGCTACAGTAACTCAACACCCACTAGATAGCTTGACAGCAACATAAGATCCAAAACCACTGGCACTTAGCTTCAACATGTAGGATTGCAAGAAGGCTTAGGATGCTCCTACATCAAAAAAAAAACTAACTCAACTGAAAATCAAACACATATTGTCCTAAGTCGCTATACTTGGAGAGTTCATCAAATTACTACTCTATTTATGCCACCACACATAGGATTTTATTAAAAACATTAAAATTGAAAGCACGCATAAAACATCTCGTTAACTTCCTGTAGCATTTTCAACCATGTTAATTCCTGTAGCATTTTTTTGATTTGCCACTACAGCATACTCCCCTGTAGAATGAATCTCAAGTCCACTTGAGATGAGAGGTTGTAGTGATGAACCATGTTTGTTGATTTGTTTCTCATACATCCAAATAGCTTCTATCGCTGGTTTGTTCTTCCATTTGAGTAAATATTGAATGTATTGTCTCCTTGAAGTCTTCTTCATCTTTGTATCGAGTATTTTCTCCAATTGAGGTGATGTTGGTTTAGATACTTGCTACAAATCTATTTTTACTGAATCTTCCTGTACTGATTGTGTTTTAGAACCTTTGTATGGTGTGAGATCACAAACATTAAATATGGGTGAAATACCAATGTCTAGAGGTAATTGAATCTTGTATGCATTGTGTCCATATTTTTCCAGAATTTGACAAGGACCAACCTTCTTAGGTAATAACTTTGTATGCTTTTTTTGAGGTAATCTTTCTTTCTTCATATATGCCCATAGTAAATCAACGACATTGAACTATGCCTCTTTTCTGATCAAAAAATTCTTTTTATTTCTAATTTGAATTCTGTAGTTGTAACTTGACTTGATCTTGGACCTCTTTAATAGCTTCAGCAAATTCTTCACCATGTGAATTACTCAGAAAAGTGTTTGGAATTTCTCTCAGCTTGATATTTTTTTGTGGGTGTGTACTATACACAATCTGAAATGGTGATTTCTCTATACTCCTATTCATTGTATCATTGTATGAGGATTCAACTTGAGCAAGTATAGAATCTCATTTTTCTGCATGTTGTTTTGTAAGACATCTTAACAAATCTCTCAAAGATCTGATGACAACTTCCATTTGACCATCAGTTTGTGGATGATATGCAGATGAAAAAGATAAATTTGTGCCAAGTTTTTTCCAAAGTGTCCTTCGAAAATGACCTACAAATCTGCCATCCCTATCTGAAACAATATTCAATGGTAATCCATGAATCCAAACTATCTCTTTGAAAAATAAATCTACTATGTATGAAGCATCTTTGGTGGATTTACATGGTAAGAAATGTGCCATTTTAATACTAAACCTATCCACAACAACAAAAACACTATCATAAACTTTTTAAGTTCTTAGTAATCCCATAACAAAATCCATATTGATACTTTCCTATAGTCTTGAAGGAATACGCAGGGGCTGATATAACCCTACATTAGTACTTTTACCTTTACTTTTCTAACAAATGGTGCACTCTTCCACAAATTTTCTCACATCTTTCTATAACTTTGGCCAAAAGTAATTTCTACAAACCAACTCAAAAGTCTTATCTAGTCCAAAATGACTAGATAATGCTCCACTATATTTCTCTTGTATGATGTTATCTCTCATTGAACATTTTGGTATGCAAAGTTGTCCTCAGTTGAATAATAACCCTTCTTGAATCATAAAATCAAAATACTCACGATTGTATCTATCATCCAGATTAGTATGCACTTCATAAATCTCTTTGAAATCAGCATCATCAAAATACATATCTTTCAAATTTGAAACTCTTGTAGTTTCCAACTAAATTTGAGAGGTAGTCAAACCCCTTCTACTTAATGCATCAGCAATCTTATTTGCAACTCCCTTTTTTTTCTTAATAGAAAAAGTGAATGCTTGCAAAGTCTCTACCCATTTCATATACCTATAATTCAGTTTCTCTTGACTGTTTATGAAACTAAGGGCTTGGTTATCTATGTATACAATGAATTCTTTGGGCAGAAACTAGTGTACCCATTTCATAAGGGATTAGACAAGGGCATACATTTCCAGATCATATGAAGAATATTTATGTTTAGCTTCACTAAGTTTCTCACTAAAGAAGGTTATAGGCCTACCCTCTTGACTAAGTACACCTCATATTGTTATGTTGTTGGCATCACATTCTATTTTAAAGAATTTACTAAAATCAAGAAATGTGAGGACTGGTTGTTGGGCTACTTTCTACTTAAGAAGTTCAAAGGCTTCACTAGCTTCTATTGTCCAAACAAATTTACATTTATGTCTTCCTTTTATGGTATTCAAAATAGGTGCACAAATCAAACTAAAATTTCTAATGAACTTTTTGTAGAAAGTGGCTAAACCATGAAAACTTCTAACTGTTGCAATAGTTCTAGGACTTGGTCATGAAAGAATTGCACTTGCCTTATCTTGATCCATCTAGAGTGTTCCCTTTGAGATTACAAATCCAAGGTATGTCAACTCCTCTTGCATAAAACTTCATTTATCCAAATTAATCATCAACTTTTCTTCTTGTAGCCTCCTCAACACCAAATCTATATGTTTTAAATGCTCCTCTTTTGTGTCACTGAAAACTAAAATGTCATCTAGATGCAAAATTTCCTATAAAATCTTTGAGAACTTCATTCATAAGTCTCATAAATGTACTAGGAGTGTTAGACAATCCAAATGGCATTAGCTTTCATTCATATAATCTCTCATTTTTTGTAATGTTGTTTTCCATTCATCTCCTAGCCTAATTCTTATTTGATGATATCCACTTTTTAAATCAATTTTTAAAAATATCTTGCCTTACCCAAACAATCAAGTAAATCTTTTATTCTAGGCATTGGAAATTTTTAATTTATAGTGATCTTGTTCAATGCTCTCGAATCTGTGCATAGTCTCCATGTTCCTTCTTTCTTTGGTTCTAGGACTACAAGTACTGCACATGGACTTAGACTTTTTCCAATCAAACCAATTTCAAGTAACTCTTCAATTTGCCTTGCCATTTCTTCATTCTGTTGTGGTGTTAATTTGTATGTAGCCTTGTTTGGTAATGTTGAACCTATTATGAGATCAATGTAATGACTAATTTCTCTCATAGGTGGGAGACTCCTTGGTATTCCATCAGCTATGATTTCCTTGTACTTGTCCAAAATTGGTTTAACTTCTTCCGCTACCTTTTTTTTTCTTCTTTTCAATCACTTCCACCTTCAAGTTTGAATGTTCCATTTTTTATTTTTCTTCCTCAATTTGATTTTCAGCATCATTCTATAATTTATCTTTGAGTACTAGAATTAATGCAAAGAGTGGACACTTCTTTCCTTTTACTTCTTTCAAAAAATATTTCTTACCCATTACCATAATCTTAGCTTCTCTAGCTTTTTCTTCTTCTTGAATTGGTTCAATTAGAGGTACTAATTATATGACCTTTCCATTCTTTGTAATGGTGTAATTCTTCACTCCATCATGTTGTACCTTGAGATTGTATTTCCATGGTCTACCAAAAATTAAATGGGATGCATCCATATTAACAATATCAAACAATAATTTGTCTCTGTATGCTCCAATCTAAAATTCAACCCAAGCTTGTTCTTCTACTATAGTTTGCTGTCCTCTATTCAACCAAGACACTTTGTAAGGATACAAATGTGGTGTTCTTGGTAACTTTAACTTCTCCACCATTTCAAGAGCTATGAAATTCTCTATAGAACCAAAGTCTACCAATAAATTGCAAGCCTTCCCTCTAGACTTACAAGTAGTTCTGAAAATAGACTTCCTCTATGGTGGCTCTTCTTTTACAATCATCTTCAATAGTGTTCTGCTCATCATAAGTGCTTCTCCCCTTTCTCAATAACCATAAGTTTCTAAATCATCTTGTAAATCAGCTTCTTGTGTCATGTGTATTCTCCTTTCTCCATGAGTACTAGAGCTTGCCTTTGTTGGACATTTATGTGTCATGTGACCTTCTTGGTTACAATTGTAACATCTTATTGTTCCATTTGTTCTTCCTGGTGATTTTTCTCTAAAATTTGGTCTTCTACTCTGAAACTTCCTCTGAAATTATCAAACCTATTCACTTCATTATATGCCTCTATTTGTGGCTTAAAATTTGGGTTTCGTCCTCTAAATGTGCCTTTTCCTCTGAATGTTTGTCTTCCTCTACCTCTATTGTTATCCTCTTGTCTCCTCTTGATTTTCTCTTCCACTTTCAAAGCTAGTTGGTAACATTTAGCTATTGTGTTAGGACTCAACAACTACAACTCCTCTTGTATATTCATTCTTAAACCATTTAGGTATCTTGCTACCTTAATACTCTCAAGTTATACCAATTTTGATCTTAGACTCAACTTCTAAAATTCCTTTGTATAAGTGCAGATATCCATATCTCTTTGTCTAAGATTCTACCTTTTTTGATGTAACTATACTTCATAATCTTCAAGGAGATATGTCTCTCTTATCATAGACACAATCTTCTTCCATGAACAAACTTTCCTCTTCTCTTCCTTTTCTCTTTCTTCTTGTATAAAGTTCCACCATATAAGAGTTGCTCCCTTCATTCTAGACTTAACCAACTTGACTTGTTGTGATTCTGAAATCTTCTCACATTCAAAGTGATCCTTTAGAGCATCAATCTATTCGAATACTAACTCAACATCCATCTTTCCCGTAAACATAGGTAACTCAATGGGTTTTCTTTCCAAAGCCTTCAAAGCTTTAAAAAATGGTTTGTCAGTTTTAGATACTTCATCCTCATCATCATCTGGGACATCCTCCTCCTCCTCTTCTTCTTCTACTTTTATTTCTTTCTTCTCAACCAAATTCTTCATGTGTTCCAACTTACTGGCTAATTATACCAATATCCCCTTCATTTCTCTATTCTCTTTCTGAAGAAATTCTTCTTGCTCCTCAACCTTATTAGCTAACTCTACATTGGTCACCATATTTCTTGACCCTACTAAAGAATCTTGATCAAGAACATACAACATGTAACTTCACACAATTTGCAAACTATCTAGCTCTGATATCAAAAATGATGTAGAGCCTCACCTTGGAAAATTTAGGAGAAAATTAATCACTCAACTAAGTTTCTTTAAGGGGAACATACACCTTCAAGATTGTTTGACAACTTACTTCAAATTGTGGACTAATTGATTATCTTAATACCTATTCATGCATTGACTTACAATAAGAACTTTCTTGACCTCTTGTAGCAACATTTGTCTTCTACAAAAAATTAACATATGTTGTCCAAACTCCTTATTGAACTCGAAACACATGGAAAACTTGATCACTTTCAAATGTAAAACTAAATCTTAAAGAAAATATAAAATGACTATCCATCAACAATAAATTGTATTTAACTTCATACCACCATTTGTATATGGGATTTAAAACTCAGGGCTGAGTCGACTGTCGGATATGCCATTCTTAGTTACTCACAACTTCTATGAAATCCAAAATATAAAACAACCCTCCTTAATGTCACATTTCAATTATGTGATTTCAATAGATCAGTGAAAACATGAACATATTCACCCTATTCATAGATTGACTTCTATTTGGGTATAGAAAGGAATAAAAGAAATGAGGAAAATCAAAATATATAATACATAACTCCTCTACAATCCTAGAGAATGGATCGTAGAGAGTCTAATAGACTCCCATCAATTTTTGTGACCCTCAAAATAGCTTGTAATTACATTCACACGTTTAGAAAATTGAACTTTATGTAATAGAGTACAAAAATCCAAAACCACAACTTAATTTCTCAATAAATCAATCAAATGTCATGTCATGTGATGATTATATTATCACTCTACCCTCAAAATGTAGGTTCTTGAATTCAAGAAAGAAAAAGGGAAAAATCACACATTCAAATTGTAGCTCATAAAAACTTAGAAACTTTCTACTCTTCTCTGTATTTGATCCTTCATTACATTCAAAAATCTACCTTTTCAATACTTTCCTATCTCTAATATAGGAAGATGAAGTGTCATCCAAAAATCAATAACAAAGAGACATTTTTCAAATCATGAGGAATCCAAAACTGTTTCCAACTTCATGTAGCTATCCAATGCTTAGTTGGCTTAATTATTAAACACACAAAACTCTGATTTAAAGAAAACTGACTCAACTAAAAATCAAACACACATTGTCCTTAGTGGCTATACCTGGAGAGTTCATCAAATTACTACTCCATTTATGCCACCACACATAGGACTGTATTAGAAACATTTCATTAACTTCCTATAGCATTTTCAACCATGTTTGTTCTTGTAGTATTTGTTGATATACCACTGCAACAATATGGAGGGACTGTCAAAAACTAGGCACCTTTACAATTTGGAATGGATCCAAAGATAGACTCCAAGATCTAATAAGATGGTTGAAGGATCATTGGAATAAATAGGTAACTATTTCTATCTAGTCAAATTTCATTTTTTATTTACGTTGTCAAAGTTCTAAAATTAGAGATGAAATTATACCAATGGCACACCTATTGTTTAAAGGGCATTCTATTAAATTTTTAGCTTGGATACCTAATTTCAAAGAGAAAAATTCAGATAAACTCATAATGCCATCATGGTTTGAATTCAAAAATATCCCCCTTGAACTTTATCACAACCAAATATTACACAAAATTAGAATAGCATTGGGTGATCTCATAGGTGTAGAATTTGAACCTATTTTATCTAGCCAAGTAGGCTTTCTCATCAACTCAAAATTAGGAACCTAGGAATCAATTGTAAGGAAACTCAAGTGCGAAAACAACTTCCTACACTAATCTCTTAAGAGAAGTATGGTAAAAATCCTATTAAAATATTTTGCACTTACAGATTCAATATCATGTAAACAACAATATTTCAGCCAAGCAAGCATAAAGAAAATAGATAGAGAAAGAAACACATAACACAATGATTTGCCAGTGGGAAAAAACCTTTCGATAAAATAACCCCACGCCTCCAGAACCTGCACAATGTATTTTCTTCAACAAAAGGTTACAATACACTTGTAGTGCAAGCCCAACAATGACAACAGAAGACTGCAATAGCAACTCATAGTACCAACAATACACTCTCTCACATCACTTCTCTTTGTAACCCTAAAAACACTTATAACATGCCCTGAACCCCACTATTGGGGTAGAGTGTACAATACTCAAATATCTTAGTTGCCACATGTCTTCACCTATCATTGAATCTTCCTAACATAGCTCTTACATGTCATAGGAAACCATCATAGCCATTTTAGCCATGATCTCCTTACACACAATTCAAGATGTCGACACATCAACATTATTTGCAAGAAATGCATTTTACAAAACAAATAATAAGAATAGGAATTACACAAGGTTGATACACCTTATTCCTAACATTCTCCCACTTGTCAAACACCTTGCAAGAGCAATAGGAACATAACAGGAACTAACCGCTATAGGCCAAAAGGCCCATAGACTCCGAACACCATCTGAACTTCTCAGTGCCCACTGGTTTCGTTAATGCATCTGCAACATTCTTCACAATATCTACCTTTTCCAAATTTACCTTTCCATCTTCCACCATATCTCTCACAAAGTGATATTGCACATCAATGCGCTTCGTTCTGGCATGGAAAGTTGGATTCTTCACAAGGCAAATAGCACTCTAACTGTCACACCAAATAGTAATATGTTCTGCATCAACATCAACATCAAAACACAATCTCTTAAGCCAAATGGCTTCCTTACAAGCATGAGTAGCAGCTATGTACTCAGCTTTTGTAGTGGACAAATCAACCACAGGTTGTCCCTTGCTCATCCAACTAATGGCACCACCAAACATAGTGAACACATAAGCACTGGTGGATCTCCTGCGGTCAATATCACCTGCCCAATCTGAATCCACAAACCCATGAATACAAACTGAATGCAAAGATCCAGAAGAGTTACCATGATAACATATGGAGTAATCTGATGTACCCCTCAAATATCTAAATACTCGCTTAACTGTATCCCAATGTATCCATCCAGGATTAGCCATAAATCAACTCAGGACTCCCACTGCTTGGGCAATGTCTAGTCTAGTACAGACCATAGCATACATAAGACTGCCAACTACACTAGTATAAGGTACTCTACTCATGTCCTCCACCTCACTAGGAGATTTTGGACAATCATCTATAGATAACTTTGTTCCCACAGGAATAGGAACACATAGTGGTCTACAATATGCCATGTTGAACCTGTCCAACACAGACTTCACATACTTACTCTGACTCAACCAAATTTTTCTGTTAGACCTGTCTCTACTGATTTCCATACCCAAGATGTACCTAGCTACCCCAAGATCTTTCATCTCAAAATATGCTGACAACTAAGATTTAAAATCAGAAATCATACCCTTACCCTTCCCAAACAGCAACATATCATCAACATATAATGCAACAATAAGAAGGCGATCATTTTCAATTCTGAAACAAACACAATGATCTGATTTCGATCTTACAAATCTAATTGACAACACAAAAGCATCAAACTTAAGGTACCACATCCTAGGAGATTGATTCAAACCATATAGAGATTTCTTTAATCTGCAAACTAAGGATTCTTTACCTTTAACAATGTAGTGCTGAGGTTGTGACATATAAATCTCTTCCTCCAAATCACCATGGAGGAAAGATGTCTTCACATCCATCTGTTCTATCTCTAAATCATATGATGCAGCAAGAGATAAGAAAAATCTAATGGATGTCAACTTTGCAACAGGAGAGAATATTTCACCATAATCTATTCCCTCTACCTGTGAATACCCCTTTGCAACCAATCTAGCTTTGTACCTTTCAACACTACCATCTGCACAGAATTTCTTCTTGAACACCCATTTACAGCCAATAGATTTTCTCCCTTTAGGAAAAGGTACAAGGTCCCATGTTTTGTTTTTCTCTAATGAAGCCATCTCATCATCCATAGCCTCAATCCAGGAACCTGCATCTTCCATGCCCAAAGCCTCTTGCATAGATCTAGGCTCATCAGTGTTAGTAATCAAAGCAAAAGCACAACTGGAATCTAACATAGAATAACCAAACCTTTCTGGTTGCTTTCTTTCTCTTATGGATCTCCTCAAGGGCAGAGGTTGAGGTTGTTCTTCCTCTTCTTCTGAACTATCAGAGCTACTAGAGCTCTCCTCATCATTAGACCCAACATGGTCTCTCTATTCAGTCTTCTCAGGGGTAGGAGGCAACTGAACAACATCTTTTTCCTTTTCTTTTTCATCTGGTTGTAGCACAATAGGAGAAGATGTTAGCTCTCTAAAAATAACATTTCTACTATACAACACCTTACTAGTCATAGGATCCCAAAGCTTGTATCCTTTCACAACAGCACTGTACTCGATGAAAATACATTTAACAGCTTTGTTTTCCAACTTAGATCTTCTCTCCTTTGGAACATGTGCATAAGCTTCACAACCAAAAACATGAAGATGTCTAATTGAAGGCTTCTTACCAGACCACACCTCCATGGGTGTCTTACCAACAAGGGCTGATGTAGGAGATCTTTTAACCAGATAGCAAGCAATGGCCACAACTTCGGCCCAAAACCTTTGTGCTAAACCAGCTCCACTAAGTATACTCCTAGCCTTCTCCATCAATGTTCTGGTCATTCTCTCTACAACTCCATTTTGTTGTGGGGTATAAGGAGTTGTCTTATGCCTCTCAATACCTTGTTCTTTATAGAACTGTTCAAACTTTGCTGAGAAAAACTCACCACCATTGTCAGTTCTCACACACTTAATCTTCTTACTAGTCTGATTCTCTACAAGGGCTTTAAATTCCTTGAATCGACTAAAAACTTGTGTCTTACTTTTAAGGAAATAAATCCATGTACTTCTACTATAATCATCTATGAAAGATACAAAAAATACAAACTTGGAGATTGAAGGAACTTTTACAGGACCAAATACATCAGAATGAATAAGATCCAAAACATCAGAAGATTTGTGAGAACTAGAGTAAAATTGAACACGATTTTGTTTACCGTAGACATAGTGTTCACAAAAGTTGAACTTGAGATTGCAATCATTTAACCCCTCAACAAGATTTTTATTTTTCAGGGTTCTAAGACCCTTTTCACCAATGTGACCAAATTTCAAATGCCATAACATTGTCTTTTTTGTAGGAAGCTTACCTTCCAAAGTTTTTGCATTGCCATCAGAACCAATAACCACAATATTCTTCACTGCTCGTTCAGATGGTGAGGATGAAGAACTATTATGTAGAGGAATACATGCATCTAGCTGAAATAAGGTACCTCTCCTAGTTCCCCTTACAAGCACTATCGATCCTCTCATCATCTTGCATCCTTCTTTCGAAAAAACAACTTGCACACCTACATCATTTAGCATACTTACAGATAATAGGTTTCGTGCCAAACCTGGAATGTGCATAACTCCATTGATTCCCTTTACTCGTCCATCAGGAAATTTGATAGTGACCCTTCCGCGTCCAACTATCTTTAGGTGAGAATCATCACCCAAGTACACCTTTCCACCATCAAACTCTTCATATCTTGAGAACCAATTTCAATGAGAGGTCATGTGAAAAGATGCACCCAAGTCAACCAACCACACATCATCAGATGCATGGGCTGCCAAAGCTACGATGAATGCATCGCCATCTTCTTGAGATTTTTCAGAACCAGAATCTGAGGCTTTCTTCTTCTTCTTAGGCTCTTTACAATCTTTATAGAACTGCCCAGTCTTATCACAGTTCCAACATTTTGCCTTGGACTTATTGGAAGTCTTTGACTTCCCACAGGATTTGGATCTACCCTTATTGTCAGACTCATTGTCATTTTTCTTCCCTCTTTTTGTGGAGATCCCATGAATAGCAAGGGCTTCTTTTTTCGAAACAGAAGCCTTTCTCTGCATCTCCTCCGATAGCACTGAAGACACCACATCATCCATTTTGAAGGTGACTAACGTGCTTCTGAGAGCCATCACAAGATGGTCCCATGAATCCGGTAAAGAACACAAAAGTGTGTAGCAATGATCCTCCTCCTCTATCTTGACACCAGCTGATGTCAACTATGCAGCCAGCAGATTAAATGCATTTAAATGATCCATTAAGGATCCACCTTCCTCCATTCACAGAGAATACAACTTCTTCCTCAAGAACAACTTGTTCACCAGAGATTTTGCCTGATACACAGCCCCAAGTCTTTCCCACAAACTATATGTAGTTTTCTTATCTAGAACATTCAGAAGGACTACATCGGTTAAACAGAGTCTTATGAGACCCTTAGCTTTATGGTCTTTGATATCCCAATCTGCTTGAGCTACAGTTGCTGGTCTTGTAGCACTTCTAGTTGCTTCCCATAGGTCACGATCTTCCAACATGTCTTCCATCTTGAGTTTCCACAACTCGAAATTAGTGCCATTAAATTTCTCCACCTCCATTCTTCCATATGATGAACTTGCCATCTCAATCTGCAAATAAGATTTAGGATGCTCTGCACAAGACTCCCACTCAACTTGAGATTAGCTCAAAAAACCCTACCCAACAACTAGGATCAAAAGTTGATCAAGCTCTAATACCACTTGTAAGGAAACTCAGGTGCAGAAACAGCTTCCTACACTAATCGCTTAAGAGAAGTATGGTACAAATTCTATTGTAACCTTTTGTTGAAGATAATACATTGTGCAGGTTCTGGAGGGGTGGGATTGTTTTACCGAAAGGTTTTTCCCCACTGGAAAATCATTGTGTTATGTGTTTCTTTCTCTATCTATTTTCTTTATGCTTGCTTGGCTGAAATATTGTTGTTTACATGATATTGAATCTGGAAGTGCAAAAGATTTTAATAGGATTTGTACCATACTTCTCTTAAGAGATTAGTGTAGGAAGTTGTTTCTGCACCTGAGTTTCCTTACATCAATAACCAAAAAAATCATTACTGATAGATCAATATATACACTTTCTTTTATTAGACACAAACATAAAATTAGGAAGATTAACACTTTTCATTCTAACATAACCTTAGGACACATAAAAAGGACAATAGATATAAAGGCTACATTTTAGAGTTCTCCTAGGTCATTTAAAGAAAACACGATACAAAATAGGACCACAAAAGAATTGGCAACATAACCCATTGGCAGTAGGAAAATGATAGTGTGAAATTTGACCAACTCACCAATACAAGGAGAAATGTAATTGGGGATAGAGAGTGAGTTAGATTAACAATATAAGGATTTTACCAATTCAACAAACACTCTCAAACAATGTGTGCTATGTTAGACTAACAAGAATTTTACATCAGAGCTAGATTTCAACTTAAAAAGCTCTCATAGAACATCACATGAGCTTCTTTTCCCTCAAAATGGCATACAAGATCAACTTACTCTCAGATTTGAAGAACATTCGATATATTGTACACATTGGTCCAATAAGATGATGAAAGATGCCCCTGAATAGCAAGCCCAGGAACTCATCCAACTATTAGAAATTTAGCAAATCAGCGATCCCTTTGTACCAGAAAGTGCATTACAGGACCACTCAAATACAACCATCACCAACACTAAAGAGCATAGTCCTCAAAAAGAAGAGTCTTCAATAGATAGCAGGAGAATAAATCTTGAAACCAGGATGAGTGAGACTGAAGTTCTAAATCAGATTAGTGAGAACAAGCAGTCAACTAAACAAACCTAGACACCCAGCTTCTCTCTTGATCGTAAAAATAAATATCATCCATTAAATACTCCACCAACATCAGGAGAACAATGGAGAAACATTATCATAAGGAAAAAAAATAAGAAAATATCACTAAAATTTTGACAAACTCTAGAGAATGGCAAAAATCCCTTCAAAGACATCTAGAAATGGGCAAGTCATAGGGAAAGACCCACAAAGGGAATAAAGACAATATTGAAATTATAATAGAAGTAGAATCTCTACTGAACAAAATCAACTCAATCAAATGAAAAAACCAAGGAAGTGAAGCTACAATGTCATCAGAAGAAAATACAGACAGTGAATTTAGCCGGGAAGAATTTGGAGCTCTAAATGATACATAGCAAGAACCAAATGATGAATAAGATATAAACTACCAACCTAAAATTACTTCAATAGAGGACTTTGAATCCAAATTGGAAAACTATCTCATTCAAAAAAGGAAAACATTAATCATAATATAAATAATATGGGTCTATTGATGGATCAACAGGGACTCAAAACACCAATTTGTGGTAAAAATAAATTGAAGAGAGGGGAAAAAAGTCATTAACATAACTAAGAAATGCAATAGGGCAAGATAAAAACCAAAAAAAGATAAACAAAGTCCTGGACAATGGGAAGGGGAGGTGCCCTCCACAGAGAAATTAGAATTACATCCTGGAATGCTAGGGGCCTCAACGCACCTAGCAAGAAGTGCCTAATAAAGTACAACCTCACCCTATTTGAATAAGAATTAATCCTTATCCAAGAAATGAAACTTAATAAAGAAGAAGGCACAAAACTAGGGGAAAAAACTAAGAAATTGGAAAGTAGAGTTTTCAAAATCAACTGGAGCATTAGGAGGTCTGGGGATTCTATGGAATCCTAGGAAAATCAAATTCAATAAAATTATCTCAAATAGAAACTAGATGGGAGGAAAAATCAAAAGATTCAGACATAATATCCAAGCAATAATTATCAATGTCTATGGTCCAACAAACCCAGCAGGAAAAAAAGAAGTATGGACAGATATCAACATATTCAGGGACAATTCTAGGAAGGGAACTTCATTTTAGGAGGAGATTTTAATGCTATCATCAGCCCAGAAGAAAATTTTGGAGGCTAAAAATATATCTCCCAAGAAACTTTAGAGTTTAGACAGTGGATGGAGAATAATAATCTTATGGATATCGAAACCAACAATGGAGTGTTTATATGGAACAATAGAAGAGTAGGCTTTGCAACATAGTCGAAAGACTAGATAGATTCTTATTTAAAGGAGACCTCAGTACATTTGACCTAACCTTCCAAGCATGAATCCTTCCTTTTGTTGGATCAGATCACTATCCGATTAGGCTTTAATTTTTGTCCCCAGAGCCTTTTAGAAACCCCTTTAAATGTGAAAAATGTGGCTTTTAGATAATAATTTTATAGAAAACATAAAAACTTGGTGGAATGAATCTACAGTCAAAGGATTCAAAATGTTCTGCTTTGTATCAAAATTAAAAAGATTAAAAGAAATTATATTGAAATGGAACAATGAACATTTCCATAATATATTCAAAGAGAAAATAGATAATGAAAAAAGAACTTAAAAATCTCAATGAGGAAGTTATTAGGAATGGAATTGATAATGGAAAATATCTAAAAGAAAAGGAACTTTAAGAATACAAGAGGATATACTAGCTAAGGAAGACATTTACTAGAAACAAAAATCTCACAAAAATTGGCTATAAGAAGGAGATCCCAATACCAAATTTTTTCACAGTAGTACACTAAACAATCATAATATTAACAAAATCTCTAAAATAAAAATTCCCCAAGGAAGCATTGAAGAGGACCCAAGAAAAGTTGTATAAATCTTGGTTGACTTCTATAATAATATCCTAAATAACTATGAAAGCTCCAAATAGATAGCACAAAATAATATGCTTAGCAACATACCCAAACTTATCACAATAGAAGATAACAAAATGTTAAACAAACCACTAACTAAAGAAGAAGTAAAACTAGCCCTAGTTAAAATGAACATAGACAATTCTCCAGGCCTAGACAAATTCCAAGCATTCTTCTTTCAAAAATGTTGGGACATAATAGGTGAAGACCTATGGAAAGCATTAGAAGCCATGAGAAATGCAGGTACTTTATTAACCAAAATCAATCACACTTTTCTTCCAAACCAATTTAGACCCATAGCACTTTGCAATACTATATATAAAACCTTATCCAAAGCCCTAGCCTTAAGGCTGAAACTAGTACTAGCTAAACTTATATCAAAAGAGAAAACAAGATTTATTCCAAGTAGGTCAATCCTAGATGGTATCATTACCCTTTAAGAAACCATACACTCAGCTACTAACAATAAAGAAGTATGCATGCTCATGAAACTAGACATACAAAAAACATAGGATATGGTAGATTAGAGATTCTTATGTAAAACCTTAGAAGCATTTCAATTTTCACATCAATGGGTTAACCTCATTTTTAACTATTTTGACTCCTAAGATTTCCGTTCTAATTAATGGCATTCTGAAATTTTTTTTTACCATATCTAGAGGTATAAGACAAGGCAATCCCATTTCCTCCTTTTTATTTATCATCATGATAGAAGCCTTCAGGAGAGCCATTAAAAAATCCCAAGAACAAGGTAGCATTATAGACATAAAGTTAACATAAAATATCCCTAACATCACCCATCAACAATTCACAAACCAACTCTATGATAGAAGCACAAAATTTCAAATGAATCATTTTAGAATATACCAAAGCCTCAAGCCAAAAAGCTAATGTTGATAAATTAGAAATATTCTTTATCAACACTTCACTAGTGATAAAAACCCATATTTTTTATATCATGGGATACAAGAAAGGTGACTTCCCATGTAAATGCCTAGGTATTCATCTAGGAAAGAATACCAAGTACCCCATAGCACGGGATCAATTACTAGACAAATGAGATCACCAAACTGCCAACTAGAAAGGGAAATGGCTTACCAAAGTGGGTAGAGCTATGAAGATTAAGGTTTTTCTCTCGGCTATATCATCATACCAAATCTCTTGTCTACCCCTACCCATAGGAGTTAATAAAAGACTCGAGAGTGAACTCAAAAAATTCTTTTGGAGTGGCATAGATAAACATGAGAAACTAGCCCTAATTAAATGGGATAACCTTTGTAGACCTAAAAACCAGGGAGACCTTGGCTTCAAAAATCTTTATTAGCAAAATAAAGCCTTTGGGGAAAACTTAGTTTGGTGCATGTATTAGGAAAAAGATAGCAAATGGGCTAGAATCTTATATCACAGATATTTAGGAGGATTAGATCCATACTTACTTTTCCAAGTGAAAGATCACCCTTGTGGATCAAACACATGGAACTTCATGCTAATTTGTCAACCACTAATCAAAAAGAACTTAACTTGGGATATCAAAAAAGGAGAAGAGACTCTATTCTAGGAAGACTCATGGGATGGCCTTCCCTCCCCAGATAGTTATGATCTATCACCTAACATTAAAAATACTCTTTCTAAACTTTGGGGGATAAAAGTAGCCAATTATAAAACTATTACAAAAACAATATTAGAATGGAGATCCTTAGGATACACTAGTTTACCTCCTTTTGAAATAGTTCTAAAATAGAAGAGTTCTCAAAATTTATAAATAATAGGTCAGCATGTTGTAACGATATACATAATAAATTGATTTGGGGTCTTTCCAAGGATGGGTGCTACAAATTTAAGCTAGGTTACAAGACTTTAAGTCTGTCTTGCATTGAAGAAGATACCTATATTCCCCTCAATCTATGTTGGGACCTAGCCTGTCTTCCAAAAGAAATATATTTTTTATGGGAAGCCATACAAAACAAGATCCTCACTGCTAATAGATTTACTAGATTAGGTTTCAAAGGGCCATCCAGATGTTTTCTCTACAAATCCAATGTTGAAGATGATCCTCATTTACTCTATCAATGTCCATATTCTCTAAAATGTTGGGACTAGTTGAAACACAAACTTAACTTGTCTGCTCCACTGCACAACAACCTTGATCTCCATCTAAGAAGTTGGCCCACCTTCAATAAATGTAGTGTTTATAGTAAACTGTGGAATATTAATTTGTGCCTCCTATTGTGGGAAATATGGAAGGAAAGAAACAAAAGAATCTCCAACAACTTAGAATTGGATATACCCTTCTTCCTTAACAAAGTGGAAGCAAGTATACAAGAAGTTATGAATAATTATCTACATAAAGTAGCACAAGAAGATGGATCTTTTTCAGATTGGGATGTGGAAATGAAGAAAAAATGGACTAACTTAATCAAACCCCCATTAATATATTTTAAGAAAAAAAAAACAAGCACGCAAGGATTGTAAATGGGAACCCCCACCAATAGGATGGACAAAACTAAATTTTTTCAAAGCATCAAAAGGAAATTCGGGAATAGTAGGAATAGGATGCATCCTACATGTAGATAATGGAAACTATATAATAAAAAGATCAAAGCTCATTGGTAAAGAAACTAATAATATAACAGAGCTAGAAGCTCTCAAAGAAAGATTGAAGATTAGCAAAGACCAAAACATCAGAAAGCTCATTGTAGAAGAAGACTCACAAATCATTATCAATGCATTAAGGAAAAGACTACCCCAAACTAGTAGATCAATTCTAAAATAGAAAAGATACTCCCCTTATTGGACTCATTTGATGAAATTAGATTCCAACTCATTTTTTGAGAAGGAAACTTTGAAGTAGATTTATTAGCTAATAATAGAGTGATGGGTTTAGACTCCACTATTATTCCCTAATAACTTCATCTTCCTATTCAGATTATATATTTTTCAACCCTCCACATTCCCCTATATTCTTCATTTATAATCTTTATTGTCACTTAGGCATTATTTTTTTTCCTCTCTTGCCTTTCCCTCTTAATTCTCTTATAGTTACCTATCTTTCTAATTCTTCCTAATCCCTTTATTCTGGTCATGTCGAGCTTTCCCTTGATGATTATTACCAATATGATTTAAAGGCTATTGATTCTTATTTTAACAAGGTATCATGTCCCTCATGACAATTAATGATGACATTCCTAATGGAAATGTCAACATTCTGGAGTATTCTAGAGCATTCTAGTTGCAGTTTAAGAATGTAAGCTCCACCCTCCCCCTCAGCATCAAATAAATATTATCAAAATGGAAACTGCAATTGTTTTGTTTCATACATGTGAAGTGTGAACTATGGCATTCAAAGGCTCTGTAAAACTAGAGCAATGGAATTGAATACTCAACTTTGTCGATGACATGACTAGGATTTCCATCTTCAAGGCCCTTGGTGAGATTTTTTTCAACTTCAATATTACCTAGCACACAAATAGTGACATTGTAGGCTCTTTTGTAATGCCCCACCAAGGGACCCAAAAGAAATGACATAAAGTTTTACTAAGTTTGCCAACATTTTTTTTTTTGAAGTGAGAAAGAATAACATACACATCAAACACATAGTAGCAAAAGCAATAACATACAATCAACTAAAGCATACATAATAGATTACATTTCTTAGGGATCCCAAGATGTTGAGTCACATTTGAATCTAATCTAATAATAAGTTTAACAACTACCACAACCACATGAAAGAATAATTAGAAAGTCCAAAGTCCATAATATACATTTGTTTTGAATGCCTCTTGGCAAATGAAATTTGAAATGCTCAATCATCCATTGTACATGTCACGAGGTATGAAAGGCTAAAAGAATATACATATATAGAAATAGAAATATATCGTCCTACTCTAATCCATGGTACAAGTGCGATAAAATAAATGAATATAATAGCATACATGATACATTCATCCATCATAAGAGATATAACATCATAAAACATAACTAATCTAAGTGTGCAGTTCCTCCCAACTGTTAATAACATCATTAGACCATCGTGGGCCCCCATGCATAACATCCCAAACCACCAAAGAGATCATCGGTACTATCATAATAGGGATGTCACACCTAAACATGCTACAACATATGCATAAAAAAATCTAACATATAGAATAAAGCATAAGTATACAACATCATCTAAACATGATAAACAAGCATACCAAGAAGCTCTAGCCATGGTGACTACGGATGGATCTCAATGGTAAGAGTAAAAAAGCACTACCACCTAACCGCGTGGAACCTAAATGTCCCACTCCCACCATGCTGAGGAGATAGTCTCAAGTCCCAAACAGTATATCAAATCACATAACACAAGTACTCTCTAAGTCCAAGAAATCCTAAAAGTATCTCAAAGGTTCCAACACATAGATCGACATCTAGACCTAGAGGCACCACAAAGACATGCAGGAAACCTACTATGTAAGCGGGAAAGTGTCATCGCACAAATCACACGTTGGAAGTTACCCAAGAAATCCCTTAGGAATCCCAAGTCCTCAGTGTTCCTACAACCACTAGTATCCTCTCGTACTAATGACGCATACTATGGAATGCAAGGTCGTAACCAAGCGTTCTCTCAACTCCCATCCTAGTCTGTACTAGCACTTGAGGCATGGGCAAGAACATACAATTAATCTTATTAGGTTCATTTTAATCTCCATTTAGTGTAAATATTATCACTTATTAAAAAAAAAAACTTACAATGAGTCATCCCCAGAGCCACTTAAGGCCCCTATCCCCCATTGCAAGCCAATTCTTGACACTACACATAGATAACCTACCCTAGGCTCATGAAATCACAAATTAAAAAGTCACCTTAGTCCTATACAAGCGACTGGAAAGCATCAAAAGATATCCACAATATTCACATCAGTTCTCCATGAGCAACTGGAAAGCATCAAATGATAAGTCACAATATCCATCAGTTCTCAACGAGCAACGGTAAAGTATCCTAAAATAAATCACAATATCTATTGGTTCTAAACGAGCAACCAGAAAGCATCCCAAAAATAATACTGATCAAAGACTCCAAAATGGTCAAGCCAAACATGTCACAACATGACATCATCAAGAACAAATCATCTAAAACATCTCAATCCTCTCAAAGAGATTGGAAGGAAAATCAAATATAATTGATTGATGACTCAAAAATGGTTAAGTCAAGTATCTCATATACATACATCTCAGCTTCATACAAGAAGACTAGAAAGCAATAACAATCAGTAAATACAATCATATCATAGAGCATACTTAATCACATTACCATGGTTGGGTATAAAAGATCAAGCTCAAAACATCAACATGACATCACAAATACATAACCCTCGAGCCTCTGGTAAACATCCTAAACTCGTCAAACTAGGACAACCCCAAAACCCTAGAACATAGACAACACATAGAAAACATAGTAGTTTCACAGTTTGGTTTAGTCTTGAAAACACATATTTTAATTTACAGTAAGGTTTCTTTTTTCCATTTTAATGCATGTTCTAAGTAGATGAACAATTCTGAGTTTACCCCACAATTACCCTACTTTTGATTTTAAGCCAATTAATCAATATGACAAAAAAGGGTAATCATTTATTTAATTATTAAAATAATAACTTATATCCCTTTTCTTTTTCTTTTTTTAAAGGAATTTCAATTTAATTTAAGTCAATCCTATAAAAATCTACAATTTTATTAAACAATATTCATCATTAATTAAATTTAATTAAACCAATTTTAATTAAATTTATTAATAATTATCTGACTAAGCACTCATTTTAATATCTCATTAACTATCAATTTATTAAGTTTTAACAAAACTATTAATAAATTAATAATTTCAAATAACTATATTTAAATATATTTAGTAATTTAAAATAACTTAAATTTACTAACATTAATAATTAACAACTTAAATATCATTTTAAATTTAATTGAATCAATATTCAATAAATTAACATAAATATAATTTAATTTTGATAAAATAATAATAAATAAAACTATTAATAAATTATTATTAATTTATAATAATAATAAAATCTTATTAAAATGATCGCAGGCTACCGGCTTAATAACTTAGCCATTCGGCCATGCAATGGTACCCCCTGCATCATAGGTACA
Organism: Cupressus sempervirens; assembly: GCA_028749045.1. Taxonomy (NCBI): domain Eukaryota; kingdom Viridiplantae; phylum Streptophyta; class Pinopsida; order Cupressales; family Cupressaceae; genus Cupressus; species Cupressus sempervirens. The sequence goes on from CM053789.1 coordinate 382,794,644, forward strand.
TACTCTATGATTGCAGGCTCGCCGCCAACCAAAACAAGACCGCTTTCAAAATTAATGTATATTATTTTATTTTATTTTTTAAAATATAGATTTATTAAATTGTTTCAAGCACTCTCCCAAATGCAACTTATAAATATATATTTATATATATATTTAAACTGAATTTAATTAAATTTATTTTATTAAATTTTATCAATTATAAAATTTAAATTAAAAAAAAATTAATAATATATTTTAAATTATATATATGTATATATTTTTAAAACCCTTGACAAAATTTATAATTATATTAAATTTGATAAACAACCCTTTTTAATATTTATTTATTCTTTAATTTGTTTTCAACATTACTCTAACAAAGAAACTATTATTAACCATCCAAATTTTCAATCTATATTTTTCATTTATAAATTTAAAATTCAACCCTTCCCCGATTAAATCCTTATTTCTTTAATCTAGCAAACTAGGATTCATGATCACTTTTCTAATCTCTACATACGCCGAATATATTGACAAGTATTTAATAATTTACAATACTAAAATATTTAAGCTTTCATCACAGAGAATTTAGATATACAATCCACAGGCACAAAGTAGACATGAAAGGATAATTGCATAATTAATCAGTGATCAAAACACAAAACCCTACCTGAACCTGATGCTAATACGCAACCCCTAAAAACTATGAGAGAATTCGCTCCTCATTAAGAACCTTTCTCTAAAAAATTTCCCAGAATTCTCCTTCTGAAGTTTGCTTCCAAAATTCGCATCCAAATTCATCCCCAAAATTCTTGTTCAAAATTCGTCTCCAAATTTGTGTCCCTCAAAAATGAACCCCCTCCCTTGTGATAAAGAGTTCTCTCCTTAAATCGAAGCACTAATTATGCATTCACCCAAGAGGAGTCCTTGCTCACAAGACTCAAACTCTAAATTAACTCTCTTTTTTCTTTTTCTTTTTTCTTTTATCTTTTCTTAATCTTTTTCATGCACGTGAAATAAATTATTAAATAACTTTATTTAATTTCCACTTGACTTCGCTTTTAATAAATTTATTACTTTTAAATCTCATGCACACACTTTATGCAATTAAAATGTCTTTATTAAATTTACTTGTTTAATCTTTTTAATTAATTTCTTTTATTTTAATCTCATGCATAAATCATGTGAACTTAAACTTTTAATAAATTAATATCTTTTCACTCTTAATTTATTTTGAAACTTAATTGATAAAATATTTATTTACTTAAATAACAATAATATTTAGCATTTATTTTAAAATGAACTCTAAATATATTATTATTAAATTAAATAAATATTATCATGTTCTAAATTTATACTTACAACTTTTTAACTTCCAATTTAATTCTTTTTATTTAATTAATTTCTCGATGAATTAAATATAATTAGATATTAAAATGTCATAATAATTTCCATTAAATAAATCATTAACTAATCTTTTAATTAGACTTAATCAATAGAAAATCCACCAAAGACTCATAAAACAACATACGAAAACCCAACATAGAAAATCACATACTGAATCAAACAAAAGGGTTATAATCACTAATTAGCATCATTCGACACATTTGGAGGGTACTCGACTCAGATACTAGTCCTAATTTTCAATTAGGACAAATGGCTTAAAGGTTTGGGATTTGAACTTAAGAATTTATCTCCCCTCTCTTACCATTGAGATAATGCGATAGGGTATGCTCATCCTGGCAATTCAGGGAAGTTGATACCTAGTACCTGCAACCTGCATAAAATCTACGCATGTACAAACACAATATTCTAAGCTAAATAGGCAATGGCAAGAAGTGGTGCATCGTGTAATCCCAACTAGCAGGTGACTACGACTCCCTTCCTTAACCACATCAAAAACACCATACATAAAGAAAACAAACACGCACACCATACACATGCAAGTATGAGGTAAGTATCCATAAGAAAACACATAATAATCCATCTAACTAATCATCATCAATAACTGAAAACACTAAATAATCATCACACATACATGAAATATAGAGTACCAAGTAATCTCATCACATAATAAACTAAATGTGAAACAATAACTGATAAACTCAAAGTAATGCTACTAATCATAAGGGTAAAACTGGCCTAAAAGAGTTTGACAATGATAACAGAAATGTGAACTAGGGGCAGGCACTACATTCACCCCCCCTTGACTTAGGCTTACTCCTGGAAGCCTACAAGAAAAGTAAAGCTAAGGACTCACTGCGCAGATCCCATTGAACCCTTTCACCTTGTGGGAGGATATGACTCTATTAAGAACACTACAACACACTTAGAGCAATATGATTCTAGTTTAATAGTAAACCGAAAACCATATTGATCCAACATTCATTCCTTTAACAAATACTAAAATAGATTCCCTAAAACATTCTAAACAAGGATCAACATCCCAAATTCATTGGAAAATATACAAGTTATGATGTATAGATAAAAGATACATGTTTTGAAAATAGTAAGTTTAGTTTTCAGTTTTGCCTATGTTTAGGTTTATGTATAATTTCAGTTTGAAGTCTAAGTGTTGAAGTATGAAAAATATACAACTAAAAGTTTAAGTTTTGTTTTAGTTCAACTATTTCAAGTTTCAGTTTGAAAGAGATACACATAATAGTTTAAAGTTATGGACATTGACTAGAACATTGACACCCTTCCTAGTAGAGTTTTTGTCATATCCCCCTAATAGTCTGGTTTTTTATATTGTCCCCAGGCACCCTATTTTATGCATTAGAGACCTAGGTCTTTTTAACAAAGTTTGGTGTAAGATGAAAGCCAATATAGATTTCCTCCTCACATGGAGAGGCATTATCAAGGAGTGCAATTCAGCTTGGCTACTAAGCTATCTCTCCCTGTTCAATGAATATATTGAGCTTGGTGTGAATTTTTTGACTTAGCAAGCTAGACTTTTCAAAGCCAAATTTCAATAGGTCCAACCGAGAGAAAAGGGCCTTTGTTCTCTCCCTTGGGAGTCAGCATTTGGAATATGATGAACTTGATGACCATATCATGGTGTTTTGAAAAACATAGGAGTTTTTTTCCTAAGGAAAGATTAGAACATCTATATTATGTTATTTTGTCCTTTTGGTCTATGATACATATGGAATTGCAAATGGTTGTCGAAGCCTACTTCTTTTCTTCTTGATTTGTCATGTTATGGTTCTAGTATATTTTAGGGATCTAGGTTATGTTCTATGTAGGTTATAGTCCTTTATGAATTTTTCTCCTTTCTCTGTTATAATATGTAAGGTTCAACCCATTTTGGCAGGATCCAACCTGGTTGTAGTGCCTACCCCTAGTTCGCATTTTGTTATCATTGTCGAACTCTTTTAGAGCTAGTCTTATGTTATTGGTTAGCAGCATTGTTATGAAATTATCAGATATTGTGCTATGGATTCGGTTTATTATGTGATGAGATTACTTAGATTTTGTATTTCATGTATGTATGATGATTATCTTTAGTGTTCGCAATTGTTGATGATGATTATTACATTGCTTTCAGTTATTAATGATGATTAGTAAGATGATTTATTATCATATGTGTTTTATTATGGATACTTACCCCAGACTTGCATGTGTATGGTGTGCGTGTTTGCTTTGCATGTTTGCTTTCGTATAGCGTGTCTGATGTGGTTAAGGAAGGGAGTCGTAGTCACCTGCTAGTCGGGATCTACACGATGCACCACTTCCTGCCATTGCCTGTTTAGTTTAGTATATATTGTGCTTGTACATGCATGGTTTTTATGCAGGTTGCGGGTACCGGGTATCGACTTTCCTGAATTGCCAGGATGAGCGTACCCTATCACACTATCTCAATGATAAGAGAGGGGAGATAAATTCTCAAGTCCAAATCTCAAACCTTTAAGCCATTTGTTCTAATTGAAAAATTAGGACAAGTATCTGAGTTGAGTACCTTCCGAATACGTTGGATAACGTAATTCGTGATTTAAACCCTTGGTTTGATTTTGTATGTATTCTGGCTATGATGGATTTTTGTATTTTTACCTTGGTGAGTCTTTGGTGTATTTTCTATTAATTAAGCCTAATTAAAAGATTTAATTAATGGTTTAATTTAATAGAAAATTAATATGATATTTTAATATTTATTTTATTTAATTAATTAAATAATTAATTAAATAAAATAATTAAATTTGAAAATAAAAAGTTAAAAGTTTAAATTTGGAATGTGACATTATTTATTTTAATAATAATATATTTGGAGTTCATTTTTAAATAAATGACTAAATAATAATATTATTAAAGCTAATAAATATTTTAGCAATTAAGTTTTGAAAAATGAAATTTAAAGTAGAAAATATATTTAAAAAAGTGGAATTATTAAAGTTAGTGCATGAGATTTAATAAATAAATTAATTAAATTGGAAAGAGTAAATTAAATATTATATTAATTAATGTGTATTATTTTTAATATTTGCTCACATAGGAGTTGGCAAATTCTCGAGAGTTGTCATGTAGACAACACTGAAGTTTGCACTCTAAGAATGCACTAGTTGTCTACACTTAGAAGTTAGCATTTTATTTGAGCACATGGTGTCTACAACCTTAAGACTTATCTAGAAGGTTGGAGAAGGCTCATGCTTGGTTGTCATGCTTATCTTCTAGTTGTTTCTAGAGACACTCTAGATGCATCTTAGAGGTCTTTAAATTGAGACTCTCCTAGTGTGTTTGGACAGTGAAATGGAAGCTCAATGGAAGCTACAAGCTACAAGATTAAATGGAAGCTTCAAAGCTTACATGCATTAGGGAAGATTCATATGCTCGTATATTTTCTATTTGCTTCTATGCTCCTTCTAACATTTTTAGTCACTTGGAGATTCTCGATTGGCTTAGATCTTGGAGGAATTGCGAATGATTGGAGAAGGAAGGGATTTTTTCTATGGACTTCTGAGACATGGCAGATTAGCATCAGTGTCCAGGTGCACTCGTGATATTCGCATATTCTCTTTGCACCATTTCTCTTCCTGTCTTCACCATGTTTGTTATATGTGTCTGATTATATTCCATGAATGAATTTGCAATTTGAATCGGAATCTAGATATGTATTTATTTGTTTGAGAAGAAAACATTAGAAAATCCTAGATCCAATTAAGGAAGAAATTAGATCTAAACAGGTTTGGGTTCGAATTACAATCAAATTGAATAGATTTGAAAATGGTTTCAAGATTTATGGTCAAATCCATTAGTGAAATTATTGGATAAATTTAGAGAACAATTATTTAAGAGGAAATTTTTAATTCATCACAAATTGTCCTGTCGCTGCCCCTTGGATAGACCTGAACTCAGTCATTCATAACTTTTTATCGGGATCGAATTTATTCGATCGCTCCGGTCAGAATTGGCGCAACTTGACCCTCTCCAACATAATTCAATTTCAGCCCGATCCAACGGTTCATTAGAGAGATATGACCGTCGTACTGGGACTGTTTTATTCAAAGACAGATATTTTTTCATTTCCCATAACCAAGAGTTCTTTATGCTTAAACTTCACAAAAATAATATATCAAAGCATGGAATGAATTAAAGATAATATTGCAAACTTCCCTTATTAGAATCTTATTAATATGCATTAGTTTTATATGGTTTATTATCTAATCTAATTAAATCAAATTTAATTAAGATTAGTTAATGGTAGAAGAAGTGTAATTAATTATTAGTCAATCTAAGTAAATAGATTTTTAAATGAGAAAAAATTAAAAGAAAAGAGATTTTAATATAATGGACTTTTTATAATGTGTATTGAATACTATTTAATATATATTAAACAATTTTAGAGTTGTTTAATGAAGATGATAATGTTAAGAATTTGGAGATTATTCATGTTAATATCTACAATGAGTCTTATTGGTTTGTGATAGGGATCTTTTTCAAACAACATTTATATAGACAAAATATTATTAGAACAATTAGAAAATAGAGTCTAATGGTTGATTAAATAATTGTAAGATGATAATTTATATTATGTTTAGAAACTCTGAATGATATTGGATTAAGACTAAGTTATTATGTTATTGGTTAATACGTTTGAATACCTTAATAGAGTTAAGAGTTAGCCAAATATTAACTAATGAGTTTATGGAAGGATTCTATAGATCGAGTATTTATAGTTTGAGAAATTTATTATTTATTAATGTTTGTAAGAACTAACAAACTATTAATAAATAATGGTTTAAATAGTTATCAATAAATTCGATTAGATTTAATCTAGTGGAAATAATTTAATGATTAAAGTTTTGTAAAGATAATAGTTTTTGGATTTGAAGTATAATCGATTTGTAATCAATTGATATCCATTGAGTTGATATTATAACTATGATATTAATAATTAAGTTGCGCGATAGAGTTTTATTTGAAATATGATAATGCGAATTGTCTAGGGAATGTAGGTATTCTTTGTGAGATGACAAATGTGGTCACACGGAATTATTATTAAGATTTTTAATATAGCTTGTATTTAAATAGTATCAAGATATTATTATTGAATTATTAATAGGATCATTTGAGTATTGAATAATAGTTGACTTTTAATTTATAGAATTCTAGTTGGTTATTAGTCAACTGATATTAATTGGAACGTTGTTATGGTTATGCAATTATTAATTAAATCAATTAATGAGAGTTAATTAGATTTAATTAATAATTAAGTTATATAATGAAGATTTAATTGATATAAATCTTGTAACGAGATTGTAAATTATCTATATTGAAGTTGATAGGTCTTATGACTTGAATTATGATTTTAGATATTATATGTTTGCCAATGATGATAACGATTGAATTAAAGGCTTAAGTTTTAATATTATTTAATTAAGTTTTAATTAAAAATTATTAGAATGATTATAGGTCATGGATGGTGTGCCTATGTTAATTAATGGATTTAATTGATCATTCTAATTAAGTTATGATATCTTATTCGAAGAATGATAATTGGTTCTCTTATAATTTAATGATTAATGATCCTTGATTTATGTGAAAAGTTTTAATAACATTAAGGAAGAGTTAATCAATTAGAATATGGATCATGGTTAAAATAGAGAACAATTTAATTAAAGGTCAATGATGATCAGTTTAGTGAATGTTTATCCTTAAGTTATTCTTAGAATGTAATTCTTAATAATGGAAGGATAATACTATTGGGGAATCAAATGGGTTGACTTGTAGATCAAATGATGAAACTTAGACACTTGAAGTATACTTGAAATAAAAAAACCTAAGCTCTACACTTAATTCAACTATGAGATAATAGCAAAACCAAAACATGTGTTTGCATTGTGTATTCTTTATGCTTCTTGTTTTGGGTTTTTGGGTTGACTAGTGTTGACCAGTCGTAGGTTGTTACCAGAGGCTCGGGGGTTATGAGATGTGTTGGCATGTTGATCTTATTTGGTCTCGATCTTTATAAGCCCAACCATGGTTATGTGATCATATGCTCTATGAAATGTTTGTTATTGTTCATCAGTCTTCATGTGTGAAGCTGAGATGTATGTGTATGAGACACTTGAGCTAATCATTTTTGAGTCATCGATCTATTATCCTTGGATTATTTTCTAGTCGCCATGATGGGACTATGATGTGGATTTATTTCTTGATGATGTCATGTTGTGACATGTTTGACTCGACCATTTTGGAGTCTTCGATCAATATGATTTTGAGATATTATTGGTTGCTTGTTGAGAACCAATGGATGTGATGATATATTTTGGTTATTGAAAACCAATGGATACTTATGATTATCAATGATGCCTTCAGTTGCCAATAGAGAACTGTTGTGGTCATGATTTTCTATGGATGTTGCTCATGGAGATTTTGATGCTTTTATCATAGATATTTGATGATTCTTTTTATGGATTATCTTTTGGATTTTCTTTACAGTCGCTTGTACAGGACTGTGGTGATTTATGATTCCATGAGCATTAGGGTAGGTAATCTACTTGTAGTGTCGGGAAGTGGCTTGCAATGGGGGTCGGGGCCCTAAGTGGCTGCCAGGGTAACTCATTGTAAGTTTGGTTAATAAGTGATAACATTTACACACTAAATGGGGATTAAATGAACCTAAAAAGATAAGAGTTTTGATGTTCTCGCCCATGCCTTGAGCGCTTGTATAGGCTAGGATGGGAGTAGTGAGACGCATGGTTGCGACCTTGCATTCCATAGTATGCCTCGTCAGTATGAGAGGATACTAGTGGCCGCATGAGATCTGTATGGACCCGTGGAGTTTAGCTAACTGCCAGGGTAACTTGTACGAGATAAATGCGATGACACTTTCCTGCTTGCAGAGTAGGTTTCCTACATGTCATTGTGTGCCTCTGGGAATTAGATGTTAGTTTTGTGTGATTGGAACCTTTGAGTTAGTATACTTTTTAGGTTTCCTAGACTCATAGAGATTTATGCTTTATGATTTGGATAGCTTGTTTGGGACTTGAGATTATCTCCTCAGCACGGTGGGAGTGGACCACTTAGGTTCTACGCGGTCGGGTGGTAGTGTTTTATCACTCTTATCATTTGAGATCCATTGAGACACCGTGGCTGGAGTATTCTTGGTTGGTATTTATCTTCATTCTATTCTTGGATCATTATGATAGATGATATACCTTATGATGGATGTATTTACTGGTATGTTTCTTATATTGATGATTTGCATATGTTAGATGATGCTTTACTTTGCATGTTAGTAGGATGTTTTTTAGGAGTGACATTCCTACTATGTTTATAGCCGATGATCTCTTCGGTGCTTTGGAATTTTATGCACGGAGGGATGGCTAGGATCCACGATGATCTAATGATGCTATTAACGGTTGGGAGGAACCGTGCACTTAGTTAGTTATGTTTGAGATATATGGTTATCTTACATGATGGATGTTTATATCTTCATGATGATGATGTATCATGTATTGTTATGGTTTCATTATGTCATGGATTAATATTAGATGATGATGTACTTTATTTACATGGATGTTTATTCTTTTAAGCTTTTCATACCTTGTAACATGTATAGTGGATGATTGAGAAATCTAAAATGTACACTTGTATATTGTTTAAGTACATTGGATGCATCATTGTTATTTCATTGTTAAGGATGTGATGTTAGATGGATAGTTAAGATTAAAAGTAATTCAACATTAAGGGATCTTTAAAGAATGTAATCTGTTATGTTATGTTATATTTACTTGCAGTTGGATGTTACTATTGCTTCCGCAAATGTTATGAATGGTTTATCTTTCATGTTTTTAAAAAAAAAAAATTGTTTGGCAAACTTGGTATAATTCTTTGGATCCCTTGGCGAGGCATTACACTGGTCATCAATTTTGTCCCCCTCGATGAACTTAGTACTTTGATTCTCCAATCCATACATATTTTACATTATTGAAATATTATATGAAATAGAAATATCTCTGGTTCAATGGTATTTATTGTTTTTACTATTTTTTTAAAATATTGGTAATTTTTAGTATCGTAAATATACCCATTCTGAATTTGCATTGAAATATTAATATTTTGGATTTAAGTTATAATTGTGCATCATTATCTATTAAGAGTTCACTCTAATTGATGCAATTTCGTTGGCCAAGATTATTAGCGTAATAAAGTTTAGATCAATCTTGTCCTTTTATTCATTTTCTTAAAAGAGGACCATAACTACATTGACACATCTTAGATCCCTGAAAATTGACCTATCAGCAATATTCCTTCTCCCTATTTGTATCATTCCCTCCTTTCTTTCTTGTCTCATACTTGGTCATTATCTTGAACCTTTATCATTAATCAGACTTTGCCTAAGTTTCATTAGACTACATCCACATAGCTTTTTAATATGTATGAATCAACACTAACCTTAAAATTATATTTAAAACATCCCCTATTCAGAAAATTCTTGTATTACTCATTGTCCCACTTGTTTAAAACCCTATAAACAACCTAGGGTTCTCAATAGAATCACATTATAATGAACAATAACTAGTTAGAATAATAATCTATACCATACTGTTAACTCTAATAACCCTTGACATAAACATATTCATGTGGCAAAGAAATAATTGTTGCATAAAAAGAAACCCACTACATAAACATATCAATGTTGCAAAGAAAGATAAAAAATTTAGGATTTTTAACCTTGCTAACAATTTCAATGAGTTTGAAGTTTATGACAAAAAGTAGGAGGACAAGCAATATCCAACTCTATCAAATGATGACGTATTACTTTTGAACATTATCACAAAAGTAGCATGTTGAAACATATAATTATTTTGTTATGTTAACTCTATGTAAAATGGGGTATGCACCTTTTAATATGTAAGTTTGTATAGGATGAAAGTCTTGGGCAAGATTGGAGGTTTTCTTCGTCGTTCTTTCCTACTAGTGCCCATTTGAACAGAGTAAAATACAATGTATTACCCTTTTTGTTATATATATAATCAAATGGCTTCAAAATTTTACTGATATATATATATATATATATATATATATATATATATATATAGTTAATCATACCTTTTATTGTTAATAAATTATTTTACTAAAAAATGAATAGATTATTTAAATAATTAAGTTCGCATAAAATGGCAATATTGTTAAATTTATAAAAAGTTGTAGATATACAAATCAATTCACACATAAAAATGAAGTAAGTCTATAATCTAATGATTTGTAAAGAATGTCATCTATAATTTTCTAATTTTTTTAATTTAAAAGTTTATATATAAAATAATAAAACATTATCTTTTTTAATCAAAATATTATTCATGTTGAAAATTAAAATTTGTTTGTTATTTTTGAAATATGTTAAGTTACATCTTGTTACAAGATAATCTATTATTAATATTTTAATTAATAAAAAGTGGTATATAATTTCCTAAAATTGCATAACCTAATATAGAGCATTACATTAAGTATTTAAATTTAGGTGTACCAATTATCACAAAGTTGGATGTAACTTTTATCTTATCTTTTGTATAATTATTATAATTAGACAATTTTAAAAACTTGTATTATATTTTAGCATTTATGAATAGAAAAAAGTAAGCTTAAAGCTCAAAGTATTTAATATTAAAATTCTATAAGTATAAATATTAATCAAACATATTGTGAAGGTTTAGGAGATGGCTTGTTACTCTGCACACTCTGAGGTGATTGAGTTTGCTTAGGTTGTTCCGAACCTTTGGAGTTCTTATCAAACTTCCTCTTCTTGAATCTTCCACCTGAAAATCCAGTTTTCGAACTACTCTGTGGAGGCTTTTGATTCTTACTGACATCAGCAGTAGGTGGATTCATGCTGGTTTTATAAGTAGCCCCATGATAACCAAACTTCATCTCTATCAACTTTCCTCGCTCTGAGGCTTCTTGCATAGTCAAAGGTCGGAAAGTTCTCACTTCCTCCCCAATTTTGGGCATAAGCCCTCTAATGAAATGTTGTATCATGGCCTTATCATTTTTAGCCCACCCAGAAAACTTCTTAACTTCGAAGAACCTTCATTCGTAGGCTTCCACTGTAGAGCCAATCTGCATGATCTGAAAGAACTCCTCAGCACGGGCCTGACGCCAATATTCAGACATGAATCTCTCCTTGAAGCACTTAACAAAAACTTCCCATGTGACCAGGGAGATGTCAATGCCAAGCTTTTCCAACTCCTATTCCCACCACAAGGAACCAAATCCTCTCAAATACATAACTGTCCATTTGACCTTCACGTTACTTAGGTAACGGTGTAAGACAAAACATCACTCGATATTCAGCAGCCAAGCTTCTGCCATTGTACCCTGTTTCGTACCAAAGAACAATGGTCCTTTCATCTTGGGAAGGTCCTTGAGCTGAGTTCTTGCCACTAGATCTTCTTCTACAGGAAGATTAACACCCTGCACAAGAGGTCTCCTATCATACGCTCCTCCACCAAGAATCTGGTTATTAGCCTCAATATTATCAAGACGTTCCAGAATTCTCTGAAGTACCAAAGCCTGGTCTGCTTGATTATTCTGGTTATTACCAACCCCAGCATTCTGATCAAACTGATCATCTCCAGCATCATTCTGGTACCTAGGACCTCTACCACGGCCCCTACCTCTGCCTCTACCAGCAAGGTCATCCTCAGGGATACCACGTCCTCAAATTCCTCTAGTGACGGGAGGCATGAAAGCAACCTAAAACAGAAATCTATTAATAACGCATCGATGACGGGATAAACCGTATAACCCAAGAGTCCTAGTTATTCTAAACCTATGCTCTGATACCAAATGTAATGCCACACAAGACATAACCGAAAGAATTTAAAATAAAATACAATTCCATAAACGCAATAATTTTTTTTAATAAAATCATCTCAACATAAGTTCCATTACAAGGACAGAATCACTCATATACAGAAAAATTCCCCAATGAAAGAGAATATCGTCCAAATACATTTTCATTACAATAAGAATACATAAAGAGTTCAGAACTATAATGAAATACAATTTCATTTCTTGACACCTATGTCCAACCTAGGAACCCTAAATGTTGATTCAGAAGTAACTTCAATAAACATCCTTAGCTACTTGAATCTCGAAGTACCTGAAAACCACACAGAATGCAACATAACACAAACAGGGGCTCAGTACACACTAAGTTAAAAGGCGAAATCCATCTGCATACATGTTAGTACCAACATATAGATATCCAAAAGTAGATTTCTAATCAATCTAATATAGTGCAAACCTGATAATAATATGCAAGAAGTAAACAATTACTTTTCATTGCAAAAATTAAAATTGCACTAAGAATAACTCATAAATGAAACATATATATTCTGAGGTGTCATCGTTATGGTAGTAAGTTTTTGCATCCAAATATGGTATGCTCATAGTCATCACATAACGGTATTCTTTATTTTACTTGTCATTGACAGAATAGAGACATGCCTTTTCTCCGTACTTAACCATATAGGTTTAAGTCATAGGTAAGGCTATTTATCTTTTATGTGAAATTAACCCACCCAATTTATTTTGAAGTTATCACTAAATTAATTAACTGAATAGGATAAACCAAATTCAGCCACCTCAATATACGTTCATCACAGATATCCTTAAAAATACACATCAAACAGATATACTAAGAATGAACATGCGGCAATTATAAAATCAGTTTACAACATGATACTACATCCTTAAATCCATCTGTAACACATCTTATACTGCAAAGTTCAAAGGTAAATATGGATAATTACATTAACAGGATTAAAACCTATAATATCAAGATTGCATAGATACAATTGAATTGTTGCACCGCTCAACGATACTTACAAAATCTTCATACTATACTCTTAATTCCATGTTGACCCAATCATCTACACTTAACATCGAACTGACCAAGACAACGAATCAAAATGCACATGATATTCACATCATCAATCATGTATCAAAATCTACCTCAATTCATTTACTACTTTCATTTTATTAAGAACTGAAATTCATCTTACATAATAAAAGAATTATGTCTTAAGCATCTAATCTCAAACAATCCAATAATGCTAATAGAACACATTATACTCATAGTAGAAACTAATTACAGCCAAATCTTAACAAGTGATCGTTAACTAAGATATTAAGATAAACAAGTGTCTATAAAAGTAACACCTCTATTTTGACAATATGCCACCACCAAAATAACCACAGCAACATATTAAGATGTGATGTTTAAAATCAATTTAGAACATAATTCTCAATATGCAAAGTGACTTTCAGCATCCCGACACTCAAAAGTAATTTAGGATATAACATTCTTAATCTAAAATGTACATCCTAGTTTTTCATAGATAACTGCTTTGGTAATGAATCAGCAAAGATAACCAATGTTTTCGTTTATCAATACTATCATACTCAGTTGCGAGTAACATCTCAAAAACAACAATGAGTGATGACTCAATATCTATCAAAATTTACTGAACATAATAATAATCTATCTCTATTCACCACTGTTAAACTCGAGTACCAAATAAAAACATTATACAATACTGCCCTCGATGACCCAATTCACAACATAAGACTGTCATCTCACTATCATAATACAAGTATTTTTTTTTATATGCTTATATACCTATCTTCTAATGAAAACAAAGTTCAAACCAGTATTAAACAGTTTTATACTATTGAATTGATGCATCTACCTGCTTCTAGTTTTATCTAGCTAATGAAATAATGTCATCGCACAGTTCCAAATCTCATTGTAGCAAGATAACTAAAACTCGACAGCATACAAATTCCAAACAGCAATAGAATCATAATGCCTACTCACACAAAGTATTGGCTATTAGATAGCCTTTTATGTCCTAATAATTCTACACCAAGAAATGTTGATGCAGCACTCTATATGTTTCGAACTTTATATATGACCAAATGTCAACCCTCATACCATGAAATTGTTCGACAAAATGTCCACTTATAAATCCAAACAATGATACGATACTTAGACTGAGTGATTGGTTTCTACAACTCGAATTTCCATCTAAGATTCTACTACTGGTGTTTTAATATTATCACCGCGGGTCAGACTGTACTTCAAACCCAAGCCTATATTTCAAAAATCAAGTTCGGTTATTTTCCTCCAAAATCAAAAACCTCTATAAACAATGATAGTGCCTCTAACATCAACATAGTTTATACGATGCTACCACAAAACCCTTAAATCATAAATCTACGAAACCGTAAACACATATTGCCTTCAAATTAAATCTGGGTGATACCGCAAAATCGTAAAACCCATGTCACAGAGTAATGGTGTTCTCTTATCACAAGCCATTCATATGACAAAATGTCTATATAACAAAAGAAATCGAAACACACAGTTGACCACAGTCATCTCAAATCTGAATACATATAATACTTCTTAAAACATCATCTAAATCCAAAACACAATGATTGAAAACTCATATTGCTCGTTATCCAAATACGGATACAAAGCTCGACTCCATTTGTCGAACCCTACATATACCCACTCTTGGGTATCGACAAGAATAACTTAAAACTAAACTCCCACAATTTCCTTAGAACAAAATTAACACACAAAACAGTAAAGGGTAAAGGTTAGGAACTGCCCCCTACCTCAAAACTCAGCAGATGAAGAAAAACGTTCAACACAAAGCTCCAAATTTCTGCTCAACTCCAAGCCCCCAATCAGAACAAAATCTCCACAATGCAAAACACTGAAACCAATTTCCAACCGAAATAAAACTTCCATCGAGTTCCCTTTTTCCTCTAATACATAAGCAAGAAAATCCTTCCAACAGAAACCCCACATCTTGCCGGAAACCCAGCAACAACATCCAAGTGTTAGAGGAAAAAGGCCCAAATTCAGGTCATAACCATTGAAATCCTCTTTACAAACAGCAATGGCCGACATTCCATCAAGGATAGTAAAGCCTCCTTAAAGAGCAATTAATAAATCTTTAGTTCCCATAAGGTTGTGCATACGACTTTCCTTATAGCCTTCGCCATTTTGGCCTCAAGAAACAATAAACATTTTTACCTATTCAAATCATGTGAAACCTTCTAGGGTTTTTAGGGTGAATTGTTTTTCTTTTTTAATTCAAATAAATATATAATAAATGCATAACATAATTACCTCCCATGTTTATTGCCATTGGTATTAAACATTGCAAACTCCTAAAACCATCACTCCACACTTGAGTTTATGCAAAAAGATGTGCGAAAATCTCATACCTAAATTTATATGAATTCTAGTGTGTGACTTAACAAATTATCCCTAAATATAAATATATCCACAAGTCAAGAACTTAAAGGCATGAAATGAATTTCTCGAAAATAATAAAGATAGCAATATACATGAGAAATTCCTAATAATACCATAATGCATTTGTCATATATGTACCAGATATGTATGCTTTTCATCAATAAGATAATGACTAACATTTACGTAAACATATACACAATTACATAAAAACACAAAAGAGTTTTACAAACATCCTTTTAACATTAATTCTAATCAAAACCTGATTCAGTTCAGAGATCAAGTGATGTATTTCAAAATCAACACTACAACTAAAACTGATCAGCTGTAAACCCGAAAACAGTCCAGATGAAATACAAAAGCAGTATCCAAAATATATGTATCTCATGAAATCAAAACTAACCTATTGTAGTGCCTGCCCCTCTACATTTTCGAGCTACATTTCTGATATCATTGCCAAACTCTTTTAGGCCAATTTATGTTTGATGATTAGTATTGTTATTTTAGAGATTATCAGATGTCGTTTTACACTTAGTTTATTATATGATGAGATTATTTGGTACTCCATATTTCATGCATGTATGATGATTATTCAATGGTTTCAGTTATCGATGATGATTAGTTAGATGGTTTATTATTTCATGTGCTGCTTATGGATACTTACCCCATACTGCATGTGTATGGTGTGCGTGTTGTTTTATTTATGTATGGTGTTTCTGATGTGGTTAAGGAAGGGAGCCGTAGTCACCTGCTAGTCAGGATCTACATGATGCACCACTTCCTGCCATTGTATGTTTAGCTTAGAATATTGTGTTTGTACATGCGTGGATTTTATGCAGGTTGTAGGTACCGGGTATCGACTTCCCTGAATTGTCAGGATGAGTGTACCCTATCGCACTGTCTCAATGGTAAGAGAGGGGAGATAAACTCTTAAGTCCAAATCCTAAACCCTTTAGCCAATTGTCCTAATTGATAATTAGGACAAGTATCTGAGTTAAGTACCCTCTGAATGCATCAAATGATGTAATTTCGTGATTATAACCCTTTTGTTTGATTTGGTATGTATTTTTCTATGATGGGTTTTCGTATGTTACTTTTTGAGTCCTTGGTGTATTTTCTATTAATTAAGTCTAATTAAAAAGATTAATTAATGATTTAATTTAATAGAGAATTATTATGATATCTTTATATTTAATTAATTAATTAATTAATTAATTAAAGAATTAAATGTGGAGATTAAAGTTCAAAGATAAATTTAGAACAGGATAATATTTATTTAATTTAATAATAATATATTTGGAGTTCATTTTTAAATAAATGCTAAATATTATTGTTATTTAAATTAATTAAATATGTTATCAATTAAGTTCTAAAATAAATTAAAAGTTGAAAGATATTAAATTATTAAGAATTCTAGATCGCATGATCTAAGCATGAGTTTAAATATGAGAATTAAATTAAAAGATTAAATTATAGAAATTAATAATGTTATTTTAATTTCTTAAAAGTGCACATAAGATTAAAGTAATAAATTAATTTAAAATAGAAGTCAAGTGGAATATTAAATAAAGTTATTTAATAATTCAACTTAATGTGCATGAAAGTTGAATGCAAAAGAATAAGAAAAGATAATAAAGGTTAATTTGGAGTTAACTGAGTTGTGAAAAGAGTCTTCTCGGGTAAACGCACAATTAGTGCCCCAACTTGAGGAGAAATTGCTTATCACAACTTTGGGGGTTCATTTTTGAGAGATACGAAGTTGGACGGGAATTTTTTGGGAGACAATTTTTGGAAGCGAATTTCAGAAAGCTGATACCAAGAAAGTTTTCCAGAGGAAGGTTATTGAGAAGAGCGAATTCTCATACAGTTCCTGGAGATTGCATAATAGCATCAGGATCAGGTAGGGTCTTGTGTTTTTGATTATCCATTAAATACGCAATTATCCTTTCCTGCCTTCTTCGTGTCTGGGGTTTGTAGATCTGAATTCTCTGTGATGAAAGTTTTAACTTTTCAATATTGTGAATTTATTAATTGCTCTTCAATAATTTCTGTATCCATGGAGACTGGATGAATTATTAGAACCCTTGTTTTCTTGATTTAGAAATTAAGTTTTAATTTGGTAAGGGTTTTGATTTTGAAATTGAAAGTTCTAGATAAATAAATATATATATATATATATATATCCTTTGGAAGAAATTGTTTTAATGAAATTAAACAAAACTAATTTTAAAATTAAACTTAATTTATTTTATATATATTAAAATAGAGCAAAAAAATAATAATATATTTAATGTATTTAGTGGGGGGAAGGGAATCACCCCGTACCCACCCCCATTGTCGGCGGGCCAATAGTACCTGCGTCGCAGGTACTACGACGGCAGGTACAGAGTACCTGCATCGCAGGTACTACGACGACAGGTATAGAGTACCTGCCGCCGCAGGCCTGTGGCAAAGCCGACGGGCTTTAAACGTTGGTTGAAAAAAAAACTTTGTTATTTCATTTTTTTTTTATATATATATAATTTTAATTATTTAAAACAAATTTTATTATTATTTAAAAATTTTAATTAATAAAATTATAATATATTTTAAATTAATAATAGTTTTATCCTTATTAATATTTAATTAAATAAATATTAAATGCATTAAACATAGTTGTAAATATTAATTTATTAATAATTTTGGTATAAAATTAATAAATTAACAATTAATGAATAGATTAAGATAAGTAAGTAGAACAAGCAATTATTGATTAATTTAATTAAAATTAGTTTAATTAAGTTAATTAATAATGAATATTATTTGACTAAATTATAGATTTGGATTATTGATTTAATGAAAGTTATTATAGAAATGGGTTAATCGTAAAGGGTAGTTGTGAAAACCTAGTTACTTGAATTCAACATTAAACTAAAACATAAACCTTACCTTAACTCAAATAATATACTTTCAGATCCAATCTCTGAGACTTTGATGTTGTCTTTGTGCTTTGAATGTTTTGGGGTTGGTTTAGTGTTGACCAGTTTAGGTTGTTACCAGAGGCTCGGGGTTGTGAATGTGATGTCATGATGATTTGGTCTCGATCTTTCTTAACCCGACCATGGTAATGTGATGAAGTGCTCTATGACATGATTGTGTTTACTGTTTGTTATTGCTTTCCAGTTTCTTTGTGTGAAGCTGAGATGTACGTATTTGAGATACTTGACTTAACCATTTTCAAGTCTCAATCAATTATATTTGATGACCATTTTGGAGTCTTCAATCAGTATGGTAATTTACTATTGGGATACTTTCTGGTTGCTCATTGGAGAACCATTGGATTTTGTGACTTATCATTGATACCTTCATTTGCTAATAGAGAATTGTCGTGATCATATGATTGTTATTTGATGCTTATCTGTTGCTCATGAAGAACTGATGTAATTTTGTGGCTTATCTTTTATGATGTTTTTCAGTTGCTTGTATAGGACTGAGGTGGTTTTATTATGATTCTTTGATTTATGTTTTCATGAGCCTAGGGTAGGTTATCTATGTGTAGAGTCAGGAAGTGGTTTGCAATGGGGGTCGGAGCCCTAAGAGGCTGCCTTGAGAAACCCATTGTAAGTCATTTTTAATAAGTGAAAACATTTACACTAAATGAGAGAAAATGAACCTAACAAGATAATTGTATGTTCTCTCCCATACCATGAGTGCTAGTACAGACTAGGATGGGGTAGAGAGGATGCTTGGTTATGACCTTGCATTCCATAGTAGGCCTCATCAGTACGAGAGGATACTAGTGGCCGCAGGATCAGTAGGGACCTGGGATTCCTAAGGGATTGCTCGGGTAACTTCTACGTGACTTTTGCGATGACACTTTCCCGCTTTCATATTAGGTTTCCTACGTGTCTTGTGGTACCTCTGGGATTTAGATGTCGATCTTTTTAGGAACCCTTGAGTTAGCATACTTATAGGATTTCCTGGACTTAGAGAGTATTTATGATTATAAGTTTTGTTATCCTATTTAGGACTTGAGACTATATCCTCAGCGCAGTGGGAGTGGACCATTTAGGTTCCACGTGGTCGGGTGGTAGTGCTTTTACTCTTACCATTGAGATCTGTTCTGTGGTCACCATGGCTGGAGATTTCGTGATTGGCATTTACCTTCACTATGTTCTTGGATTATTATGATGGATGGTTAGATTTTATGATAGATGTTTTATCATTATGGATGTATCATGTATGGTGAATAGTTTCATATATTTTACTTTACTTTGTATCATGGATTTGAGGTTGTTGTATCTTGATCTTTACATATGTATATTCTTTTAAGCCTTTCATACCCTGTGACTTGTACAGTGGATGATTGAGCATTCCGAATTAATTTGTCAAGAGGCATTCGAAACAAATGTATAATATGGACATGGGACTTCTGATTATTCTTTCATATTTATGTGATATTTGTTAGACTTAGAATTAATTAAATTTAAACGTGACTCAACGTCTTGGGATCTTTAAGAAATGTAACTTGTAATGTAGGTTTGTCGATGATTACATGTTATTGCTTCCGCTACTATGTGTTTGATGTGTATGTTATACTTTCTTACTTTTAAAAAAAAAATGTTTAGCAAACTTAGTGAAACTTTAGGTTAATTCTTTTGGATCCCTTGGTGGGGTGTTACACCTATCTGATATAACAAAACAGTACCCAAAATATAAAATCTCACAGCCACAAAACTTGGGTCAAAAACATCTGAAGAGAATTAAGAGAAACAAGAAGAAGTAGGGTCAGGCACGACACCCTCCCCCACTAGGGTTCGACTTTCTCCTGGAAGTCAGCAAATAAATGCGGATGAGCGGTTCTCATCATTTCAATATCCTCCTAGGTAGCAGATGTTTCATCATTGGGGTCCCATAAGATTTTTACCTGCCTTATTTCTCTTCCTCTTAAACTCATAGTTCTGCTTTGTGTGATCAGCACTGGTTCCAGCATGACCTGCCCATCCAAAATCTACAAATGTTTCCAATCCATCACGTGAGCAATGTCAGGAATATACTTACGCAAAATTGAAACATGAAAAACATTATGAATGTGTGAAAGATTCGGTGGCAAGGCAAGTTTGTAGGCAACAGGTCCAATTCGTTCCAGAATTTCAAACGGACCAACAAATCGTGGTGCTAACTTGGACCCCTTTCCATAACAAATCGGACTCTTACGCGGCCTAATCTGGAGAAACACTTTATCACCAACCAAGAATTGACGGTCGATTCTATGCTTATCAGCATATTTCTTCTGCCTATCCTGAGCAGTAATAAGGTGCTCTCTGATCCTCTAACCTGCTGCTCCAAATCTAACAACATTTTAGGTCCTAGAAGAGTCCTATCCTCCAAATTGTCCCAGCTGAGAGGTGTCCTACAAGGTCTTCCATACAATGCTTGAAATGGTGCCATACCTACGGAGCTGTGATATCCATTTTTATATGCGAACTCTACCAAGTGTAGATACTCCTCCCATTTATTCTGTCTATCCATTACGTACATCCTAAGCATGTCTTCCAGAATTTGGTTGACACGTTCAATTTGTTCGTCTGTCTCAGGGTGATAGGCTGAACTGAAATTCAGCTGAGTACCTAACTCTCGCTGCATGGATTTCCAAAGAGATGAAGTAAACACTGGATCCCTATCAAAAATAATCTTTTTAGGAATTCCATGTAACTTAACTATCTGTTACATAAATACTTTAGCAACCGTTGCTACATTATAGGATGATCTAACTGGAATAAAATGAGCAACCTTAAATAAACGTTCCACAACCACCATGATAGCATCATGCCTTCGAGCTGTCATAGGCAATCCAGTAATAAAATCTATCGAAATGGCATCCCATTTCCATTCTAGAATGCTATGTGGCTGAAATAAACCTGTTGGGTGCTCATGTTCAGCCTTAACTCGCTGACATTCCAAGCATCGAGCCACAAAATCTGCTATGTCTCTTTTCATTCCAGGCCAATAATAATGCTGCTTAAGGTCCGCATGCATTTTCTTGACACCCGGATGAGATGAATATGGTGCCTTGTGTGCTTCAACCATAATAAGATCTCTCAAATCCCCCAGCTCAGGAACGTACACATTCACTTGATACAGCAGCAAACCTTCAGGATTCACTGAATACCCCTCAAAACGTCCCTCCAAGATGCTGCCACTGACCATAACAGCCTTAACATCTTGAAACCAATGATCTGCGGAAAGGTTTTGTAAGATCCTATCCTTAAAATCCACTGAAAGAATCAAAGAAGATAGTTCATGTCACCTTCTGCTAAGAGCATCAGCAACCATGTTCTCCTTCCCTTGCACATATTTAATCTCGAAGTCATATTCACACAGGAATTCCATCCATCTTCGTTGCCTAGCATTGAGGTCTGGTTGCGTGAAAAGGTACTAAAGACTTCGATGATCAGAATGTAACTCAAAATGTTGACCTAAAAGAAAATGCCACCACTTAGACAAAGCATGCATAATCGCAGCAAGTTCGAGATCATGAGTTGGGTAATTCACCTCATGACTCTTAAGTTTTCTGGATTCATAAGCTATAACACGTCCCTCTTGCATTAAAACTGCCCCTAAGCCATCCAACGATGCATCAGTACAAACCACAAACTCCTTAGTAGAATCAAGGACTGCTAGAACTGGTGCACTGGTCAAACATTCCTTAAGTTTCTGAAATGTTGCCTCGCACTCTTCTGTCCACACAAATTTCTTTCCTTTTCTCTGAAGGGATGTGATAGGATGCACTATACTGGAGAAATTTAATACAAATCTACGGTAATAGCTTGCTAAGCCCATGAAACTTCGAACCTCGGATACATTCGTAGGTGCTGGCCAATCAACAATAGCTCAAATTTTGGATGGATCTACCGGGATTCCATCTCCTAAAATAATATGCCCTAAGTAACAAATCTCTGATTTGAAGAATTCACACTTTTTAGGATTGGCATACAATTTGTTCCTACGAAGACATTCCAAAACCTACTCTAAATGCTACTTGTGCTCCTCAACAGTGTTGGAGTAAACCAAAATATCATCCAGAAAAACCACCACAAACTTGTCAAGGTAAGTTCTGAACACACCGTTCACCAGACTCATGAACACAAAAGGTGCATTAGTTAACCCAAAAGGTACCACTGTGAACTCGAAGTGTCCATACCTAGTGCAAAAAGTTGTTTTATGGATATCAGCTTCCTAGATTCTAAGCTGATGATATCCAGATTTCAGATCAATCTTTGAAAAGATTCGGGCACCTTTGACCTGGTCAAACAAATCATCAATTCGAGGCAAAGGATACCTGTTCTTAATAGTGACTTTGTTCAACTGTCTATAATCGATACAAAGCCTTAAAGAACCATCTTTCTTCTTGACAAAGATCACTGGAGCACCCCAAGGTGAAACACTAGGACGAATCAAACCTCTTTCCAAAAGCTCTTCCAACTGAATCTTAAGTTCAACCAGCTCTTGAGCTGTCATTCTATAAGGAGTCTTGGAAATTGGTTCCATTCCTGGCACTAAATCGATCTGAAAATAAATTTCTCTCTTCGAAGGTATCCCAGGAATCTCCTTAACAAAAACATCTAAAAAGTTTCGCAAAACTGGACGATCGAGAGAAGAACTCTTAACTACGAAATCTTCTAAGTTGTTTACCAAAATGGCAAACAAACTATAGCCTTTCCGAGCACACCTTACCAATTGCTTGGCAGAAATAGTCCGCAAAGAGATAGGTCTCTTGATTCCTATGATAACTCTGGCTGATCCACAATCATCTACACAATAGATTGACTTATCTTTGCAATCCAAAATAGCTTGATGTTGTTCTAACCAATCCATACCCAAAACTATGTCATACGACCCTACAGGTATAACCCTAAGGTTCACTGAAGTTGAGAAAGATTTCATACAAATCTTACAGTCAGGAGCAATAATATCAACATTTACCCTGGACCTTGACGCTAACTCCACTTGCCATCTATTCCTTGCCTTACCCATAGGTATATCACAATGTGCAACTAAAGCAGAAGAAATGAATGAGTCTGTAGCTCCTGAGTCGAATAAGATAGAAACTTTCATACCTCAAGTATTACCTTGAGCTTCTATAACCGAGTTCTGGTGTTCGGCCTGCTTCTGATCTAAAGTTGCAAAGATACGATGGTTCCTGGCAGAATCACCAACTGTCGCTTCAGACCTAGCTGGCTTAGGTCCAACCTTTGGCTTATCCCAATTAGGACACTGAGACTGATAGTGCCCTAACTGTCCGCAATGAAAGCACTCAACAGATTTCCTGAATCCCAAATTCTGACCAAAAGGTTTAGGAGATGGCTTGCTACTCTGCACACTCTGAGGTGATTGAGTTTGCTTAGGATGTTCCGAACCTTTGGAGTTCTTATCAAACTTCCTCTTCTTGAATCTTCCACCTAAAAATCCAGTTTTTGAACTACTCTGTGGAGGCTTCTGATTCTTACTGACATCAGGAGTAGGTGGATTCATGCTGGTTTTATAAGCAACCCCATGATAACCAGACTTCATCTCTATCAACTTTGCTTGCTCTGAGGCTTCTTGCATAGTCAAAGGTCGAAAAGTTCTCACTTCCTCCCCAATTTTGGGCATAAGCCCTCTGATGAAATGTTGTATCATGGCCTTATCATTTTCAGCCCACCCAGAAAACTTCTTAAGTTCGAAGAACCTTCATTCGTAGGCTTCCACTGTAGAGCCAATCTGCATGATCTAAAAGAACTCCTCAGCACGGGCCTGACGCCAATATTCAGACATGAATCTCTCCTTGAAGCACTCAACAAAAAGTTCCCATGTGACCAGGGAGATGTCAATGCCAAGCTTTTCCAACTCCTGTTCCCACCACAAGCAACCAAATCCTCTCAAATGCATAACTGTCCATCTGACCTTCACGTTACTCAGGTAACGGTGTAAGACAAAACATTGCGCGATATTCAGCAGCCAAGCTTCTGCCGTTGTACCCTGTTCCGTACCATAGAACAATGGTCCTTTCATCTTGGAAAGGTCCTTGAGCTGAGTTCTTGCCACTGGATCTTCTTCTACAGGAAGATTAACGCCCTGCACAAGAGGTCTCCTATCATATGCTCCCCCACCAGGAATCTGGTTATTAGCCTCAATATTATCAAGACGTTCCAGAATTCTCTGAAGTACCAAAGCCTGGTCTGCCTAATTATTTTGCTTGTTACCAACCCCAGCATTCTGATCAAACTAATCATCTCCAACATCATTCTGGTACCTAGGACCTCTACCACGGCCCCTACCTCTACCTCTGCCTCTGCCTCTGCCAGTAAGGTCATCCTCAGGGATATTGCGTCCTCGAATTCCTCTAGTGATGGGAGGCATGAAAGCAACCTAAAATAGAAATCTATTAATAACGCATCGATGACGGGATAAACCGTATAACCCAAGAATCCTGGTTATTCTAAACCTATGCTCTGATACCAAATGTAATGCCACACAAGACATAACCGAAAGAATTTAAAACAAAATACAATTCCATAAATGCAATATTTTTTTTTTATAAAATCATCTCAACATAAGTTCCATTACAAGGACAGAATCACTCATATACAAAAAAATTCCCTAATGAAAGAGAATATCGTCCAAATACATTTTCATTACAATAAGAATACATAAAGAGTTCAGAACTATAATGAAATAAAATTTCATTTCTTGACACCTATGTCCAACCTAGGAACCCTAAATGCTGATTCAAAAGTAACTTCAATAAACATCCTTAGCTACTTGAATCTCGAAGTACCTGAAAACCACACAGAATGCAACATAACACAAACAGGGGCTCAGTACACACTGAGTTAAAAGGTGAAATCCATCTGCATACATGTTAGTACCAACATATAGATATCCAAAAGCATATTTCTAATCCATCTAATATAGTGCAAACCTGATAATAATATGGAAGAAGTAAACAATTACTTCTCATTGCAAAAATTAAACTCGCACTAAGAATAACTCATAAATGAAACATATATATTCTGAGGTGTCATCGTTATGGCACTAAGTTTCTGCATCCAAATATGGTATGCTCATAGTCATCACATAACGGTATTCTCTATTTTACTTGTCATTGACAGAATAGAGACATGCCTTTTCTCTGTACTTAACCATATAGGTTTAAGTCATAAGTAAGGTTATTTATCATTTATGTGAAATTAACCCACCCAATTTATTTTGAAGTTATCACTGAATTAATTAATTGAATAGGATAAACCAAATTCAGCCACCTCGATATACATTCATCACAGATATCCTTAAAAATACACATCTAACATATATACTAAGAATGAACATGCAGCAATTATAAAATCAGTTTACAACATGATACTACATCCTTAAATCCATCTGTAACACATCTTATACTACCAAGTTCAAAGGTAAATATGGATAATTACATTAACAGGATTAAAACCTATAATATCAAGATTGCATAGATACAATTGAACTGTTACACCGCTCAACAATACTTACAAAATCTTCATACTATACTCTTAATTCCTTGCTGACCCAATCATCTACACTTAACATCGAATTGACCAAGACAACAAATCAAAATGCACATGATATTCACATCATCAATCATGTATCAAAATCTGCCTCAATTCATATACTACTTTCATTTTATTAAGAACTGAAATTCATCTTACATAATAAAAGAATTCTGTCTTAAGCATCTAATCTCAAACAATCCAATAATGCTAATAGAACACATTATACTCATAGTAGAAACTAATTACAGCCAAATCTTAACAAGTGATTGTTAACTAAGATATTAAGATAAACAAGTGTCTATAAAAGTAACACCTCTGTTTTGACAATATGCCACCACCAAAATAACCACAGCAACATATTAAGATGTGATGTTTAAAATCGATTTAGAACATAATTCTCAATATGCAAAGTGACTTTCAGCATCCCGACACTCAAAAGTAATTTAGGATATAACATTCTTAATCTAAAATGTACATCCTAGTTGTTCATAGATAACTGCTTTGGTAATGAATCAGCAAAGATAACTAATGTTTTCGTTTATCAATACTGTCATACTCAGTTGCGAGTAACATCTCAAAAACAACAATGAGTGATGACTCAATATCTATCAAAATTTACTGAACATAATAATAATATATCTCTATTCACCACTATTAAACTTGAGTACCAAATAAAAACATTATACAATATTGCCCTCGATGACCCAATTCACAACATAAGACTGTCATCTCACTATCATAATACAAGTTTTTTTTTTTATATGCTTATATACCTATCTTCTAATGAAAACAAAGTTCAAACCAGTATTAAATAGTTTTATACTATTGAATTGATGCATCTACCTGCTTCTAGTTTTATCTAGCTAATGAAATAATGTCATTGCACAGTTCCAAATCTCATTATAGCAAGATAACTAAAACTCGACAGCATACAAATTCCAAATAGCAATAGAATCATAATGCCTACTCACACAGAGTATCGGCTGTTAGATAGCCTTTTATGTCCTAATAATTCTACACCAAGAAATGTTGATGCAGCACTCTATATGTTTCGAACTTTATATATGACCAAATGTCAACCCTCATACCATGAAACTGTTCGACAAAATGTCCACTTATAAATCCAAACAATGATGCGATACTTAGACTGAGTGATTGGTTTATGCAACTCGAATTTCCATCTAAGCTTCTACTACCGGTGTTTTAATATTATCATCGCAGGTCAGACTGTACTTCAAACCCAAGCCTATATTTCAAAAATCAAGTTCGGTTATTTTCCTCCAAACTCAAAATCCTCTATAAACAATGATAGTGCCTCTAACATCAAAATAGTTTATACGATGCTACCACAAAACCCTTAAATCATAAATCTACGAAACCGTAAACACATATTGCCTTCAAATTAAATCTGGGTGATACCGCAAAATTGTAAAACCCATGTCACAGAGTAACAATGTTCTCTTATCACAAGCCATTCATATGACAAAATGTCTATATAACAAAAGAAATCGAAACACACAGTTGACCACAATCATCTCAAATCTGAATACATATAATACTTCTTAAAACATCATCTAAATCCAAAACACAATGATTGAAAACTCATATTTCTTGTTATCCGAATACGGATACATGCAGAGCTTGACTCCATTTGTCGAACCCTACATATACCCACACTTGGGTATCGACAAGAATAACTTAAAATTGAACTCCCACAATTTCCTTAGAACAAAATTAACACCCAAAATAGTAAAGGGTAAAGGTTAGGAACTGCCCCCTACCTCAAAACTCAACAGATGAAGAAAAACGTTCAACACAAAGCTCCAAATTTCTGCTCGACTCCAAGCCCCCAATCAGAACAAAATCTCCACAATGCAAAACACTGAAACCAATTTCCAACCGAAATAAAACTTCCATCGAGTTCCCTTTTTCCTCTAATACATAAGCAAGAAAATCCTTCCAACAGAAACCCCACATCTTGCCAGAAACCCAGCAACAACATCCAAGTGTTAGAGGAAAAAGGCCCAAATTCAGGTCATAACCATTGAAATCCTCTTTACAAACAGCAATGGCCGACATTCCATCAAGGATAGTAAAGCCTCCTTAAAGAGCAATTAATAAATCTGCAGTTCCCATAAAGTTGTGCATACGGCTTTCCTTATAGCCTCCACCATTTTGGCCTCAAGAAACAATAAACATTTTTACCTATTCAAATCATGTGAAACCTTCTAGGGTTTTTAGGGTGAATGGTTTTTTTTTTTTTTTTAATTCAAATAAATATATAATAAATGCATAACACAATTACCTCCCATGTTTATTGCCATTGGTATTAAACATTGCAAACTCCTAAAACCATCACTCCACACTTGAGTTTATGCAAAAAGATGTGCGAAAATCTCATACCTAAATTTATATGAATTCTAGTGTGTGACTTAAAAAATTATCCCTAAATATAAATATATCCACAAGTCAAGAACTTAAAGGCATGAAATGAATTTTTTGAAAATAATAAAGATAGCAATATACCTAAGAAATTCCTAATAATACTAGAATGCATTTTTCATATATGTACCAGATATGTATACTTTTAATCAATAAGATAATGACTAACATTTACGTAAACATATACACAGTTACATAAAAACACAAAAGAGTTTTACAAACATTCTTTTAACATTAATTCTAATCAAAACCTGATTCAGTTCAGAGATCAAGTGATGTATTTCAAAATCAACACTACAACTAAAACTGATCAGCTGTAAATCCGAAAACAGTCCAGATGAAATACAAAAGCAGTATCCAAAATATATGTATCTCATGAAATCAAAACTAACCTATCTGATATAAAAAAAAAGTACCCAAAATATAAAATCTCACAGCCACAGAACTTGTGTCAAAAACAACATCTGAAGAGAATTAAGAGAAACGGGAAGAAGTAGGGTCAGGCACGACATTGTATCCTTTTGTGGCTTAGAATCTAATTCCTTTTGTGTCTTGTTAGATCCTTTCTCATGACTAGCCATAAGAATATGATTTGGATTTCTTAATAATGCCCTTTGTAATCAACTTTGATTGTTTAAACATCAAAATCTTGAAGTTGAAGTGGACATTCTTGAAGGAAAATTGATTCTATTTTCTCAAGAAGATGGTTAAATTCTTGAAGTTTTTCTTATAAAAATGGTGTTCTTCTAAAATCTTATTGCAACATGCACAAGTAGGTTTCTCCTTCTTAGATGATCCCTTGTAGATTAAGAGGATGTAGAATGTTCTTTTTGAGGAGGGAAAGATTGTATTGTTTCCTTTTGTGGCTTAGGATCCAATTCCTTTTGTGTCTTGTTAGATACATTCTCATGACTAGCCACCAAAGCATATGATTCGGATTTTTTAAAGAATACTCTTCATGATCAACTTTGATTGTTCAAACATCAAAATATTTGTGAAAGAATAAAATGATGTAGTGTGGACACTCCTTATTGTCAACAAATGAGTCTAAAAATTTGAGGAAAAAGTTGCGTACTCAAAAAAAAAGCATCCCCAACAAGTTGAAGACTAACCACACATCATTCTTCTTAATGCCACAATCTTTAAGGTGTAATTTTAGCTCATTTTTCTTCAATAGTCTAAATTGAAGAAAAGTTATTAGGATCCAAGTTGAGAAGTTTACTATCAAGTGTATATTCCCTAATTTCGCTCATTTAACCATACAATTAAGTTTTTCCTAATCTTCCTTCACAGTCTTAAACTTTTCAATGCAAAAGATAAGATTAGGTGATATGTATTTCCTTAATGTTTCAAGAGTCATAGAGCTTTGAATAAGCCATTAATTTTATATTACAATCAACCTCCTAGAATCAAAGGGTTTCATCAAGATAATAATTTAAGCATTTTTCGTTAATTTACTCAATGCATTAATTTCCCATGTTGCATAATTATGGTGAGTTAAAAGTAGAAATTTAGCATAACTCATAACTTGTGTGTGTGTGTGTGTGTGTGTGTGTGTGTGTGTGTGTGTGTGTGTGTGTGTGTGAGTGTGCACACGCGCACGAGAGAGAGAGAGAGAGAGAGAGAGAGAGAGAGAGAGAGAGAGAGAGAGAGAGAGAGCCACGATGATGATTTGGCACATTATATTTATCACATGTACAATTGCCACTTGAAAAATTAACACATTATATTTATCACATGTACAATTGCCACTTGAAAAATTAAACCAAAGTAGACTTCTAATTTTGACGTTTACAACTGCATTAATCATGCAATATCAATATCACATTGCTGGTGCTAAAGATCAAACTAAAATCCTATCATTACAATTATTAGAATCAGCCAAAAAAACAAGTTATGAAAGTGATGTTCTTCCCATTGTGGCTACAAACTAATAAGATATTAGAGAAGTAGACAAAATAAACTATGCACTTTAAAAAGAAGCACATAGAAAGGAGTTCGTATGACCTCAAACAAAGCCTCTATAGTTGCAAAAATAGGGATTACTTAGCTACATTTTTTTAAAAGGGCTATTTTTATTAAAAAATTCCATGCATCAAAATTAAATATTAATTCTAACACTAAAAATAACATTAAATTTTACCCCAAATCAAAAAATAATGTAGTAAAAAAGGAGCCTTGATCACCAAGTTAAGAGGTTTTGAAGTTCTCCTTCAAATTTGTGAATGTGATCTATGAAGGGTGTGGGGAAAATAATTCTCCCACATTCATTTCATGGGAAACTATTTAGTTATTCAGATACAAACCTTTATACTAATAAAAGGTAAACATTTGTTATGTAAAAGCTCCAAATTCACCTATTTTTACTCAATTCCCTACCCCATGGATATTGATATGTCCCATGAGAATTACTTGATAGAAATGATGTGACACATGCATTTGCTATTTGTGTCATAGAAGCCAACACCTAGTGATTTTCTAATGTGGCAATCATGTAGTAAACCTAGTAGAAGTGATGATGCAACACTTGATGATGTGTCCTTAATTGTTGACATAACATGCAATGGTTCTAGTGATTTTGAAGAAGCAACAATACATAATGATATAAGTGTGCCACATGATAGGTACTTTATTGTGTGCAAGTATTAGTTGTGCAGGCCAATATTGTTGTAAAAGTACTCTACAAACTAATACTTGCATGAATTTTTTTATTATGAAGATTTTTTTTTTTAAATAGCGTTGTGTACAAAACCTTTTTAAACTTTGACTTTTTCATACAAACTACATTGAAATTTTGATATTTTTACAAATCATACTACCAAGCAATGATTGTGTTCATACAGTAGGGAGGGGTAATTGTTTTGATGTTTTGGGTCGATTGCTCCAATTTGGATTTTTTTAAAATTTATTTTTATTTTTATGAATGGTCCTTTTCTATTAATAAATAATATACTAAGTTACAATTCACAAAAAAGGGTCGGGGGGTACAAGATCACCCTGTGAAAGTTCACACAGCCTCATTCAACAATTGATTCTAGGGGTTTTATGCATTCTAAGCATGATGCCATGTTCTAATTTGGCCCAAAGTACTGCAAAATTGTAGATCTCTCTTGGGACTTGAATTCACCTTCCACCTTCAAAAAATTGTATTATTTGACCTTTAGTGTCGGATATGAGAAAAAAAGGGTAATTTTGATTGAAAATGATCTTATAGATTTGATAAAAGCCTCAAATTTGACCTAACAAGCTCCAACTTTGACTAGAAACAAAAAATCACAAAATGCCAAACTCCAACTTTCTCAAAAAGTATCTCCAATGGAAAACCAAAGTCACTCTAAAATCTCTAATACCATTTAATATATGGCTATGAAGTTATCCACCAAGATCTAGAGACCAAGTGAAAATCACAATAACAAAAGAGAATGAATATGACAAGAATAAAAAATACAATAGAATCAATACACTAGATGCAATAGAATCAATACAATGAATGATATATAATTCATTTAAAATCTAGATAAGAAGGTTGAAAGTTATTAAAAATTGTACACATATGTTTCTGAAGTCTATAGACTCTTGCTAGTCTAATTAAGACATTTTGCCTTAGTAATTTCTTAACTAGATTCTAGTTACACTTAAACTTATGTGGAGAATTGAACAGGATTATTTAGAGTGTTTCCACTTTGAACAGACTTATCATGTTATCAATCTATCATATCCACCCATTGTAAATGTACTTCCCACCTTCGATGGGTGATCCATGTTTTATAGTGTTACATTTCATAAGGTGAGAGATTTCATTGTCCCATTCTATCCTTTATACTCACCTTGGACATGTAACCAAGGGCTCTCCTATGTACAAATGCTTTCTCTTAATGGAAATGTGGCTTTTTCTTCTAATCAACGAAGGATTTGTAAACAGACATGCATTGCGAACCCAATTTAATAGATCGCGAGACCTGTCATTGAAACCAGAAAATATAAGGTACCCTGGTGGGTTGTGTCTGACTCGCACAACATGGATGAGACTAAACAGTTTCAAACTCCCGTTAAGCAACTTTGGAGTGGGAGAATGCACTTTTAATGCTCTCGGTTCAAAGTTTTTACATTTTCCAGAAATGGGAGTCAGGAACATTTAGTAATATATATGGATTGGATTTATCCTATCCATCAATCATTTCTCTTATTTGAATTTTCAGTATTGGATTTATCCTATCAATTAATCATCTCTCATATTTGAATTTTCAGTATAACATTTTGAATGGAACCCAGAAGAAGGCAATATGCAAGTGCTCCCATGCCACAGTCTAAAATTTCTACATTTCAATGCAGTCGAATTCACTTCTATTTAGAGATGGCCGCTCTGCATGTAGGACGCACTAAACAATGTGTACTTACTCAGGGGCTTCCTGTGTAAGGTATATGTTACATGCACCTTCCTATCCCTGTATATGTGGCCTCCAAAGGTATCTAAGTGCTACCAATGAAATTCATTACCAATCCATTTCCAAGAGTTGTTTGCCTTTTAAAATGTTGAAACATGATTGTGAAGGACTATCCATTTTACACTCCTTACTACTTACCAAATCCATTTTAAAGTTTTTACTCGTCACTTTTTAATGTGGTTTATTACAGATGAAAATATTTCAGTCTTTCATTTTACTTTTAAAATTTCTCAAATTTCAAATGCACTTCGCAGATGTGGATCTTGTAACATGTAATTGCAATTCGAGCCATTAAACTTCCTTTTTCCTTGTCCTTATTGTATTCCGAGAATTCTGGTACATTTTAGAAACTTAAACATACTGCAGTAATAGAGTGACTATACTCATGTAAGAGTTTTGAGTTAGTGATAAAGAGCGTTGGACACTATGTCATCTTTCCATCTCTTATATAAAACTTGTTTTAGTCCCTTGCTTTTAATATCACATAACAATTCTTCCTCATCCTTACCACCCTTCAACAGCACCTCTACCATTTCCTTTCCCCTCCCAGTCACTATCTCCCCATCTTCACCGATCACAATTAGCTCCACATCTCTGTTGGCTTTATTCAAGAGAACTGATACTAATCTCCTTACTTTTAATGTTTTTTCATTATCTTTTATACTACTCAGGTCATTATACAAATGTACAATACGCTGCCACAATTTATGTGCATCCAAGAATGACAGACTTGGAATATTAGATATTGCCTCTCTCTTCATTTCATAATTGGCCGCTTCTTGGGCATCCATCCATATGTATATAGGTCTCCTCCCCACGTACAGAACATTGCTCTTGATTTTCAATTTCATCAATGCAAAATTCAAACTAGGGACAAAGTCTAACATCTTCTCAAGGGAACCTGTGCACAAGAAAATTGTTTCTCCATGGTGCATAGCCTCTTTTATCTGTCATCACAGGAGCAATCATATTAAACTACTGTTGACATAAATAAATTCTTATTTTCAGACTAAGATAGGATTTTGTTGAGATCAAAAGAATTCTGTAATTATATATGGAATTTGATTGAATGGACTTTACCTTCAATTGAGATGATTGCAGATTTTGAAAGACAAATTGCACACTAGCTTGGACCTTGAGTCCCTCCCACTCTAGGTTTCTGAGTTCATCTTCACGGCTTTGACAAAATGGATATGCCTCTAACCCCCACCTTTCAATCATAGGCAATGCATCTTTGCAGGAAATCATTCCCTTTGCATCTAGCACAACAAGTGCAGTTGCTGTATTAACCAAATGATGTAATGATTCTGGATTTATTAGCCATGGATTCGGAACCACTAGCCATGGAGAATTTGTAGCACATCTCTCATATTCAACCCAAGTTGGCCTTCCCCAATCCACTCTTGGGATCCAAACAACTTCTGCTGGATAGTCATGTCTGTCTAGCATCTTTAGATACGTATCTTTCAAAGCTGAAATCTGTATTTCAGACATGTTTATGGGTGTAATCAACAATAATAGCATTTTTCCTTGCAAGTCACTGACCTGCACCTGCAATTATCAGTTTAAAACAAGTTAGTACCAAAATTTGCATTCAATTTACTATCAAATTGCAAGTTTTAATGAAAAATACCAGATAGTAACTTTAAGAAGTTTAATACCCGTTGTTTGTTCTTAAGCAGAAGAAAATCTGTTTCTGTTGTCACCAACAATGCTATCAATAATTCAATATTGCTCTCTCTCCGGGTTCTGATTAAGAATTTAACCTCATTAAGTATATAGGAGATGTCTTCCCATGCTGTGAAACATTTTATGCCATTTTCTTGCAAACCATCAGTGGTACAGAAGACATGCTGGCTATAAGTAGGAAACAAAGAAAATAATTTATCCACGAGTAAGGAACCCTGGGAGTTTTCAGGTGTGTAAGCCAGTATTCTGTCGATCAAATTAGTTGGTAATGAACTGAATGCCTTGCCGACATATATGAGTTTGAAGAGTTTACAATTGGATTCCAGCCTCTGGAGATTTTTTTCCAGTAATTCCCATACCACGGGTTCAGTGGAACGCAAACTAATGATTAAGATAAGGGCAGTCTCTGGCTGAAAAGAGTATGAACAGAATGCTTGTTGATGAGCGTCAATGAGAATTCTTTCTTCCCTAAAGAACTTTGATATTGTTGCTTTCAACAATAAAGAACAATAAGTTTCCTGCAATAAACAAACATGGTGTTTCTTTAAACCATCTGCATCTTAATAAAGAAACCATATGTTTTTCTTTCCATATATTACAGCTTTAAATCTCTGAATGAGTATTTACTATTAACTTTGAAATAAATCACAGCTATACCTGCAATTTTCCTGTTACCACTACCACATGCCAGTCATCCTTTTCCCTATGCATTTCCATCCATCGTTCGATCAGCTTTTCACTTCCACTAATGTCTACACGCCAAAGGCTCTGAATTGCCACAACACTATCCATCCATTTCCCTTCTAACCTCTCACAATTTGTGAGTCCCAATCTTATTAAAGATGGTAAGGAATGGAAATCTTCAGAGAGATATTCCAATTGAGAGCATCCTGACAGATCTAGCTCTTCTAAGCAAGCAAGATTGCCAAATTGCTCAGGAAGTATCAACAAACTAGTACATTGAGACAAGTCTAATTTTCTTAATGTTCTTAGGCAATGGAAGTCACTGCACAATTCCTCTAACTTGTCGCATCTTGATAATCTCAACTCCTCCAGACAGCTAAGTCTACCAAAACCTTGAGGTAACTTTGATAAACTCCAGCAATTGAACATGTTCAATTTTCTTAACGCTACCAAGCAGTGGAAGTTATTACACATGTCTTGTAAGTTTTCACATTCTTGCAAGTCTAAATCTTCAAGGGAACTGAGTTTTGTGAGCTGACGCGGAAGCATTTTTAAACTAGAGCACCTTGCCAGTGAAATATTTTTAATCATTGTAAGTTCGCAAATTTCTTCTGGTAGTTCTGTCAAACTTGAACACCCACTAAGTGATATGGACCCTGACAATGATGACAACTCTCCAATGCTATTGGGAAGACTTTTCAGATTTGCACATTTACCTAATCGTAAAGAAGTTAAGGATGTTAAATTCCCAATTCTTTCATGGAGCCCAAATAAACTACTGCAATGTTCTAACCACAGGGATCTTAATGAGTAAAGCTTGTCAAAACTGCCTGGAAGCTGCTCCAAACTCCCACAGTATGTTAAGTCAAGCATAGTAAGAGCCTTCAATTTGCCAAACCCTTCTGGTAACTTCTTCAGGTTCCTACAATAACTCAAAACTAATTCCTGCAAAGACTGGAGCTTCTCCAACGAATCTGGCAGTTCTTTCAGATCTTGAGAAAAGGACAGGTTTAACTTTTCCAAAGAAAATAATTGACCAAAACTCTCCGGAATTTCTGTGAATTGGCATCTTGACAAATCTAACTGCTTTAATTTGCTAAGCTGCTGAAATGCTTTAGGCATTTTTGCCAATTTACAAAAATGCCAGACACATATTCGTAGGTCCTTAAATGCTGCTACTGTAACTGGATTGATTTCAAGATTTTGATGGGTCATGCTTTGTTCTGAAAGCTTAAGCACTTTGAGTTTTGATTGTATCTGAACCAAAGAACAATATTAGCTCACATCCACTGAAACCTTCTTACTAAATCACAAATTGTTGTAGGATAGTCTAGCATTCAAATTTTAGCAAGAAAAATGTTGCATACCACGTGTTTATGATAAAAGTCGTCAAAGACAAAACATAGACAAAAAGTGATTACAGACCTGGGACAGATTCAACATCGTGTTGCCCTCAGAGTTATAATCCATGAATGTCAAACACTTTAATCTTGAAACATCAAATGGAATATTGGGTACTCTTCCCACCTGAAGAAACCTCAGCTTGTTAAATACTTGACTGCATTTTCCTTTCACAAGTATCGAGTCTCCCATTGCAAATACTCGTAAAGACCCACACATTGTATCCAACTTTTCTGCCAATAGATGAAAAGGCTTCTTATTCCATTGCAACCAAACTCCTTTTATTTGGCGGAGAGCCTGTAGACATTAGGAGGCCACAACAACATAACTTTATATGAAACATCTTGCAACAACTGGCATAAATTTAATATGAATAGCAATAGGTTTTCATACCTGTTCATTGTTAAGGATTGCAGAAAAATCACCCAAATTATTGAAACGGTTGTCTTTTGATTTATTACGACCAGCTGCAAGAAGGAGATCATGAATGCTTATCCTGTTTACTTTTCTTTTGACATTATAACCCTCTTCATGCTCGATTCTTTTGAGCAGAGCCCCCTCTTCTAGGCTTTCAAGCTCTTCCTCTCCTACAATGCATGCAACTTCTTCCCACTCCCAACTATAGAAGAATGAGCATATGTCAAGAAAGGCCTCCTGAGCACTTGGTTGAAGTTCCTCATATGCAAAGAGAATCCTTGATTCATCAAAATCCTCTTCCTTGTAGCCACTAAAAGCTTCTCCACATTGGAGCCAATTAAGTACTCTTTCATAAGCTTCACATTTGTTCTTTCGTTTATGGAGATATGCTCCTACTACTTCCAAAAACAGAGGACAGCAACTGCATTTCTTTGCTATCTCCTTGGCCTGAGGTCTTTCATTCAATATTGAATGAATGTCCTGTTCTCTGTCCATCTTTTTGCATAACACTTGTAGGGCTGCATCAAGAGAAAGAGGTTCCATATGATAAATTTTACAGGGTTTAATCCCGCAGTCCTCAATCACTCCCAATATATTTGTTTTTCTAGCTGTTAGAAGCATCCGTATTTTTTTGGAACCTGTTATCTCCTTAGGTAGAAGCTTCTCCAGATGGTCTCTCCTCAAGACATTGTCAATGTATAAGAAAACAGTTTCTTTTTCCATTATATCTTTTAAGCATTGCTGTCCACTTTTATAGTCTCTTACCTTTTGCTTCATACCAGTCAAATCCTGCACAAGCTGGGATTGCAGTTCCTCTATTTTGGGATCTAAATCTAGGTTTTGGATGAGAGTAGCTTTGGAATGTTTCCAACCGCGGAGTTTCTCTTTCAGAGATACATAAACTGCATCAGCTAAAGTCGTCTTCCCAGCTCCTCCTATTCCATGTATAACAACTGCTACAACTGGCTTGTCATTTTCCCAATCAAGTAGTTCAATGACTTTAGTTACCTGTTGCTCTATTCCAACTGCTTTCAAAGTTGACAAAATGAAATCAGAACTTACATATTAATATATTATCATCAGTTACTTTTAGCAAATAGGTGAACAGTAAATTCAAGCAATTTACCTGCACTATTCAAGCAAGACACCTGTGGGTTGCTGCTTGCCATAGTACTATGGATATCATCTAAAATACAAACACTAATCTGTTCATTTAATGTCTTGCGCATCTCATCCACTTGAACACTAAGTTCTTCAAGGTCTTGTTTGTCTCTTGAAGCCATGTACAACCTACATCAAGAATTTAACAAATGTGTTATGTCTATTGCTTCAGGGTAGTCCAACTTTCTTAATATATTTCTGAGCATTTATGTTTCTTGGAAAACTAAGCAAGGGGTGAGTATTTACTATTTAGTTATCTTGTTATGGCTCTTTTCATGTAAGCAATCTAGGGGCAATACTGCATGGCATCAACTATGTCAGTCACTCTCACATGTTTGGAGTAGGTCTACACAACTGACAAGTGCTCTACCAGGTATATGTACAAAAGGAAATGGACTTGAAACATTTCAAACTTGTCGTTTTCCAAATTTGGATTCTAATCCACAGTTCTTCCAAATACACAATTTATTCCAGTGTATTTATGACAATTCTATCTATAGATGATAGTATCAAAAATGCATAAATAAGTTTAATTTATAAACCAACAAAAAAATTAATTTGATAGACTGTGAAAAAGACCTTGTATCTATCATTGGATGAGCTAAAGGGGCTTTGAGATGAAAATTCCATAAGGTGCAACACTAGCCGAAGGTTTTGCAAATGCGGCAGCAAGTTAAATGGGCTTGATCTTGGGGAAAACTTCATATTTAAGAGTGCCTGAGTAGAAGTATTACTAGGATGGTGGCCTCATGGTAAGTCTCAATGCTTCACCCTTGCAAGCATCACTTGGATGCAATAAGTGCAAAGTGTACCATTCATTCTCACAAGGGATGGGTTTGTGTGAACTGCTACCATAAAATATGGATCAACGTGTTTGGCTCAAAAGCTACGTAATGGAATTTAATAAACATCACAATTTGATTTACCAAAAAAATCTCCTACCTATCATTGAATGAGATGAAGGGGCTCTATAATGAATGATTCTTAAGGCACAACATGTGTTGAAGGTTTTTGCAAATGGGATAGAAAGTTACGTGGACTTGATTTTGGCAGAAAATTGATGGTTAAATACACTCAAGTCAAGGTTATAGCAGCCTAGGTAACCTCCCAAGGAGTCCTAAATTCTTAATTCATTCATACTCATGAGAGATGGGTTCATAAAATCACTGCTCATGAAACATGGGCTATTCATTTGACTCAAAAACTATGCAATTGAATACCAATAAAATTAATCAATAACTTGATACATTTGTGAAAAATGCCTCATACTTGTCATTGGGTGACTTGAAAGAGCTCTATATGAATGTTTCATGAGGTACAATACTTTTAACAGTTTGGCAAATATGGTGTTGTGTGGTTTTCACACCATCGCCCCATTAAAAATAGGGACCCCCTCTTTTCATTTTAGCAAGGACTCTTTGTCTTAGGTGGTTTTGGTTGGCAACATTTTTTTTCAAGTCTCTAAGTCCAGGGTGAGTTTATGAAATTTCGGCTCATTGTGAAGCGATTTTTGTCTCAGGTTTGTGTGAGCACTTTGGTGCCACTGTAGAGGAATTTTTGTATGCTAAGTCCAAGAGTAGAGTGGAACTTTTAGCCTAAGAGAGAAGGGGGTTGCATGTTTGAGAATTAGGAAAAAGTTTGTGAGGAAGCCATATTCGGTAGAAAATTTGCAACTTCGGAATTTTCCCCCCGGTGGAAATTTCACAACTTTGGAATTGTCTCTCCAATGGAAACTTTGCAACTTCGGAATTGTTCCTCTAGTAGAAACTTCACAACTTCAGGATTTTCCCTCTGGTGGAAACTTCACAACTTCAGAATTTTTCCCTTAGGTGGAAATTTTGCATCTTCGGAAATTTCCCTACCTCCCCATTTCTCCCAAAAATCTCAAGACTCCCCCTTTTGGAAAAATGAAGTGCAAATGCATTAGGAGGCCTTTATTCGGTGGCAAATTGAGCATTGCAATATTAGAACGATGAGGGGAAGAAATTGATAACTTTTTGAAGGATTTTCCTCTTGGAAAAATTTTGCATCTTCGGAAATTTCCCCACTCTGAGTCTCCCAAGTTTTACCATCCTCTAAGACATTAGCAAATTAATTTATGGCATTAGGGCAACACCATGAACAAGAGTAGAGCAAGGAATCACCGAGGAACATTTAAAGGATGACATTTTAAGAACACCAAATCCTGGGAAAACTTCGCATCTTCGGAATTTCCCTCCTCTCAGGATTTTCCCCAGCCAACTATCATCCTTTCTAACTTACCAAAACCACCCTCTCCTAAAAAAAAAATTGAGGAGAGAGAAAGTGACAAAAATTAGAAATAACAATAATAATAACAAATGGTTTTGGATTGTGATTTGCCTCAACTTTGAAAAATCATTGGTTTTAAGTTGGGATAGAGTTTGTTTATTGTTGATGTGATTTTATTTTCAGTTTTTTCTCACAAGCTTAATGCTCTTCTCCGTTGTTTTGCAAGGTGAATTAGAGGAGGAAAATAGCTGAATGGAAATTCATTCTTGGAACAACTTTGAAGATTAGAGCGTTGTTGTTGTTGCAAATTTGGCAATCTTAATTATGGTTTGTGGGAAGAAATCTTGGCCCTTGATCTTCAATCGATCTTGGCCCTTTGTTGTAATTGAACTACCATCAAAGGCCAAGGCCTTGTCGTTTGTAATGTATTAGATTAGAGGGGCTTAGGAGATTAGCTTAAAGATTGGAGGTAGTATAGAGCTAGGAGAGTAGAGTAGGATAGCTAAGGGAAAGACTTGATCAAATTGTTGCTATGATGCTTGTCAAAGTAATTGATAATTCATTGTTGGTTCTTCATGGTGGATTACTTGTTATTGCTTTGAAGTGTTGCATGGTTTCCTCAATTTTTCACTTGGAGTAGATTTCTTTTCATGTTGAAGTAGTTTACTTGAATGGAAGTTGTTGTAGATGTTTACTTGTTTGACTCTAACAAATCTGGACCTGTAACCTCTTGCCAATGGTAAGGGTGCTTTGCGTGGTAAGCCAATGAAAACACTTAACTTCAATTATCGTTCAATCTTTAGTTTGCATCCAAATGATGGGATTGGAGAGAGGATATTGATGTGGAAATCATTTGTGTATTCCTTAGAAACTTGGACTAGGTGGGTGGAGTCGCTGGTGAGATAACAACTAGTAGAGTCCAAGTCATCCATGATTCCTTGCAAGAGATAGAAGTAGTAGTAGAGGTTAAGTTTAAGTTGAAGTGGAGGATTGAAAAGTTGAACACTATTTTCATTGCACATTGTAAAGCCAAATCTTTAGAAGTGCAAGAGTTGATATTCATTGACTGAATAATGTAAGTCCCTTTGTGATAACCAACATATCACATCATAAAACTGAGTGAACTCCACAATTAAGAAGGAAACTTGAAGTCATTTCATGATCTTACTTTGCAAGCTTAG
This sequence comes from Cupressus sempervirens, assembly GCA_028749045.1. NCBI lineage: Eukaryota > Viridiplantae > Streptophyta > Pinopsida > Cupressales > Cupressaceae > Cupressus > Cupressus sempervirens. The sequence continues at coordinate 382,836,618 of CM053789.1, forward strand.
CATGAGAGATGACCTTATATCAAGAGAGGATTGAGTGTTTGTTTCTCCTTAAAACATTAAGTATTTGATTTTGCATGTTGTAGTGGAACAAAGCTCACATCAACATATGATAGCAAGCTAGGTGGGCATGATCTTAGGGGAAACTCCATGCTCAAGGCTTGAGTTGGAGTATAACTAGAATGGGGAACCTCCTAGGAAGTGTCAATGTTTCACCCTTTGAGCATTACCTAGATGCAATGAGTACTAAGTAGACTATTCATAGTCATGAGAGATAGATTGATGTGAACCACTCTTAATGAAACATAATCAATGAGTATGAGTAAAAAAATATGTATGTGAATAATGATAAAAATTTATAATTTGACACACTACAAAAAATACCTCGTCATCAACAAATGAGCTAATAGTGCTCCATCCTGAATTGATTTATAAGGCACATTTGCTGAAGGTTTTCCAAATGGGCTAGAAAGCTAAGCAAGCTTGTACCTTGGGGGAAACTCCATTGTTAAGCACACTCAAGTAGGAGTAATCCTAGGATAGGTGACTTCCCAGGAAGTTCCAATGTTTCACATTTATGAATATACTAAATGCAATGGATGATAACTAAACCATTCATGCTCATGAGAGATGATTTCTTCCAAATCACTACCCATGAAGTATGCATTCAATGAGTTTGGCTCAAAAACTATATAAGTGAATCATGATAAAACATTGTAATTTGATAGATTACAAAAAAAAATACCTTCTACTTGTCATAAGTAAAAGCCATCTAACCCACAAATGCAAGCACTTGTATAGGTGCTTTCCTATTTGTTCCCAAGTAGTCATTTTGTAGTTGTGGTGTGATCTGTATGTAAAGAATTCTACCTCCCTCAAAAAAGCTTAGAACTTCATTTGCAACACAAGCAAAATTTACTATATAGCAATAGATGTGCTAGGAAACATCAAATGTGCTTAACATGATTAATTAATTTTTAAGTGTAGATTTATATTGGAGACACAAAAGTAGAAATTAAGTAAAGGATGGTTCCACAAGTGGGGTACTATGAAGAGGAACAAGTGGGCCCCTCGAAGATTTCGCCCACATACTTGCAGGTTGTCAAGCAGTTTTTCTTGTTTTACTACTTTTTTTCATTGGTATCATCACCTTCTTACATGTCCTTGTTGTGATTGTTGCTAGCATGAATGCTAATGATATTCCTATGGGGGAGTATTCTAGCATTGTTGTAGCAGTGGAGAGACAACATAACTGTGTTGCATTCATGACTATGTTTGTCATTGATGTCAACATACTATGAAGATTGGCAAAGTAGCAGACATCGATTGAGGTCGTACGGATCAGATATTGAAGACGAGGTTAAGCGTAGTTGAGGACTTGTTCTATAGTGTGTCTTGATGACATGGTTAAGAGCATGTGCAGAAAGTCGAAGACTGGTAAGAGTTATTTGTGATTTATAGAAGACAATTTGCAGACAGAGTTCCTAAGAAGTGGCTTCTGATGTTCGGATTATATCTCCTAATAGGGATAGAATCTCAATGAGTGAAGTTAGAGACAGAAGACATTTTGATGATGACGTCAACGAGTGCGCGAAGTCTAAGGTGGCACGTGTAAGAAATTGTGAAGACTATGAGCCGACAATATTTTGTAATTGTGAAAAAGATGTATTGTAGTGTGTTATCTTATTGAGGTCCTATTGTAATTGTAATTGGGAAAGCCTCAAGGCCGACTCAATGAATTATTTTGAGGACATGGTATAAAGGAAAGTTATTTTCCTTGTGATGAAATGGGTATGAGTGTATGCAAATAATTTGTGAATGCGACAAGTGAAGTGGTAAATGCGAATAAGCAATCAAAGGGATCATTGTGATGCAAGTTTGCAGATCTGGTATTGGGATGTGAGAAGTATTTGGTGCGACAGAGGCATGGTAAGAGGACAAAGCAAGAGTTTGAGTTATTGAGATCAGTTGCATTTCTATTATTCTGAAAGGAATAATATAGAAGCCAGTTTGACAGTGAGTTCGGTGGTCTTGCCCCTGGAGCTATTTGGACAGTGGGTCCATTTGCCTTCTACAACTCCTAACAGGGTTGGAATCTTCTCACAGGGATTCAAAGTCTCCTAACAAGGACTGATATGTATTGAATGTATTTCATTGGCTCCTAACAGAGTCCATCCTCTTACAACGAACTTATATATTGGTACATCATTTTGTGGGTATCATCCTTTTTCTCTCTAATCGAGGGTTTCCCTAGTAAACATGTCTAGTGTTATTATGTATGTGTATCTTGTTATGGTTACTATTTATATTGATCACTTGTTTAAGGTTTAATAAGGTTGATAAAAGTCATATTGATCTAATAACTTATTCACCCACCCCCCCCCCCCCCCCCCCCCCCGCCTCAGTTATCTTAGTGGACTTTACTTTCTAACAATTGGTATCAGAGCATCAAGTCCTTGAAGGAAAAACTTAACAAGTTTAGGAGATCAATGGTGGGTCATTTCAGATAGAAAGTCCAAAATTCAATGTAGTTAACTATGACAGTTGGAAAGAGAAGATGAAGACACATTTTCTATGCTTGGGTCCAAGATATTGGCTGACTAGAAAGAATGAGAAGACCATTGTGGAAGAAAACAAACTTGAAGAATGTAGTGAAGCTGAAAGAGATTTGTTCATAAGTAATATGCTTCCCAGAGAAGCACTTTTGTCAGCTCTTCCTGAAAATGAGTACTATTAGGTAAAATCCTTGGTATCATCTCATGAAATTTGGAAAGCTTTGGAATCTACTTTTGAAGGTAATAAGCATGCTAAGAGAATCAGATTGCAAAATTGGATATGTTTATTTCAAGAGGCTAAAATGATGGAAGATGAATCTGTAAGAAGTTATATTGGCAAACAATCAAAGATTGTTGCAGGAATAAAATCTTCTAATGGAACTAAAGATGAAGATGAGATCATATGGAAGATCTTGAAGACTTTGGCACCACATGCAAGCAGACAATGTAGATCATTGAGCAAGTGATTACTTGTACTAGGAAATTTTCTAGAGAGACTCTTCTTGGAAGATTGGAAGCAACATAAGTAAGTTTAAAACAATTTGGAGATTTGCCTAGAGTGGAGATTACTTTTAGTGCATTAAGTGTTCGCCCTTCCTTATCAAGGAGTGCAAGCACCAGTGGAGATTATGCTAGCAGCAGTAGATCCATATCTAAGGAAGACAGAAAGATTGAAGAAGGAATCACCTTGCTTGTGAAAAGAGAACTTGATGGTAAGAAAATATTTAAATGTTTGACTTGTAATGAATTTGGTCATTATGGTTCTAAGTGTCCTAAAAGAGTAAAGAAGTACAAAAGGAATTTCAAGTCTAGAAGACCTAAAGAATGCATGTATGCAAATGATGATGATGAATCTAAGGAAAAGAGTGAGAGTAATGATGAGTTAGGATTTGTAGCTATAAAAGAAGAAAATTTTGAAAAAGAAGTTAGAGAAGAGAAAGCCCTAGTGTCATAGGTTGAGAAGAAATCTGATTGGATCATAGACAGTGCATGTTCAAATCACATGATTGGTGATATAAATAAATTTGTTAAGTTCAACAACCATGATGGAGGAATTGTTAGAGTTGGTAACAATGTGACTTGTCATATGAAGTGAATAGGATCTATTACTCTTGATGGGAAAACTAATACAGATGATGTTTATTTTGTTGATGGATTAAAACATTACCTTTTGAGTGTTCGAAAGTTGGTTGATAAAGGATATCAATTACAATGCACAGAGAAAACATGCATCATCAAGGACAAGAATGGTAAGATGATTGACACTGGTACAAGATCCAAAGGTGATGTTTTTCAGCTAAATCCTACAGAGATGACATGTTTAGTTGCTAAAGTTGATAATAGGTTGTTGTGGCATAGAAGGTTTTGTCATATAAATTTTGACAATATTGTGAAAGAAAGTACTACTTTTGCTATTAGGGATTTACCAAAAATTGTGAAGCCTACTAATGTTGTGTGCAAGGAATGTGATATGGCTAAGAAAAAGAAAAATTATTTTCCTAGCAAGAAATTTTCTACAACAACAAAATTGGAGATTATTTACACAAATCTCAGTGTCCCACAAAGAAAAAGAGAATTCTACGATGAAAGGTGACTTTACTAGGATGATGTGGGTAGCGTTCCTTAGAGAAAAGTCTGAAGCATTTGAGAAGTTTTAAGTTGTTTAAGAATAGACTTGAAAATGAGTCTAGATTGAAGATCAAATGTTTAAGATCAAATAGAGGTGGAGAATTTACCTCGAATGAGTTTAATACTTTTTGTGAAATGAATAGTATTAAGAGGTAGCTATCAGACCCTAAGACTCCTGAGCAGAATGGTATAGCTGAGAGAAGAAACAAGTCTGTAATAGAAGCAACAAGAGCTATGTGTTGCCCCACTTTTTAACATATTCCAATTTTGCAAAGTGAATGATTTAACTCGATTGCGATTAGTCCAGTCGAGTCAGTTGGTCCTTCCTTCCTCAAGTGTTAAGTTTCTCCATCGGGTTTCCATCTTTTTCCTTTTCCCGCATTATATAGTCGGATTGGTGTTCCTTATAGTTTTGAGTCATGTGGGTAGTCTAGATCATTACTTGATGGAGATTCTTGAAAAATGCTACTTCAGATGAATTTACTTGCAGCTCATTTGATCTGAGTATAAAGAAAGTTGAATTGGTAGAAAATCAAGTTTCTTCTTCTCCTTAGCGGGTTTTCACACCCCGAAGGTGAAACTCCGCAGAGATCTATAAATGCTATTTGTAGGCTGAAACAAGGAAAGGTGAGTCATAATATGGATGGATCATTCAAGTATTATCATGTTTTCATAGTGGGAATCACTCAGAACTCACCAGGATGATCAGAATAAGCATCGGCAGAAAACTCAAAAATAGCTTCTCCTTTGGCGGGTTTCGAACCAAGAACTAAGTTTTCCGAAAAGGCCTAAATAGAAGGGTAAAGTTACTAGTGGACCCCATTTTTCACTTGCGAAGCCCTTTTTATGTTTTCCAAAGGCTTATAGTAAAGTGCTTAAGGCAGAAAAGGTAAAGCAAAAGCGTAAGCGGAAAAATGGAAATCGCCTTCTCCATTGCGGGTTTTCTACCCTCAAGGGCAATTTTTCGCATCTAAGGAAAAATCGCTACTGCAAGCATGGTAAGTGTTTGAAATGATCACAAGATGTGTTGGGACAAAAATGGAAGCAAATTAGTTAAATTTGTAAGAATATTTTGAGTGGAATCTAGCCAAGCGGATTTTTCCCCAGGGAGTACTCCTTTCTTGTTTTTCCGAAACTGGGTGAAAACGGAAAGGTAAGTTAGTAATAAAGGAGAGTTACCGTTAGGCCAACAAAAACTGTGAAATGACAAGGAGAAAGCCGTTAGAACCCTTACATTTACTAATCCAACGGATTTGTTCTTAAATTCACTCGCGTGGCGTGGATTGTAGAATTTAACGGGCAGATTAAAGGTTTTCATATAAAGAAGAATCTAACAAAAATTCAAATCACTGCTTTACTGTTATACTGTTATATTGAATAGTGCTTCCGAAAAACTTCAAAGTTTAGGGTTCATTTCTTTACATTATCACAATTGTTGAATTTCTATCATTCTATATCAGGCAAGATGGCATCAAGATTCTCTGGCTTTGATGGGCTAGGAGGAATCAAGTCAACATGGCAAAGTATCTCTGATACTTCATTACGTTTCTTTGATATGCAAGATTTTCAGAGAAGGCTGAGAACTGAGCCGACTCACCCTATAATGGAGAAACTCAGAGGAAGTGGACTGGTGGAAGCAGCCGGGTTTCCTGTTGCAGTACAAGCTCCGGAGCTAATTGTGGAATGTATCAATCATTACAACTCGAATACCAAGCAGATCCTATTGCCTGATCAAATGGTATTGATTTCAATTGATAGGCAAGCGGTGGTGAACTGTCTGCGGATTCCAGAACGAGAGGAGTTCTCTAAGCTAACAATTGGAGGGGCCATGTCCGAATTCCCCCTGAGGAAGATGGTGTGGCGGAAGGAGATCATGAACTCTTGGTTCCAAAAGCCCAGGGGAGCAAAAAGTAAGGTCCCTAAAACCCTATTTGGCATGGATCTTAAGCCCGAAATTGTGGATATTTTGGTTCTCTTGCATTGACTAAAAGGTGAGGTAGAAGCACTCAATTTTATAGAACAATACTTCTTTATGGTGCAAATTATCTGCTCAAACACACAGTATGTTGACTGGGCGTTTGAAGTTAGTGAATATCTTTCTAGGGCTCTTGATGCAGCCAAGTTTTATAATTCGTTTTATATGTCATCTTTCTTGATATATATGTTGGCTTCCCTACAATTGTGGCCGGGACTCCCCAGAATAGAGAATTTTTTCGAAGACGTAAAAACTTGAGTTTTATCCATGCTTGCAGTTACAAAATAGCTATGCGGAGTATATCCGGGTTAATGATGCACAGAATCTGCAGGGAACTCCAAGGGTGTCCAGGGCGGAGGTTTAGCCCAGAAGCAATGGTGGTCATCAGCCAGTTTGGCTGTTATTTTATTCAATTCTCATCTTTCTCTTATTTGCGTCTTGCAGTGTTTGACGGATTTCCCCTGAAGCTACCTAGATATCCAGATGATATGATCATGCTCATCGAGATCGTTAGGCAAGCAATCCAAGTAAATGTGCTGAGCGCCAGTTTGAGAAAGAAAGGGTATGAATTCCCCATAAAAGTTGGAGCTTATAGTTGTGAATCCAGATCTGATGCAAAGAACATACTCAAAGCATTCGAGAACAAATACAGACTAGAGGAGTATGAAGTGATAAGGCCCATGTTTGATCCAAATGGGTATGCTAGAGATGTGCTTCAAATTGAAAGAGTCATCAAACATGTAACTACTATAGAAGATTACTGGGCCGATTGTAGAGATGAGCTAGATAGTCCAGACCGTGCCTTTGCTAGACTCACAGTAGATCAAATAAAGACCTATGGTATTGAGTTGGATGTGGAAGGGCTAGAAGATGATGGGCAAAATATGTATAGTAATACATATTTGACCAAATTGAGAAACATCCCAATCAGCTCTGAGCCATGTGTAAACATAGAAGAAGATATTGATGTTATGATGGCCCGGGTCATCAAGAGGACTGGGAAATGGGTTGAGTGGACAGAAAAAAAAAGCTGGAGTAGGAGCAAGACTACTCAAGCTTCTCCAACCGCTGCTACTCCCACTTCCTCTCAAAGCGCCACACCCAATGTTACAACTTCGGCTACTCAAGGGCCGGCTCAATCTGCGGGAGGAGGTGATCAACCCCCGGAGAAAAATATTTCAATAGCTCCAACTTGCCAAGGAGGTTCTCTACTAACTCAGGCTGGTACTAAAGAAAAAGGGGCAAAAGAGCCGAAAGATGGAACCACTGCTCCACCCTCACCCCCTCACACCACTCCAACTCCATCTCCGCATGCTACTCCAATTCCATCCCCCCGTGTTACCCCAGTTTCATCACCTCATCATAGCCCTACTCCATCTACAGGTGCTTCCCTTTTGAAGCCAACTGGTTCTCCCATCCAAATAGTAGAGATTGGAGATGATAAGAGCAGCAGCAGCGAGTCCACTAAATCCGATGAAGCTGCAAAGAGAACTCAAGAAGAAGAGAATGTCTCAGGTTCATCTCAGCTCCTCTCTCAAGATTCGAAGAACCCCTTCTCTGCAACAACAGTAGCAATGACTCCAATAAAGAAGAAAATGTTCAGCATAGAGTCACTTGGAATGGCTTCTAAGGTGATTGGTACGGAGTCCTGGCTTGAAGACACCTTAGAAAGAAAAAGAAAGAGGAAAGATGAAAGCGTTCCTACAAAGGATGTTGTGTCCCAAGCGGTATGCTCTGGATCAGCCATAGTAAAAGCTAAGAAGCAGAAAACTTTGTCCATACTTGGGCAGGATCTAGAAACCGGACATTTGACTATGGAGATTGCAAAACCAAATAAAGCAGGGCAGATTAAAGAGATGACTCCTGAAGACTTCACTCTACATTCAATTGATCTTGAAAAGGCTATAGACATGATACAAAAGTTGGCTTATGGAGATCAGGCAATTAGATAATAGAAGGTCAGTTAGAAAACCTCAAATTATCAAAGATTAAGATGAAAGCTGAGATAGAAGAACTCAAAAGATTCATCAGGCAGCTAGTTGTTCCATTGGCAACCATTACTGGTGTGCTTGCTATTGAAAATCCTACAGCAAAGGAAGTGCAAGCTTTCATCTCACAGCTCCAGAAAGATAGACATTTTGGTCAGATTGGGAAAGAGTGGATTGATAAACTCAATACAAATGGAGTTGCTTTGATTGATCAAATTGGGAATGTTATACTTCGATTGGAGACTAAGAAAAATAATATCTCGTCTAATCAACGCACTTTGACCGCGGAGAAAGAAAGATGTGATGAGTGCATTTTTCTCCTGAAAATGATTATCCAGATGAAGGCAAAGGAGGCAGTTGAAGTAAAGATTTTGAAGAAAGGAACTGAACCCCTGTTTGAATGGCTCCAGGGTATGCAATTCAAGCTAGAGATGATTCAAGAAGCTGAAAAAGGACTCAAGGAAACAGAAGATAAAGTGAAGAGAGTTCAAGATAGGGCATTTGAACTGATGAAAGGATTACACACTGATCCACAAACTAGTGGTCAAGGGAGAGCCCTTATTGGAGTAGAGATAATGAAGAACAACTTCTCCATGTATTTAAGTAACCTGTCAGGAATGGCTTTAAGCGTTCAAAACAGAGTGATAGAGCTACAGACACTAGGTGGATGCATACACGTAGCTGCTAAAGAAGTGACAGGACATCTAAATTCTATGAAAGAATTGGCTCGATAACATTCCAAATGGCTCTTAAGGTTCACTAATATACACGTTCCTAGTCATGAGGAATTAGTTCCCATTATAGTTGCCGCTAAGGCATACAGGGCGAAAGTTGAAAAGGGAAAGAAGTCTAAATGATTCGATGATGCCTCCTTTTCACTTTCTTTTGCAGCTTCTACCAATTTTGTAAATTTTGTAATATGACAAACTGGCATCTTGCCATTTGTCTCCTCAGAATATGAACTGATTAAAATTCCTATTGTAACGGTCATCTCTCAAAATCTATATGTATGAAGTTGAAAGATTAATGAAGGGTTGGCAAAAATTTTGGTGTGAAGTACTGTTTGTTGCAGAGACAATTGAATGGTATTTTATTTCAAATCATTTTCCGTTCCAGTAGGTATTGTGATTAGTTAGTATTTCCTTTCTGTATCACAGAGAACTAAGGAAGAACAGAGTTTCATTTTCCTTGTTTTCCAGAATACAAATGAATGTAATAAGTATTGTTATAATTCATTTGACGAAAGGATTCTGTTAGTTTTCCCCGATTCATCAGTTGTATTTCAGATTTGAGTTTGACTTAGTTTAGCATCAATTGATTATGCGAATGGATTTATGGATTCATAAGATGTGTGGGTACATGAATCTCTTTCAGTATTGAGAAGTTATTATCTGCCTGAGTTGGATTTAATTTAGGTCTAACTTGGTTATTCCTCAATTGTTCTCGGGTTAAGAACATACCACAAAGTAGTTTAGGAAGAAAACAAAATTCATTGCAAATTTGTTTTAGGGAGCTGTACCTATCAATTCAAAGGAAAGCTAAATTATTCACAAGAGGCTTTCCAGCTGTTTGTGATCAGATATTGTTCTTAATTGGGTAATAAAGAGTAATAATATAAAAGAACAATCTGTTTACCAACACTATGATGTTTGAGAATGATGTATTAAAGACATTTTGGAGAGAAGGTAATACAATAGTGTATACAGTGAATAGAGTGCAGATCAGAAAAGGTATAAACAAGACACCTTATAAATTGTGGTTTGGAAATGCCCCATCAGTGAAGTATTTCAAAATTTATGGAAGTAAATGTTATAAGAAGAGAGATGATGACATTGGTAAGTTTGATGCAAGAAGCGATGAAGGTATCTTCCTTGGTTATTCATTGAAAAGAAAAGATTATAGATGTTCTAATTAGAAAACTAAGACTATTGTTGAGAGCGCAAATGTAAAAGTGGATGAAAAGTTTGAAGTTCAAGAGAGAATGCTTGATTATAATTCTAATGATGAAGAAGCTAATCCTAAGCCTATCCAAGAAAATTTTGAGACTTTTTATGAGACTAACAATGATTTGCAGAATGATATTCAAGTTATGGAACAGAGAGAGGAACCAAGATCTGAGCCTAGACCAAAAGTAATAGTTGAGACAATGACACCAACACCAAACAAGAATTCGACAAAGAATCATCTTGCTGATCAGACTATTGGAAGCAAAGACAAAGGAGTTATGACAAGAAACAAAGTACATGAATAACTATGCTTGATTTCTCAAGTTGAACCTAAGACTGCAGATGAAGCATGTAAGGATGATCATTGGATTCAAGCAATGAAGGAAGAACTAGATCAGAATGTGAAGAATGATACATGGAAATTGGTCCCTAGACCTAAGGATAAGAATGTTATAGGAACCAAATGGATTTTCAAAAACAAGATGAATGAACAAGGTGAGGTTGTGAGAAACAAAGCAAGATTTGTATGCAAAGGATATTCACAACAAGAAGGTATAGACTAGACAAGACATTTGCACCTATTGCTAGAATTGTAGTAAGAATGTTCTTGGCTTATGCAACAAACAAGAAGTTCAAAGTGTATCAGATGGATGTGAAGTAAACATTTCTGAATGGAAAACTTGAAGAAGAAGTCTACATTGAACAGCATAAAGGATTTCCTTTGATAGAAGAAAGAGATGTGGTATGCAAGCTGAAGAAAGCATTGTATGGAATAAAGCAAGTGCCTAGAACCTGGTATGCAAGGTTGGATAAGTATTTGACAAAATTGGAATTTGATAAAAGCACTGAAGATAGTAACTTATATAATTATATTTGACAGAAATTGAGAATGGTTTGTTGATTATTGTGATATTTGTGGATGATATAATCTTTAGAGGTGATGATGAAGCAAGTGATGAATTTGCTGATGAAATGAAGAATGAATTTGAAATGAGCATGATTGGTAAGATGAAATATGTCTTGGGTTTACCAATTGTGCAGAACAGTGATGGTATTTTCCTATCACAAGCTAAGTATTTGAAAGATTTATTGAAGAGATATGGCTTGGACAGTTGTAAGCATGTTGGTACACCTATGATAATTGGTCACAAGTTATCTAGCAAAGATAAGACACCTATGGTTGAACAGAAGCAATACAGATCCATGATTGGAGGTTTGCAATATTTGACTCACACAAGACCAAAATAGTAGCAATCAAGCTGATTCTAAGGAATCACACTATGCAACAGTAAAAAGGATATTTAGATATTTGAAGGGTACATCTTATTTTTGGTTATGGTATGATAAATGAAATGACTTTACTCTATGTGCATATAGTAATGGGGATTGGGCAGGCAGTATGGTTGACAAAAGAGTACAAGTGGTGGAGCATTTTTCCTTGGAGGAAGATTGGTTTCTTGGCTAAGCAAGAAACAAGATTGTATTTCACAGAGTATAGCAGAAGCAGAGTATGTAGCAGCAGCAAACAATTGCAATCAGATCATGTGGATGAAACAGATGTTGAAGAATATCAGGATAGAGTTTTCAAAACCTATTATCATACATTGTGATAACACAAGTACAGTGAGTATGTCTAAGAATCATGTATTACATTCTAAGACAAAGCACATATCGATTAAGTATCATGTTTTGAGAGAAAAAGTTGTAGAGAAAGAGATTAGATTGGAGTATGTTAATACAAAGGAGCAGATTGCAAATGTTTTTATGAAGCCTTTGCCTAAGGATACATTTGAATATTTGTGAGGTATGCTTGGGGTTATGCCCTTTCCTACTTCTAAGTAGACAATGGAGAGATTGCATCAGTCCAGTGGTACAAAGCACTATTGTTTATCTAGACTGAATGCTGATGCTTCCTATATGGGGGAGTATCTATGATTGAGCAGAGTCGTGAAGGACTCTTGGTAGCTGGTCTTGAGTAATGTCTTTGGACACTTGAGTTGGTTGAAGACATTAAGCAATAGATTGACATAATGATGTCTTTGTCATTGATGTCAATGGGGGAGAAGTAGTGCATGAAAAACATCTCCTATGAATGGGGGAGAAGTGAATGCATATGAGAGAATCTGCTGTGGATATGGGAGAGTTATGAAGAAGAAAAGATTGATGTCAATAAGGGAAAGTACATAAGAGCATAAACAATTGAGAAGTTTATCAATGGGGAGCAATAGTTGTTCCTAAGAGTTTCAGATTTGATTGATGAAGAGGATTTCAAAAGATCAAAGAAGCAAAGTTGGATTTGGTATTCTTGGAATTTAGATATTTTTCATCTATTTGCCATCAATGCCAAAGGGGGAGATTGTTAGCATGAATGCTGGTGATATTCCTATGGGAGAATAGTGTAGCATTGCTAGAGCAGTGGAGAGAAAGTTAGCATGATTGTGTGTTGCATTCATGACTATGTTTGTTATTGATGTCAACATACTGTGAAGATTGGTAGAGTAGCAGACAAAGATTGAGATTGTACAAATCGAGTATTGAAGATGAGGTTAAGTGCGGTCGATGACATGTTCTACAATGTGTCTTGATGACGTGGCTAAGAGCGCGTACAAAAAGTCAAAGACTGGTAAGAGTTATTTGTGATTATAGAAGATAGTTTGCTGATAGAGTTCCTAAGAAGTGGCTTTCGGTGTTCGGATTATATCCCCTAATAGGGATAGAATTTGGATGAGCGAAGTTAGATAGAGACAGAAGACAGTCCGATGATGACGTCAATGAGTGCGCGAAGTTCAAGGTTACACGTGTAAGAAATTCAGAAGACTATGAACCGACAGTATTTTGTTATTGTAATTGTAATTGGGAAAGTCTCAAGGCCGACTCAATGAATTATTTTGAGGACACGGTATAAAGGAAAATTATTTTCCTTGTGATGGAATGGGTATGAGTGTATGCAAGTAATTTGTGAATGCGATAAGTGAAGTGATAAATGTGAGTAAGCGATCAAAGGGATCATTGTGATGCAATTTTGCAAATCTAGTATTGAGATTTGAGAAGTATTTGGTGCAAAAGAGGCATGGTAAGAGGACAAAGCAAGAGTTTGAGTTGCTGAGATCAGTTGTATTTCTATTATTTTGATAGGAATAATATAGGGGCCAGTTGGACAGTGAATTCGGTGGTCTTGCCCCTGAAACTGTTTAGACAGTGGGTCCATCTACCTTCTACAACTCCTAATAGAATTGGAATCTCCTCATAGGAATTCAAAGTCTCCTAATAGGGACTGATATGTACTAAATATATTTCATTGGCTCCTAACAAAGTCCATCTTCTTACAAGGAACTTATATGTTAGGACATCATTTTGTGGGTATCATCTCCACCAAGGTTTTCCCTCTGATAAAGGGTTTCCCTAGTTAACATATATGGTTATGTATGTGTATCTTCTTATTGTTTTTGTTTATATTGATCATATGTTTAAGGTTTTATAAGGTTGACAAAAGTAATATTGTTTGCTTCTATCATTTCTTTGCATTGTGGTTCTAACTTTTTTTAATGCATTTTTTTGTTTCCCTCGTACACATGCATTCCTTTCTACGAATTGTGCCATCTTGGGTTCGATCTGTTTTTGATCCGGAATTGATTATTTGTTGTATGCTCTTAGAAAGTTATGCAATTGCTAATGATGAGAGGAAAAATGCAATTAATGCAAACGGTAATGTTGGTGGGGTGGAAAATGTTAATATTGAATCTACCAAACCATCGTATAAGGCAGTGGTTACTAAACCTACCCAACTTAAGTGTGTTTCAATGGAGAATTTGTTAGAAAAACGATTGTGGGAGCATTCAGAGGAGTGGATCCCGTGTGAATGGACATCGAATGGGAGACAGATGGGAAACAGAGACCTCATGGAAGCTAGAGATTCCAGAGGAGGAGAAGATAGTTAGATCCTCTTGCCTAGTGTGAAAACCCTTTCACTCTCTGTAAATGATGACATGGTAAAAGCTATTAAATCTGAGTAATCTCGTTTAAGGAACATTGCCATATTTTTTGTTTGCATGGATAATGAAATTTTTACCTACTAGAATATTTTTGGATGATTGGTTCAGCAATGTGTGGAGAAAAAACCTAGAATTGTTGTAAGCTTTAGTAGAATGATTTAGAAGGGTTTATTTGTCATGTTTATGAAATCTCATGACATGCAAGTGAGTGTTAAAAAATGGCTTCTTCAATGTTGGCCAAACCCTATTTAGGGCCTTTCCATGGTCACCCAATGACAATGTCGAGCAAGTGATTGCTCGTCCTTCTCCAAATTGGGTCAAATTGAGAGGGGTCCAGCTTGAATTCTGACCCTCATCCTTAATATGCTTGAACCATTGGGCTATGCTCTTCAACTGAGGATTCAAGGGTCAGAATCTCACATTTGAATGCTAGAATCCTCATTGCTCTAGACTCTGAGATGTTTTTTCCTAAAAGGATTTATGTATACATTGAACGAAAAAATTCAATTGGGAAATTGTCTTGCTTGGCAACCTAGGAGCTTGTTTCCATTGCAAGCTTAATAGTCATACAAGGCGGGATTGTTCATCCCTAAAGACTATCTAAAAGCCTTCAATGTCATCCCTAAAGACTATCTAAAAGCCTTCAATGTCACATCTCTGGTAAATGAGTCTATTAACCCTTTGAGGAAGGAAATTTCTGGTGAAAATATTAAGAACCCTTTGTCTAATGAAGGGAGAAATGAAATTGCCTCCTCTAATGAAAAGAATATGCCTAGCAATGGTACTCTAGATAAACCAGAAGGAAAGTTTGTTACCTTGTCTAACCCTCTGTTCGAAGAGTATTTGGATGTGATACCCACAAATGGGTCTAATGTAAGTGTCTACCCTAACCCTTTCGGTTGCCATCCTCAATATCTCCCAGATCCTTGGGAGATTCAAAAAGATGATATACTCACCAAAAAGAATGCACAACAAATTACACTTGAAAATATTAATGAAAAAGGAAAAAGATAAGGAGAAATGAACAAAATTCTTTGGAGCAGAGAAATGTCCCATTTGAGATCATGAACTCTCTAGTAGAAAAGGTAAACTCATCTCATATTGTCCCCATTGAAGTTGATGGTAATGGCTTGTTGAAAAATGGAGAAGCCCAATTCACTAAAGTTGTTAGTAAGAGTTCAAAAAAGAAAAGAAAAGTCTTTGCAAGGCAGAATAGTGCTAAATCCATTGAGCAAGCAAGTAAACATAAAAGTCTTGATATGCCCGAGTGTTTGAATAGAGTTTATAAGAATGAAAAACCATCCATAAACAATTCATAATGATAAACATACATAGCTGGAATGTAAGGGGTCTTGAAATGCCTGACATAAAGTATATTGTTAGGAAATGGTGTAATATGCTTACCAATAAGGTAATTATATGTTTACAAGAGATTTATGTAACTGGTTATCTTACCTTTAACACTCTAAAAAAATTATGGGAAAAAGCCACCTCTTTGTATTTTGATCATGACAGAGGAAAAGGTGGTGTAGGCACTTTGGTTGGCCTCGAGCGGTCTGATAAAATTGAGACTAAAGGTGTCTCCCCTTGCCAAAGAGCCCAATGGGTTGTATTCAATACAGATGATAAGAAGGTGGGGATTTGTAACATTATGCTCTGAATGACTACAGGGAGAGAGCCTCTCTTTGGGATTGGTTGGTGATAAACCTTCCTGTTGCTAAATGGATTGTGGTGGGGGACTATAACATGATTGAGAGTAGTGATGATAAATATGGAGGAGTCAAAAATATTTGGAAAGGTAATGGATTTTTCTTCTGGGCTAAGTTCAAAAGAAGACTTAACCTTTGTGATCCTATGAAGAACCAAAAAAAAAAGGAATTTGATAACATTTGGTTTACATGGTACAATAACCAAACCAGTAAGAAAAGGATATATTGCAGGCTTGATAGGATGTATGTGAATGCCTATGTTTTTTGTCTTCTCTCATCGTCCTAGCCAATCTCCTATAAGAGTCCTACCTGCCAGCATTTCTTGCCTCTCCCCTATCTCTGCTCGCATTGCCCTTGATGGCCTCTAAACCTTGCAATCTCAACACAAAAGAAGAACAATCTCTTCAAGCTCAATGTACCTTCCTCAAAGGTCAAGAAAATCTTGAAGTAATTAAAACAGTAACATGTCTTACTGAGTATTGCAACACTGGGTGTACTCCAAGAGAGACCTAGGGACATTTGTTTGATGCTTGGAGATTTTTTTTCCAAATTATTGGTAAGAAGGAAGCCAAAGATGGAAAATATGAGGAATGGTATTATCAAATGAAGTTGAATGAGGCTGAAAGAGACTCACAGACTAAGGTAATGATAGAAGCCTTGAAGAAACTTGATACATACTAAGATTCAGCTTAGAAAGATTTAGAACTATGATTTATAGAGCAGAGAATTAGGGCAAAAATGAACTGGGTCAAAGATGGCGAGAAAGGAACCAAGTATTTCTTTAACATCAGCAGGGCAAAACAGAATAAAGAGATGATTAGAGGCATTCAATCTGATAATGGATTCACCAGTGATAATAAATAAATAATGAGTGCATCAGAGGATGGGGCTGATAATCATAGGACTTTGGAACAATGTATAAAATTGATTCCCAAAAAGATATCTAAGGAGGATGAGAAGATGCTTAGTAAAAACATTAAACTTTTGAAGATGCTCTAGGCTCAATGACAAATGGGAATTTCCCAGGTCTGGATGGTCTTCCCGTGGAGTTTTACAAGCAAAACAAGGACTGGATTAGCCTTGAACTCTTGGAGTTGTATGAAGATGCACTTGAGAAGGGATCTCTTGGTGAGAATATCAATAGAGGTATAATCAAACTACTTCCTAAAAGTGGAGATGAGTCCCAAGTCAGAAATTGGAGACCTATTACTTTATTGAACCTTTTCTACATGATTATTGCAAAGCTTTTGGCCAGAAGGATAGCTAGCATTCTCAACAAGATTGTTTCAGTTACTCGGGCAGGGTTCACTAAAGGCAGATACATCTTAGAAAATATTGTTTCTAGCTAGGAAGCAATACACTAGGCTAAGGCTGATAACCAGAATGTGGTAATGGTGTTACTTGATTTTGAAAAAGCATATGACATAGTGGAGTGGCCCTTTGTTTTTAATATGCTTCATGCATTTGGTTTCCCCCCCCCCCCATATTTTTGCAGTTGAATAGCCATCTTGTTTAAAGACTCATCCACTGTTATTGAGGTCAATGGAGAAATCTCTGACACCATCCCTCTTGGTAGGTCTATCAGATAATTGTGTCCTATTGCTCCAACACTTTTTGTGCTTGTTTCTGATGCGTTATATTATGTTCTCAGAGCTTCAGATTTTGGCCCACCTATGAAAGGTATTTCCTTACCTAACCAAGATGAATTAATCAATGAACAGTTTGCAGATGATACTCCCCTGTTTGTCAAGCTTTCTGAAGATAAATTTGATAATGTTCTAAACAGACTTCAAATTTTTTACCTAGCATCAGGTGCAAAAATCGCCCTTCATAAATCCACAGTGCTAGGTTGAAATGAAGAACCACCAGATTGGCTGCAAAGAAGAGAATGGTTATAGGTAGGACCCACAACCATTATTAAGTATTTGGGCATCCCTTTTGCAATTGACCTTCCATCAAAGATATGTGGGAGTATCTGAAATGGCAAACTCATCTTGTCATTGGCTAGTAGAATTCAAGTAGTTCGAAAAGTGTTGGCTTCCCATACAATTTATTATGCATCCTCTTGGTTGTTTGCCAAATATCAAAACGAGAAGCTTGATAAAATTCTGAGAGATTTCCTTTGGTCGGATGGCATGGGGCACAGAAAAGGCACAATGTAAACTGGGACTGGTGTTGCAGACCAGGAGAAAGGGGTGGCCTTGGGCTTAAGGACTTGAAAGCTCGTGGGATCGCACTAGCCTACAAATGTATATTCAAGACTCTCCATGGTAATGAACCTTGGAAAGCTCTTGTGCGAAATAGTCTACAACTGTCAGCCATTAGAAAGGGTAAGCAGTGGAAGGACACCCCACTAGTTGATATTGTTTTGGTGATTTTGACATCAAGGTGTTTGGATCTAATGTGTTTTCTTCTCTGTGGAAAGCATGGTGTTGGGTAGAACATCTTCTCTGCTCTAAGTATGCTGTTGGGAGCAATCCTACATATGATGTTGGATCTATTTGGTGGGGCATTTATCTTAACAAGAAACCTCTTGCCTTAACCCAATGTTCTTTTGCTAAGTATTGGAACTCTATAGAGATCTCTCACATTAGGGATATTATTTTTGACAACCAATTGGATTCATGGGAAGAAATCAGGGAGAAATTCAATCCCCGCCCTTCTCAAAAGAAGATTTATAGTATATAGTATATACTCTCATTTCAAAAGCTACAGGCAGGTTCTTTCCTGGTAAAATTATGAACACTGATCAGTACTTGGATCAGGTGAAATGGTCTGATGGTAAGATGCTATTAGATATTTCCACTAAACAAATGTACACTTTGTTGAAAGAAGATAATGGCACATTTAGCAGAATTAATCAAAACTGGGGCTGTAACTGGTCGGTCTCTAGGTGGCACATTGTTTTTGAATTGTTTTGGCAATCCCCTCTTGAGCCCAAGAAAGTTTGTTTTCATTGGATCCTTTTTCTCAATAAGCTTGCTGTGGGTCCTATTCTTTCTTCTGTTGGTATAGAAGCTGTAACTTGTTCCATTTGCAATTGTCCCGAAACCTTGAACATCTTTTGTTTGAATGCAAATTTACTAGTAATATTTGGTCTCTTTTTCTTGGTCAACCTGTTAAATGGAATTTATAATTCTAGACCAGATCTCTCGTAGCATGAACTCCTTACTGGTTTTGTGGATTTTTTTAATTTCAAAATAAACAATTTTTGGTTTATTCTTACTGCTGAAATACTGTGGTTCATCTGGAAGCAGAGAAACAAAGAGATTTTTGAAAACAGGAGATGGGATCATACTGCGTTTAATCTTAAACTCACCCATTTTTACATAATGTCACAGGTCTCTGCTGTCCTTGAAGTACCTAAAGACAGGTTCATGATCTTGGTAAGAGGAGGAGCCATGATTATATACAAAGAGGACATTCAATCAGCAAACTACTTCGATACCTACTCAAGATATGCTGAATCCGGAAGAGCTGGAGAATCTTAAGCAATTCACCAAGAACAAACACATTGATATCAATCAAGAGAACAAAAAGATCAGAGAACAATGGGAAAACAGAGCACTATCCTGGGAAGATACACCCAGAAGTACACCTGCATTAGGTCCTCCCATTGGAGCTTTTGAATGTGCCAAGGCAGAGTGCAGCAATAGCATAATTGATGCATGGGATTAATCAAGCTGGATAGTTTACTTACTTTTTTTTTAATGCTCTCTTATATTTTTGATGGATCCTAGTGGATGTTATAGGTGATATGTTGAAAGGCATTGTATATATCTGTAGCCGTGGGTACAGTCTCAGGTGAGACATAAAACTGAATCAGTATCATCATATTTTTTGTGGTTGCTACCTTCTGATAAACTTTGGTCCTGGTAAATGTATGCAGTTCTCAAACTATCTTAATATGTAAAAAAAAAAGGTAGATTTGATATTTTTTATCTACTAACAAGGGCAGAACGTGCAAGAAAAAGAAAATGGAAAATGACTTTTTCTTTCAGCCAAATTTTGGAAGCCTGTACTAATTGGCAAGGGAAAGGACTTATCTGGATTTACCTTCCAAGTGTTTTTCTTTTCTTTTGAAAACAACACAATATTGCTCCTTCAACTATCAACTGTAAAGATTCTTTAATCCTTGTCTGCATCTCATATTTTAGACAAGGAAGACGCTGGAGTTGCATAATTACTTTGCATAAATTATTCATGGACTTGAGAATCTTCAAGCGCTCCATTCTGTTAGATTCAATTGTATCCAGCCTTTCTAAGACAGCAGCAACCAACAAGAACCCCACTCCAACCCAATGCATATTTCCAATGGCATTCAACACTGCTATAGTTGTCCCATGTTTATCTCCAAGAGACTTTGACATCTGATCCACAAAGCCATATTAACTTCACAGAGGTATTAAAGATCACAATTTCCCTTTCTTTTGGCTATTAAAATTAACTAGTACAATTTAATTGTAAATGAAATCTAGTTCTAACCTAAGTTTTGATCAAAATAGAAAATCTTTCCAATTAGAAAACACAATTCAGTTTTCTGCTGACTAAAATCATTTTGTGCTAGGAGGAATATGACCGGAAGTACATGTTCCTACAGAGGGGAATATCACCTGAAAAGAAATGATTTTGACATGCTTTGACACCGCTTCGGATAATTTGGATGTATTTCCTGCGGAAGGAGGGCCAGCTGCACCATGATTTAGTCCCACATAAGATGGATTTCGTTTCCCCTACAACCAATGATCAACCTATTGATACAAAACCATCCTTGAATTAAGGAAACAAACATAGAAATTCTTGTAAGGTACATATGTTTTCTACCTTAGTGTTGTATTGAGAAATAACGCTCTCAATCATGTGGACTAGTTCTTCTAGATTGAAATCGGGTACATCCTCACGAGTATTAAGAAGTCTATCAATAATTTCAGACGCGGTAGCAGAGGTTGAAGCAGTTGAAGCAACGGAAGACATTAGTATTGAAAGATGAAACCCAAGTGGGGGTCGCAAGGAGACTAACAGTGAATTGTTGTAACAAGTGGCTGGAAAGAAATCATATCGTATCGTTTCTGAGCTATGAACGCTTTATAATACAAGTATGATCTCAGAGAAGGCTTCACCAAAAGACTGCACCTTCTACTTGAGGGTATGCAATATGCCTCTTCAACCAAATGATGAAACCAAGCTCTTTTTCAAGAGACTTCGTAGCCTTTAAGTAGATAATTTGTAACTTAGCAGATACCACATATAGAAATGGACTTGTAATCAAAATACAGACAAAACCTGAGAAGTGACCCCCATATCTCCTACCGAAAACATAATTTAGCCGTGACCTGTAATCATGTTGATTTCTTTACTCCAAAAATGATGCAAATGTCAACTTTTGCACTCATTCAGAGTTGCAAATCGTTCAATATGTGTGAGGCCAGTATCTTCCTATAAATGGAAGTAATTGTGGAGGTAAACAACGCGTTCTCAACTACGCGTTCTCAACTGCCTACTGTTGACAAACGCATTAAGATTCTATTGCATGTATTCAAGAAATTATTTGTATGTTATCATGCCGTGAGCGGCAGGATACTACAGCATCCACCAGGATGCTTTTTCTCATTTTGCTTGAACCAATGGATTTTAATTGGTTCCTACTTCATACAGTAGGGCTCCATGTTTGAGTCCACTTCATAATTTATCTAGCACACTCTGTGAGACCACTTTATAATTTATCCAGCATATTGATAGCTGTGGGTTTTAGTTTTTGTATTTACTAGCACTTGCTCCACAAAAAGAGGTGCAAGAGGTACGCCAATAGTTTTTTTTCGAAAAGACAAATTCAAAATATGTAAATTTAAAACAAATATTTCTAATTGGTAGTGTAGATTATATATATAGAATAGAGGCATATTCATTTGACATTTCTCTTTGGAGGTAAAAAAAAATGTAAAACTATAATATTTGATTTAGTGTAGGACATCCAGTTCAAGAGTTGATTTGAATTGCACATTTTTCGATTTTTTTTGAAATTGTAAATAGAAACGTAATAGGAGTCTTATTTGTGGCAAGGCAGGAAAGACTGGTATGTTAAAAAAAAAAAAGATTAATTCTTAAGAAGAAGTAGATATGAGGCATTTTAGGAAATGTAGAACTAGTGAAATTCTAGAAGCAATCAAAAGAGACCTGAAATACCTGAAAGTTTCTTGAGCATTTTTTTGTGTGTGAAGACCTTCTTTGAATCCAACAAGTGTCATCCTGTAGAAAAGAGTAGTGAATTACTTAGGAAGCAACACAAAGACACAAGTGAAATAAAAAAAAGGATATTTGTAGATTGACAGACATTACCATTTTCTGTAGAAGTAGCTTCAAACATATGGTCTTGATGTGAGATTGAGTGCAAATGTGCTTCTTCTTTCTTTCTAATAATATTGTATGGATTCTTTTTCATCTTACAAAAGCACTCAAAAGAAAAGGAGGGCTCTATACGGAGGCCTTGGATGGATTTGACTTTAGAGATTGTTATGAAGGTGAGGCCCTGTCTTTTAGTTTTACCTATATCAATTGTAGCCCTGCCTAAGGTTAAACCTTGTGATTTGTGTATAGTGATAGCTCAGGCTATGGCAAGAGGTATTTGTGTACGATTGCCTCGGGAAATGGGTTGTATCGGAATGATTTTTGGGTTTGTAGGATTCCAAGGTGGACCAGTATAACTACTGAACTCTATCGTGACATATGAAGTCAACAAAGGAGGTTTACATCCTATTGGATGCACTATATCTTTTACCTCTCCAAGAGATCCATTAACAAGACCAGCAGCAACCCAGAGGTTTGTTGTAAGCACGACACGTTGAAGTTTACATAATAAAACTTCTTTGGGTAATTGGTCATCATCAGTCATTTCCTCAAGCTTACGATGTGTATTTATCGCAGTACATAGTGCAATAGGGGCATTGACCTCCTTTAGCATTTTCTTGTTGTGAAGTGAAACTCGTTCATTAGTAGCAAACAAATGTGTTGCATAGTCAAACTCAATCTGTTCATTTGGAGTGAGGTTCTTGTTTGTGCGAGTCATTAACAAATCCCAATCATGTAGCATTGGTTCAACATTGCGCATATTGTGTAGTGCTCTGCGAAGTTGCATTTGAAGTAGATCATCACCTTCCTATCTAAATATCATTTCTAATGTTACCACTGTATTAAAATTGTGCCACAATTGTTTTGCATTTGTGTGAGATGCATAGATCAATTTATCCATAACTGGTGGAAGTTGGGCTAGGTCACCTACAAGAATAATTGACATGCCACCAAAGAAAAGGTGTTGTTTTTGGGGTATAGCTTTATGTAGCCTGGAATCAATTTTAAGAAGTAGTTTGGGACCTATAAAGCTCATCTCATCTATTAAAATGTATTGAATATTTTTCATGTCTTCTTGATATGTTGTTAATGCTTGACCCTGAAGTGGTTTCATTTCTCAATTTGGGATTTTAAGGGCTGCATGTATGGTTGATGCATGAATATTGAAGCTGCAATGCCTGTGGGTGCAAGAACAAGGAGTGGATTTATTGTATTTGGCATTGAGTTGTGTAGTGCATTTCTTATGCAGCTGATAAGGTATGATTTAACAATTCCTTGTATGACCATGTATAAAGGTTCCATGGAGAAATTAGATGCAGAGTGGTTTCTAACGATAGAAAACTTGCAATTTGTTGATGTCGTGATAAAGTGTAACTATTTGCAGAGACAGAAGTAGAAGAGCCAATAACTGAGCCAACATTTTTTTTTCTATGTATAAATTGAATGGCATGGTCATGCAAATTCAAATGAACGTTATGGTCTTCCCATGGATGGTTGTTGTCAAAGTCACTTTTTCCCAACATGTCAAGATCATTTAGGCTAGAACTAGTGGCAAGGCCCAGTTGGGACAGAAATTTCCACTCATTCAATTGCAATGAATCGTGTATATCGATGTCACCATCTGAATCATTTTCCTCTTCCAAGATCTCTTCATCTTGATCAGTGCGGGGTGGAAGCACAAACCTGTGTCACCTTTGGTGATATCAACACGTGTTTTGGCCAGAACAGTTTTGGCCCTACATACGTGGCATTTTCCCGCGCCAATGTGGCATGTACCATTTCAGCTGAAACACTAACTTTTTATAAAAGCGCTGAAAAATCCTTTGCGGCTATCATTTTGACTGTCACGGTTCCCAGCTTCTCGAAGAGTGGTCTAGGTGTTTTGGCCGTAACATGGTAGTGGGTTTTTTTTCCTTTTTTTTAAATTTTTTAATGTATTTTTTTATTAGTAAATGTTAATGGTACTTAAATTAATTATTTTTTGCGTATTTTATGAGTGAAATATTTACATTTGTTAATTTTTTAATATATTTAAATTGTTTTTTAGATTTGTTAGTAAATTATTTAAAACATAAGCATGAATGTAGTCAAACATTAGGCAAAAATGTACAAAAACATTGGTTAAAAATGTAGAAAAACATTAATTAAAATTGTAGAAAAACATTAGGTAAAAATGTAAAAAAAAAATTAGTAAATAAATGTAGAAAAACATTAGGTAAAAATGTAGAAAAATTTTAGTTAAAAATGTAGAAAAACATTAGTTAAAAATGTAGAAAAATATTAGGTAAAAATGTAAAAAAATTACTTTAAAAATGTAGAAAAACATTAGATAAAAATATAAAAAAAACATTAGTGAAAGAATGTAGAAAAACATTAGGTAAAAATGTAGAAAAACATTAGGTAAAATGTACGTTTATATGAAACTTAGAAACACTTTTACATTTATATGAAATTTAGAAAAATTGTTTTAACCCTGTAGTTAAATCAAAATCTAATTTAGTTAAGAAAAAAAATTTATCGCATATAGTATGTGTACACTTAGTTATAATTTAATCAAGAAATTTTTATTTTTTTTATCGTATATACAAGTACATGTATGTGAGTATTTATTATTCACATTTGCACATGAGCATGTTAAAATACATTAGATATGGTCTCTAAGATAATTTGTTTTAAAATACATACATTACATTCAATTGAATAACACCATACATTTAATGTTGTGTATTTATATGTACGTGTGTTTCAAATTATATATATATGTGTGCGTGTGTGTGTGTGTGTGCCTACAGATCTCTAAATATTTATCAGTCTTGTAGCTTCACACTCACATCATCATACATTATATGCATGTGCCTACAGATCTCTAAATATTTATCAATCTTGTAGCTTCACACTCACATCATCATACATTATATACATATATACATTATGGCATCTGGTTCTAGGGATCGTGGTCTTGCATCCCTAGGGGATGCTAGTGTCCACAGAGGGGGTCATAGTGTTGAGTCTAGCATGGCACGTAGATCGAAATCCTCCACTAAGGATAGAGAGCGATTATTCAGAGATACACTTGCCAAATTATCTCGTGCTAAGAGATTTTGGACACCTCACTTTCCTCTTCTACCACCCTCCTTAATAGGGAGAAGATCATAGCGATGCAAGAGAAGTTGTTCCGTATGATTCAAACTATTGAATCATACAACCCTTTTGATGATATTAGCATTGAGACATTTTATTCTTCTCTATCTCATAGTGTCACTAGCATTGTGAAGTATAGACATGTTGACACTGAGGTTTCCACTAACATGGTGAAGACCATGTTTCCATCTTATAGAGATAGAGCTAGAGTTAGAGGCTACTCTGCGACGAAGTGTACTGATGAGCTTGTCGCACCATTCATGTATCCTCACTGGTTGGCCACTCATCATAGATGGCCACAGAAGGATGAGTTCCCTCTCTATTTCTACAAACAATTGTTTGCAGAATTTCATTTACACTATGATGTTGACTACATAGATTATCTACGGCATGTTAGGCAGGGTCTGGGGAGACTTTCGGAAAGATTTGGACCCGTAGACACTCTTGCGTCCGTTAACAAATGGTCAATGGTGGGTCCAAAATTTTTGGTTATGTCAAGAGGTCTATAGATGGTTGTTGCAGGCCAGAGTGTTCCTGATGACACAATCAAGACAGATTTATTCGAGCACCGCCACCATCGCCACACAGTTGCATGAGATTTCTTCTGATCTATGTGGTAGATATATGTTACGGTCTCGAGGTACCATTTCCATAGCTGCATCATCTAGCGCACCTATTGATGATACATATGGAGTAGTAGACATACCTTCTCCACTAAAGGTTTCTGCAGTCTCAGAGGTGGATGCATTGCAACATTTGGGATCATGTTTAGCATCTGATCTTTTGGATTCATATCGAGCATTATCTACAATCACAGGGATTCCACTTCATGACATCCCCTCTCAAATTAGTCATATTTTATCACGTACAACAGGATTAGAGGGTTCATAGAGGCAAGAGGACACTCCTGCACCTTCTACTACTCCTACTACTACACAGGCCCAAGCTACAACACTAGCCCTAACTACTCAGGACCCTACAGCACCCCCCCTACTCAGGATTTCACGGCTAGATAGCCTAATCTATTTACCTCCATGCTTTCAGATCAGAGTTGTACTATTGACTTGGACACTAATAGTGTTTTTTCATTGCACAATTCAAATATCAGTCAGATCAGCAAAGCATTACATCATCGTACAATAAATATCTCTATATGTTTAAATTTATTTTAATTATGGTAAATAATATGTCTATATGTTTAAATTTGTGTGTGTGTGTGTGTGTGTGTGTGTGTGTGTGTGTGTGTGTGTGTTTGTGTGTGTTATAGGGTCTGAGTGATAGTATGTTACATTTTGTTGATCTATAGACATCGATAGATCCTACACGTCCTAAGTCTCAAGGTTGTTACAATTTAAATATATATTTGATTTATATACATGTATCTTGATATAATTTGTCTGTACATAATTTGGTTCACTATCATGTTTGACATAGGGTTCAGACGCAGCTAATAGACCCTTATGGGGACATCCAGGATCAGGGGGGGGGGGATGTAGATGATTAGATCATGGCCTCTTATTTTATGTACACATGTTATTTTGGAGACCATTGATATAGTATTTGGATTTACATTTTATATGGACACTTTGATGTATTATATGTTATTTCTAGATACATGTTTATATGAACACTTTGATGTTTTATATGTTATTTCCAAATACATGTTTATATGGACACTTCGATGTTTTATATATATGTTATTTTCAAACATTTGATACATGATATTTTTATACATTTGATATGGGTAGATTATTCTCCAAATATATGTACATGTATGTTATTGATCTTTTAATGTACACATGTATGTTATTGATCTTTTCCTATCTTAATCTTTTATGCGTATGTATGTGTTATTCATGTTTATGTGTGTTATTCATCTTAATGTCTTATATTCATGTTTTCAATATTCAAGTTTACATGTATATGTTATTCATCTTAATGTCTTAATCTAAGTGTAATTAACTATATTTAATGACATGTCTTAAGGGGAGATGCTAAATTATACACAATAATGTAGATTAAT
This sequence comes from Cupressus sempervirens, assembly GCA_028749045.1. Lineage (NCBI taxonomy): Eukaryota > Viridiplantae > Streptophyta > Pinopsida > Cupressales > Cupressaceae > Cupressus > Cupressus sempervirens. The sequence continues at coordinate 382,863,918 of CM053789.1, forward strand.
GTATATTTTATTTTTTAGATGTATTTAAATATGTTCATGTTAAATGTAGACATGTATGTTTTCAATTTAATCATGTTTATGTATATGTTATTGTTTTTAATGCCTTAAAATCTAAGTATATAATTAACTATATTATTTGACATGTCTTAAGGGGAGATCCTAAACTTAATATGTTATAAGAATGTCTAGATTAATGCCTTAATCTAAGTATAATTAACTATATTTAATGACATGTCTTAATCTAAGTATAATTAACTATATTTAATCTAAGTATAATTAACTATATTTAATGACATGTCTTAATTAACTATAATTAACTATATTTAATGTCTTAATTAACTATATTTAATGACATCTCTTAATTAACCATATTTAATCTAACTATAATTAACTATAATTAACTATATTTAATCTAACTATATTTAATGTCTTAATTAACTATAATATTTAATGACATGTCTTAATTAACTATATTTAATCTAACTATAATTAACTATATTTAATGTCTTAATAAACTATAATATTTAATGACATGTCTTAATTAACTATATTTAATCTAACTATAATTAACTATATTTGACCTACTAGATTGAATTAAGCCCTCACATTGAAATCAACCTCCTAAGGATACAAAGATACAACTTCAGATGGCCCTACATCAAAGAGGTCTAAGGATCCAGTATCCTCTTGAATCTCACATGCAAAATGCTTACATAAGCAAGTATGTGGACTAAACCAAATAGAGTAGCTTATCATTGGACTTACTACCCACAAGATTGGATTCCCATGCCCTCCTTTCCCTAAAATCAACCTCCACCCAATCATCTTCCACCACATGTACAACCCTTAGTGTCTATAAATGTAAATCATTTTATTTGAAGTGAGATAGGTACCTATAACATCTCCCTTGTCACTGTTCTAAATTGTAAGCAACTATATGTAAGACCCCCACAACTCACCATGGACAAATAAGCTTCCTTCTCTAATATGAACATAATACATGATGATTTAGGTCCAACTTGTCTTGGTTAGCCTAACCAAAATTCTTACATGTAACATCATTGTGGGTATAAGGAATTATATAAAATAGACAATACAATATTCCAACTATCTCAAAGAGAAATAAATGTAAAGTTTGGTGACATTGAATGCATTTATATCATTCAAACAATATATTTCTAATGAGTCCAATTTACTAATAGGAGATACAAACATAACATGTTGGTTTCAAAAGTACTTTATGTCATTCAGTTTAAGGAGAAACGATGGTGGGTTGTTGGGGCTCTCTCAATTTGTGAAGGTAAGGAGAATTGGGCTCCTGATCATGAACACGTGGAGGGAGGTTGGAGTGGGCTTGCCTCTCCAATGCCAATTCCTAAAGTAGTTGTTCCAAATCAAGATCACCTAATGTTTTAATGCTCCTATTTTTAGTGAAAAACACAAACTTTTTGTGTGGGAAAAATTTGTATGGAGACTCTACAAGTGGGAGAAATCATTTTCAAAATTTAAATTTTGTGAAAGAGCAACAAAACGAGTTGATTTGGAATTTAATCTAAAAATACTAATAATATGAATATTAAAATGCTTATGTGATAGGTAACAAATACCAATTGAAATGGACTTTCTAATTAAATGAGAGAAAACTCAGAGAAGTTTAATTTAATGACATGTCTTAATCTAAGTATAATTAACTATATTTAATCTAAGTATGATTAACTATATTTAATGACATGTCTTAATTAACTATAATTAACAAAATTTAATTAATAAAATATAACATGTAATATGTTTAATATAGAATATAACATATACATGTAAGAACATATAAAGAGTATGACGTAAAGAATGCATGTTACAACATTTAATTAATAAAATTTAATACATATAAGAGCATAAATATTATGTACAAGTTACATAAAGAATGTATCATATAAGAACATATAAAGATTATATGTACATAAATACATAAAAACACTAACAATCATATGAAGAAAACATAAACAATGTATATAAATACATACAAATACTAAAGGGGTTGTCTTAAGGAGAGGTCAGGTAAAAGGTGGTACTAAGGGGATGTCCTAATAGGTGGTCTTAAGGGGAGCTCCTAAGAGGTTGTCTTAAGGGGAGGTCCTAAGAGGTGGTCTTAAATGAGATATCCATGTCGAATTTAAATAAAAATAACAAAACATGTCTAATTTCACATGTATCCAAGATAAATGATCCAATGTATACAAATTTATAAAACAAATATCCTATCAAAATTAAATGTGAAAGTATAAGAGCTATATAGACATAACTGAACTAGAGCTCCATAATAAGTACATAGGTAAACTAGAGCTCCACGAACAATGTATTGTTAGGATCCTCTCTAGTTTTTATTATCTCTAGAAGTTTTTCATGTTCTTCAATAGACAGTTTCCACTTTTGATTTCCACGATGTCCTCTTCTTTGTATTGCTTCAAATTGCAATTTGGTTGCTATAACATGGTTACTGTAATGTAAAACCTTTTCTCCAAGCTTGTATTCAATAAATTCAATACTAGTATCAATTACCCTTGTTTGTTGATAATATGTTTCTTGAATAACAACTGATCCAATTGGATATTACTATTGATCAGCATCTATAGTTCCTTCTAGCAACTTGTGTTTTTCTTTTGTGCATCTTAAAAGATAATAGTCCACATTTTTCGCATTATTTGGTAAGGCTTGAACTACAAAAGTATCTCCTGCATGTATATAAAAATATACATAAATATAAATTAATTTTAAAATGAATATACATGTATATTAATTTATATATATGTATATATGCACACAAACCTGCCATAACTAAATAAAAAATGCACTCATAATTAGCTAAATATACGGGATCATGAATGTCAATGTCAATGTCAACATCTTCAAAAGGAGGCTTTCTAACTATCTCCTTCAAATCCCAATGTGAAACATATCCATTCACAATATTTTCACATGCACTCACTGGATTGTCCTTAATGCAGTAGTCACAAAAACATGCTTTCTCTCTTACTTTTATTACTGGAGGTTTATGATTTCGTGTAGTCATCACTTGATGTAAACTTCTAATACTAAGAATTGTTTGACAATTGTAAGGATTAGATCGATATATATCTGTTACAAATACAAAAAATAATTTTCATATTTCAAAATAAATATTTAATAAAAAACTCAACTTGATTTAAAAAATATATTAAAAATAAATATAACTTAGTTTACCTTTCACTTGCCAAATGTAACGCTTATTATATTCAGTATCTCAAGTAGCAAAATGAACTTTGCACCATTCAACAATTTGATTTGCGCTCTCTATCCTATTCCCTATATATATATATATATATATATATATATATATATATATATATATATATATAATTTAAAATATATGCTACTCTAGTATTAAACATGCACATTAAAAATGCATATATTTACCTACAAGTTCATGTTGTCAAAGTGCACGTTTTATACATGCTCCTACTCCATCATGCTCCCCTTTTTTGTGTCCACTTTCAAAGAAATTCCATAAAAACCTAACATTGGTTTTAGCATGTTGCATTGCTAACCAATTAAATCCTTTTGCATATTTGAATTGTCTTGTGAACATGAAACATGATAAGTATCTACGATTATCTATGTACATGTATCAAATCGAAATAGGCATTTCCAAATAAATATAAGTTAAAATAAAGTTAAATAAATGTGTAAGTTACGTGTATACTAACCTACACATCCATAAGACCAAATCCAGTGCTCTAAAACATTTATTCCAAGATTTTTGATATCTTCAAAGAACATTGCAAAACAATGAGCCACATAACTCCTATCATGAACTCTATCATCACTAATATAGAAATGAATCTCTTTGATGATGATGCATTCATTTTCATCCAACCTTTCTATCTGATCCACCTCAAATTGTGCATGTCTATAGGTCACTTGCACAAATATTGCAACTTGTTCAGAATGATAATATCACCCTTGAAGCTCTTTTTGAGGTGCAAATGTATAATTCTCAGAAAAATCTACAACTGAAAGTATACAACCAGGTGGAAAACAATTTTTGGAATCATGAAACTGTTTAGCTTGCCATTGTGCACCATGACAATGTTGGATATGTGGATATATCAATGGATGGAACTTGGTCATAAACTCATCATAATGCAATTCACTCTCCTTCAATACAATTTTTTTGGATTCATCTCCTGTCTTATTTTGGTATGTCTCATATTCATATCTCATCCATGAAACTGGTGTGGATTCATTAATATTCTCAATTTGCATTTTAAAAAATTTACGTAAATCTCCACAATTTTCACACTGATTTTTGATGCATTGCACTTTGAATTTATCTGAATCTTCTAATTTATCACATAATATGGATTTCACAAATTGTGTTGTACTACTAGGGATGACCAAATTAGGATCAAGTACTACCATAACTTTTTTATATGATTGCAAGTGTAGACCAAATTCAACATGATTTCAACAACAACAAGTTTCACGCATCTTATTTATGTTTACAAAGGAAGGACACAAACTCTCAACATTCTCAAACATATTTTGACATTTGAAAATTCTTGTTTGAATTTTTGAAATAATTCACTTTGAGTTATATCTATGAAATGTTTTGGATGTTCAATGTTGGTCCCTGTCTTGTGATATTTAATTTGTATAGTATCACATCTGTTGGAAGAAACATGAGAATGTGTAGTCCAAAATTCAACAACTTGTCTTTTTACATCTTCAAAAATTCTATCTTTTCAAGGAACTCTACAAATATTCACCCAAATATTCTCAATGTTATCATCTAGCATATTTCTTCTCTTGATGTATCTCTGGACAGTTCTTCTAGATATATGTAGTACATCAAAAATTGCATGTACTTATTTTCTATGTGTCAATTTTCTACTAGATAGAGTAGTCATCAACGCTCGACGTGCATTACTCAAATCACCTCCTTGAGTTGTGTTGTCAATTTTGTTATAAGCATTTTGCAAGTTTTCAACTATTGTTTTATTAATATTATGTGCATGGCTTTTCCTATTATCAACACCCAACAACTCCAAAATAGGTCTCATATCTTTTCTCCTAAATAACTTGACAAATAATTGTGTCTGTCCAAATATACTTTTATCCTTGAAATATTCATCCCACATGTTCTAACAGTGCTTTCTAATAGTGTTATCATTTATCATATCTTTAGATGGAATTTGGTTAAAAAGTAGTTCCTCATCCAAATCCATCAAATTTGTTATGCCTTCTAATTTGTCTCTATTAGTAGAACTGCCAATTTCTTCCTCTTCATTGCTTTCATTTTCCTCATGAATCTTATCCTTTTCAAGAATTTCAGTAGGTTGGTTTTGGTTATGTTTTGTATGACCTTTCATTTTGTCATCTCTTATTCTATCATATTTCCTTGATCTTTTCCTTTTATTGCCCATTGAATACTTTAATCTATAGAAACAAAAATAATAATTTAGATTTCACTAAATACCAACTAATGTTTCAATATAGAATACAAAAAAATAAAAATAAGTAGATGGGAAAAAACACCTTCAAAATATTCGATCCTTTGCAACTTTGATTAAATCCATGAAATAGTTGTTGAAAATGGCTTCAAAATTAGTTGTCTTTCGAAAATGCTCTTCCAATTTTCATTGTTTTGTATATTTATTTAAAAAAAGGAAAAATAAACTTTATTTTATATGAAACAGCCACATTAACCGCATGCAGTTTAATCGGCTGACGGGGGTTTTGGTCAGAATAGTTTCGGTCAAAAGGTTTACGGCCAAAATAGTTTTGTCTGTAACCCCTTATGTGGCATCCTTGGTGGCAGCCACACAAGAAAAAATTAAGAACTTTTGTAAACATCTCACTTTGAAGGCTAATTTGACCTACTAAATTGAAGTTTTTTTTAAAACTAAAAATATACTTTTGTAGGTCTCAGAGTCATGATTATGATCATCTAATTTCTTTTAATTTTGATTATGGATAATATGTTATAATTTGAAAATATTACAAGTAGGTATTTTAAGTTTCAAGGGGATGTCTATTCAAAAATAGGAAAAAAAAGTAAATCATGTTAAAAATTTATTATTTTTTAATGTTGGATTAGAAGAGAGAGTCTTCTTCAAGAATATGTAATTTTTTTTAAAAAATATGTAGATTTGATGGAAAAAGTTTGACAGGAGAAAAAAATTGTCAATTTCTAATAACTTTGACTTTGATCAGTTATAACTTGAAAAATATTAGCCAAATTTCAATTTTTCCTTTTTGGGGCACTAGGTATACATGTCAACTCTAATATATTCCAAAATTAGATCAAACTATGAACATTTGCATATATTTGTTTGACAGGAAAAAATCCATATTTTCAGCATTTTTTAAAAATTCAAAAATAGACTTTAAAAATTCAAAAATAAAGAAAATTTTTACTCAATTTTAAAAAAAAAAATTGCAAACATAAACTTCATCCAATTTTACACATTTCATTAGTTTACATCATCTTCAAATTCTAAACACAAATACCACTTTTATGTCGTTAAAGTTGAAGAGTTTAAATTCTGATATCACTTTTCCTTTATAAAAGGTGACACTGGTTTGTGCTTTTACCCTGCGGTCCACATGCCAAACATTATATGTTTTTTTTTTTAATTGCTTCCAATGTCGAATAATGTCATCTTTGTTGACACCTATATCTACATGGATTTCATGAAAGTGTTTGTACAAGATTAATTCACTCCAACAAAAGGTTTCAAAATGCTCAAAGTCTTCCTTGGGAATTGCAAAATATTTTGGATACACTTTTACTATTGTTGTTTCCTTTCTTATTCTCCATTTAGCTCATTTGCGAGATGCAACATATGTGTATGATCTTTCTGATTCAATTAGTGTAAGTTTTTGAAGCTTAGTTGGACGTTCCATGTATGCTTGTATGTAGCTAGTTTCTATTCTGCTACCAGCACTCGTTTCTCTAAGGCAGTGCAACACTTTTCATCCTACATTCAAAGACATAAACTAACAATTGCAATTCAAAAGGGGAAATTTTTGAAGTATGTGACATGTTTCTTGTGCACTAATGTCTGTTTTGGAAACAATTTAATCCATAAACTTCTGGTATGCTTTGATGGCATTGTCATCTACATTTGAATCTGAGCAAATTCTAGCCAACATTTGAACATAGCTTTCACTCTTTTTTTCAAATTTGGATGCATACTTAGCAATTTATTTGAGAACTAATGCTCAAGATGTAATAGGTTGGAAATCTATATTTTCTCTCCATATTGATAGCATATGTGGGTTATGAATGTTCAACCTATCATCATTTCTAGCTAGTTCAAAGCATTTGTGCCTTGTTTCATTACGATATAACGATGCTTGTTCACATTTTTTCCAAGGTGCTTTATATCTACATTTCATTTCTTTACCTTTCACATGTAGGCACGTCCTCTAAGTACATCGAGTGTGCCTTTAAACACATTTAACCAACTCTTCATAATTAACTAAAGGATTAGTAGAATTTATTTCAGTTGTATTTAAAAGACATGGATCTTCAGTTTGAGCTCTATGTTGAAAGTTGTCTATTTTTTATTTTGAGCAAGGGTTCATAGCCGTAACATATTTTTCAAAGAAAATTTTGGCCTGTTCTATTGCTTCAGGGTTTTCCCAATCAAGTGTGTCCATATTTGGAGCATTTTTAACCCAAATGACACCATGTATGTGCACAGATCCTCTTCCCTGCCATTCTGAGCGATACCAATAATTAGTTGCCTCCGTGAGCTTCTCAATTATCTCTTCACAAAAAAATTTGAAGCATTGGTGTAGATATAATGATGTTGTATGCGGGTTATTAATCACATTATCAATACGTTGTTTTTTGGTAAGCAATGAAGATGGTACATTTGGGGAAAGAACACTATGCAAATCAGGCCATTTAGTGTCTGTTGCACTCAATGTAAAGAAGAATGTTGGAGATCCTATTTGGGTTATCAAACTTGTCAACTCCATACGACGTGTATTTCAAAATGCTCTTGTCCCTCGTAAAGTAGACCCAAAGTGCATCAGTTCTTCTGTGAGTTGATTGTCAAGTAGGTTGGTTAGGTGGGAGTGAAGGTCTTCAATAGTTGATGGTGTATTGTCTTCAACATTTTGTTTAATAAGTACAGATGCAGTAGACTGGCTACGATGATGCATCATAAGATTCAAAAGGAAGTATCTAAAGCATGGATGTTGGCCAAACCTATTATCATGGTAATGAATAAGATGCATAGCATATTCATGGATTTTGACTTCTCTAGCACGAGGTTGCATGGGTAGTGCAGTACAATTTGGGAAAAGTGTGGGAAAGGCCATATCAAAAAAGCCCTCAGTAGTATACTCATTAATGGGGGTTACACTTATCGATGGCCAAACTGCGACATCATTAGTCTCTTGTTCCATTTGTAAAGAATCTTTATGATCTGTAGTTGACAACATTTGTTTGGCAGGCTCATCATAAATGATGTTGAATATTGGGAGTTGTCTTCTATATCACATTGTATGTTTTCATCTGAAGCAATTGTTGAAGCTAAAGGTTCACTGCAATCATCAATTGTATGTAGCATTTGTGAAATATTGGTATTACAAGTAGGAAGCATTGATAATGCCAAACTATATATTTCTACATCTTTGTAGTAAGGGTCAAATTTGATCTTGTATGAGAGTGCACTATGAACATGGCTTCTACTAACATAGCAATCATAATGCTTTCCACTTGTATTTAGTCTTCGAACCATTAAGACATCTAGTTGGTCAATTGAAAGTGGTAAATATTTTGGAACTGTTTGAATATCCTGGGGAAAGCTTATTGTGTGCCCACTATATTTGTATTGCCCACCATGAGCATGGGTTACTTGCAATATGGGAGTAACACGTGCAATAAGCATCTCCTCTACTTAGGTGAGAACCCTTAACACAGTCAGTTGCTCAAAGGGGTCCATGTTGTTGGCTTTTGAGAAGAGATGTATTCCCCTCTCAGAAAAACATCTCTTATAAGTTATAACTCCATTTGATGTACACACATTCATACTAGGGTAGCACTCCTTACAAGTAGTACATGTTTTCAGTTGTGAGAGGGCACCTATCCTAGTTCTAAATTTGTGGTTTGCATCTATATATTTAGAGGAAAAGTGGAAATCAATTTGGTTCATTGATTGTTGACAAGGATGGATTTTCTCAATAGGATTTGGTGGTGCATTCATGAAAGGTTGTGGTGTAGGAGAACCTATAGAACCTTGCAAGTGGTAGGGGAATGGTTGGTTCAATGTTGACTGCAAGTGTTGGTAGCATTGAATGCAACGATGTGCTCTAATTTCTTCTCTATGGTGGCCATAGTATACATGACTTCTCTTGTGTGATTGCATAGCAACACTGTTACTATGGATGGGCTATCTATCTTGATCAAGAACAACAGGAGCCATATCCTAAATTGTATAGTAAGAAGACCAATGTATTTCTATTACCATTATACAATTATAAAAGCAAGGAAGTGCAAGAACAATAACAATAATATCAAAAGAGTATCCACCCTTGAACACAAGTTGTATAGGTGGAAAAACCAAGTATGTTTAAGAGTAAGAGTACCAATTATGTTGAACCTTTTTTTTGCAAATGCCCCTTTAGCCAGAGTAAAGAGTTGATTATTTTTTTGGAACATATTTGGTATTACCAAATGTAAAACATATTAGATAATAATAGTGAAGTTGCAAATACAAATCAAACATTGAGTACAAGTATAACAAAGAGTACATAATGTGTAGAGAAAAATAAGTCATTCAAAGACATAAAATAATAGATACAATAAAAAAACATCAAATATAAATGTTTTCTAGTAGAAGGTTAAAAGACAAGTTTTGAAGGGGTCTTGAAACCCTATTGATGAGTAGACAATATGGAGATAGTAGTCAATACAACAAAGAGAAGGCGATAAGCATAGAGAATGGATATTAAGGAGAAGCAACAAAAAATGTGATTCATATAAAATATACTTATAAGAAGAAGACATAATTTTCATGTATGGATAGTAGTCAGGAAAAATGTAAGTCTTGTGCCTTCATGTGTGGTGCATTATATATTTAGTTGTAGCTAACACAGGGGGTATAATTCCATCAAAGAGTGAGGTGCAATTCACTTATGAAATCCAACCTAGCAACTTCCAAGATCATTGAGTTCAGACGCAACTCATCATTATATAATTCCATTTTGCTTGTAACTGTGAATAAAAATTGGTTGTATTGAGCAGTTCATATAGCGAACTTTGCACAATTAGGTTCAATATCATCAAACTGTAGCATATAGAGTTCTTTTGCAGGCATGCCAAGGAGTTTAGTTATAGTTTCATCAAAAGCAGTTGCCCACAATGATCTAGTATGGTTTTCAATCTTGACTTGAAGTAAATATCTATAATCACAATCTGAAAAGGTGGTTAGACACTTTGGGCAGTACCACTTGTAGTCACTATTTTGTTCAACCCTTTTCTTGCATTGCTTTCCTACTATGACAAGGGGACAAGCTAGATAACAAAATTTCTTCCTTATGACAAAAACAAGGGTTGCTTTAACAATGTATTGGAGAGGTTTTGAGGAAGTTGGACATTCCTCTTCAATCTTTGTAATGGTTTTCGATGCTAAAATCAGAGGTGAATCTAGTAGGGTGGTTGTTGGTGCAATAAACGTATGCCCATGTTGAGAAAACCAAGAATGTAGTTGGTTGGCTTCATCAATATCAAGATTTATGAGTATCTGTGAAGTGGCAAGTATGCTTATGACCCTACCATTGTATTTTACCAAACGACCACCTTTTATAACAAGCACAATTGACTTCTATAGATGATACATTTCTTGTAGTTGTGCACCTTCTTTCATAGCTTCCTATCCCCACAAAGTTATGTTGATAGTAGATGTAGAAACATCAACCATCTTGAGACTCCTTTTGAAAACCTCAATTCCATCTCGCCTTCTTATTGTAGAGGCAGGATCCACACAAATGACAATTCCAATGAGATCAAGACTAGAATTAATATTTATATTCATAATCTTTGCAATGGGTGTAAAAGTGTATCGAAGTGTTAGAATTAAGAGGTCATCGTCACATAGTGAAAGTGTTGAGTCTTCCTTTAAGGTGATTTCAAAATCACTGTTCAATTTATTGTAGAACTTGTTTGTAGATTTTATGGTACCACCAGACAATGTGTAGACACTCCCAACCTAGACTTTATCAAAGTGGAGGTCTGCAACATTATTGAAGCAAGTTATCCAGAGTTCAGTCCTTTCAGTATCGATAATGTCAAAACTAAACATATGACCATTCCCATTCTTTGAGTTGAATTGGTATTTTTCCTTTTTCATGGTCACGTGACCTTTAATAGTCCACATTGTTTGATATGGGTTCAAACTTCTAAATGGAGTGATTGTTAAAGTATGATGTTTTTTCCACAGAGATGCATTAAGGCCAAACATCAATTTAGTATGAGTCATATGCACTGATGTTCCTATCTATTTAGCATTTTTTCTTGTGCTCAATGGACTAAAAAAGGAGTGGTTTACAATTTTCTCTAGTTCTTTGAATAAGAAGATGGGAACACCAATGATATCATGTTTTGTGTGGAGAACCTCTAAGTTGGAGATTACAATCCACCTAAAAAGATAGGTAAAATAATAATATTAGTAAGGGTACATATTTTCATAATAAAACATTAAGGGTTTCATTAAATAGAAGTGGAGTGGAAGTGGAGCTACCTCGACTTGCAAATGGTGGGAATAGAATAGTGGGTGACATGAACTATAAAACCTTTTTGGATTTCATCTTGGAGATGTGGTTGCAAATGAGTGTTTTAATTGTTTTCATTGTTCATAACTTTGATTGTAGATGCGGTTGCAAATGAGTGTTTTCATTGTTCATAACTCTGATTACATCTTCCATAAGAGAGTGAGACATTACTTGGAGAGATTGAATTTTCCCTATAAACTAAGACAGATAACTATCATTTTCTTGTACACATTTACAAACATAGTAGTACAAAAAAATGGTAAGCTTAGAGGAGCATGTGCTTGTCAATGTCATAATAGGCCACATTACATTAGTAGGGCTAGACCTAAACATTAAAGTATCGTACCACTTTGCATGGGAACATAGTGGTCATAGTAGAATAAGAGTAGTTCTAGGTGACTTTGATATGGTTGAAATAATGCTTATGGTGAAGCGTAGGAGGGAAATGAATTAGTAACTATAGTGGACTCCCACTATGAATATAAGCCAAATAAAATGGAAGGTAACATCAATTTAACTTCGTGGTAAAACAATGCATACTTGGAGATTCTTACTTATATAGAAAAACATGTAGTTGTGCAAAAGGAATATAGGTAAGAATGCATACCAGGAATATGCAATCCAAAATTAATTTCTTCAAATATGCTTTTTTTTTTATGCCAAGCGTGTTCCTGGAGGAGGAGTAATGTTTTCCATAAGTGGTTAGTGTGATTGAAAAGACTAGTTGGTTTTTATACATGGTAGAATATCTTTTATTGATGTTAGTATACAAAACTGCTTAGGAACATGATATTAATTTATAATAAAGAGATAGTTCTAATTGTATCTATTAACTTTATTATTAAATCAAAACATATAAGCAAGGCAATTGTCTAAACATAAGAGGACATACAAGGAAACGATAAACCAAAATTGCTTTGGTGAAGCACAAGTTTTCCAACTAAAGTGTGAGAATAGATTGAAAAGAGTGGTAAAACTTGTAGTCTAAAGTGTGCAATCATAAACATATAGACAAAAGTGTGCAAAGATGCACAAAGATGTGATATACATAATATCATATAAAACATTGTGCCATGAAAAAAAATCATTCTAGTTAAATATATATGAGCTATTTCATAGACATTGTAGCTCACTCTATATGAACAAACAAATTTGGCATCTCATTGAGAAAACTAAACTATGTAAGGGTAGAGGAAGAAGAAAAGTGAATAGGTGTTGGAGATATATGTAATGCATAGTTGTATTCAAAATAGAACCAAGTTTGTATAAAATAAACTCCAATCAGTGTACGATATAACAGAGGAGGAACATAAGGCCGTCTTGTTTATTATAGTAATAGGAGAAGTTTTAAAAACCCCTATTTTTTAGAGAGTTGTATTAGAGAAACCACTAATAATCACCAATAGGGGATAACACAAGTAAAGCATGTTCTATGGACAATTAAGATAGTCTTGAAAAGTAGGACGAATAATAGGTGCATTTCCTTGTCTATAATACTCATCAACATGAATATCCCTTAGATAAATGCAATATTGATAATAATCAAGTTGTTGTAAATTGATTTCTTGCAAAACTTCCTCAACCCTAATGATCTCAAATTCTTGAACATCACATGTGTGTATGCTTGCCACTTTCATTTGTGCATATACTTGAGCATAATTCACAAGACTCTGTATTCCAGTTTGGGGATACCCATTCCAATTGATAGACCCATTAGATCCCATAGATGGTTGTGGAGTATTGACCTCTAATGTACTGATTGAGATGTATATTATGTGGTGAGGTTGGGGAGGATTAGCCATGACCTAGAGAACCAAAACAAATGTTAAATATGAAAAGAGAACCAATGGGAACATTGATAGTATTGAATGGTAGTTACTTTTATCCATATGTTAGAGATAGTAAAAGTAAACATATGGATTCATATGGATCAAGCACTTCAACCTATCAATATTGTCACACACAATAATGATAGAAATATAATATAATATTTATTTTTATGAGAGCAATTCGACATATGTCAATGAGATGAAATATATGTCAATGAGTTTACTTGAAAACTTACACAATTGAGTTTAAAACTTACATAGTTGAATTTAATGAGTTTTACACAATTAAATTTTAATAACAATACTACAAAATTCCTACTTATCAAAAAGAAAAAATATCAAGCACCAATTTAGATGTGAAATCAAAGAATATAAAATTTAAAAAGAATATATAGATAATGTATGTTATTTATATATACTAAATGTAATGGAGAAACAATAACACTTGAGTATAAAGTATCAGCTTATATTTGAACGTAATATTAAGATCTTTGATGTGCCAAATCCTTCAATAATTTATTTGAAGAAAGAAGAGTTAGGTTGAAATGTATAAATATTGAATTGTATAATGAGTTTTACAAAAATAAATTTTAATAATAATACTACAAAATTCCTACTTATCAAAAAGCAAAAATATTAAGCACCAATTTAAATGTGAAATCAAAGAATATAAAATTTAAAAAGAATATACATATAATGTATGTTATTTATATCTACTGAAATTAATGGAGAAACAATAACACTTCATTATAAAGTATCGGCTTATATTTGAACATAATATTAAGATCTTTGATGTGCTAAATCCTTCAATAATTTATTTGAAGAAAGAAGAGTTAGGTTGAAATGTATAAATATTGAATTTCTAGTATCAACTAAAAAATTGAATTTCAAGTTCAGATGATAATTTATTAAAATTTGTTGTAAAGATATACTACTCTAAAGTTGTTGAACTCATTTATAGCTGATCCTCTCATACATATCATGGAACAAACAAATTGGTTGTCATTTTTATCCCATCCTTAACTAGTGCGTCATTGTGTCTTGACAGGAAATTTGTCCAAAAAATAAATATTTCTAAGGCAAGATCTGATTGAATAGCAATTTGATTAGTAGTTAATTAGCTCAATAGAAACAAGGTTACTATTCCCATTCTAAGGCAAGAAAAATTGGCTAATAATAGTTGTTATATAGAATTTGAATCTATCACATTATTATCTACTAATCTCCTCAAGATATTCAATCTCCATTGAGTACATCAACTGCCTATTTCTCCTATTTTTTTAATGGCAAAAAAAATTCAATAATGAAAGGAAGATGAATAATGAAATAAAGCTCAATAAGTAAAATCGTGAATAAAATATACCATTCTGAAAAGAAGAAACTTGATATTTTAGAAATAATACATAAGCGTGAATGTTCATCATTCCAAATGGAAGAAATGGTATAGTACAAAAAAAGGCATGAAAAAAATAGAACGGCATAGTACAGAAAAGGCATGAAAAGAATCAAATGTTGCACTGTACATTTCTTGCTCTATGCATTTCTCATTCTTTCTCTTGTAGTTGACAAACCTATTTACCGAAACTTAGTAAGATGATTGGATCCACAATTAGGGCCACAAACTATTTGGAAAATAAGCTTCATTGTCTCTCCACCGATTTAAATATATAATGAACTATAGTGATGCATATATCAATAGAAAGAAGAATCTACAATAAAGATGTTTTCTAAAATAATTCTTCAAAGATAAAATTCAAATACATTTAAAATAAAACTTCCAAAAATACAAATCACGTGAATAGGGGCAACTGGGCACTTAGGGTTAGGGCAAGAGATGATAGGTAATGCCTATATTAAGGCTCGAGAAGATAAAAGAACAAATATATTTAGGGAAAGAATGGTAATATAAGTTATTCAACTGTGTATTAGTATCGATTATCTTCTCTTTCCTATTCATTCCATGGATCACATACTGAGAATGGATACTAAATGCATGGGCGATATTGAGAAAGAAGATACAATTGGAGGAAGATATGATTTAACAATGAATGTGATGGAAGAAAAGAAAGAGGGATTTTTGGTGATGAGAGTAGAGAGGAAGATTCAGTTTGGTCTAAATGCCTTGATCATATACTAGAAAGAATACTTTCAACATTACCACTAGAGTACATGGCTTATGGAGGAAAATAATATTTGAGATGTATATCTGGCTAGCTAAATTGCCCACTAAATTGTCCATGTACGTGTATATCAGATAATATATGTCTATACTAAGTTACGCACAATTACCATTATCATTATTATAGAAAATATGATATCTAGTTTTGTAGTTACACACATGTATATCAAATATTTGAGATATTTATGTTACACACTATTACCATACATTGAGTATGAGGTGATTTGTGCTGCCACTATAGATTTTTCTCAAGCTACTACATAAATATTTCCTATTCTTTTAATGGTAGCACAAATTCAATGAACAAAGGAAGATGAGTAATGAAATAAAGCTCAATAGTTTAATTTATTTCCAGATCCAGTGTTTTGTTTTCCATTAAAGATCTAAAAGGTAAAAATCAAGGAAACCTTGCTACAAATATGAAAACTCGCAAAGTACAAATTGAAGTGCAATTTACAAAAAGAGAACAAGTGACAGTTTATAAAAGGTGGATAGGCTTAGATTAGAATTCTTCATATACTGGTCAAGGAGTGTGAGGGGAAAGGCTTCCATGTTGAGGCACTACATGCACTACTTATGTTACTAGTAGGCTTTGCATAGATTATGCAAGGTTCTCATATATTGTTGCCAGTTGAATCAAGGTGCTTAGTGAGAGGTGGGGGGTGTCATTAAAAGGAATAAAGGAAACCAACCTATTAATGAAATTTGTGCTAATGAAAATAATGATATTAAGAAAAATGATTTAAAAAAATTAAAAATTAAAACATAAATGTGAAGCACAAAAACAAAGAGTAAAAAAGTAAAACATAAACCCGAGCTGCAATTTTCAGTTTCCAGAAGTACCTGCAATAAGTTGAGCTCAATTGTTTACTGCAGATATGAATAGGAATAGTAATGGTGGATGTGGGAAGTATAAATAGAGACTGATCACTATTTAAAGACTCAATATGCAACCCAAGTAAGTTATCTGCTTGCAAGCTTGTCAATTCATGATCACATAACATTAATGGGGTTAAAACAAAATCTTTTGCAAATCATTAAATCTACATTGAAATATTTAGCTTTACAATGCAATTATCATGGAGGGACATGTGGCTAACATCGTAATGGGAGAACCTTATGGAACTTACCCATGCATTTGAATAATAAATGCTATAAAAAGTAGCCAATATCAATTATGTCAAGAAGTGCCATAGGAAAATGATATTTTCCAATGCTTATCCTAAGCTGGAGCAGATGATTCATGGATGCCCCTCACAAGCATAATAGTCATATTTAATGAAACTGTGTAGTGCCTCTCCCATTTGACTTTTGTAAGTCGTCCTAATGGATGCAACCTTGCTGATCTTTTGTGGTGATGGATCATGATTGTGACCCTAAGTGGTCTACACCGTCGAGGTGTTTGGATTTATATTTTTGTATCTGTTGCTTTGATTATGCTTTTGACTGATCTTTGAGATTATGATGTGGTTTTTGGTTCACTGATGTTTATGCCAGTGGTTACCAGGATCGATGTGGTATCATGAGGTTGTTCCGTGAAATTACCCTGAGATGTGTGCAGAGATTGCACTATGTTCTATTACCATGCTACACTGAACTAGGTTCCTGTAGCAGTGGTTAGTCATGTTTATGACTGTGTTTGCTTATGTGTTTTAAATGCCTTTTTAATGCAGAGTAATCAATCATTATTAATGTGTAAGTAATTAAATGGATTGTTCATGTGGGATTATTTGGTTATGTGCTGTGGACATTTACCTTGTTATATTTCTGATCTGAGAGATATCTATTCTCATGTTATGTGTTTCATTTGAGATGACCTGAGGGTCAAATGTTACTCTTTGATTCCAGTATCATAGATATTAGACTATTATGTTGTTCAGTTAATCATATTGCATGATGATGCCATTTTAAGATGATAGTGTGTTTTACGATGTTATCTGGTTATCTGGTATTTGGACATACCTCTGATTTTGTTATGTGATAGATTTAATGCTATGGTTATTTACTTCATTCCTGCGTTGCTATGCCTTTTGCGAACGTGAGTGATGTAAATAGATTATTTTAATATAATTAAATAAATGGTAAAATTAGGTGATTTAATGCATTTATTGCTTCGGCTATGTTATTATATGCAATTGCACTTGATCGTGTTGTTTAGTGTGCAGGATTATATCCCTGGCAGTGGCACATGGAGTTAGTGATTCAGCCATTCATATTTTACCAATGTCATCCTTATATGGTGGACCTATCCTTTATTAATATGTTTAATTAAAACCTTTCGGTGATTATTAAATCCGAACTCATTTGCATTATGTGATTAGACCAGTAAGCGTGTCTGTGCATTTAGAGGTTCACATTGTCGCGAAAGTTATTAAGGAGATTTATGTATTTTTGGGTTTTTCGGGCTTTTTAATTGATTTATTTTAATTTCTGGCAGCTTTGCCATAGATGAATTCCTATTTATAGGGATAGCCTATTTTCGTTTGGGTCGATTCGGGGTTTAACTAGATTGGCTGGTTAAATGCCCTAATCGATTATTCACCCAAAAAGTGAATAAGTATCCAAAAAGGAATTTAATTCCTCACTTCTCACTTTCAAATGGGAAAGTTGGAGAGTAAAACCCAAAATCCTCTTCATGAGGATTTACTGTTTTGTTTGTTGTGGGAGCTATGGGCGTGGGATCATCGCGAGGTTGGGCTCGTTGGATCCAGCTCGGGGAAACCTTGGATTGCTGCGATTTTCAGCTACTTCTGCGAGATATTTATTTTATGGTTCAGATTCTTGTTTTTCCCTTTTGGTTGTGAGGTAGGGCTTTCCTGTTTTATTGTTTCTGCTCTGTTTCTACTTCTGTTTTTGGTAGCTGTTTATTTGGAGGCTGAGAACTAGTGTTCCCCTCCGTTTCTATATGCTAGTTCTACCCGGTTGGGCAGGTATGAACATTTCCCTGTTTTTTGGGATGAGGGTTTGGGATTTTGCACCGTTATGCTAGTCATTTTTGCATATGGTGTCCATTTTCATTTATTTTTGGATTTTTGGGGTTTTTGAACCCAAAGGCCAAATGGGTTTTAATTTTGAAGTTTTTCAAAATTTGAGATTTTTACCTCGTTTTGCGTGCTACCCTGTTTTCTCAGGTTTTCTTGGCACAATGTGGGTCGTGGACTTAGATTATCCATTTGGATATCAGTCAGACCACTATTTCACCTTTTTTTGCATTGGGATGTGTGTCGCACCCATACTCCCGACTTTGTGTTTGGTTGAGTGATTTGTTACCTGTTATGGTTTCTTTTGGACCTTTGCTTTTGTTTCGTGAATGCTAGGATTCATGTAGAATCCATACTCTTGGATTGAGGCCGGTTGAGTGAGTTCACGATGTTTGGTCTTGTTACATCATTGGGATTCGTGTAGAATCCATACTCTCGAATTGAGGCTGGTTGAGTGATTTCATGATGTATGATTTTATTGGCTTTGGGATTCGTGTAGAATCTATCCTTCCCGTGTTGCTTTCAGTTGGGTGTTTTCTTTGCATTGTGTTCTCATTCCTGTCCTTGTGTTATGATCTTCGTGATGGTGGTGCGCCGCACATGAGTACGTACGCGTACATTTGTTGGGTGACTTGCAAGGCCCGATCTTCTGTGGATTTGCCGGAAGTTATGATCATTGGGGTTGGGATGGGAGTATGCATGCCCACAGGCACTTGTCGTAGGATGAGCATGGGTAGGGTAGGGTAGCATATGGAGGGGGCTTCTACCTCGTAGCTTGGTGATCATTTTGCCCAGAGGGTTGGCAAAGGAAGCTTTAATTAAGTGAAAATTAAATAAAATGTGTGACTGGTAATAAAACTTAAGATAATAAAAAGGTTTGGGGTGCAAGAGCCTTTTCGTTGAGGGATGTTGAATCTGCGCAAGTCCTAGCTTGGGCTTTTTGATGCCAAGCGACTCTCCATGATGTTAGTCCCTACATAGTAGCCTATTAAGTGTCTGACCAGGACCTGTACTACTTGCGTTGTCTTAGGTTCTTGGTTGCAGCCATCATACTGTCTGGCGTGCGTGTTAGCCATGGATGTTGTGTTTTATGTGTGTTTGTGGTTGGATCATTATCTCCATCAGCAAGGTGGGTGTGGACCTACGGGTGCCATGTGGTTGGGAGGTGTAGCTACCTTCACCACTGTTAGGGATCGGTGTACAGAGATGATCTTTTGTCCTAGTGCAACAGTTGCTAGATGTCTTCACTTGGTACTTCGGGTTCCGGAGTATGCTTTCTTGTGATTTATGCTTTCATTGGGATGCTTGTATATCATGTTTAGATGATGTTATTTTATTTGATGCATTCCCTTATTATGATGTTTAGCATATGATTAGATGATGTGATTTGCTTTAGTAGTATATCTATTGCTTACTGTTGTTTAGCATGTGATAGGTGATGTTATCTACTGTAGGATTATCTTATGCTTTTCTACTAGCATGTTATATTTCCTTATGCTTATATTGTTGCATGTTTTTAGTAGTGACGTCCCTATTACGATAGTACCGACGACCTGGTCGGTGGCTTGGGATGTTACGTGCGGGGGATGGCTAGGATCCACGATGGTCTTATGATGCTATTGACGGTTGGGAGGAACTGCGTACTTAGTTTGGTTGTTTTGTTCCTGAGACGTATTTCTGTACATTGCGATGTTGCTTTTGTTCTCTACGATGTTTATTTCAGTGTGTTCTTTGCTGCTGTAGTTTAGATGGATAGATGTTCTCCTTTCTGTATTGTTCTTGCGCTCGAGTGTTCATTCCTCGAGCCTTCGTGGATCCGGTACTCCCCGGTGTTGAGGTTCTTTTGTCAGTTTTTCCCCTTTTTTGAGTTTTGGAAGTGTTTTTACTTTCTATGGGCGACATTTGTTTAGCATTGTGCGACACTGATAAAGTATCGCACGCCCATAGAAAGAATGTTGTACGATACTATAAAGTGTCGCACGCATTACTGGAGAAGTGTCGTACGACACTGGAAGAGTGTCGCACGGCTTTATGAGAAATATCGCGTGATACTTTTCCAGTATCGCACGCCTTCTTGAGAATTGTCGCACGCAGTAAGGGAGAAGTGTCACCCTCCCTTAGTGAAAAGTGTCGCACGCCTTTTGGTTAAAACTTGCGCGTGCCATCAGCGGGCACTTTTTGTAGCATTCTGATCTTTTTGAGAGTGGTTTTGGATACCCTTTTGGGCGTTCTTCGACCCTATGTTGTTGCATTTTGAATTCTGTCGGTTTCTCTTGAAATCGAGTTTTCGTGTTTCTGGTTTAGTCTCTTGGGGTTTAAAATATATCGTTTAAGTATAAGTTGATATATATTTTTTATCAACTTATACTTAAGATATATTTTAATATATGCAACAAATCGTTTGAGATAGGTTTCAGACCTCTCAGAGATAAGTTATGGATTCTAGGAAATTTCAGGGCTTCAGAAATCCAGACTTAGCCAATTTTCAGGGCTTCAGAATTTCAGGCTTAGCCAAATTTCAGGATTTTGCATTTTACCCCAGCTTGGTGTTTTGTTGCTGAGTGGTCATTTCTTGTGCCCTCATCTTGTTGTGGGGGTTGTTGGCTTTTGTTTGGGTGTGTCAGTTGGGTAGTGGTGTTCAGAGATTCGTTGGTTGCCCAGATTGTGTTGAAGTCTTCTGTTGCGATTGTTGTGATCCTTGTATGATGTTGTCATGTGCATTCATACTTGTAAAAAAAAAAAAATCTTGGCTTGATTTGAATCCTTGTTTCCAAGGATCTTCGGGCGGGGCATTACAAATTGTGACTCACTAATAGTTTGTCATATATGAAGAATCTGTACAGGAACAGTTAAGGCATTAGAAAAGTGGATTATTAGTGGGGTGTAAACAAAATACAGAGGAAATCCATCCCCAAAAGAAAATCGGTACAATAACTGAGTACAATCCTACAATTGGTGAAAGTCTTCAAGTGTGATAGAGATATTTACAACATTTTTTTTTGTTATAAATTAAGATTGTGTTATACAATCTGGTACTTATGATGCCAATAAATGAAATTGAGCTATATCTCACTTGATGAGATTAAACAGATTGCATCGAAGATTTTAGCAGATTTTATGATGACATTAAACTATTTTATGCCACCTGATACCATTTGTCGGCAGTCAAATTCCCAATGTGAGACAAGTTCTGATTGCAGGCAATCCCAATGGGAAAGCCTATCGGCTAATTAAGCAGACTCTATTATGGTAAGAATTTGATTGTAGTGTCATCTGAATAGTTTGTATAGTTCTTTGGTGTACAATAATTGACCTTACTATTTGCTAGAACTTGAATGCTTTGTTAGATTTTTTCTCAATTGTCTTGTCATATATAGGAGTTGAATCAAATTTCCCCAAGAAAATCTTTGTAAGATCTTTCCTAATGTGGACCACAGCTACAATTTTTATTGTTTGTTTGTGACAACAAGCTTTGGAGAAAATGTGGTTTCCATTCATTTGTGTGTCCTTTACTTATTATCTTGGATAATGTTTATCGTTGTCAAGTCGACATTACCATTTAATTTGCATATTGAATTTCTATGATCAGCACATTCTATTTATTCATTCTTCCTTGGGGCAGCAATGGTAAAAATCCAATCTTTTTTGTGACCTTTTAGTGGACTCATATTTCGATTAAGCACATTACCTATGAGGTTTTTCAATCTTCAGGGATTGTATTATTTTCACTTAACATTTTTATCAACTTCCTAGCTATTTCATATTTTGTAGAACACTGAGTTCACTAACTCATTGTGTATTTTTCCCCTTATGTAGTGAACTGTTGGAGGGAGGAATTGAACCCTTTTGC
Organism: Cupressus sempervirens; assembly: GCA_028749045.1. Taxonomy (NCBI): domain Eukaryota; kingdom Viridiplantae; phylum Streptophyta; class Pinopsida; order Cupressales; family Cupressaceae; genus Cupressus; species Cupressus sempervirens. The sequence continues at coordinate 382,886,580 of CM053789.1, forward strand.
TTTCCATGCTTTGTTTTGTGGCTTCTGCTTACACTATCAAAGACAATCATAATTCTTTGTTACCTGATTTTGGATAGAAGATATTAATAGTTTCCTAATTAGAGGCGTGCTCTTGTAATTACATTTTGTTTTTGTTTATCTACTTAGTTTTATGTCATGTTCATATAGAGACTTTAGAAGACCACTTTACATTAATTTTGAATTTTTGTTTTCTAATTTACTCCCAATCAACAAAGAAATAGCGGAAAAAGAAAACTAGAGATCATCTACATTGAATTTACTTAATTCAAAAGTACTATAGAAGTTTAAATGCCGAAAAAAACACCTAATCAATTCTTAGTGCAATTATATAGCTATGCAACAAACTATTCGTTAATATAAAATAAAATTTCAATATAATTCTAAAAGCTTAAAGTATAAAAATTGTTTCAAGTGTTCCTTTGGTAAAGATACGCTTTCTATTTTTCATGTTTACGCATTTTGTCAACACAACACAACGAGATTTGATTATAAGGAATTTATTGTGTCAGAAATGAAGTGAACAAAATTAACTAAAAGCCACCAAATTAAGGCTAAATTTATGTATATTTCTTAACTCTGTTTGTTTCCTCGATGTCAAGAAGACCCTCAATCTCAAAATTAGTCGTCATTATTTAAGCTGTATATGAAGCAGTTGACCCACTTCTCGATCCTTCTCGATCTAAATAATTATTTTGTTTATTCATTTGAAATTAAAAGATTGATAAATATAAAATTATTATTAAACTCAATTATATAACAATTTTTTTAAAAAAAAAATAAAAACAATAAAAATTTATATTTTACCAATTTAAAATGTTAATTGAATAAAAAATATTTACATATCTTAGATTTATTTTATTTTATTTTAATTTTTGAAACTTGATTTTATTGATAATTTTATAAATTAAATTTTAGCATTAATATTTTTAATATTGTTTAATTTTATTTTAAGTATTTTATTTCAACTAGATGAACTAGTGAAGTTGTTCTGTGAAGAGCAGTGAAGATGATGGAATAACAATGGGCATTTGATTAGTTAATCTTTGACAAGATAGTGTGTTGTTTAATCATCATATGAAGTGAAGAAGACAATTGAGTTGAAGTATAGAAGAGTAGAGTTGAAGCAAGTCAAGAGGCGTAGCATTGTTGAGTGGCACTTTTACTAGGTTAATGAGTAGAAGATTAAGGAACTTAAGAAATAGTTGAGCAAACAGTATTAGCAGAGTGTTATTTATGGTCAAGCAAGATTAAGAAGAAGATGTAGTAATGATCGAGCATGGTGAAGATCGAGTGCTGCAGTGTAAGCCAGGCGATGGACAGAACATTAGAGATTGAGTAATCCGGAGATGGCCAAACAAAAGAAAAATTTGGTGACTGAGTGTCAGCAAAATGAAACTTTATGGAAGAATTGAGATTTGAGGCCGACATAGTTGAATTTTTGGATTGGTCAAAAAGCATGAATTGTTAAAGTATATCTTAATAAACATGTGTGTGTGTGTGTGTGTGTGTGTGTGTGTGTGTGTGTGTGTGTGTGTGTGTGTGTGTGTGTGTGTGTGTGTGTGTGTGTGTGTGCGCGCGCGTGCGCATGTGTGCATGCACATGTGTATACACAACACAATTTCAAATATTGTTATCTAACTAAGCTATACTTTAACACTCCCTCTTAGATTAGGAGGATAAACATAAATATTTTAAAAAAATCAATGAAATTATTTATGTATAATGCAGAAGAAGTCTTTGATCAGAAGACTTCCTATATAGTATCATATAAGTATTGGCCAATCAGAACATTGGCATAGGACATTCACCAATTCTTACTTGACATTATGTGACATGAGTATTGGCCTATCAGAATATCAATCAAATGATATTCACCAAGTACTCTTGAGAAATGGCCTATCAGAACACCAACTAAACAATGTTCACCAAGTACTCAATGTGGTATTAGCCTATCAGAATATCAAGGTAAGATATTCTTTAAGTACCAAAAATATATCTATACAAACAACTTGTAGATAGTCAATTTAATGACATCTAATGCCTAGTTATTGATCTATAAGATGAAGCCTTTTCATGAAGCATTTACACAAAATGTATATCATCATGATACAAGTTATTGTAAGATTGTCATCTTTCAATAACTTCTCCAAGTAAAAGTGAAAAACATTTGAAAGTCATCACTTTCTAATGATAAACACAGATTTAATAAGTTTTGTTGGTGTAAATACTTATTTACTATTTGCTCTTAATTTTACTTAGGTTAATGCATTATTTTGCATTATTTTATTATTTTATTTTTGAGACACTTAGGAGTTTGTGTACCTTTGTGAGTTGTTATGTTGACAACATAGAAGTACACAACTATAATTTAGCACATGGTGTCTACAACACTAGAGTTTGCATCATTCACTAAGTTGTCATGTAGACAACACAGTTATTCACACTCCTTTTTTAGCGCATGTTTTCTACAACATAAATTTGTGTGTTACACCCTTCTAGGCTTATCCTCTCATCATCGTACTTACTTTTGTGCATAATGGAGGATAACCCATATTTGGTGGGCATGTGCCTAGTTGTATGACTTATCATATAGCTGATTCTTAGGCATTATAGATGCATCTTAGAGGCCTTTATATATAGACACTCCTAGTGTACTTTTGTGCATATTGAATTGAATACATTGTTATTCTTATCATACTCTTTTTGGTCTATAGTTCTTGTGTGAATTTTTCCCTAAGACAAATTCTTACATGGTATCAAAGCTTGGATATTTTCTCTTCACATAGTCATTCAAGACCATTGTTGCTTTAACACCTCGGCTCAAATCTAGAGTACCGCAAAAATTGGGAGCATCTAGAGCCTAAACGGACCTTGCCATTGCATCCAGAATGTCAATTCAGGGAAAATCAGCTATAAATTTGCCTACCTTAGCCCAAATTCAATCGTGAGGCAAAAAAAAATTCAAATTGGCACCCGGAGTCCCCAATTTGCAAATTTGGGTATGGTCATTTTTAGATCTACAATTAATTTTTCAAATCCGATTTTAATTTCTCTGTATTTCTATCACAATTTTATTGCAAATTTCTAGAAAAAAATTTTCCCAATCGAGATAGCAGAGAATTTTTTTTGCAGAACCAGGCAATTACATCTCAGCCCTGCAAGTTGGGTAGAATATTCATTTATTCGGATTGGCAGACTGCATTTATTGCAATGGGGACACTCATTTTTCTAGCGTCGGGCTAGACTACATTTTTGACATGCAAGCAATGGTGGTTCAAATCTAGCCATGCACTCTGGTGAACACAATACCATCGGCGACAAGCACTAACCTCTGGTAGGTCTTCCTTTGCTATCTCTTCTTGCGGGAGTCTCCTTTTAAATAGTGTGGAGGTTGTTATTCCCATGCATGTGGGATAATAAAACAACTCTGTCAATTTTTTAAAGTCTTCCGGTCGTTGTTACTATTCTTTGATGTCTGCAAAGTACAGTCTTCTGGCACAATAGTCAAACACCCCAGCATCTCTCTTTTTGAAGGAGGGTTTCTCCCATGAGGTTTTCCCTCTTTCTCCACTTTATGAGAGATTGCATTTCATTATGTACATGGGTACCTAACATGGCCTAGTACTTGGGACCCATTATGCATTTCATCCTATTTTTCATAAGCTTGGTGTAAATAAGTATTTACTATTTACACTTACTTAAGTTTACTTAGGTTAATGCATTATTTTATGATTTTATTTTTGAGACACTTAGGAATTTGTGTACCTATGTGAGTTGTCATGTTGACAACACAGAAGTACGGAACTCTAACTCAGCACATGGTGTCTACAGCACTGGGGTTTGCATCATTCACTGAGTTGTCATGTAGACAACATAGCTATTCACACTCCCTTTTTATCACATGTTGTCTACAACATAAATTTTTGTGTTACACCCTTGTAGGCATATCCTCTGATTATCACACTTACTTTTGTGCATAATGGAGGATAACCCATATCTAGTGGACATGTGCCTAGTTGTATGACTTATTATGTAGTTGATTCTTAGGCATTCTAGATGCATCTCAGAGGCCTTTATATAGAAGCACTCCTAGTGTATTTTTGTGCATATTGAATTGAATTCATTGTTATTCTGATCATACTCTTTCTAGTCTATAGTTGTGCTTGTGTTTGGGTTCTTAGTTCTTGGGTGAATTTTCCCCAAGGAAAATTCTTACAAGTTCATAACATTAATAGCATAAGAAATGTGCAATAATCAATTATTTAAAGATGTTTTCTCATAATTTATAAGCATACCAAGTTCCTTACAAAAATGTTCCACTTTTGTCTTCACAAGTGGTTTGGTAAAAGTGTCTACAATTTGATTATCTGTACTAATATACTCCAACTCAATCACATTCTTGTCAACCATGTCTCAGATATAACAATATGGTATCTTAATGTGTTTTGATCTATTATGGAACACTAGATTTAGAGATAGTTTGATACAACTCTGGTTATCACAATAGATAGTGGTAGGTGGTAGAGACTTCCCAAATAATCCAACTAGAAGTTTCCTTAACTATACTGTTGGAATTAACAAGTGGGAAGATTTACTTCTGGGGGGAGTGAATCAGAAGTAACTAACTTTTCACCTTTTCAAATCCTTTTAACTGATATCATTCACATGCATCTAATTCATCTAATAAACATGAAAGTAAAAGACATGCATGAAAACAAATAACACACAAATTTGGTAACCCAAAAACCCTCCAAAATGAGAAGGTAAAACTAGCGTGGGGATGACACCAATAAAAAATCACTGTAACAATGTGTAACTATTCAAAGTTACAATGTTTGACGACTTCCAATGGTCTACCCTGTGAAAGGCTTATCCTATTAAAGGTGACCTGGTTAAAGGATTTCACTACCCTACTAAAGTAGGCCGGTTAAAGGACTTTTGTACATTCACTTGGAATGCCACCATGTTAAAGGAGTTACAAATGGCTGCTAGGCCAACCTAAGTCCATAGGATTTCCATATCTATTACAATTTCTAGAAAGTATTAGAAAGACTTTGAACTAATAACTTGCAATCCTCTATTGCTGATTCTAGATCCTTGTTCTGCTCTGTCTTCTCTGATCCTTACTTGATCTAATATGTCACTCTTTGAGGTTCTGATACTCTTTTCTTCATCAACTGGATTTTTCTATGCTACTCTATTCTTTACTAAGTCTTTTCACCATTCTGCACTTCACTATAATTCACCCATACACTTCTCACTCACACATATCCTCTCTTGCATAATGGAGCTTCGTCCTCCTTTTAAAGATTTCAAAGACTTAGGGTTAGGTATGAATCTACAATCAATATTAAAATCTTCATTTCTTGCTCATTTCTTGCACTTTTCTTATTGGTTGCACGCCTTCTCCATTTTTTCTTATTGGTTGCATGTTGATTACATAGGTTATGCAAAATATTTGATCTTATCTTCAAGATCCTTCAAGATTCATCCCATGTCAGCTCCAAAAATGATTTACATCTGAGTTTGTGAAGACACAAACTCACATGTTGATTTTGTGTTACTTGGCACTTACTAGTTGCTAATGCTTGACATATATATAGGTAAATTGGCTCGCACGACATCTATACATCACTCAACACTTGAACTTCACTCGGCACTTGAAGATTTCTCAGCACCTGAAGTTCACTTGGCACCTATTGAACTTTCTAGCTTGGCACACACTGTAGCTCAGTATTAACTGAAGAATTGGTTAAGTGTATTGTCACTCAAATGTCAAAACCAATTAACATATACTACTTCCTGGGCTCCCACAGATGCAATTGTATATTTAGCTTTTGTGGAACTCTGAGATACTAATGATTGTTGTCTACTTGACCATGATATCATTGTTGATCACAAGGTAAATCAACATCCTGATGTACTTTTCAAATCAATACAATTTCCTACCAAGTCAAAGTTGGTATATCCACTTAAATTTAGTTCAATGTTAGTGTATCTTAGACCATATTCAATTGTACCCCAGAGATATTTTGAGAATGTACTACTAAATGAACTTGCATGGGTTCATATATTAACTAACTTAGTGCATTTGATGCATAGCATATATAAGGTCTTGTATTTACTAAATACATCAATGATTCAATAATTTTTTGATAGAGAGTAGGATCAACATTCTCAGACTCTTCAGTTGCTTCTTTTATTTTGTGTAGATTTATTTCCATGGGTGTCTTCATCGGCTTTTTGTCCATAATTCCAAATATTTTAAGTATATCTAAGGTATACTTCCCTCGATTTAGGATGATCTCTTTTTCATGGTCCCATACTTCTAGACCTAAGAAATAGTGTAATAGTCCCAAATCTTTCATGTCAAATTCGGATGCAAGATCTTGTTTACATTTGTCAAATATGTTTTCTCCTATAACCAAAAGGTCATCAACATATAAACCAAAAATCAACATATCCCCTTGTAGTACTTTGAAGTATAGATTAGGATCTACATTATTTTTGGTAAAACCAAGTTTAGTTAAGTGGTGATCTATTCATTCATACCAAGCTCGGGGAGCTTATTTTAGTCCTTGTAGAGATTTCTTTAATTTACATCTATGTGACTATTTTTTGTGTAATATGAACCCTTTAGGTTGTTCTAGGTAGGCTTCCTCTTCTATTACTCCATTCAGAAAGGCAGTTTTGACATCCATTTGATGAATTTTCCATCCCTTGGATGTAGCAATGGCTATGATAGTTTTGACTAAGGTATATCTAGCTACTAGGGAAAATGTTTCTTCATATTCAATCCCTTCCTTTTGAGAGAACCCCTTTGCAACAAACCTAGCTTTGTATTTGTCAATATTTCTATCTACTACATGTTCAATCTTGAATAGCCATTTGGATGAGACAACAGATTTCTTTTGGGTCTAGGAGAAATGTCCCAAACATCATTTTTTAGGATGAGGTTATGTTCTTTTATCATGGCATCTTTCCAGTTTTGTTATTTCATGGTTTCTATTACATTAGAAGGTTTTGACTTAGATATTTCACTCATCAATGCAATGTAGATGGAAAATATGTTAGGTCATTTTCTTTTTCTAATTGATTCAATATGAGCTAAACTATTTTATATGATTAGTTTTCTGACCCATAGTGGTCTTTTCTTTTCTTCAAAAGTATGAGATATATCCATGGGTTTGGTATAGTTATCTTCATCCATTGAGTTCTCCCTCGCAATGTTAGAACCTGGAACTTCTAGAGTTTCTTCACTATTTGACTCATTTTCATATTTGGATCTTTTTTAGATAGTATCTTCATCAAATATTACATCTCAACTCAATTCAATGTTTCTCTATCTAGGGACGTATATACAATAAGCTTTAGAGATTTCACTATATCCTTTAAAAATTCCTCTTTTTCCTAAAGGTTCTGATTTTGTCCTTTTCTCCCTAGGAATGTGTATGTATATAGGTCATCCAAATATTTTTAAGTGTTTATAATAAGGTTTCTTTCCAAAAAAATCTTCTTCAAGGGTTTTAAGATGAAGATATGAGTGTGGACATCTATTTTGGATGAAAAATGCAATATTTGAGGCTTCACCCCAAAGAAAAGTTTCAAGATTTTAATCATGAAGCATAGCCCTAGCAACTTTAACAATAGTTTTATTCTTTCTTTCTACTACTTCATTCTATTGGGGATTGTAAGGGACTAAACACTCCCTCTTAATACCAACATTTCTATAATAATTTAGAAAGACCTCAAAGATATATTCTTTACTATTAGCAGTTCTTAGAATTTTAATTTTCTTTCCAAATAGGTTTTCTATAAGATTTTGGTTAGATGTATAGAGATAAAAACAAGATAGATAGGAAGCAACAATAAGAATGTCATGAAAGTTAGAAAATGTGAGCTAAAACTCTAATTTTTAAATTTCTTATTTTGTTTAAGGCCACAACCTGGAAGGCCTTATAGTCGGGCATGTTGTGGTTATTCTATATGTGAATTGAAATAATTATACCTAAAATATGTTGCATTTGGCCTTGTGTACTATGTGGTTTTATTTATAATTGTGTAGCTTTCATCTATAACTTTGAGTAGGGGTAGAAGGTTGTAGGTTGAGTTTATTCCACATATTGTTGTAGGATCCTCCATGCCCTTCTTTGTGTCACAAGAACTAATGATAAAAACAATCTGTACTTGAAAAGTGAACCTAAGAATAAGATATTGCTACCTAAAATTTGTGTGGATGATATCATATTTTGAGGTCAACACTTGATATGAAAATCATTTGCTAATGAGATGAAGAAAGAATTTGAGATGTCAATGTTTGGAGAGATAAATTTATTTTTTGGTTTGCAAGTTTATCAAATGAAGAGATGCATCTATATTACACAATCAAAAAATAGCAATCAGATATTTAAGACCTTTGAAATGGAAGATTCAAGACTAGTTGGAACACCTATGATTACTAGAGATAAACTTTCATAGAATGATGATTCTATAGAAGTAAATTAGACATTGTATAGATCAATGATTGGAAAATTGTAATATGTTGTTCATAGTAGACCTAAAATTGCATTAATTGTTTGTATTGTTTCAATATTTTATGCTAATAATATGGAAAATAACTTGATGGCTATGAAAAGGATAGTAAGATATCTAAAAGGAACATAAAACTTTGGTTTATCATATAAGAAGAGTGACAATTTTGAGTGGAAAGTTTACAAAGATGTTGATTGGGTTGGAAATGTTTATGATAGAAAGAGTACAAGTGGAGGTTCTTTCTTCTAGGAAGGAGATTGATTTAATGGAAAAGTAAGAAGAAAAATTGTATTTCTCAATCCACAATAGAGGTTAAAAATGTTGTTGCAGCACTTAGTTATTCAAACTTAGTGTGGATCAAGCAATTGTTGAAATGTATGAAGGAAGAGTATACTTAACCTATTGTGAAATATTGTGATAACACATGTGATATAAACATATCTATAAATCTTGTGATGTACACAAGTACAAAACACATTGTAATCAACTATCATTACTTGAGAGAGCTAGTACAAGACAAAGAAGTTAGACTCGAGTATGTAAACACAAAGGAATGGATAGCTGATATATTCACTAAGGTATTACCTAAGAATTCTTATGTGTATCTAAGAGGTAAGCTAGGGCTCATTCCCCTATCTAAATCAAACTAAGATGAGATACAACACTACATCAATTGTTATGATTAAAATATCTTACAAATTGATGTCAGAGGTCACACTTTAGGAGTTTCCTAATGTTGTGAAAAGAAACACAAAATCATGAGTTGATGAGATCGCAAGAAGTCATGGTCAAAGATGACAAGGGTAGATATAATTTTAAAGATCGATTAGTACAAAAAATGAAAGAGGATGACATCTTTGGAATTTTTGTCAAAGAACGAGAATATGGTTTCTATGTTACCATCTAATAACTAAAGATGCATTAGAGAGATATTGTGCTAAGTTACCATCCAGTGATAGAGGAAGAAGATGAATGTCAAGAGAATAAAGTAGGAGATGTATGTCAAAGAGGGAGCCAATATAGTTATTATTCCTATTGGTGTCAAAATAAAAGAGGAAGCATATTAGTGATCCATATGATTACATGGATGAGAATCAGAATGAAACTAAGAAAATGAGAATCATAATGAAACTAAGGATATTAATGAAGATATGTATCAAATCATAGAGGGAGCTAACACAATGAAAATCATGAGAATAATTTTTCCATTTTATGGTACCAAAGGGTGTTATCATCAATTTCAAAGAGGGAGATTGTTGGAAACTATAATTGGAACAATTTTTATTTGTCATTGATGTCAAACCTTATGGGTAAGTCATTTACTAACAATGTAGTGTCATATCTATTGATTAATGAAGAGCATTTAGAAAGAGAGTTAACTAGATGAACCAATGAAGTTTTTGAGCAAAGAGAAGTAAGTATAATGGAATTAAAATGGGCACTTAACCAGTTATTATTTGACAAGATAGTGTATTGTTTGATTATTGAATGAATAATGGAAGAGATGGGTAAAATACTAAGCTTGACTAAGTATCATTTACATGGTCATTAGAGAAGTTGAGCTTGATTGAGTATCATTTACATGGTCATTAGAGAAGTTGAAGCAAAAGATTAAGGAACTTAAGATATAACCAAGAAAACAACATAACTCAACCAATAGTTATGACTAAGCAAGATGAAGGTGAAATGGAGAAGCAATCGAGCATAGTGAAGACCAAGTGAGCTAGTGTAAGTAGACCAAGAAAAAATTAGTAGACGCCAAGCTATATAGTAATGAACAAGATGAAGATCATAGTGATGACTGAGTGTTAACAAATAATAGTTTGTGGAATAATCTAGATTTGAGGTCGACATAGATGAATTTTTTGATTAGTCAAAATGCACGAATGATAAGGATTGATGAGATGGATTATTTAATGAACTAATTGAGTTTTTTATGCAATCTAAGTCAAGGATTTAATGAGAAGTTTTTGATAATTTTTGAGGAAGGAAGAAGAAGGACAAAATGATGGACAAATTCATTAAATATCATCAAACCCTAGAATCTATGGTGATGCTTATGCATAAAAAGATCAAAGATACCTATTTAAAGAGGCATATGAGATGTTTTAGGTTAGTTTTTGGTTGTTTGATCAGTTGATTGGAATGTTTGTGAAGTGAAGAATAGAGTTGCAGAGGAAAAGTGAAAAGATTGGTGAAGTGAGTTTTCTTAAATGGTTTCCAAGAAGATCAATGACAAAGAATGTGATGAAGTCCAATCAATGAGCCAAGGAAAAATATAGATTTGAACAAGACAAGTGACTTATATTTTATCAGATCAAATCTAGTTGTTACTTTCTAACCATTGTGGTATTAAAATCCTTTAATCAAGGTTGCCCTAACATTCATTTGTAAATTTTAATCAAGGTGACATTCTAATGAAATGTCTAAAGACCTCTAACTAGACCAATCCTAATATGATGATATAAATCCTTTAATAGGATCACACCTAAAAATGTATTTTGTAACCTTTGACAAGGTTGGCTTATAACCGAGCTCACTTCAGAAGAGTGAAAAAGTAGTAGCATGTTACTTGATGTTTTTTTTCAAATTGGATGTCCAGTTAAATCCTAGGTTTCATGCTATTATATATTATATGTTTTTTTTATTCTTGATTTACCAAATCAAGAGCTAAGTGATAAATTAATAAACCTAGTTATTGATAATTTTCTATATCGAGCAAGTGGATTCAAGAGTTTGAATAAGTTGTTTCAAGTTGTTAAATGTTGAATTGGTACATTTGAACCTAAGGATTACGAGTTCACTCCACCCTCTCAGTTATTCTAATCATAATAACATCACTTGTAAAATGTCTTCATATATATCATGAAGGTCCACTTCATATAGCTCATGTGTTGAATCTCCACTTTCTTTGTTTTTCTTTCCATTGTAACATGTCTCGTATGATAAACTAACATGACAAGGCATCAAAATTGAAATCCACACTTAAGGGCCACCAAAAATATGTCTTCAAAATGAAAATATTCAAAGTCCAGACAATAAATTTTCTCCTTTCTCAATGCTTCTTCATTGTAATCCTCATCCACAAATTCAAAGGCTTCATAATCAGGTTCCATGGATGATGAGTAAAGAGTGGATATTTTGCCTCTTGTTGTTTGAAGTTGATTTTTAACATTCATGTCAACTAAAGTAATCATATAATACCCAATTATAGTTTCCTTATCCTTCTTCATTGGTTCTTCTTCATAGCATTCTTCACAAAAAGAGGATGGCTTCAAAATCTAGATGCATGTAACCTTGAAAATATTTTCTTGACAAATCAACATCTTTCTCTTAAAGATGACCTTCTCTTCTATTTGTAAATCACTCTAGTTTGATCTCTCGTGATTGGTCATCATAAAGCCCTAGAATGTTTTTTGATGCAAGGAACTCTTTTTCTCCCATGGCTATGATTGTGTTTCAATTTTTCTATAAAATTATTCCAATCACAATACACATCCCTATCAAATTGAATTTTTTCATGATGCATTTCTTCTTGTTCCCCCATTTGATTGTCTTCATAAGAAGAAAAAAAACACATTTTCTTGTTTAGTGCACACATCCTCTAATAAGTCCATTTCCTCAGGAGAATTGATCATAGGTTAAAATCCATGCAAATGAAATGACTTTAAAAGAGCATCATCGTCAAAACCCTCATCTTTACATTTTTGAATCATCTGGTCATAACACATTTCTCCAAGGCCTAATTCTTTTATAGTGTGAGATGCCATCACAATATTTTCTTTTGATTCTTTTGAATGAGCTGTTAAATTATGAATTTCCTTACTTAATCCCATCACATTATATACTTCTATCACTTAAACCACCTCAGGAGAGAATAACCCATTAGATGTGCATCTCTCATTTGATAATGGAAGGTTCATAGGGATAATTGATTATTAGAAGATCCATTGTCTAAACTATTAAGAAAATTATAAGGAGTAATACTTTTCATGGAACCAATCAATCCTTTAAATGCCTTCCAAAATTTCCATACTAATGCTTTCCTTATCAAAATGTGATAAAGTGGTTTCTCCCAATGTCTCCTCTCTACAACCAATTCTTAGGCCATCCAAATTATCATTTCGTTTGTACAAAAGGTTCTTTCCAATGTTATGAGTAGCTTGTAACCTTTTTGATGGAAAGCTTTCTACTATCTCAAGATGATCAAATTTTCTTATGTTTCATTCATCTTTCACAAGATCATCATGAATCTCATCACTTAATAATGCATCATAAAGAAGAATAGATAAGTTCATATCTCAAACTTCAACAACCTTTTCTTCTTCTTTAACTACCAATGATGAATGAAAAGGAACATCTTCTCCACATAGTAAATCATCATATGAAGCGTCAAAGCACCAAGTAGGAATTAAAGGGTTATGAAATTTGTCTTGATCTACATCTTCAATCATATGTTGCATTCTTCTTGAGAAAAAATTGATATTTCTTTTCCAAACTCATTGGGATCAAGGCAATTGAATGATTTATCCTGAGTTTTGGAAATTTTACGATAATGTCTTGATACATTAGCAAGCCTTTCTAATTCTATATATTCTATTTCTTGATTGCCTTCTTGATTTGACATAGAATCCCCATCTTCGTTCATACGCATAGATTTTGATGAGTCATTTCTAACATTTTGATCAAGAGAAATTTTTTTTATTAACAAAATAATTCTCACATTGGTCTTATGTCTAAAGTTCTTGTCGTGTTTGAAATAAAGGACGTACTTTTTCAAGATGAATATGTGCATTACTATAGAAGCTTTTCGAGAATTCAACCTAATCAAAATTAATGGAAGTATTATTTTGTTGGGCATTAGGTGTAGGTGTTGGGCTGCTTTCTTGACCACCATTATCCAACCTTGATTCACATGAAATATTTTTTTGAATGAAGTCTTCTTTATATTCGCATGTGGAACTTCTTTCTCACAATGATCCTAGTTTTCGAAGGAAAATTTAATTATCTTTACCATATTATTCATCTATCCTTTGTAGAATTTGAAGTAAAGATGGATGAATCTTTCCTAGATCAAGTTGCAAGCCACCATAAAAACTCTTCAAAAAATCCACTTGTATGGGTTACTATTGCTTCTAGCACACAAGGTACTCATCATCACTATCAGTATCACTATCACCTTAAACTTTTCCTTTGTACCAAATCATGATTTTGAATGCAAACCTTCAAATATAATTGCTCATATTCAATCATTCAAATAGAGTCCCCAACCTTCATTCCACAGAAGGTACCTTAAAATTTTTTAGGAGTATTCTAAACCAGCATTTTTTATGTCCCCAATTGAGTCACCAAAAAATTGTTGATAAATAGATTTGTCACTACGAATGATTTTTCAAAAATGACCTTGTTCACCCAAGGAGAAGTGACACTTGCACCAACAATTAGAGAGATTGCAACTAGTTACTATCATATCACAATACTCCTCTACATTTGAGTGGGGCAGCTCCCTCATTTAATGGGTGAATTTGTATTTTCCTATACTTTTTACCTAAAAGTATAAAAGGATGGAACATGGAACTACATTACTAGCAAAAACCCAAAAGAAATACAACCAAATGAGATTCTGCAGTGGATAACCGATTACAAGGAGATTTCAAGAAGAAAACTATAATGATGACAAAACATCAATGATAGACCTTGATATATAGAAAAATATGTTATTTTGATATATTCATAACAAGATACCATGAAATGGATACATTTTTTCATATAAGAAGACTACCAAATTGCATCAAGATGAAAAATATCACTAACTCAACATACAAGAAGCAAGTGAATCAATAAGAAAATAATGCCTTCAAGATATATGATTAAAAGAGTTCTTTATTATTTTCTTGAAAAATATACAAGTTCAAGAACATCCTATGCATAATGCAAATCTAATTATATAAAAGTCTCTTTACAATTTTTTCCAACATTTCCCCTGCATAAAGTTCTTCCACCTTACCTTACAAAGTGTCTCATATTTATAGGCCTTATAAAATAACTACCTCCATTTTTGGGTTAAATACTAACTTATTTTTATTTGTTTTGGGAGAGGTTAATTAACCTTAAGATCTTGCACAAAATTGGTCAAACATTTAACCTTTGACTAGAATGACCAAAGTTTCTACATACAAAGATAGAATTTTAAAGTGTATGACATCATATTGAGAAGAATATATTAATCTTTCAAAAGTGGCAAATTATCTTCTTGTAACAAAAAATATTGTGATCTTTCTCAACTGCATCAAATGCCTAGCATTTCACTCCTTTCAAATGATTTCTTCGCATCTCAATAAAGTTGTCCTTTTGAAATTTAAAATAATTTATTCTTTGAATTTTATAAAATATCACAAATATTTCTTTCAAATAGTAAACATTATTACTAAAGCTATTTTCATTTTTCTCTTTATGACATATTTGAGATTTCTCTCCTCCACTTGTGATTCAATTCATCATCAAATAATGTTTTTCAAATATTAAACCATATCTCTTTTTGCATCCCATTTTAGCTTCCATATCCTTCATTCTCAAGTTAATATGCATATGTAACTTACATACAGGGAACTTACAAATAAAATATTTGACAAGAGTTTCATTTTATATATGTCTTCATTGATGTTTTTACTTTTTGTTGTAAGGAGATTGTGAAGAGCTAGGGCCTAGGGCACACCTAGCTATCCAAACCACCTTGCAGAGTTAACACAATGAAAGAAAACACACAAAGAATGACACCAAGGAGAGATAAAACAAGAACTTTCATTGATTCATCAAATTATCAGCATACATACCCATTTGTAAATCCCCCTAGGTTACGGTCAAATACAAAATACAACTTCAAGATCTATAATCTAGCTTCAAATTCATAATCCCAAAACATCTACTATGAACTCTCTAAGTCCTCTCTCTAAACTAAATCAAATACCTCTACTTATACTTGCCAAAATAGCTTACAGAAGATTCTAGAACATAACATAGAAGAAATACTAACCTCAAAATAGTCAACACTCATCCCTAGACAAGATCCTATCATTAATTCATGATCTAAATTAAATACAAGAGTTAGCTCCAACTAAGAACCAAACACAAACAACTCGGTCAAAGAAGAACATGAGCATCAACAATAATGGGTTCACTTAGTGCATAAAGTTTCACTCGGTCATCACTGAATAACTTGGCTAACACTACAAGACTCAGTCACCATTGGAAGGCTTGACTAACACTGAGAAACTTGGTTGATACTGCACATCTTGGTTAGAAAAGAACAAACTTGGTTGACACAACAAGCTCGGTTAATACAGAAATATCTCGGCTAACACTAGAGAGCTCAGTCAACATGGTTGGAGCTTGGTTAGACTACCAGAATGAACAAAAGTGTTAGATTGCAAGGAAACCCATATGCTCCTGTATCAGACAACTAGGTTTGAAAAAATGATTATCTTGAATCATTCAAGTGTCACAACCTGAGTTGAATCTAACTTAGATTTAGAAATCCATGTACCATCTTCAACTGGTCTATTCTTCTACTTGATCAAATACACATAGTAATCATTTCCTCTTGTCCTCTTACTAATTCTTTGATCTAATACATGTTAAACTCCTTCAATCTACTTCTTAGGGTAATCATCTAACACAAAAACTTCATCATTTGATTCATGATACTTATTCAAATCTATGACATTAAATATAGGAGATATATCCATGTCATTAGGTAACTCAACTTCATAAGCATTTCCCCTACCAAACTTCCTCAATATCTTACAAGGTCCAAATGTTTTCATTTTTGTCTTACTGTATGTTCCAATTAGAAATCTACCTTTCTTCAAATGACCCATCACCTCATTGCCAACTTGAAAGACATGATGTTTTCTAGACTTATCAACATTCTCCTTATACTTTTGATAAAGGGTGCCCCCCTTAATATCATAAACCCATAACAAAAATAATGAAATAACAACAAATGCAAGAATAAAATATGGACTTCTTCTTATTGTTGCAAATGCATAATTATAGAATTCATAAGTACAATATGCTAACCCACATGTGTGCCTTCATTAGAGTAATCTACAAGACTAAGCTGCGAACTACCATCCAAAGTTGTTCTAGACAATGTTCGGGCCTTTCTTAAATAGGCAATTTTATGTCGTCTAGGAAGGTTATAGACAATGAAACTTAATACCTAGGGCCAACATATCCTTAAAAAAATATAGATTTGGCCAAATACATCTTTGACAATTATTTTAGAAATTTTGGGTGGCCCAACTTTGAAAGGCCATAACTCTCGAACCATTGCTCTGATTGCCTATTATAACCACTTTTCAGAAATGCCAGCTCTTGATCTATAGGCTCAAAGTTGCATAAGTGCCCTTTCTTTGAGTTTTTAGACCTCATTCAGGCATTCTAAGGCCTCCAACAGTGAGCCTAAAGATTTTTCTCCTAAATTTTCCACTGAAAATCTGCAATAACTTCTTTGATACTTAAACTAGAGCAATGAGATTTTTATGGTAGGCTTATAACTCTAAACTTAACCTGCCTATAGAAAATGAGAATTCTAAGCTCATATGAAAAACTTACTAAAAATAGTAAGCTCCCATAAATAGTAACCACCCTGTCTACTAGTCCTTATTAAAGTAGAAAAGACTAAAAAAAAAATAATTTTTGGTGATGTAAGATTGCTCTTACACCCAAGATGTTCCTACATCAGACACACGGGGTAATTTGAGAAGTGACTCCATCATGTCTTAGGTGTTTAGAGAAAAACCAAGATGGTCAACCTCCTCCCTTACTAGCCATGATGAATCATCTACTAGCCTCCCTTTCCATTTGACCAAGTATTCCTCATAACTTATATTAATTGTACTTTTGCCAACATGATTGTCTAGTATCTCCTCAATCTCCATTGTAGCTGAACTAGATGCTAGAATACTCCACTATGCTTTTGCAACTTCATCTCCATTACCTTCTTCATATACTCTGTCAAATCTAAAATATTAAATATTGGTGAAATATTCAATTTAGTAGGCAACTCCATTTCATAGACATTTCCAGAATCATGCCTTTTCACTATCTTGCATAGTCCAAACTTTTTCATCTTTAGCTTATTATATGTACCCACTGGAAAACACTCCTTTCTCAAATGAACCATGACTTCATCTCCAATCTAAAATTCCTTATACCTCCTTTTCACATCTGCCTTAGCTTTATATTGTGTATTCACCTTTATGATGTGCTTCCTTACCTCCTCATGGATGTTCTTCAAATGTTTAGCAAATTCTTCTGCTTCAGCACTACTTATCTCTCCTTTATCCAATTGCCACAACTCAGAAGCATTATTGGGACTACTCCCATATACAATCTGGAATGGTGATTTACTAGTACTCCAGCTGACATAATTATTATATGCAAATTCTGCCTGTGGCAAAATCATATCCCATCCTTTTGGTTTGTCTCCAAACAAACATCTCAGTAAATTTCCCAAACTCCTATTCACCACTTCTATTTTCCCATCAGTCTATGGATGATGCGATAAATTGAACTTCAACTTCTTCCATAATGTACACCAAAAATACCCAACAAATTTGGTAACTTGATCTAAAACTATACTCTTTGGCAGACCATGTAGTCCCACCACTTCTCTAAAAAATAACTTTGCCACATGAACATCATCACTAGTCTTCTTGCAAGAAATAAAATGTGTCATGTTTGAAAACCTATAAATCACCAAAAATATAGAATCATGCCCACGTTGTTTCCTCAGTAATTCAAGAACAAAATCCATGCTGGCATCCTCCAACAACTTCTCTAGTATAGGTAATGGTTGATACAACCCTATATTCTACTTCACTCCTTTCATCATCTACCATACTCTACAACTTTGTACAAACTTCTTCACATCTTGTTGTACCTATGGCTAGTAATAATTCTCAACAACCAAAGCTATGGTTTTATCTCTGCCAAAATGTCCAACCAATCCTCCACTATGCTTCTCCTTGATGAGATTCTCTCTAATTGAACTTCTGGGAATGCACAACTAGCTTCCCTTGAAAAACATACTATCGTGGATCATGAAATCCAACCACTTTTTCCTATCAAGTGTAATAGGTTATGTACAAGCCTTCCACTCTTCACCAAAATCAAGATAATCTAGATACAAAGTATTGAGTTCCTTGAACACAACCACCTCTATCTTCATTTATGTCAGCAAAATTTGTCTTCTACTAAGAGAATATGCAACTCTGTTAGACTTCCCACTCCTACATTTCAAAAAAAATGTATAACTCTACAAAAAATCAATCCACTTCAAATGCATTTGGTTTAATTTTCCTTGGCTATTCAATTATTGCAAAGCTTGATGATCAGTATACAAAAAAACTCCTTAAGAAGAAGATAGTGTCTCCACTTCTTTAATGCTTGAACTATAGCATAAAATTCTTGATCATAAACTAAATATTTTCTTTTTGCATCATTCAACTTCTCACTAAAATAAGCAATAGGACTACCTTCTTTTCTCAAAATAGCTCCTATTGCAGTACCACTAGCATTATAGTTTACTTAAAACACCTTGTTAAAATTAGGATGTGCTAAAAAAGGTTTCTCAGTAACTTTCTATTTCAAAAAATTAAAACTCTTAGCTGCTCCTAAAGCCCACTTAAATTCTTTTGTATCCCTTCTCATTGTTTCAGTCAAGGGTCCACAAATACTACTAAAACCTTTTATGAACTTTTTTTAAAAACTAGCCAGTCCATGCAAAGATCTTACCTTTGTTGCACTCCTTGGAATATGTCATTCAAGGATAGCCTTCACTTTCTCTAGGTCCATTTTCAAACCTTGTGCTAAGACTAAAAATCCTAGGTACACTAACTCCTTTACAAAACTGCACTTCTTTAGGTTTATCAACAACTTTTCTTCCCTCAACTTATCAAACACCTTGCGAATATGAATCAAATTCTCCTCCAATTTCTTACTAAAGATCAAAATATCATCTAGGTAAACAATGACAAAATTACCCAGAAACTCCTTTAGTACCTCATTCATGAGCCACAAGAAAGTACTCAGTGCATTGGTTAGCCTAAAAGGTATGACTAACCACTCATACAATCCTTCTTTTGTTTTGAAAGCAATCTTACACTCATCACCTTCTCTGATACAAATTTGATGGTATCCACTCTTCATATCCATTTTTTTGAAATACTCAGCTCCACTCGAATAGTCCATAATATCATCCATCCTTGGCAATGGAAATTTGTACTTGATTGTGATCTTGTTGATAGTGCAAGAATTTATGTATGTCCTCTATTCTCCATTCTTCTTTGGTGCTAATATAGCTCATACAACACATGGACTTAGACTCTCTCAAATTAACCCCTTCTGTAACAACTCATGAACTTGTATGTTCAACTCTTCACTTTATGTTGGTGTCATTCTATGTGCTACCTTGTTTGGAAAACCGGTTCTTGGAACCAAATCCATCTAGTGACTAATCTTCCTCATTGGGGGCAATTCATAAGGTACATTATCTAATACAATATTAGAAAACTCTCTCAATATATCTACAAATTCTACAATTACCTCCTCTACTTCTCCTTTATTATCTTTTGGAATTATAGCAAAACACATATGCTCATGCTTGATACCTTTGACAAACTCTTTTCAATCAACAAAACATATTTTGGCAGCACTACATACCTTTTCTTCTTTCTCCTTCAATGGCTTCAACTTATGCTTCACTCCATCCTTGGTCAGAGTGTAGGTATTTTCTCACCCATCGTGTACAACATGTTTGTCAAACTACCATGGTGTACCCAACAATATATGACATATGTCCATAGGTATGATATGACAAAGCACCTCATCCTAATAGTTTCCAATCTTGAACTTCACTGAGCATTTCTCAAATACCATGACCTTATGGTCATCTTGCACCCAAGCAATATGGTATGGATGCAATTATTTTCATCTCTTTAGCTTCAACTTGGTGACCATCATTTATGACACCAGATTGTTAGTACTTCCACCATCAATGATTACATCAACATCTACATCTTGTGTGACACAAGCTCCTTCTTTGATCAGGTTTATTTAAACTACTCAGCGAGACTCTTCTATTAACTCGTGTAATCACCTAAAAATGGTTACCTAGACCATAAACCTCTTTCTAGCATTTTTTGCTAATGTTATCAAGTGTTTGATCACAAACTTTCAAAAATAAGGTAAAACCAATTTATTTGATTTTAACCTATAGTTTGACCATTATATTCTAAACACATATTTGATTAAAATAATTTGCTCCCTTGTAATTCAAATATAATTCTCAAAAATCCATCCACACATTTCTTATTTCATAAATAAAAGAAATGCATTTTTGTCTACAAATGAGCCTTCTATTTTGACTAAATCATTTTGTCTAGACATGAAGGTGTCATTTTTCATGTGTAGAATTCTTATTTTGACAAAATATTTTATCTACACATGAAAGTGTCATTTTTCATGTGTAGAGCCTCTTATTTTGACAAAATATTTTGTCTACACATGAAGGTGTAATTTTCCATGTGTTGAGAGCCTCCCATTTTGACAAAACAAAATCATTTTTTACAAAAATGCATAATTTTTTATGAGTAGAGTCTTTTATTTTGACTAAGGAGATTTTAATGTCAAAAATTAGGCAAGAATTATTCTCAACCATCCAATTTTCTTTAAAAAGAGGGCTCTTTCCTCATATGAAAAACACACTCTTGAATATTGTTATGTTGTTGATCTATCATTTGAATTCTCAAGAGCTTGTGGAGAATTTCTATTCCTTGTCTCATTCTACCATCTATAAGAATTTTAGCATAGATCCATATAGTTTAACTTTCATCTTGCAATAATTTAGATCATATAGTAATTAGTTGGATTTGTAATACTCTCATATTGTTTAATATAGTTGTAGCTTGCATATTCATACTAGTTTAATTTACATTTTGCATTGCATCCTTGAGGAGCTCCTTGTGGACATTTGCAATCTTGCATCTTGTCTTTGGAATCTCCCATTACATGGTTTACTAGCAAGGGTTGCGTTTCTAAAGCTCAAATAAGAGCCTATGTAGTGTATGCCCCCAATTCACCTTTATGTTATCCTTGTCGAACTCTTTTGGGTCAATTTTATGCTTGATTACTAGTAGTATGGTTTTGATATTATTGGACATTGTTTTAGATTCAGTTGACTTTATGATGAGATTACTTGGTACTCTATATTTCATGTATGCATGATGATTATTCAATAATTTTGGTTATTGATGATAATTATCACATGTATTTTCTTATGGATACTTACCCCATACTTGCATGTGTATGGTGTACATGTTTATTTTCTTTATGTATGGCGTTTCTGATGTGGTTAAGGAAGGGAGTTGTAGTCACCTACTAGTTGGGATCTACATGATGCACCACTTCTTGCCATTGCCTATTTAGTTTAGAATATTGTGTCTGTACATGCATGGATTTTATGCAGGTTGTAGGTATCGGGTATCAACTTCCCTAAATTGCCAGGATGATCGTACCCTATCGCATTATCTCAATGGTAAGAGAGGGGAGATAAATCTTAAGTCCAAATCCTAAATCCTTTAGTCATTTGTCCT
This sequence comes from Cupressus sempervirens, assembly GCA_028749045.1. Classification (NCBI taxonomy): domain Eukaryota; kingdom Viridiplantae; phylum Streptophyta; class Pinopsida; order Cupressales; family Cupressaceae; genus Cupressus; species Cupressus sempervirens. The sequence continues at coordinate 382,908,791 of CM053789.1, forward strand.
AATTGATAATTAGGACAAGTATCCAAGTTGAGTACCCTCTGAATGCGTCGAATGACGTTAATTTGTGATTATAACCCTTTAGTTTGATTTTGTATGTGTTCTTCTATGATGGGTTTTTTGTACGTTGTTTATGAGTACTTGTGGCATTTTCTATTAATTAAGTCTAATTAAAAGATTAATTAATGATTTAATTTAATGGAAAATTATTATGACATTTTAATATTTAATTATATTTAATAAATTGAGAAATTAATTAAATAAAAAGAATTGAATTTGGAGATAAAAGTTTAAGGATAAATTTAGAACGTGATAATATTTATTTAATTTAATAATAATATATTTAGAGTTAATTTTTAAATAAATGCTAAATATTATTGTTATTTAAGTTAATTAAATATTTTATCAATTAAGTTTCTAAAATAAATTAAAAAGTGAAAATATATTAAATAATGAAAAAAGTTTTAAAGTTCGCATGACTTATGCATGAGATTAAATAAAAGAAATTAATTAAAAGATAAAATAAGTGAAAATTATAATGTTATAAAGTGCACATGAGATTAAAGTTAACAAATTAATTAAAAGAGGAGTCATGTGGAAAATTAAATAAAGTTATTTAATAATTCGCTTAACATGCATGAAATGATAAAAGAAAAGATAAAGAAAGATTAATAAAAAGTAATTTTAGAGTTAACTTTGGTGAGCATGGAGTTCTCTCGGGTGAACTCAGAATTAGTTCCCCAATTTAAGGAGAGAGAAACCTTTATTACAATTAGAAGATTCATTTTGAACACATGAATTTAGATGGACACAAATTTTGGGGAGGAATTTTGAAGAGACAAATTTTGGGAATGAATTTGGAGACGAATTTTAGAGGAAAATTTGGAAGCAAACTTTGGAAGCAAATGTCCGAAGGGAAATCTTCAGAAAGTTTCAGAGAGAAGTTTTTGGATAGAAGCAAATCCTCGCAAATCTTTTGGGCGTCATGATTTTACATCAAAACCAGGTAGGTTCTTGATCTTTGTTCACCCAGTTAAAATTAGGTAATTTAGAAAAAGATCTTGTCTTCTTCATGATTGTTGAGATCAAATTCTCTGGATTTTGTTGTATGATTCCTTCATTCTCTTGTTAGAAAACCTCGTTCTACGATTGAAAAAAAATTAGAATTAATGTTGGGAAGGGTTTAAATTCTAGATTGGAAATTAAAAAGGTTGCTTGAAATTTTCTATCAGATTAATATGGAAATTATTATTATTATTATTATTATTATTATATATATAGAATAAATAAAGATAAATAAACAAAAATATAAACACATTTTAAAAATATTTTTGCGAGAGGAGAAAATTAGTTTTAATGAAACAAAATTTATTGAATTATAAATTTTAAGTAAAATAGACTATATTAAATTTTATATATATATATATATATATATAAGTGGGTGGGGAGGGAACAATCTCGTACCCCCACCCACATGTGAGTCGGCAGCCACTGTTGTCGCAGGCTGCTATCATAGGCTTGCGTCAATAGGCGGCTGTCCAACTGGCGATAATAAATACGCCTTTATAAGAGTTGTAGGTTGGTGTGTTTAAATTGTTATGTTAATTTGTTTTTGTATATTATTTAATATTAATGTTATGTATTATAAAGAAAATTGATTATTAATATTTTGATTTTAATTATAATGTTGTTTAAAGATTCTATTATTTAATATTAAATTCAAATTTAATATTAATTTTTATTAAATGATTTTTATAAATATTAAATATTAAGATTATAATTATAGTCAATTTTATCAAATAATATTTATAGATGTTAAATATTAAATTTAAAATTATTATTAACTGTATTAAAATATATATTGAAATTTAATAGATAATAAATTATTAATGGCTTTATTAATAAGTGTAAATTTAATAATAAGAAAATGATTAATGGTCGCGTATAGATTTACTGATAATTATAAATTAATTTAATTAAATATTATTTAATTAAGTTAATTGAAAAAGAAAGCAAATTAATAAAATTGTAAATTCTAATTGATTATTATTATTAATCTTTAATAGAATTGTAAATTATTCTATCAATAAGAATTGTTTATATGAATTAAATAAATAGATTACCCTTAAGTTATTTTAGAAAATTAATTCTAACTAATAGGGGTAATTCTTTAAATGAAAGGGGTTGACTTGTAGGGCAAACTGGGAAAATCATGTATTCAACAAAAAATACATTGAAACTTATACTTCAAATGAAAATTGAAACCTTACATTAATTCAACAATATATTATCAATCAAACCCAACTGTGAGACTACCCTATTATGTGTTCTATGTACTATCTATGTTTTGGGGTTTCGGGTTGTCCTAGTTTGACCAGTTTTATGATGTTACCAGAGGCTCGGGGGTTTTGTGAATGTGATGCTATGGTGATTTGTTCTTGATCTTTCTAAACCCAACCATGGTGATGTGTGATATGCTCTATGATGGATGTATTTACTGTTGTTGTTGTTTTCTAGTCTTCTTGTGTGAAGCTAAAGTGTATGAATATGAGATACCTATCTTAACCATTTTTGGGTCATCGATTAGTTATATTTGATAACCATTTTCGAGTCATCGATCAGTTATACTTGGATTGCTTTCCAGTCTCTTTGAGAGGACTAATTTGTTTTGGATGATTTGTTCTTGATGATGTCATGTTGTGACATGTTTTGACTTGATCATTTTGGAGTCTTCGATTAGTATTGTGATTTATTATTGAGATTCTTTCTGGTTGCTCGTTGGAGAACCATTGGATATTTTGATTTATCATCGATGCCTTTAGATGCTGATAGAGATCTATTGTGATTATTATGATTATTATTTGATACTATTCAGTTGCTCGTGGAGAACTAATGTGATTATTGTGGATTATATTTATGATGTTTTCAGTCGCTTGTATAGGACTGAGGTGATTTTATTATGATTCTTTGATTTGGGATTTCATGAGCCTAGGGTAGGTTATCTATGTGTAATGTCGAGAAGTGGCTTGCAATGGGGGTCAGGGCCCTAACAGGCTGCCCGGAGAAACCCATTGTAAGTTGTTTTTAATAAGTGATAACATTTACACTAAATGAGGATTAAAATGAACCTAATACAGTAATTGTATGTTCTCTCCCATGCCTTGGGTGCTAGTGCAAACTAGGATGGGGTCGAGAGAACACTTGGTTGTGACTTTGCATTCTGTAGTATGCCTCGTCAGTACAAGAGGATACTAGTGGCCATAGGAACACAGGGCACCCAAGATTCCTAGGGGATTGCTCGGGTAACTTCCAACATGATTTGTACGATGACACTTGCCCACTTACATAGTAGGTTTCCTACGTGTCTTTGTGTGCCTCTAGGTCTAGATGTCTATCTATGTTGGAACCTTTGAGTTAGTGTACTTTTAGGATTTCTTAGACTTAGAGAGTACTTGTGTTTTGTGTTTTGATATCCTATTTGGGACTTGAGACTATCTCCTCAGCGTGGTGGGAGTGGACCATTTAGGTTCCACACAGGCGGGTGGTAGTGCTTTTTACTCTTACCATTGAGATCTGTCTGTGGTCACCATGGCTAGAGCTTTCTTGGTTGGCATTTACCTTCATTCTGTTCATGGATCATTATTGATGTATGGATGTATCATGTATGGTGGATGATTCATTTATTTTATTGTTCATATCATGGATCTGAATAGGATGATGTAATTCTATTTTTGCATATATATATTCTTTTAAGCCTTTCATACCCTGTGACATGTATAATGGATGAATGAGCATTCCGAATTAATTCGCCAAAAGGCATTCAGAACAAATGTATATTAAATGGACTTTGGACTTTCTAATTATTCTTTCATATGGATATGGTAGTTGATAAACTTAGAATTAATTAAATTTAAATGTGACTCAACGTCTTGGGATCCTTAAGGAATGTAACCTATTATTTATGTTTGTTGATGATTACATGCTATTGCTTCCACTACTATGTGTTTGATGTGTATGTTATAATTTCTTACTTCAAAAAAAAAATGTTTAGCAAACTTAGTAAAAACTTTAGGTTAATTCTTTTGGATCCCTTGGCGGGGCGTTACAACCTATTTCATATTATTTTATGTATCCTTGCACTCCACATATAGGGAGCTCTAAGCTAGCATCTAAGCATCCCAATATCATGGAATACCTTGGATAGAAGGGTTTAGAGTGTTACACAAATATAGTATACATTTTTGGCGCCCACTGTGGGGCAGAAACCAAGTTTCTAGCTCTATTTTTCTTATTTAAATGTTAGTTGCATTCTCATTTATGATTTTTACAGCAACTCATTAGATCTAATCAATTATTTTTTTGCTTGATTCTCATTTTGTTATTAAGGCTAACTCTCATGCAAGCTGATTGAGGATCAAAACAAGAGAAATTTTAAAGATTTACTCATATCTTCCAAACCATTTGTGATACGAGTCTAATTTTTTTTTTGAAAAATGATGATAGCATAGAGAGACTCCAATCCAAAATTCAAACTTATTCACATTGATTTGCATAATTTGTAATGATTTATTTGTTTTTCACAAAAATATGATTTCAAGTGCAAATCAGCGAATTTTTCAACAAACTCTGATTTTTGGATAGGCCTACAAATTATAGAGGGGGTTTTTTTTTGAATTTTGAATTTCTATGTTATATCAATGCTCCAATAGTCGATTTACTAAAAATGGTTTGTTTTGACAAAGTGAGTCCCATATGAGAAAATAAGCAGATACAACTGAAATTCCTACATTTTTAGAAACCTCTCTAATTTTTAGTAGGGGTCTCTTCTTTTTATTTTTATTTTTGAAGCCAAAATCAGAAGAAATAAATCAAATCTTGTTGACTAGTCTAAAATAAAGAATGAAAAAAAGATCATTTTGTGATTAGCTTACAATTCCTTACATACACTTGGTGAAAAGGGATAACTTGAATGTTTGAGGAAACTAACCACTTTGTGTTTCCAATCTTATTTGGTAACTATGCCCTAATCCATGTTGTTTTGTAGGGATTTTCTCATTACTTGCTCATTAAGTGCAAAGCAAACCAACAAAAAAAGGAACACGGGCTAAAGAAAAACTTTTAAATGAATTTGCTAAATATTCTTGTAAAACACACATCAAAGACAAAAAAAATAAACAAACAAGGTGAAGACCCTTAAAAATGTGCCTAGCCTTTGCTAGCTTCGAACAAGGTAAGCCTAAACTTTTGTTCTTTGCTTAAATTGTGGCATTCATTTTCAAAATCTAGCCTAAGTTAGGAGGGTTAATTCACTTTCATGTGCAACACTCTACTAGTTGTTTTCATTTTCTAGGCACATTAAACCTATGATTGAGGTTCTTTGGTGATAGGAGAGTATGCTCTTCACCCTTATGGTGAATCAAAAATCTTGACCCACCTTTGAATTTTTAAAAGCAAGGGGATAATTGAATATTTTTGGCATGTTTGGAAAAAAAAATCAAGATAGGAGAGTATGCTCTTCACCCTTGAGGTGAATCAGAAATCTTGACCCTTGAAAGTGGATCCAATATGTTATAGTTAAGATCCCTGAGGAATGACCCGAGTGGGGACCAGCTTTGATGCTTGCTTCCTTGCTTAGTCGCTTTATCAGGTCCCTCTTTGTTATTCATTAAAATAGGTCCCTTCTAACTTTCCTACCAAGTCTCTAGCTACAAAAGTGTCATAACACTTCTCTTTAATACCATCAATTCCTTAGCACTATTCCTTCGCAGTTTGTTTTTTATTAACTCTAGATCACCTTGTATTCCTGCAATTAACATTTAATACCCACAAGACTTTCCACAAACATTTATTTACATTTATTAGTTTACAAAGAAAAGGCATTAATTATTCAAGTAATAGTTTTTGCAATCTCTTTGGCTACAGGAAGATCTACCCATATCCAACATTCATGAAGAAAGCTTTTTACCACAAAATGAACCCCATTTTAGATATAATTTTGATTATCATTTTTATGCCCTATGTCCATACTTTATACATCAAAAGTTCAAAACACTTATACTAAAAGATGATAAAGTTCAGTATGTTATAGAAAAATGTTCACAAAAAGGGCCAAAAAGACTTCTATTTCTTCATGACATCATTTTTCCCCCCAACCATCCTGAGGCTGGTCCCTTCAGCATCTATAGGTTTCTGATCCTCATCTGCAACTTGAGATCATTTGCAATTTTCTCCCCTGATCCATGAGCTCTGTAATTAAAATATTCATGATTTTGTTTCAACCTTTCCCATTTCTATTCTTCAACAATCATGTTATATTCAACAAATGAATCATACTTTCCAAGAATAGGATGCAAGATTATTGGTGGTTGGAAACGAGGAGGTACCCAATAATTTTTCTGACTTCTACCTATAATCATATACCTAGGCATCCTACTGATTGCCAACTCCAAATTTTGAGGAGAGTGCAACTCTCTTGTTTTCAAATCTTCTAGTAATCAGATCCATCTTTGAAGGGAGGCTTGTATAGCATCAAGGTCATTTGTAGAACAATGTTGCTCCCAATCCAGAAATGTTTGTTCGCGAACAGGGTGAATTTTGGCAGCAGCACTTTGATTATTGCTAATAGAAAGCCAATCGAAGAATACTCTGTGAATGTTTTGCACCTCTAGTTGAATATACAATGGTTCAAACATTTCCTTTTCCCTATAAGAAGTAGCCTGGTTCTCTCGACTAATCTCATTCTACATCCATGACATAACTACCCTAAACTATACATCTCCCACATATAACAATGAATTCCAATCTTTATCATCTAGAATAGCAAGATTATGAACATATAACTCATAGAGGAGATTTTGCAGAGCCATCAAAACTGATTTGAATGCCGCATAGAACTCTTGGGGAGTGTGCAAGGAAGGGTTCAACCCCCTAGTAATTTGAGACAATTGAAAATTAATCATTTGCTCTTTTAGGAACAGTGTGTAAACTGGAGATGGTGACCTGCAATTTATAAGCTCTAGAATGAGCTCTGTAATCTTCATGACACATTGTTGTAGGACCATAATTTTACTATCCTTCTTCTCAATTTGTTGTGCTTGTTCCCTGATAGTTCTGAGCAATTGCTTCCTTTCTACATCCCAATTTGCTTTTTCCCATTGAAACTATTGGTACAAACTAAAGATGGTTGTTAATGGAGTAGAAATGTTCGATGGTGTATGATGATGGACAAAGGGTCTATAATATTCAAGGTGGTGCTCAGGATGATGGTGGTCAGCAATGCTATCATCCTAAGAATATTGATGTTCAACAAAGCTGTTATTTTGATAGTCAACAGTGTTATCAACTTTTTTTGAAGGTACAACGGCTGTAGGATAGGGTGCAATAGTCATTTTAACTTGAAATGTTTCAACAATTTCTAGAACCATTTCTTGTGCAACAGATGGATATTCCTCTGGTGGGAGGTTATCAGTTTCTTCTGCTAGTTGTTCAAACTTAGACACTATTTTCTCTAAGGACTCTGTGTCACTATCAATATTAATAGGGCTATTTGGCTTTGCGAGAATTTCCTCAAGATCATTTTCATGTTCAGGAGTAGGTGTTGTGTGCTCTGGTGACTATGTAGATTTAAGTATTGGAGTTTCAACATCAACAGGTGATATAGGAGGCTTAGCAAGTGGCATAGGAGGTTAAGTTCTCAAATTTACCCCAGACATTCTAGTGACTCATCGTGGAGTAGAAATTGGGGTAGAAATTGGTTTCTTTCCCTTATCAACAGATTTCCCTTTATTAAAGTTGAGTGCAAGTTCTTGTGATATTGTGGATACTTCTTCTGAACCTTCCTCTGTAGTAATTGCATGTGATTTCCTCTTTCTAGAAGTGTAGGCTTCTACGGGAAAAATTTTCCTTTATGCAATTTTAGGTATAGATGTAGAAGCCGAAGCTTCTTGAGTTGTTCTATATACTACTTTCCTGACTACTATAGTAGTTTTCTCTCTTGTCCCCATTCCTTGCCCTTTAGGTCCACCCCTTTTAGGTCCCTCTATCTTGAGTTTTACAAAATCCTCTCATGTTCCCAAATGCTGCCTAGTTAACTCCCTTTCAATTATAGTCCTAATCAAGCAATGGTGGGATATTGACTAGGTTTTGCCTTGCTATACATAGGTAGCTTGCCTTTTGATAATATTATAAAGGAAACTCAAGAGATTTACAGGACAATCACCATGCCGCAAACCACTCAAAATTTTAAAATAAACAACATACAAATAAGAATACCTTCCTTCACAGGTAAAATACCTTATGATAAATTTAGCAAGGTGGATGAATTACAGAGGGAGAGGTAATCATAATGTACCTTGCTTTTTGTTTTCCTCCAGTTGAGGATCTCCAAGTACTGAGAATTTCTCTATTGCTTATCATGCATCTGTGTCTTCTGTCCATCATTTTCCATTTGTAGGCAAACCAAAAACTTCTGCCACCACTTCTTCAATCAATTCTATCTAAATGCCCTTAACAGTTGCATATCCATCCCTTAATGTATTATCAAATTGGAGCACAATTTCCTAATCAAATTGTTTCAAACTGAGATAGTAAGCCAACCAACCTCATTGTTGAAACAAACTACATGTTGTTGGGTCTGTCAGTAAGACTCTGTGGTTTGCTGGTTCATGCCGCTTAGGTTCTCCACCCATATTTTTCAAAAAAATGTTATTACTGGCAAATTCACTGCAAGTGATTTGAGAGTATGGATGCAGATGGCTACAAGGTTTTCAACAAAGGGAAATTTTTTAAAATAAATACTTCAATACTTTCCAAACATCACATCCTTCAGTACTGCATGACAACATTTTAATCACCAAACCATATTGAGGATAAAGATTGTGCTCAAAAACATACACCATATTAATGAGGGGTTATGTGAAATCATGATTTAATAGTTAGCCTTCTTTTTATTTCACACATTTTGGAAGTACAAAGGAGTGCCAGCTCATTACTGAAATGACCCTTCCCTGTACATCCTACATGCCAACTTAAGATTTTCCTTGATTTGCATTCATGATTTCGATTTTCCCTCCCCCCAACCTAGCAAAGATTGGGTCCCACCAGACTGAAAAGATTGCAAATTTCAAAAATTGAAATAACATGCTTTTATAAATAAATAATAAATTAAATAAATGCAAAGGGGTCAAGTGTGACTAACCTGAGGTGCAATAGGAAGGATGGTTTGAGTAGTACTGTACAAGAGAAAGAAAGTGAGATGGCATGATGATGGAAAGACAAGAAGGTGGAATGGAATGAGGTGGAAAAGAAATGAATTTTGCATGAATACAAAATTTTTATGATGAAGGCCTTGAAAATAAATTCAAGGGGCTGCAAGCATCTGAGTGTGAGACTCAGACAGAGTGGTTGTAGGAAGAGATGTTTCTGTTGTGGTGAACTGTTGAAGAAATTCTTCTCAAGTTGTTGGTTTATGATATAACTTCAAGCGATGCCCATTAACCAGGAGTTTGAATTTGACCAGATCAATTGTTGATAGTTGAACTACTCCACTATTAAAAATTGCAATGATTTCATAGGGACCAAACCATCGAGTCTGAAATTTTTCTTGGTGATGTTGATATCGTGAATCATATAGGAGTGTCCAATCACCAACAGAGAATTCTCTGTCTTTAATAAATTTGTCATGCCATTGCTTTCTTTGACTCTGAATTAATTCTATGTTATGAAGAGCTAACTTTCACCATTCATCCAACTCATTGAGATGCAAAATGCGATCATGTTGTGCTGCAGGAAGGGTAATATCAAGTTCCAAAGCTATCCGTAGAGTTTTATGTTCAAATTCAGTGGGCATAACAACTGTCTTCCCATATAGGAGTTGAAAAGGTGTAAACCCAGTAGTGAATTTTCATGATGTTCTATACTCCCATAAGGCTTCAGGAATTCTAGCTGCGAATCTTTCTGATGTAAAGACACGGTTTTAGTGAGTATATGTTCCAACTATCTATTGGTCACTTCTACCTGTCCATTGGCCTATGGATGATATGGAAAAGATTTTCCATGCCAAATTGTATACTCCTCCATGAGTGCAACTATCAAATTAAATGTAAATTGAGGCCCTTGATCTGATTGTAATTCTCTTGGAACACCAAATCTGGTAAAGATACATTCATATAGAAACTTTACAACATTATTGTCATGAGGATGCTTCATGGATTTTTCTTGTGTCCACTTAGTAATATAATCAGTGCAAACTAGTATGTAACTTTTTCCTTCTGATGGTGGTTCAATAATGCCAACAAAATATTCCCCATTTCTCAAATTGTTCTACTACTATCTATGGTTGTAGGGGAATTTCATCTATTTTTGTTGGTCAACCTATTCTTTGACATTTATCACATTTTTTTGTATACTGAGCCACATCCTTGTGAAGTTTAGGCTAATTATAACTTGTATTTAGAATCTTTAATGCAGTTCATTTGTTAGCAAAGTGACCGCCACATGGCTCATCATGACAAGCATAAAGAACATCATATGTTTCATCTTCTCGAAGACACCTTCGTGTCACCTGGTCTGGCCTAGTATAAAACATGAACCCTAAGATCCATGAGAAATTTAAACTCTTTTCTACCAACAATCATTTTTCTTTTGTAGAAAATGTGGGGGGGTTTTTCTAGTAGTTAGGTAGTTGGAAATGTTAGCATACCAAGGGTTTTGTGCTGATAAAAGAAAGAGATGTTCATAGGGAAAGCTATCTTCTATGGTTGTAGGATCATTAGGTGTTTGAAGATGAGACAAGAAATTAGCTACAACATTTGCTTTATCTGGCTTGTCAATAATGGTGATGTCAAATTCTTGCATTAGTAACAACCATCGAGCCAATCGTCCAGAGATTGCTGGTTTGTTCAACAAATATTTAATAGCATAGTGATCTGTCTGTACAGATATTTGGTGTCCTGTAATGTAATTTCCGAATTTATTCAAAGCATAAATTATAGATAATTGTTCTATCTCTGTCACAGTGTAGTTATACTAGCTCCTTGAAGATTTTTGCTAATATAGTAAATTGCATGTTCTACTAAATCTATCTTTTGGCCAAGTACTGCTCCAATGGCATGATCTGAAGCATCTATGTGTATGTGAAAAGGTAACTCCCAATTGGGTCCTCAGAGCACTAGTGCTATTGAGAGGACTTCCTTAAGCTGCAAGAAAGATTTCATACAATCTGAATCCCATACAAACTCTGCATCTTTTCGAAGCAATTTATGTAAAGGTGTTGCAATTTGACTAAAATCTTTGATAAAACATTGATAATATCTTGCATGTCCTAGAAAACTCTTGACTTCTTTCAATTTAGCGAGTATAGCCAATGTGTTTATGACTTCTATGTTTGTTGGATCTACTTCAATTCCTTTAGGAGAAATAAAGTGTCCCAACACCATTCCTTCTTGCATCATCATAAAACACTTTTCATTATTTAAAGACAAATTGCAGTCTTTGCATCTTTGTAAAACCTTGTCCAAGTTCTCCTTGGCTTTTTCAAATGTTTGTCCATATGTGGTGATGTCATCCATATACACTTCCAAACAATCTATAGAAATGTCAAAAAAAATGCTAATAACAGCTCTTTGAAAAGTTGCAGGTGCATTGTACAAACCAAATGTTAGGACAACATAAGAAAATGTTCCCCATGGACATGTGAATGTGGTCTTGTACTGATCCTCTGGTGCTATTTGGATTTGATTTTAGCCACTGAACCCATCTAAGAATGAAAAGTATTTATTTCCTGCAAGATTGTCAAGAACTTGGTCGACAAAAGGCAATGGAAAATGATCCTTCTTGGTAGTTGAGTTAAGTTCTCTATAATCTATGCAAACTCACCATTTTCCCCATTTTTTGGGAATAATAACCAATGGTGACACTCATTGGCTATCTAAAATGGGATAAATGAAGCCAACATTGAGTAGCTTTTGTAATTCATTTTTTACAATATCCCTTAATGCTGAGTTTATCCTATGCTGAGGTTGTCTCACAGGTTTGCAATCCAGACTGATATAAATCCTATGGGTACAGACTGCAGGATCCAAACCTTTCATATCTGTATACTCCCAAGAAAAAGCATCCTGGTGCTTTTGTAATAGTTGCAGGGTATTATGATGTTGTGCCTAAGATAAGGACTTACTTATATTTAATTCTCTTCTTGGAATGATTGTTGTTTTGACTACTTTTTTAGCCATTGAAATTTGCACAATTGGTTGTGAATCTATCTCATGTGGCAGGAGTGAATGCATAAGCGGTGTAGACTCCGAATAATGAAGTTCAGTGGGTAAAGGCAAAATTCTTTCTAAGACACACTCTTGTTTAGAAGATGTCTCGGGTTGTATTCCATACTCATTCAGTATGATAGAAGAAATGACATCATCTTCTTCTTTAATGTTTACAAATGAGTCTCGTGAGATCACCATCAATTGTTGAATAGAATCTATGTCCATATCAGAGTCATCCATATTTGGCCAGACAACTTGATCATCCTGCAGCAAAGGCTGAGTAGGAGAATACAAGGTTAAATTTTTAGTGTTCATTCCATATGAAATAGTCATTTTCCTTGATCGGCATGCAATATAAGCATCTTTTGTTGCTAACCATGATCATCCTAGAATGATAGGATATCCCCTAGTACTTGTTTTTGGAGAGAGTACTACAAAATCAACTTGATACTCCCATGAATGTAATGTGACAGTGACATCTTCTAGCATACCATCAAGAATGATGGTAGAACTATCTACTAGCTGCAAGATTGTTGGTGTTTGCTTGAGACCAATGATGCTTAATTTGGACACTACTTCCTTGCTCATTACATTAATGGATGCTCCTAGGTCTATTAAGACATTCTACACTTGCACTCCTTGAATGGTGTGGGTCACTACTAGGCTTCGAGGGTTTGCATACTTAGGCATTTTGTAGTTATCAAGCATAAGATCAAAAAGCTGCCCAATGACATGGATAGTCTTTGGGTCTTTCTTTTTCCTTCCTAGATTTTTAACACAAGCTTCTTTGATGACTTTTGAATATATAGGGACTTCCTTTATTGCATCAAGCAAGTGAATTTTTACCATCATTTGCTTGAGTTGCTCAAGCAAATCTAATGCAGCTTGATTTTCACTTGGTAGAACTTGCTCTATTAACCTACTAGGAAATGGTGGTTTCTTGGCTGCAAGAGAGATAGTGGTGGTAGGTTCTTGAACTGACTCAGCATTTGTATTATCTATTTATGCTATAATGGGTTGCTGAGGTGAGGCAAGTGTTGTTTCAGATCATAGATGGATATCATTCAGGGTGATGGAATAACTTTGTTGCTGGGCTAAAGGTTTTGCACTATTAGGATTAGGTGCAAGCTGTATAGGTAACCGTGGCTATTTTAGAGGGGTTGTATTGGCTGTAGGAGGCATTCAGGCTTGTTGTTGAGGAGGTTGAGTCAAGGCTGGTTGATGTTGGTGTTGTTGCCAATTCAAGGTTTGTTGCCTACCCTATTGAGGTTTTTGCCAACCTTGTTGAGGTTGGTGCCAACCTTGGTTAGGTTGCTACCAATTATTATAATTACCATGCTATTGTTGCCATTGGCTATTACCACCGTAATTATGGATTGGGTCTTGAGGAATACCTGATCTTGGAGCCCACAGCCTTTGTTGAGCAACATAGAAGACTTCCCCATCTTCATCAATTGTCTTGAACTCAGTAGGCACAAGTTGTGATTCCAAGCTAGTGATAGGCTTACATCGGTAGTTGTGCTTCTTTTCTCTGCAATGGGGGCAATATTCTACCAACATAATATTAGCATCCTCCTTCTTCCTTCATGCTTGCATGGTGTCCAATTGTGTAGCAACATCATTAATGATGTCTTGCTTGAAATTCGACAAGAGGTTTGACAGTTCCTTCTTAGATACTCCTGCCCCAAGAGTTTTTTGAAGTCCCTCAAATCTCGTCCTTCTTTTGTTGTTGCTCTAGAATAGTTCAAACAAATATTCTAGATTTCAGCCCATGTCTTCTGTGTAATGTCACCTCTAGCCATTAAGTCTAAAGCTTCCATAATCTTGTCATGCACTCCTTTTAGAAAGAGATGCTTTTGGGACTCCTCGTTCTGCTGATGCTATGTGTTATGTTGTAAGTTAAACATGAACTGAGCAACATAGTCCTCCAAAGTCTCATCCTCCTTTTGTGACATTTTAAAAATGTCATCTCCTTTCAAATCATGGTCTCTGCAATATTCCTTATATTTATCAAAAAATAGATTACTCGTAGTTGTCCAATTTGTCACAACATTGGCACCTAGACTCATGAACCATCTTAAAGCGGCTTCTTTAAGAGTTGATGGAAATAATTTCAGCTTATGGGCATCAGTTGTGTAGTCATAACTTCGACAAAGGATGTTGAGCTCAAAGAGAAAAGTTTCTGGATCTTCAGTAATAAGGCCATAAAATTTAGGCAGGGCAGCTGAGGGTATTTTTTCAAATTTTGATTACCCTGCTAAGGAGGAATTAGAAAGGGAAAGGTAGGCTGAGTTGCTACCATTTGTGGATGTCCTAGTGGTGGCTGATAAATGACTAGAGCTAATGGATTATCTTGATATTCTAGCTCACCAAAAAGATTATTCAAATGGAAGGATTCTTCAGATCTGGTTGATGATTGTACTTGTTCTGGTACTTCTGCAAATACATTCTCAAACGATTCTTTTTCTATTTCTTCTCTCTCTCTTCTCTTTCTTCAGGGTCAGGATAAAAAGGGTCTTCTTGATTGAAGTTGGGAAGAAATCTTCCAAGGTGGTCTCTTCTCCTATGCATGCAAAAATGAAACTAAATGACTCAATAGTGAATACTAGATTGACACCATCCCTAGAAATAGTGCCAAAAATATGTCTAATCAATATAACACCTTTTTAGTTACAAAATTGGACATCCCTTACTACCAAAGTACTATGTTGATCTTCATTAAATGTAAATCTAGGAGTGTGAACTTGAGATGATGTCTGCAAAGTATATGCTCTAGTTTCGCTAAAAGTCACTACTACCTTGAATGCAATAACCATTAAGGAAATCTAGTTTATCCAAAGGAAAAACAACTATCAAATACTTGGAAGGGGATTCTAATTATTTAACCATACATCTATGCACCTACTATTGTAGGAACAGTGACTAGTTCTGTTACTAGTGCCTGTAGGAACAACAGTTCTAATCTTAACTCAGAAAACTGAATCTAACTCCTACTTACTAAAGTAAACTCCACCTTTTGCATGGGCCCCCATGGAAGAATGAAGGAAAATATCAACTTAGAAAAAAGTATAAAAATTCAACAAAGTCATGTATTCATTCAAATATGCAGTATTACAATAACTTAGAAAACAAGCTGTCTATCAACTCTATCTGTCTGCTCATTACCTAACCTCATAGATACAAACGAGGTCTTATTTAAAAGGAAGGAAAATGAAAAACTCCTATAATTATGACATCCTCATGAAGGAAAGTCAGTTACAACTTAAGATTGCAAGCATGCAATTGTAAAGACATTAATTATCCCTTAAATTCTCCACAAATATAGAGCATATCAAATGCTAGATCTACTCTTTTATTTTACTTTAAACAGCTTCCAGGAATCTAGGTATCATGCTTTGCATGTTTAATCGATCGCTTTGATGCTTTCTTCCTTGCTTAGCTTCTTTATCAGGTCCCTCTTTGTTATTCATTAAAACAGGTCCCTTCTAACTTTGCCACCAAGTCTCCAACTGCAATGGTGTCATAACGCTTCTCTTTAATACCATCAATGCCTTAGCGCTATTCTTTCGCAGTTTGTTTTTTATTAAATCTAGCTCAGCTTGTATCCTTGTGATCAACATTTAATACACACAAGACTTCTCACAAACATTTATTTATATTTATTAGTTTACAAAGAAAAGGCATTAATTATTCAACTAACAATTTTTGCAATCTCTTTAGTTGCAAGAAGATCTACCCATATCAAACATTCATGAAGAAATATTTTTACCAAAAAATGAACCCCTTTTTAGATATAATTTTGATTATCATTTTTATGCCCTATGTCCATACTTTATACATCAAAAGTTCAAAACACTTATACTAAAAGATGATAAAGTTTAGTATGTTATAGACAAATTTTCACAAAAAGGGCCAAAAAGACTTCTATTTATTCATGTCATAAGAGATCACTAGGGAGGAATGCTTAAGGTACTTTTGTGGTCATGAGATCAGTTACTCACTGTAAGGTGAGGGGCCCTGTATCAAGGACAAGAGGAGTGCTATGAACGGAAATCCTTTCAAAACACCCTATGCTGGTAGCTACCCTATTTATCTGCTCAACTTCTTGGTGTAAGGTTGATCCTAGTGGGTAACTTGAATCTCTCCAAGATTTTACACTCACCATTTGTGTCCCTTGAGGGCACTTAGCGTAGGCCAAGTTGTTGAGTAATGAGCCATGACCTTTAGGTAGATCTGCTTGACATATGTTTTCGATTGTGAATGACCTGTGTAAATGTTCTTGAACATCAAATATAATGATAGCATTCATAGGCAAGGCTTCTTTGTCCCTTGTTCAACTGATTGAGACATGTAATTACCCCTACTATTTTCAAACCAAATGCTTGTTGATTATTGCTTCATGTTACTTTGCGTCTAGACACAAAAAAACAAAACAACTTGTTGGAAAAGTACCATTCACAATATCTTTCGGCAATACCTGAAACTATCACATGGCTACTAAGTGTAAGCCCTTCCATTGAAAAAAGTGTCATCTGCAACATTTTGCTGATAAATTGTCATCATGATTCCTCACTATGCTTGGTCTTGATTTTGTGAGAGGCTATCTTAGGGCATTTCCTATCACTCTAGTTCATAATTAGTGTGTTTTAAGCCAATCTAAGATGAAAGTACTTCCTTGATGCATATATTACACACTTACGTTGAGAAATTGTTCACTTGTTTTTCCACTTGCTTTCTTGGCTACGCAGCTATCTTGATGCTCCTTTGGCTCGAGTTCTTGGTGTCGTAACTTGCTTAGACATCATTCTCACTACTATGCTTAATTCTCATATTAAACGAACATTTTTCTCTTCTTGGTGTGGACTTCTAGTGATCTTGTGTTCTCTTATTAGTTGAGCATTGTACTTTTTTACATGTCGGCTACAACTAAGTTGCAAATTAACCAAGGAAACCACCCTTCGTTTAGCTTCACAAAGTTACCCTTTCCTACTAGACGCTCATGCAAAAAAAACTCTGATTCTCAACCTATTTTTGACATAGAGGAGGATAACCACTCTATGAACTAGTTTATCAGAACTCTAAACACTCCTCTCACTACTATTAGGTCAGAAAATAGTGTGTCTCTCATAATGAGCAGGGAGGAAAGGAATTGACGACTCAAAGAACTTTTTGCAAACAATGAAAGGTTACAATGATGAGAGAGAGAGAAAAAGGCTTATATGGATGAACAAGCTTCTCTCTTTGCCATGACATTTAATGACAACATTTTTGGAGGGCTAAGTACTAGTGAGCCTCGAAATAATAACAACATAAATTCTTTTGGTAATCATAGGGATGATGGGGGCAATTCATCCCCTATAACTCCATGATCACGTAATGGTAGTTTTGTATCACCTCCTAAATCATCTCAACATGAGCATGAATCCCATAACTCCCACCATGAGAGTGATATAGACATGGAGATAACCGATGAAGATCTCATAAGGTTTCAACAAGATGACTTCTTTCAAAAATTGATGCTCAAGTCACTGGAACAAAATGGTGATCAATACTTCATGCATCTTGCTTCCACAAGAGTCAAGCTACCACCTAATTTTGATGTCAAAAATCTAGTTCAAAAGAGAGAGCCCACTCCCCTAGAAATGGCTATGCAAAGAATACAAGACTTAGAAATACAAATGTCCAAATTAAAGAAAGAATAGGGGAAACCCAAGACCTCTTTAACTATAGAGTCTATATGTGCATTTTCATTTGATAAGAATCTACACATGATACCATTCCCAAGAGATGTTGACATCCCTAAGTATGATAAGTATGATGGCAATGGAGATCTTCATAACCATATTAAAAAATTCTAAGCATTTAGTATGGACTTTATGCATGATGATACATATCTCATGCAATTATTTTCAAGAAGCTTAAATGGTCAAGCCATGGAGTGGTTCGCCAAGATTAAACCTACTCTTAAATCTTTTGATGAGCTAGTGAAACAATTTATCCAACATTATTCCTATAACATCTCACATTCGATCACTATGCTAGATCTATGCAACATGAAACAAAAGGTGGGAGAACCCTTTGTTACTTATTTGCAAAGGTGGAGAAAACTGTTGAGATAATGGGTGTTGCACACATTGAATAATATTATTATATTTGATTATTTTATTTTATTTTATTATGTAATGTTGTATCTAGATGGACATGCAACATGTAAAGATTTCCATGGAATATTCTTGATGAGTTGTATTATAACATTGTGATAATATTTCATGTAATTATTTAATATTGGAAAAAATAATTAAATGCCCAATATTAAATGTGGGGTCAGTGGGTTAGGTAGCACATGGCTTATGTAATACCACTTAGTGGTTTTGTAGGACTTGCTACCATATAAGCAACCACAAGGGTAGTTTTTGTAGAGTAAGAGTGAGAAAGACAAGAGTCGAGCAGGACAAGGCTTGACAAGTTAGTCAAGGGAGCATTTGTGAAGGTTGAAAGCATGGCATGAGATGTGTGGATTCATGTTTGTTCACATAGTTTGCTCGGTTGTAGCTATGGCCATGAAGACTTTCATGGTTGTATTGCAATCGTATTTTTGGATGAATAATACATGGTGATGGATGCTTTTGGAGGTTGGGTTTTTAACTCAATGAGGGTTTCCTAAGGTATATCTTGTGTCACAATTGTGTGGATATGTTTTCTATTCTCTTGCATGTGGATTTTAATTCTATATTTATTTCATATCTATTATGGGTTATGTGGAAACGATTATATTCTTTATTGCCAGGTTTCCTTACAAGTGGTACTAGAGCTATGTTTTTATTATTGTAACCCTAAATTGAATCCATGGGAATGCATGAGAGGATAAAAGAAAAGGGAAAGATATATGAATGATTTATTGCAGATCTGAAGGTTTTGGATTTGCTGTTATGATGGGATGTTGAAATATTTTGGGCATGTGAAATTGTTGGACAAAAAAGTTTTTCAGATATTTCATTTAAAATGAGGGTTTTGGGGGGTAGCATGTAGAAATGACCTCTTGGGTAAAAAAAAACCTCACCATTGGATCCAAGTCAACATTTCCATAAATTTTGATATATAATATGCCCTAATTTGGCCATGTTAAGAGGAAATGAAAGAGTTTTTGATTTCAGCCAGTGATGGCCGTCAAATTTAATCTTATCAAAAATTTTGTCACAAAAAAATAAAAAATAAAAAATCGCACTAAAAATGGCAAAAAGACTGTCTTAGTAAAATGGTCATAACTTTCTCTCAGAATATCGGATTTCAAAGTTCTTATAGGCGTTGGAAAGGTAATTCAAAGCACTACAACATGGTGTAGGTTTGGTTCTATGATTTTAAAAATTTTGGCAGATTCTAAGAGCCCTAAAGTCAGATGTTATTTATTTTAAGCACAAATTAGGGCATAACTTAGGCATACGGAGTCAGATTTTGGATTTTGAGTAGTCAACGAAAAGCTCTTGGAGAGCTCTACACATTGGTTCAGATTTGGTGTAGGTTTGGCATGATTTATTTGGTGATATATTGATTTGAATATTTTATAGATATATTTTGACTATGGTAACATTGTGAGTTTATGGCATTAGAGATTTAAGATTTGATGTCATTGTATACTCAGTTCATATTTTAGATTGGTCTCATGATGATATGGTTATCAGTGTTTGGTTTGGATATGTATGATAACTTGTTGGATCTACAAGTTGTGTAGTGTTGTAAGGGGTCTATACTTACAGGTTGCATTTATGGCTTGGTTATGGGTTGTTTTTGCCCATTGATCTTTCATTATTGATGCATATTCAGATTGGTGGCTTGGATTTGGGTTGTCTATGCCCTAAGTCACATGATTTTCTGATTTTTTCTTCATGTAGAAGGGATGAGATGTTGTTACCAGGTATAGTAATGGTGGAGGGTTATGGTTGAAACTATTTTATGCTGACAGGTTAGACGTATTGAGAGCCAAATGCTCAATTCATGGATGTGATCATGGTGCCATGGATTTTGGCATAACATGATTGGTTATACAGGTACATCTTTGATGTTCATTAGCTTGGATTTTTTATTCAGTTATGGTGGTATATCTTCTTAGTTGAGGATCATGGTTATTTGGTTTCTTTTGAGGAGCTCATGATGTGCACTTTGAGTTCCTTGATGGTTTGATGCCTTGGTTGATTTTCATGGTTAGAGGATGGATTTTTTTCATCATTATGTCATGGATAGCTCGGATACATGGTTTAGTGGGAGCTTGTGATAGTGATGGGGTGATACTGTAGGATTAGTTCCTAGTTTGGTTTGGATCTTCATGTAGGAGATGGATTTTATGATGCCATAGGTGACTTGGTACCATGGTTGAGTGGGAATTTTTTTTTGGCATTGATATATTTATTGAGTGTTTGCAGATGTTAGAGGTTTGTCTTAGATCATGTTGTTGCAGAAGCGTCTTTGAGATTTGCATGGTGCACTTATTATCTTCATGGTGTGTGAAAATGGTTAGATCTTGAGGACTCATGGAGTTCTTGGTTATATTCATGGTGTGTGGAGATGGTTCTTCTTGGTATGTGGAGATGGTTTTCTTCATGGTGTGTGGAGAAGGTTGCATCTTGAGGACTCACAGGGTTCTTGGAAAAGGTGTGGTTTATGCTTTTATTTGACATGTTATCCTTGGTATGAGGATGGTTTCATTATTATGTCATGTTATACTCTTGATACACGTTTAGAGTTGTGACATGTTATAGTATGTTCATGTAGAGCATGTTATCTCTTTGGTTGAGATGGCTAGATCATGTTGTCATGTTTATGTTCCTGAGGCCATGGTTGAAACTTTGACATTGATCTTGGTTTAGTTTCTTGGTATTGAGTAAACTAATCATAAGTTGGATACTTCATGATATTGCTATGTTGAATTTGGAGTTGGCATGAATTGATTAGTTACAGGTGCTCATGGATACTTTGAGATGGTGGTGATGCTGATTTCTCTTGGATTAAAGAAGTATTTATTGGTACAGTTGATGGTTTCAGCAGGAAGTCTAAGGGGCAGTCACCTGATATGGACTTGAGAGGAGATTGTTCTTAGATGAGTCTTGGTTGGAGACTTGGGTACCTTGATGAGCATTCTCATTCCCCACTCTTGGTCTACTCGGCAGTTTGCTACTTGAGAGGTATAGCCCATTGTTTTTCTCAGGTGCATTATATTTATGCTTTTCTTTCATTGATATGGATCTTGAGCTATGGTACATGAGTTAGTTATGGAGGGTTCATTTGAGAGATGTTTTAGCATTGGTTATCTCCATGTGCATATGTTGTTATGCTGGTTGAGTTTGGGAGATGGTTTTATATTGGGCATATTACTTAGATTTAGGAATAGTTTTATGAGTTTGATCTTCTTGTGAGAGAGTTACATCCATGATTAGTTATATGGTATGGTTTGGGTGTTATTGAGGCTTCTTTTTGGGGTTTTATGGAGGAGATCATACTTGCACAGTTTACAAGGGTAGTTGTTGTAGAGTAAGAGTGAGAAAGGCAAGAGTCGAGCGGGACAAGGCTTGACAAGTTAGCCAAGGAAGCATTTGTGAAGGTTGAAAGCATGAAATGGGATGTGTGAATTCATGCTTGTTCACATAATTTGCTCGGTTGTGGCTATGGCCATGAAGGCTTCCATGGTTGTATTGCAATGGTATTTTTTGTTGAATAATACATGGTGATGGATGCTTTTGGAGGCTGGGTTTTTCCCTCAATTAGGGTTTCCTAGGGTATATCTTGTGTCACAATTTTGTGGGTATGTTGTCTATTCTCTTGCATGTGGATTTTAATTCTGTATTTATTTGAGATCTATTATGGGTTATGTCAAAACTATTATATTTTTTATTGCCAAGTTTCCTTACAAAAACTATATTCAAGTTACCCAAGACAACTACCTAAGAATGAGAAGATTGATATCTTTGTGTCTAGTCTCATTCCAGAATTGCATTATGACTTGAGAAAACAAATCTACCTCACTTTTAATGATATGGTTAAAAGTGTTTTTCATATAGAAGATGTCACCATTAAGAAGGGTGAGATTATTATTACCAAAGATAAATCTAATGGTAATTGAAAAGATAGGAATAAACCTTGGAATAAGAACAAGTATGTAGTAAATGATGGTGTTCTAGATGTTCCACATACTAAAGAACTCATTTTTAACTTGGCTAGTGCTCTAATCAAAACAAAGGAACAAGGGGTATCTATAAAAAAAGATTCTAAAAAGGCCAAGCTTATAAAAAAATCCAAGCGTGTCTTGACTCCTCTCAGAGATTCATATAAAATCATCCTCAAAACCCTACTTGCACATGGGATCATCAAATTACCAAACAACTCTAGACCATATGATCTTGTTGTCAAACCTCCTTAGTGGAGAGATGACCATTATTGCAACTATCATAGAAACAAAGGCCATACAACTAATAATTGTTTTAAACTAAAAGACATTATTCAAGATCTCATCAAAGATAAGAAGGTTGGTGTGGATGGGCTCATTAAAAACTTAGATCATAAGGCTTTCAAGGAACCTTTACCTAAATATACTCAAGGAGAAAGTTCAAACACCAACACAAATGCAGGAAAAAAGAATCATGATGCTAAAATCAACTATACATATGCTAATACCAATAATCTCATTTCTATGTTTGAAACTATTTGTGAAAGTGTTAATATGATGAGGCCTAGATATGATGACTATGATACTAGCAATGAAAGATCAAAACTTATCTTAGGAAGTGTTGGTTTTGTTGAAACACAGGATTCTACTAGACGTGAACCCTTGATCATACTTAAAGGGGCTACTCCTTCATCTCATGGTGATAAACTAAATGTTGTTAGTAGAAGCCATCCAAAAGTTGTCCTCAAAGGAGTAAATGTTTCTAAGCAACCAAGTGTTAAACCAACCAGTTCATCAACTACCTATGCATTAACTTATGACCTTGTTAATCAACTATAGAAGACGCCTGCACAAATTTCTATTTTTGAGTTGTTAGAGCTATCACCCCTCCATAAGGAGATTCTAGAAAAAGCTTTACATACCACTAGTGTCCCCAACAACATTGATGCAGATAAGTTCTAGACCATGGTCAACCATATCTCCACTCCACACTACCTTTCCTTTTCAAAGGAAGATGATAAGACTCTAAGCCACCCACATAACCTAGCATTGCACATTGAAGTTCAAATTTACCATACCTGAGTCGAGCATGTATTGATTGATAATGGTGCAAGGTTAAATATATGCTCTTTCAACATTGTTAAACAGTTGGGCATGTTAGAGTTTTCTATTGACCCTAGGTGCAAGATCACTATAAAAGCTTATGATGAGGTTGAAAAACCTTCCAAGGGTATAATCGTGCTACCAATTAGAGTTGGTCTAGTGGAGAAGGATGTTTTTTTCCAAGTCCTAGATATACCCCTTGCATATAATTTGTTTTTGGGATGACCATGGATTCATAACATGCAAGCGGTGCCTTCTACATATCATTAATGCATCAAGTTCCCTTTTAATGGTACTGAAGTAGTTGTCCTGATGACAACTCAATGTCCATCAACACATTGTCTACTGCTGAAATATTGGTTCCACACAATCACTCTTCTCATGAGCCAACACTATCTTTTATAGAGTGTGGACACAAAATGGAAATGATGAGTCTTAGTATGGGTGAATACACTTTAGACTCTATTGTTGCTCTACCTATTTCCCCTCGATCTTATGGAAAGCCATCTACAAAAAAGAAACCTTCTGCATCCGCCATGACTCTTTTTGGCACTTTTGTACAATCCTCAATTCCCCTAGAAGTAGAAAAAGAAGAACAAGCTATTAAAGATTGGATATATAGGGGAGAGGAGGATGAGGACATTAAGGTCATCACTCGCATTTCTCCTAAACAATATGGAAAAGGATATAAAATGCTTGCAAACATAGGCTATCAAGGTCATGGGTCCTTAATTGGTAACAAAAAAGCTCTAGCTAACCCTTTAAGTCATACTCAAAGTCGTGATGCTCGAGATACTGCTGGCCTAGGATTTGGGCTAGAGGATAATATGCTAGTGTTTACTCAAAATGCACCCATATCTAGTGAATTAGAGGATGATGATTCTCTCTTTGTTTCTACCACTTTACAAGATGAAGACTTTATACCTATAACTTCTCTTCTTTGGGGAGAAGAAACATTCACTACCAATAATGATGATGAGGATTCCACCTTTAGATAGCTAGAACAAGATGAAGCTAAGCCTGAAGATTTAAATAGACAATGAATTAAACAAAATATTTCTCGTCTAATTGCTAGAGATCAGAGTACAGACTCTCAAGAGTACAAATGGGAAAGTTTATCAGAGGCCTCTTGTGAACTCAAGGTTGATGTCATTCACACATATGTAATGCAATCGAATGTGGTAGACAAGTGTAGTGTAGAGTCTGATTAGTTTGGCTTGCAAAATGCTTTAGTGGACCATATTGGTCCCTCTAGGAATATTCTTGATCTAAATACCTTTGCAACATTCATCATAGGCTCAACTTTGCATGTCACCAGAGATGACTCTTTTCACATTAATAAACTTGAAGCTTCTAACTCACTCTCATTGATTCATCCTGATCTCGTAGACTAGTCCATTCGACATCAGAAGCCAAAAACATCGTCTTTCCAAAATGACTATGAGATCACCTGTTACCTAAATGCCATTGAACCTATCACTTCTTCCACCAGTGAACTTGTGATTCATATGAAAGAATCAAATATCAAGTACCTTAGTCATAAGATCAAAAGAAAAAACAAATGGTCAGATGGCAAAAACCACATTGTGGCAGTATCTGAGCCTAAAAATAGTAAAAATAAAGACGTATCTAATGGTGAAAACCTCTTTCAGGCACCTGCAGATGAGGTACTTGGTAGTCTCCCTAGCTATTTTCAAGAGAGATCATCAGTTCTTATTGAACCAACACAACCCATCAATCTTGGTATTGAGGAAGCTCCTAAAATCATATATCTAGCTCAGTCTCTATCACAAAAGGAAAAGGAACAATTCACTAAATTATTTAAAGAGAAGAGAATCAATTTTGCCTAGACATATGCTGACATGTCTGGGTTAGACACTAATCTTATTATGCACCATCTCTCCATAGCTCCTAATGTCAAGCCTGTCAAACAAAAGTTGAGGAAGATGCATCCTCATATTGCACTATTGGTCAAGGTTGAGTTAGAAAAACTTTTGAGTGCGAGATTTATTAGAGCTATAGACTATGTAGATTGGATATCAAACATTGTACCTATCACTAAACATGAAAAATCCATTCGAGTTTGTACTAATTTCAGAGATCTCAACAAATCTTTCCCTAAGGATGACTTTCCACTTCCAAAAATAGACATGATAGTGGATATAACTGCGGGGTATGAAATGTATTCACTAATGGATGGATTCTCTAGTTATAACCAAATTAAAATTGCCCCTATAGACCAAGAGAAAATAGCTTTTACATGTGCATGGGGTACCTTCTGCTGGAATTTCATGCATTTTGGACTAAAAAATGCTAGTGCAAAATACAAAAGGGCAATGACTACTATTTTTCATGACATGATGCTCTGTAACATGGAAGATTATGTAGATGATACCTTGGAAAAATACAAAGAGAAGCCCACTTAGATGATTTGAGTTTGATATTGGACCGCATGGAACAATTTCAACTTAGATTAAATCCTAAGAAGTGTGTCTTTGGTGTCACATTAGGTAAGCTCCTAGGTTACATAATCTCAACTAAGGGAATTGAGGTTGATCCAGAAAAAGTACAAGCTATCATGGAAATGCCTCCACCTCACAACATTAGTCAACTAAGAAGTCTACAAGGATGTCTACAATCCATAAGGAGGTTTATTTCTCAATTGGCTAATAAAGCTCAACCTTTTAACAAGAATTTTCACAAAGGTTCTACTTGTATCTAGAATGATGAATGTCAACAAAGTCTAGATCAAATCAAAGGATATTTGGAAAAGCCTCTAGTTTTGATGCCACCTATTCCAAGAAAACCTATTGCAATTAATAGAAGATAGGAATAAGCAAAAGGGGTAGCATTTACAGTTGACTTATTTGGAGGTATTTGCTAGAAAATTATTTGTTTATCTGGGGTTGAGAAGCTTATAGCCTGGACTAGAGTAGTCTATCAGGCTAGTATTCGATATAGAATTAATTTCATAGATACTAAATTGACAAACACTTTGGGTTTTAAGTTCTAGTCTGCCAATCAGTGGTTGCTCAACATTAGAAATGGATGCAAGTAGGGGTAGCTAGAGAGAAGGAAGGTCGTGGCTCGAAGGAAACATGGAGTCTGATTATGTATTGAGATACCATAGACATGAATTGTAGGAAAATAAATGCACCTCTGCTATCCACTTTGGCCAATGATCTCCAATATTTATTTTAGCCCTCAATCAACCCACTTGGCATCATAAACTCCTTTCATTGCCTCTTTAGGTACCTCACGTGGTCCTAGTTACCCCATATTCCACCAAATCTTGCTCACATCCTTCGTTTCACCCCCACAGACCCAAAAATTGCCTAAAATTACCAAAAAAATCAAAAAAATATCAAAAATTGCCAAAAAAATATCAAAAAAATTCCAAATTTGCCAAAAAATATCAAAAAATTCAAAAATTGCCAATAAAATATCCAAAAAAAAAAATCAAAAATTGCAAAAAAATATCAAAAAAAATCAAAATTTGCCAAAAAATATCAAAAAAAATCAAAAATTACCAAAAAATGCCAAAAAAATTCAAAAATAGCTTAAAACTATCAAAAAAATTCAAAAATCATCTTAAAATATCAAAAACAATTCCACAAATAGCCCAACACATTAAAAAAAGGGTCATAATTTCCAAACATAGTCGTAAAAGCTTGAAACATTAACAACACCCCAAAATTCCTGTCAATTTTTGCCTCACTGTAGCCCAATTAGGCTATACAACAGGACATTAGATATTTGAACCCCACATGCCTTGCTGATATTAAGAAGCAGCGTAATAATGTCTTGAAACATTTCATGAGACTTTGGAAAATCTAGCACAACATGGATAACGCAAGACGTGCCCCCGTTTCCTTCCTCTTGTCAAGAACAACAATTCCCAATGGATCATTAGTCTTATTTAAGTTGCAGTGGCCACGATTAGTCTATACCCCTCTTCAACAAATATATCAATGCTATCTCCAAAGCCCAGATATCCATCAGACTCTTTCATCCTCATACAGCTGGGGGCATAGAATAATTAGGCGTAAGCATGAGAGTTTGGCTCCCCCTCTAGTGCCTTTTTCAAGGCCCAAGTGTCCTTTTGAGACCCCTCTAGTGCCTTTTTAAGGCCCAAGTGTCCTTTTTGGACCCCTCTAGCACCTTTTTAGGCCCAAATGCCTTTTTCAAGGCCCATCAAGTGCCTTTTTAGGCCCAAGCACCTTTTTCAAGGCCCATCAAGTCTCTTTTTAGGCCCAAGTGCCTTTTTCAAGGCCCCCACAACCCCTTTTGGGTCAAAAGCACCTTTTTTTCAAGGCCCTATTTCATCTTTCTTGAGGCTCAAGCACCCTTTTGGGTCAAAGTGCCTTTTTCAAGGCCCTATTTCATCTTTCTTGGGCCCCAAGCATCCTTTTTGGATTAAAGTGTCTTTGTCAAGACCCTATTTCTCCTTTTTCAAGGCCCTAGGCATCCTTTTTGGGTCAAAGCATCTTTTTCAAGACCCTATTTTGCCTTTTTCAAGGTCCTAGGCATCCTTTTTAGGCCCCCAAAACACCTTTTTGGGTCAAAGTACCTTTTTAAGGGCCTATTTCATCTTTCTTGAGGCCCAAGTGTCCTTTTTGGGCCCCCAAAATGCCTTTTAATAGACCTTGAGAATGTCTATCTTAGTGCACACTTAGAGAAAGATCCTAATGTTGGCCTTGTAATCATTTGTAAGGGCTATTAGTACACACAGAATTATGCTTTACACACCACAGCTCTCCAAATGTTATGCAAATCTGTAGATATTCAGTTTGTCGCATACAGGTAAAGGTTTTCCTTACTCTATGGATTGTATTATTCCCACTTTTATAGAAATTACCTTTTCCCATATTCTTCAAAAATTCTAAAAACATTCACATATTCTTCAAAAATTCCAAAAACATTAACATATTCTTCAAAAATTCCAAAAACATTCACATATTCTTCAAAAATTCCAAAAAAAATCACATATTCTTCAAAAATTCTAAAAACATCCATATATTCATAAAAAAAATTACAAAACATTTAAAACATACTTCAATTAAATCACAAGAACATCCACCTACAGCATGAGATCACCACAATCCACTTGAACAAATACTTCCTACCACACAATACACAAAGTCACAACATCAACAAAATGCTCGTCAATGTCCTCCTCATGGAGGTGGGGCATTTGGGTTTCCAGTTGGGGGTATTCCTATTTGTGCAGTCCTAGATGATAAAGCTCCTGGTGTCAATCTTGCACCTTCCCAGATTGTATCCATCGGAATCAAGATATGGCCACGTCTCAAACATGTATTCATCTAAGTAATAAACATCCTATCTAAGAAGGATATTCCTCTCTTGTGCTCTAGAGGGACTGCCTAATGGTATAACCCCATGTAGCATGTTGCCTCTCATGCCAACTTCTCTAACTTCTCCCTCACTTCATTCATATCTGCTTGCAATTTCACTACCCCAGGTACTGTTGTTGCCTGTTGAGCAATGTCTCATTCTACCTTATAAATATTCACAATCATCTTCCATGATTCCCTCTCATGCTTTACTTCGTGCATTTGGTTCATGAAGTGAGAGATCCTTGCATTGGTAACATTCAATTGATCTTATGATCGGTATGCTATGGCATAATTCTTCGACATCGTTTCTCTAAATGCTTCCACCTAAGCTTGTAACAACACCATCTCATTGTGAATTCATTCCACTGCAGCCTACTCTACTACCAGAGATGTCTCTATAGTTTCTGCTTGCGCTCGTTCTACTGACAGCACTACTTTTGCTCACTTCGCTTCCTCCCATGCTCCATCTTCTCGAGCTCTTTCAATCAAACCTTGGAAGAACTTAGCATCTTTCTCTACGTTATTCGCCCACTTCATATCCACTGCCAACACTTTCTTTAGCTTCACTTCCATTGCCTTGGATGCATCATGAACTAGTGGCAAAACTATGCTAGGTTGTGCTTCCTTAAATGGACAAAATAGAGACCTAAAATCACCACTTGTGTTATCCTCGAGGATGTTGATTATACACCCTAGGATGCTTTTTTCTCACCTCCACAGTCATGCAATGGGCTTTAGCACTAGTCCTTTCTCTGTATCTTGGGAAGGCTCCTCCATCAGCATTTTCTCCCTTGCTTGGCTATCTGTAAAATTGATATGCACATCCGCAATCTCACTAAGTCTCTTTAGGCTTGGTGATCTTGTTTCCTCTATTGGTTTCTCTTGCTCCATGAGCTATGTCACACTCTTTGCTAACAATTGAAGCAAGGTAGGGTCCTCTGCATTGTCCTCCATTGGACCCTAGACTAGTAGCTCCACTTGACTTGCTCTAGCCACTTATGGGTCAAATCTATGAACCCTTTGATGTGATGATGCTCCTCTTGGTTCTGACTGCTTGCACTTTTCTCTTTTTTGTCCCCTTCACCCCATTCCATCCACCAAGCTGTTGCTTCCCTCATCAATCCATCGCCCCTTTCCAATATCTACCACCTCTGGTTCTTGTTGCACTTTATCTTGAGAACTTCCCATGACTATAATAATTCACAAGCTTTTTTAACTTTGTTCCAATTTCTCAAGATTACTAATAATCTTGTAGAATTGTGAATTGGTTCAATCAATGTAGTTGCTTATTTATAGAAAAACTTCAACATACATTGTTGTCTCTACATGTCATTTCATTCGTCCTATCGTTAAAATGTGTCAAAGTAATAATGGGAGTAGGTTAAGTTGTCTATTGATTTTTCAATATTAACTTGGGTAGTCGTGGATAGGTGTCTCACACATCCTTTGTTATTTCACTTTTCACTCGATTTGTTCATTGGATACTGAACTTTTCATGATATGACGTGATTTTTAGATTTCCACTATCCTTTAATGGTCCAAACTGACTCCCACTTTTGCTTTATTCAATAGGATAAGAACAAATTGCACATTGTTAAAAACTATCACACATTACTATGTGATAAATGAAGACTATGTGATGTTTTCTTTTCTTCAATCCCATGTCTCTTACTACTCGATGATGTTCAAAATAGAGGAGGATGGACTGTGGGACATGATCTTTTTTTTTTTTTTTTTGCTTGATGGTTTAGTTCCAATGATCTGAAGAATCCATATAAAAGGGGTGTCTATTGTAAGAGCCTCTATCTTGTGTTGGATGGTCATGTATACCTTGACCTATTTTATATGGATGCTTTAGTGAGGTTGGTTCTGCTCCTTGTCTATTTGAGTGAGTTCTTTATGCTATAGTACATATTGATACTCATCCTCTTAGTGAATGTATGGGTCACTGCAAGTATCCTTCACAAACTTTTGTCTTAGGTTACAAACGTAAGGGTCTTTGCGAATAGAAAACTTCCTAATTACTTAGCATGAGAAGGATCTCTCGTGTGTCTAGTGTGCTTGTCTACAAGAAACATTCTAGTCATCCTAGCCCTTATGCTTTGATGCTTATGTTCCCTTGCTAATTAAAAGGGATAGGTGTTCAGATCATTCTGGTTTCTTGTGCCTTAATGCTTATACCTCATTCTGACATCCCGATAAGGTCATATTCATATCTTCATAGCTCATGCTAGTGATGATTGTATGATCTTATAAATGCTCGATGATGAAATTAGACTCTAAATGTTTTGTGTTTTTTGCTAGTAAACCAATTTGCATATTAGTTTGCATAGTCTTGCATTCCTACATATAGGGAAAGCTTTCTCTTTATCTTCTTTTTAGATGTCTCAACTAATTACTTTCATCTCATCTTTTTCTTTTTCTTGATCATGTCCTTTCACCCTCTTCATCTATTGCTTCACCTCTTTGATATTCTGCCTTCAAAAGGGTTAACCCTATCATCACATCTATCTGTCCTTTTGTATCTCCTATTATTTTTTACCCTAGCTAATTTGGACATCCTAGATACATTGTCGAGATTGAAATCAAAATTTGAGTTTATCTTTTAGGTCAAAATCACATTTTCACATTCTACCTTCTTCTCTATAGTTAGCTATTTTTTTGGAGGACTAGTCTTTGAATCTCCACTGGGGCATCTTCATGATTCCATGTCTTCACCATTACCATGCTTCATGTCTACTTCAATTCACACAACTTTCACCTCTACATCATTCTTTTCAATTTATTTGACCTCATTTTCATATTTTATCATTCATGGTCAACTCTTGTCAAATTGGGGCATTCCATTACTTCTTTATGGTCAACCTTTGGTTCTAATCACCTATCTGTCATTATGGACTTTGCTATATCTTGATTTTCTCTTATCTTGCTACTTTTTGCACTTCCTCTCTATCATTTCAATTTTGATCCTGAGGGGGCAGACATAATCTATCATTGCTATGCTTGACAACATTTTCTCTTTCAGGGGCATATGCTTGACCATCTCCATTTTCTCTTGATCTATCTACTAGTATTCTAGACTATCGCTATCAGTTTGATCACTCAATGCTTGCTACATCCATTGCTATTATAGTCTCTTTATTCTTTGACTACAGGTGTTCCCATATCGATCACACATTAGTTAGAGAATGGATTCATTCTTTGAAGTTAGAGCTATCTATTTATTTTCTATCATGGCTTCTTCATTTGATGTGTTCCCATATTGATCACATATTAAATGAATAATTTTAAGCTGTTTCTATTCTTCTACCACATGTGTTCCCACATCAATCACACATTAGTCAAAGAGGGGCAAATGTAATCACCCAAAAATGGTTACCTAGACCATAAACCCCTTTCTAGAATTTCTTGCTAATGTTATCAAGTGTTTGATCACAAACTTTCAAAAATAAGGTAAAATCATGAAAATGATTGGAATTGTTTCCCCTCTAGTTTTGATTACTACTTCCAGCCTCATCCTTGTTCTTCTAATCATTGTTATGGCCTCCATAAGATCAACCACTAGATCTTCCACCGCGACCTCTTCTATCATTCTTGTTGTTAAACTTCTTGCTCAGTTTCTCCTCAACTCTTAGGAAAATTGGTATGCCTCCTCAATACTATTCATTCAAACCAAACTCAGCTCATCCTAAATACTTGGCCTTAATCCATTAAGATAATGGGCCACTTTCTCCTTATCAGCTTCTTCATAACTGGTTCTAATGAGAACTTGGTAGAAATCTTTGGTATACTCTTGAATAGATTTTTCTGCTTGCTTCAACCTTTACATTTTCTTCAATAGATCAAGCTCATAATCCACAAGAATGACTTGTCACTTCAGTTTAGTTAGCATCTGTTCCCATCTGATGATTTTGTCCTTTCCCTTTCTATTTCACTCTAGCTAAATCTCTTGCCACCAGATCTTTGCATGTCCCTTCAATTTCACCTTTGCAAACTTGACCCTATCAAGATCATCAATATCTTCATACTCAAAGTACTCCTATAGTTCATTGATCCAATCAATCTGCTCCTCTAGGTTAAGATTTCCCAAAAATGTGGGAACCTCAAATTTAAGTCTTTTTCTAATCTTGGAGATGGCCTTAAAAAGCCCCTCTTCCTCTAGGTTTAGAACTACCTCCGGTTTGACATTTTCTTCTTCTTCCTTATCCTCATTTTCATCTCTTATAGCAAGATTTATTCCTCTGCACATTTGTTCTTCCAATGCTTAAATTTGTCTTTGGAGGGCTCTAAACTCTCAGATGTAATACTTACAACTCTTTCGCCACACTCTCTTCATGGAGCCATTTTTTCAAAGTGCCTCACAATCGGTAATCCATCTACATGCTCAACCAAAACCATGGTCCTAGTGTGAACTGCCTGACAGTCAGCATTTATCTGCACACTCAAGAACTCTAGCTCTAATACCACTTAATAAAGGGTGATCCCCTTAATACCATAAACCCATAATAGAAACAAAGAAATAATAGTAAATGTGAGAACAAAATATGACTTCTTATTATTGCAAAAAATGCAGAATTATAGAATTCATAAGTACAATATGCTAACCCACATGGGCACCTTTATTACAATAATTTGCAAGACCAAGCTATGAACTACCACCTAGAGCTATTCTAGACAATGTTTGGGTCATTCTAGACAATGTTTGGGTCTTTCTTAAATAGATAAAGTTTCTAGATAATGAAACTTAATACCTAGGGCCGACAAACCCTAACAAAATATATAGAGTCGGCCAAATACATCTTTAACAATTATTTTAGAAATTTCGAGTAGCCTAACTTTGAAAGGCCATAACTCTTAAACCATTGCTTCAATTACCTATTATAACCACTTTTTAGAAATGCCAGCTCTTGATCTACAAGCTTGGAATTGTGTAAGCTCCCTTTTTTTGAATTTTCAAACCTCATCCGAGCACTCTAAGGCCTCCAACAATGAGCCTGATTCCTAAATTTTCTACCAAAAATCTGCAATAACTTCTCTGATACTTAAGGTGGAGCAATGAGATTTTTATGGTAGGATTATAACTCTAAAATGAACCTTACTATAGAAAATGAGAACATTCTGAGCTCGTATGACAAACTTACTAAAAATAGTAAGCTCCCATAAATAGTAACCACCCTAAATACTAGAACTTATTAAAATAGAAAAAACTAAAAATAAAAAAAATTGGGTGATGCTCTTACACCCAAGATGCTCCTACATCAACTTTTGATTACTTTGTTCCAACCTCAACTTCACTTCCTTATGAAAAGACTCCATAAAACTAGCAAATTCTTCCCCTACAACACCTCTCTTCTCTTCACCAGCAACATCCCTCAAATTGGATATTCCTCTAAGTTTCATTCTAGTAACACTCTTAAAAGGTGTTTTCCTTCTTCTCCTATTCACAAAATTGTTATATGCAAACTCAGCTTGTACCAATACCAGCTCTGAATTATATGGTTTGTCATCAAGTATCTCGACAAATTACCCAAAATTTTATTCAAAACCTCTATTTGTACATTTGTCTATGGATGGAATGTAGATCTAAACCTTAATTCATTACCCATCTTCCTCATAAATTCCTCCAAAAATAACCAACAAACTTAATATCTTTCTCAAAAATAATACTTCTTGGTAGTCCGTGCAACCTAACAATCTTTTTGAAGAAAATCTCATAAATGAGATTGTAAAAGGAGACTATTAAGAGCTAGGGACTAGGGCACACCCAACTATCTAAACCACCTTGTAGATTTAACACAATAGAAGAAAACACACAAAGAACAACACCAAGGAGAGAGAGAACAAGCACTTTCATTGATTCATCAAATGGTCAGCATACATGCCTAGCATATGATGGCTTCTTACATGGCATGAAATGTGCCATTTTAGAAAATTTGTCCACAACAACAAATATAGAATCATACACTTTTACTATCTTAGGTAATCTAAGAACAAAATCCATACTAATGTCACTCCAAGGTTTCTCAGGAATGAAAATAGTTGTATATAATCTAATATTCTGACTTACTCCTTTTGCAACTTGACAAATTTCACAACTATTTACAAACTTTTGAACATCCTTATACATATGTGGCCAATAATACTTATCCTTTAACAAACTCAGTGTCATATCAATTCCAAAATCTCCAGCTAATCCACCACAATGTTTTTCCTTAATCAAATTAACTCTCATAGCACTTCTTGGTATACATACCTGAATTCCCTTGAACAACATACCTTCTTAAATAAAATATGCATCATACTTACTCATGTGATCTAATGGATTTTTTTCTCTAGACTTTCTTCATGCCTCAGAAAAATTAGGTTTAGTATCATACAACTCTTTCATTTCATCAAAACCAACAACTTCAACCTTCATCTCAGTCAACAAAGAATGTCTTATGCTCAATGCATTAGCAACCCAGTTACTAACACCACTTTTATGCTTAATCACAAATGTGAAACTCTACAAGTATTCAACCCACTTCATATGTCTCTAATTCAACTTACGTTGATTTTCTAAGTACTATAAAGCTTTATGATCAATATACAACACAAATTCCTTAGGAATCAAATAATGTCTCCACTTCTTCAAGGCTTGAACAATAGCATAAGAATATTGATCACACATAGAATACTTTATTTTAGTATCATTCAACTTTTCACTAAAGAAAGCAACAATTTTACCCTCTTGACTATACACAACTCCTTTTGCACTACCACTTGCATCACACTGAACTTGAAATACCTTATTGAAATCAAGCAAAGCCAATAAAGGTAACTCGGCAACTTATTGTTTTAAAGTCTCAAAACTCTTACTATCTCCACGTGTCCAATTTAAATCCTTTTTATGTCCTTTCATTGTCTCATTCATAGCATTACAAACAAAACTAAAATTCTTTATAAACTTTCTATAGAATCTAGCCAAACCATGAAATAATCTTACCTCACCCACATTCTCAAGTGTAGGCCATTCTAAAATTGCTTTAACCTTTTTAGGATCCATTCTCAAACGATCAATTGAAATCACATATCCTAAGTACACAATCTCCTCTTGCATAAAAGAACACTTTTTCAAGTTAATCATCAACTTCTCCTCTTTCAATCTCTGCCAATACTTGTCTAACATGCTCAATATGTTCTTCCTTAGTCTTACCAAATATCAAAATATCATCCAAATAAATAATCACTAACTTACCCAAGGTTCTCTTGAGAACTTCATTCATCAACCTAATGAAAGTACTAGGTGCAATAGTCATTAAAGCAAAAGGCATTACCAACCATTCATACAAACCATTTTTTATCTTGAAACCAATCTTCCATTCATTACCTTCTCTAATTCTAATCTAATGATAGCCACTCTTCAAATCAATCTTGATAAAATATTTTTCTCCACTCAAACAATCCATTATGGCATCCATCCTTGGCATAGAAAACCTATATTTCACTTTAATCTTGTTAATAGCTCTAGAATCAATACACATTCTCCATTCTCTATTTTTCTTAGGTGCTAATATAGCAGGTATAGCACATGGACTCAAACTTTCTCTGATCAAACCTTTCTATAATAACTCAAGGATTTGTCTATAAAGTTCATCATTTTCTATAGGTGTCAATCTATATGGTGATTTATTTGATAAACTAGCTCCAAGAATCAATTCCATATAGTGACTTATACTTCTTCCTAGTGGTAAACCATCTATTATATCCTCTACAAAAATATATTTATATGTATTTAGCAAACTTTCAATTTCTTCTCATACTCGATCAATACTACCATCTATTGTTGTCACTTGGTTGCCACTATCTATCACTTGGTTAACACACTACTACATTTAGACTTGAATTGTGACGGCAGGTCATCGCAATTGTGACGGCCTCCCGTCACCCAAATGAAAATACGTAGAATTATCTCCCATCAGATGGGTGTCACATTTTTGGTGTCATAATTTGCAATGGAAGGCTCATCCATTGCAATTGGGATGGAAAAAGCCATCCCAATTTAACAGAAGCCAAGTCCAAGGGTTTTTCATTATGTTGTCATAATTATGACAAGCAACCATAACAATTGCGACATCTAACAATTTCACTTTGTCATTGGAATAGCCATGCATGCACTCAAAAGTAGATGGTCATCTATCGGAGTTTGTGTCATAATTGCAATGGCTTGTGATAGCAATTCCATTGCTGCAATACATATTTGTCAAATTTAGCCATTGCAATAGAGATGACCATGCGACAGAAATGCTATTCGTCCAAGGTTGTTCCATCGCAATTGTGATGACCTATTGAAATATTTAAAATAATAATAATTCACTCACACTATAAATACATTCATATTACAAGGTGCATTATTTCAAATTAGACAATTATTTCCTACTTACTTTTGTTTTCGTTGTCTACCCATTCTAAAATTAATGGCCAATCTTGATGAGATCAAAAGAGTCTATGAAATTATCGATGACAATTTTGATGGGGTTGTGACTATTGGTGAAATCAATGGCTTATTGTCCAAACTTGGAATACCAATTTTGGAACAAGATCTCACACGTATGTTCACTTCTCTTTACAAAGTTGAAGACATCAATTATAGGTACATCAATTTTGAATAATTTGTACAATTATATGAGTCAATCTTCTTTTACGAAGATGAAGAGATAGAAGATGGGTTGAAGGATATGAGGGAAGCATTTAGAGTGTTTGATAGGAATGAAGATGGATACATATCTTTGACTAAGCTACAACAGATGTTGTCTTTGCTTGGTTTGATCACATAGGGTCAATAGTACGAGAGTATGATTTGCATATTTGATTTGGATTCCAATGGAGTCTTAGATTTAGTGGAATTCAAGAATATGATGGCATGAATTGCTAAGCAAAAGGAGATCAAATATGGTGGTAGGTGAATCAAAGTGATTATAAAGGGCCCCAAGCTACCTCCTCCTCTTGATACAAATTCAATATTTGAAGAAAGTATCTTCCAACATAAGAAGATGAAGATGCATGTTATGCAAGTGATGAAAGTGTTTCTTCTAAATATTGGCCCTTCATAAATAGGATCAAACTTCGACCAAAACACGGAAGTCCATCTCATCATGAAATGCCTCATAAATTAGTTAACATCTGTAACACCAAACAGTTTACATCACATGCAAATGTTTGCCAAATTCAGCTCAACGATCAAGAAAATTTTGAAGGAAAAAATAAGAAAAAAAATATGAGGTACCAGAATGACAAAAATGTGTTCAGCGAGCTCACGCAACAAAATATAAAGAAGGTAGCCAATTTTAAAAAGGAGGATGACAAAGAAAATGTTAGCATAAATGAGATTACAATTGTAAAAGAGAAAATGCATATCAATATAGGGTTCCTATATCAGGGAACATACTATTAGAATTGTATGCAATGAAATGCTATGTATATCTCTACATTGTAATATATGGAAGACTTTTTTTGATTTTGGAAAAATCCCAAGATCTCTCCTCATCTGTAGTTAATTTACTTTGATACAAATGGAGGTGCATTTTTGTTGAATATGTGATTTTAGTTTGATCTTAAAAGTGATTAATAGTTGAGAACACATATTTCACTCCAAATGGTTTGCATATCAAATGGTCGGTGCATATTCATTATTTTTTCTTCTAATTCTTATTTTATATTAGTCGACATTTATAGTTATTATTAAGGGCCCGTTTGGTTGCTAGAATAGGAATTGAAAATTAGAATAGAAAAATGGAATGGGAATGGAAATGGGGAATGGGAATAGAAAAAAGAAATTCCAATCCTATTTGGTTCACTTGGAATTCAATTGGGAATATGTTAATCCATTGTTTGGTTGTACAAAAATGGAATAGGAATAAGGTTAAGTTTTGTATTTTTTTAAGTATTTCCCTTTTAAAAAATTGTTTTAATTTTTTTTTTTTGGTTAATTTTTTCGATAATGGTAAAAAGGTTAATTTATTTTCATTTTTATTTTACTCATTGAAGTTAATGAGAAATATAATTTATTTCAATTTTTTAAACAAATAGATATTAAAAAAAAAATTAAAATTAAAATTTTATTTTTAAAAAAAAAATCATTAAACTAGTAAAATATGTTCATTTATATATGAAAAAACACAAAAATTCGTCTCCACGATAATACTTGAAAAAATTATGCACCTGCAATCACAATAGATTTGAAAAAAAAAATGTGATTTGAAAAAATTAGATTGGAAATAGGAATGACCTATTCCAATAACAGATATTTTTTGGCATGGACATCTGCTCATTTTAGGGGCAAAATTAGAATATGTCTTCCTATTCCCAATTCTGATTGAGCATACCAAACAACGAATATAAACCATATTCTAATTATCTCTTCCTAGTCTGGTCCTATTCTACCAACCAAATAAGCCCTAAAGGAATTACTAAACAGTATCTTTCTCAAGTAATAAATTTATTTGTTTTTAACCAATTTTATGCACTCATGCTTCTAAAATGGTTGCCTTCCAAAAATAATTTAATTTTTTTATCCGTACAAAGAAAATTCTAATTAATTTTTCTCATAATTTTCCTTTTAAACTTTTCTGACATTGGGAGCTCTCTCACTTACCCTCAAGATGAGGATAAAAGATTTGTCATAAAAAGATTAAAAGGAAATTTGTGAAGGTCAGGTGATCGAAGGGTTAAACTAAGAATCATTGGTTGTTTTCATTGTAATTTTTTAACTCTCTTACTTGTGAAATAGTCTACATATACACATAGAGGTCAATTCACCCAAAAAGGTTTATTTCCCTTATTGTGAAGCACAATGAAGGGTAGGGTTTAATAGTGTACTAGGCTTGTATTCCTGGTAGTCAATCACACAAAATACAAGGGGTTCGAGAAAATGGTCCAATAGGTGTGTGTGCTTGATAGTCAATCATATGTAAACTTTTCTTCTTTTGGTGGCTTTACACCCTGTGATATCAAGAATGGTTTTCCATTGGAAGACTACATGTTAATGAAAAATCCAAAGATATCATAAACGAATGATTAAAGTGGAATTTTGGGTTAGAGTGACTTTACATGAAAGGAAACCCTACTTTTCTATGTTCTTGTATTCATGCTTTCATGAAAGGAAATGCTTTACAACCAAACAAAGAAATAAAATTCTAAAATCAACAAAATAATAAAGCTCGCCCTTCTTGCAATTACATGTAAATAAATAGGAACTAGAAGAAAAATAAGTACATCAAAGTAATGATTGAATAAACTAACCTTTCCTAATGCTTTTAGGCCAAAAAATGAATGCTTTTATATTAAAATTTGTTTGCTACTTGTTGATCTTTATTTTAGTGCTTGGATGAAGGAATTGTTGTTTTGTTGTATATGTTGTATGACAAAGCAACAAGCAAAGCACCACTCTTTTTTTAGTCTTCTCAAATATGTGCCTAGAAAATTCTATTGGTTGAGTAAGGAATAAAAGATATTCTTTTCTATTGTAATAGAGTTGTGTTGTGTTATATAATTATTTGTGTATTTTTTGTTTAAGATTCTTTTATGTTCTAATAGAGCTTCAACCACATTTATTTTTCAAACAAGTCCCATAAATGTAGTTTGGGAGGGGATCAAAATATTACTAATTGTTGTCCTTTATTTGTAACAAATTGAGTAATGATCTCATATTCATGCATAGAATCAGTCAAGAAAGGACCAAATACAATAATGTTGATACATGAAAGGTATCAGGTATATTATCCATTCTTCTTCTATGCATATCAATGACTTTAGCTTATAATAATATTGGTTAAAGTTAACTAATCTGATTTGGGCCATTGTTATGATTTGATTAGTTAATAGTGAAGCCATGCCATGAACGGGCATGGCTCCACATGTGGAGACATGTCCTTTCATGACATGTCTCCTTCATAACATACTTATACCAATTTCTCAAAGCTATGAGAGATATCAAAATCTATTAATATTCTCTCATTTTGATGTTTGGTGATTTTAGACTTGATGAATAATCAAAACTCTAATCTTAAATGGGATCTTCAACATGGTATCAGAGCCTAGTTAAGAGAAAGATCAAATTTATTCAGAGAGATACCTCTTCTATAATGGCAGGTTCTATGGAGTTTGAAATAATGTCTATTGATGTTTGTCGATACAAGCTCGACTATCTCAAGAGTTTTTTGCTCTTTCTTGAGATAATGACTATACTCCAAAATCAAACAATAGTAGGAAAGATCACAGACTAACCTAGGCATAGGATGGATAACCATGAGGTTGGGAAATATATGAATAAACCCTCCTATGAAGCATGTGTGAATTAATTAATATAAGGAACATTAAAATTCTTAGTTCTTGCTTGACAAAGAAGGTAATCAATGAGTCTATTCTACGATGAAGGAAGAATCAATCTCAACCTTATTCACAAAGTCATAGTTAGACCATTGAGTAATCGTTGCCAAATAAAATGCCATTCTTGCATGGAAGCATGTTGGTTGTCAAGTTCCAAAGAAATATGACAATGTTTATCTTCCAACACACTAAATAATAACAAGTCATTGCCATCAATTGTACCAAGTAAATATTTATGATATTGATCAAGATGTTTAATAAGCATGAACAATAGAAAATGAATAGAATGGCCTGCAGATTGAAATATTCACATGTAAATTATAATTTAACCAAAGTATTTTGAAAGTAAAATTCAAAATTCAAATCAATAGATATCATATATAAACCTGGCTAGAGATGTAGCCAATGAAGTTTGACTTTTGCATATTGTAATTTGCAACAAGGATTAGTAATTGTGAAATTATAAATGTTACCTACTTTCTCCATTAAGTGTTGCATGTCATATAGAACACATAGTGTGAGTCAATTCTAAAGGGACTAGTGTTTCCCACTAACAAGAAAATGAAACATAGGTTCAAGTATATGTCGTATTGTGGTGGTTTGCTTTGCTAATTTAGCCATGTTTTAAAGATAAAACTTTCACTAGATTTTAGCATCCTCTACTTCCTCCCTATAATATTATTCAACATATCACCACACTCAAAAGAAATAATAAGAATAGTTCATGAATTAATGTATACTTTAGAATGATCTAATATTATTTGTTTCCATTATTCAAATTATTTTTCTTGTCTCCCAATTTAAAACAAAAGTTATCAAATGCAATTAAACATGATTGCAGATAAATAGAAACACTAGAATACCTTAGAGAGTAATAATTTGAGATAATCCCATAGTAAGCCATTCTTTCAAATACTTCATACACTGCAACTAAATTTCATAAATAAATGAGTTTGACTATGACATCCTTTTGCATTTCCTAAAATCAAGAGATTCACGCAGTTAGTTGTCATGCAATCATAAGTTAATGTTGAGCTTCACTTGGTTTTGAGAATAGTTTAATATTCTCTACTAATCGGGGCCAACCATGTGAAGGTGGAAGCTCATTCCCCCCCCAACATATAAATTCCCTGTTAACATCTAAAATTCATTCATTCTATTAATAAAATGTGAGCTTCATCAATTATCACATGATAACATTCAATAACAAATTAGTTTCATTAGAACATTCACATTAACATTGAAACATAAGATTCACTGGAACATTCAATAAAACATCTATACATAAACATCAATCATTATCAAATAAGTTACATGAATCATTTCTCTTCTTTTTTTGTCCTTCCCTATATTATTGCAGAGGCATATCCATGTCACCATGAATATTTCTTCACACCTGTGAATGTACACTCACTATCCTTTGCAAAGGAAAGTCCTTTGCAATAACAAATAAAAGGGTTAAATTTTTTTATAGAATGAGACTTTAAATATTTTAAATAAAATTGTAGCACTCTTTACCTTGTTCAACCACATCATCTTTCCTATCAGCTTGGACCTCAACACACTCATCAGGAACAAACTCTGGATCCCTTGCAACTGCAATACAAGATATCTTTTTAATCCAAACACATATTATAGTTAATCATTGTTTCCTTACTTTAAACAAACATAACAACTTATAATTTTGGAAATTAATATCAAATATAGTAATTACTAAAGTATTCAATTTGAAATAAAATCAATTTACTTATTTACCTCATCGATTGATCTAGTAGAAGAACCTTGCACACTCATTGCTCAAACTCGTTTAGCCATGGTTGTATAGCCTTTTGCGTAGCCTAATTTTTTCTCCTCTTCAGAGATTATTTTTTAAAACTCCATGGCCTACATTTTTGCTTGGTATCATGATTTTTTTATAATCAATTTAATCAAGACCAATTTTTTTACAATTTATAAATATTTGCATATATTTACTTATACTTACAACTCATGCAGCAAGTTTTGAATATCCACCGAAGCTGAGCATGTGTTGCCCATGCTTATGTTATCTTGCTTCAGTTGCCTTTGATGTGTTAAGAAACTTATGTGAAGTTTGAATTATGTTAGATCACATAAGTATTAATAGTAATTATTACATAATTTTATTCTTAATACTATGACATACCTTCTTTCCTCGAGTGATACCGGTTCTCTTCCATCTCTTGCTTTTATCCTAGTGGCATCCTTTATAAGATTATCCCACTCAATAATGAGAATATAGGGAAGCGCTGATAAAAAGTGTTTTATTTTCATTTGGG
The DNA here is from genome assembly GCA_028749045.1 of Cupressus sempervirens. Lineage (NCBI taxonomy): Eukaryota > Viridiplantae > Streptophyta > Pinopsida > Cupressales > Cupressaceae > Cupressus > Cupressus sempervirens. Next base: position 382,952,325 of record CM053789.1, read on the forward strand.
TCTTGTAGTTGAAGGTAATATACTTCAAATCTTAGTCTCAAGGAGCCTAAGTCTTTGGAAGACATTGGGTCCAAAAAGTGATTTCATGGCATCAATGAGTTGGTCCTTTAACTCTTTCGCTTTCAAATTCCACCTTTTCAGAAAAGAAAAAGACGATCAGAGTCATAAGTGAATTGAAGCTACCTTTTAATTTACTTGAAGAATTAAATTAAGGAAACTTTATCTAGCAATGAAATCAAAATATGATACATTGTGCGTATGATCGCCCCAGATATATGCAAACATTCATCATTAAGTTTTCATTAAATATATTATTCCCTACAAAATAATAATGTGATTAGTAGTTATTGCAAGGGATTGTATGGGAGGTTAGTGCATTTGATTATGAGTATAAGATTGTATAGTAAAAGAAAGGATCAATCTTTTAAATACCTAGAAGTTGGGGTACTTTTAGGGTGTTGGTGTTTTTAGACTACCAGGCATGTAAAGGGCCTGATACCAAGATACAAATGACCTATCTTAGTCTAAGGACTAGCTACTTCTTATGTTTAATTGAGAAAAACTTCAGATCTGGCTCCAACTTCAAAAGAATCACCAGGATTCTCTACTCTTCAATCTTTGCAAAGCTTAGGCAGGTGCACCTTTAGGATACATGGTTATATAGTTAATTATTTGGAAATTTTCTCACAATTCATTCAACTGATATTTCTCTTTTCTAGAAATATCCCTTTAAAGAAGATAATGGTCATATATCTTCTATGTTTTGCAATTAAGCATTAATAGTAGTAGCTAACAATCACATTGAAGGGATTACTAAAAATAAGTATTGACTGGCAATTTAATTATTCATAAAATAAAGTAAAATTAATTTGATTTTATGTTCATGCCTATTGCAACCCTATGACTTCTTCAATATGTAATTGAATGTATGATCTGTGCCCTATCCATTGGGATTCAGAGTCTACCCAGAAAAATATTTTGAACTAATTAATTACATTAAAATTAATCTTATCAACAATGATCCCTAAACCCATTCTTTTAAATATCCCTACTATATAACCAGAAACCCTATCGATTTATTGGAGCATTTACTTAGTTCCTTGAATTAAAAGCAACAACAAATCGATATACAACTTATCCCAGTTGCAATAAATTGCATAAAACTTGCTTACAAAATCCAAGATAACCATTACACAATAATGGAGACAAAATTCAAAGACAAAAATATGGCAAAAATTCCTCCTTTGCATTTATTTTCATTGAAAATTGCAAGAATGTTGGTAAACCACAGAAACCTTCAAAAATAAAATAGTAGATCCTTCAATATTCACTTATATTCTCAAACTTACAAGAGAATACATCATAAAGTTTACAAGAGAGTCAATGGACTGACATCAATAACATAATTTTCAAAAATTACAAGAAAATTGGAGCTCTACTCCACATCTTGGGAATCCTTTTATAGAAAGGATTGCAACAAGCTTCAGATGGGAGGACACTTGTCAAAATCCTTATTAAAAAAAAATACAAATATATTCTTATTCTGTTACAAACAAAACATTCTTTGTACTTGGCCTCAAAAACTATGATGCAATTACAAAACTGACAGGTGGCATTTGTCAGCAAATCAAATTTGTCTTTAGTTCTTGTCACCATCCATGCCTTTTCTTTACCTTTTTCTTTTGAACTACATCTCAATACATCTAGTCACTATCATCGGATAATAATGCCTTGACATCTGCGATCAACTCCCATATGGTGATGTATGTATCAATGTCAGGTCAAGTAACATCCCTAATTGTATCTAGATCTTCTAGGTACTTGGTCCACTTGCCATCAGTTATGGCTTTTACCTTAGGAACCATCTTAGACATCTTCACTTCCAACTTATAAAGTATATCTACCATATCATAAACAACAATGGCACTTACTTCATTATTACAAAAAGATAAAAACCTGGGATGATCAAGGATATTTTCAAAAGATGATGACCATTCAACCTAGTCTTTTATTTTGCCCTCACTATCCAAATTTATAGGTACAAAATTTGGTGTCCCTACAGCAATTGTTTTCATCTTATTTTGGACTAGTTGCATCGTCCCTGCAAATAAACCATTTAGATCTCTTTCTTTACACATTTCTTTCATTGTACTCATAATGGTTGTCTTTGGTAGGTCCTTCTTCTAGGGAAGTATAGTAATTATATTGTCAAACAATTGAATGTAGGGGTCTCATGTGTTGAATAGTGGAGATAACAAAGCAATTGCCTCTGCACATTTGTATTCCACTCCTTCTAATGCAATGTAACTACCATGCACATTTTGTGAAACTATCTTCAATGCATTGCTCTTATGAATTAACAAATTCTTTAGAGCTCTAATCTTTGTATCTTCATTAGCTTCTAACTTTTCTTCATCAATGTCCATAGCCTTAACTAATGCTTCCCCTATTTCAAAAGTTTGGCCCTCTATCTGCACTTCTTTGTCATGAACTTCTATGATAGTTCTGACATATTTCTTTAATGATGCTACCTCCATTTCCAACTTAATGACATTTTTATGTAAGACATAAGTTTTCTTTATTTCCTCTTTATAACTTCTCCTGGTCCCAATAAATTTTTCATATGTTTTTTCAAGTTGGGCCTGAAGATTGTCCATATTGTGCTTACCCACTAATGCTACCAAAGTATGCATCCCCAAAATTTGGTCACTAGAAGTAGACTACACATGCCAAAATATAATATTTCCCCTAAGGTACTCTTTTATTTCCATGAGAGTGCACTTATCATCCTCTAGAGCTAATCTCCAAATGGCCATTGTTTGGGCATCCACATTGAACCCTGATCCCATCATCCCCCCATACTAATTCTCATCCTCAAAAGAAACTAATTCCTCTTGTCTTCTTATCTGATCTAGCAAAAAAAAAGAGCTCAGATCCCATCCTAGGAAGATAATCATTCCACTCCTTCTAACTAAATCTCTAGCATCTTCAATAGTGAGGGTTTCACTGGCAAGGTCATACTCCTATAACTTTTGTATCAACCCAACAATTTCTTCATTTGAATCTCCATGCTTCATCTATAATTTTAATTCATTCATTTTTATTTTAAATAGGAAGTTTTTGAATTCATTTGACTTGATAAAATTATCATCATTCATGAACTCCTTAGCTTCAATGATTCTATCATCAACCATTTGAGCCTCTAGTTGCAGTTTTTTGTTCTTTGCTCAACTTTAGATGCTTGAGATATTAAGAATCTTCTTCTAAATTCATCAAAATATTTTCTCCCAGGTAAAAGCACAAACCTATGTCACCCTTTGTGATATCTAGATGGGTTACGGCTGAAATGTGTATGGTTGTACAAGTTATGGCCAAACATGTTCTGGCCATACATACATGGTAGGTTTTCCTGTCGACGTGGCCTATACCGTTACAACCAAAACCCTTTCAGCTAAAAGGGTTTTGTCCGTAACCCAACCACTTTATATAAATGTCAAAAATCACTTTTCAGCTATCATTTTCATTACAACAATCATGAGATTCTTGGAGAGCAGCTAAGGTGTTTCAGCCATAACAGGTTATTAGTTTTTTTTTTTCATTTTTTTTTTTTTAAAGATTTATTTTTATTAGTAAATGTTAATGGTAGTCAAATTAATTTTTTTCACATGTTTTATTAGTGAATTATTTAGATTTTTTAATTTTTTAATATATTTAAATTATTTTTTAGATTTGTTAGTAAAATATTTAAAATATAGGCAAGAATGTAGTCAAACATTGGGTAAAAATGTAGAAAAACATTAGGTAAAATGTAGTCAAACATCAGGTAAAAATAAACCAAATTAACTTTGCTATATTCAAATTTGAAATTAAAACCTATCATTAATTTATAAAAAATTATAAAACACTTGTACATTTATATGAAACTTAGAAAAATTGTTTAACCCTATAGCTAAATCAAAATCTAATTTAATAAAAAACTTAAGTTACATGTGTACACTTAGTTATAATTTAATCATGAATTTTATTTCTTTTATCGCATATACATGTACATGTACGAACATTTATTTTTCACATTTGCATGAGCACATTGAAATACATTACATATGGTCTCTAAGATAATTTTTTTTAAAATACATGTACATGATTGAATAGCACCATACTTTAATGTTGTATATTTATATACGTGTGTTTCAAATTGAATTTAACTTTTAATCATTTTAGTTTATACACTTGTATGTTTATATGTGTATATATATGCAAGTGCAGATCTCTAGATATTTATCAGATTTTCTCTCTTGTAGCTTCACACTCATATCCTTATACATTTTATACATATATACATTATGGCATTTGATTTAAGGGATCGTGCTCTTGCATCCTCAGGGGATGCTAGTGTCCATAGAGGGGGGTCAGAGTGCTAAGTTCGGCACAGCATGCACATCAACATCCTCTACTAAGGATAGACAATAGTTATTTAGAGATACACTTGCTAGATTATCTCATGCTATAGAGTTTCTAGACTCCTCACTTTCCTCTTCTACTACCCTCCCTAATAGGGAGAAGATCATAGCGATGCGAGAGGAGTTGTTTCGTATGATTCATAGTATTGAATCATACAACCCTTTTGATTATATCAATATTAAGACATTTTATTCTTCTCTATCTTGCAGTGTCATTGGCACTATGAAGTATAGATAGGTTGACACTGAGGTCTCCACTGCCATGGTGAAGACCATGTTTCCATTTTATATAGATAGAGCTAGAGTTAGAGGCTACTCTACGATGAAGTGTACTGATGAGCTCATCGCACTATTTATATATCCTCACTGGTTGGCCACTCATCATAGATGACCACAGAAGGATGAGTTCCCTCTTTATTTTTGCAAACAATTGTTTGTAAAATTTCATTTATAACATGATGTTGATTACACAAGTTATCTAGGTAATGTTGGGTAGGGTCTGGGTAGACTTTCAGAGAGATTCATACCCATGGGCACTCTTGCACCCACTAATAAATGGGAAATGGTGGATCCAAACCTTTTGGTTATGTTGAGAGGTCCAGCGATGGTTAATGCATGCCTAAGTGTTCATGATGACACAATCAGGACACAGATTTATTCGAGCATTTCCACCATCACTACACAGTTGCAAGAGATTTCTATTGATTAGTGTGGTAGATATATGTTACATTCTTGAGGTACTATTTCCATATTTGCATCAACTAGCATAGGTTTTGATGATGCATATAGGGTAGCAGACATGCCTTCTCCACTAGAGGGTTTTGCAGTTTTAGATGTGGACACATTGCATCATTTGGGATCCTATTTAGCATCTGATCTTTTAGATTCATATCGAGCATTATCTACAATCACAAGGATTCCACTTCATGACATTAGCACTGAGATCAGTCATATTATGTCATGTACAGCAAGATCATAGGGTTCACTGAGGTAGGATGACATTCCTGCACCTATTGCTACATAGGCCCCTACAGCACTAGCCCTAGCTACCCAGGACCCTATAGCACCATCCCTAGCTACTTAGGACCCTACAACACCCCCCCTACTCAAGATTCCACTACTAAATAGCTTGATCTATTTACCTCTATGCTTTCAGATGACACTATCGACTTGGACACTGATAATGTTTTATCATTGTATGATTTAGATATCAGTAAGATCGATAGAGCATTACATGATGCTACGATAAATATGTCTATATTTTAAATTTATTTTAATTATGGTAAAATTTACACTTAAACGTATAGGAACAAACATATATATTCTTTATACAATCTAACATGTGTGTACATATATATGTATAAATGTGTGTGTTTGTGTGTGTGTTATAGGGTCTAAGTGATAGTATGTTACATTTTGGTGATTTGTAGACACTGACAAATCCCACACGTTGTGATTCTCAAGTATGTTACAATCTAAATATATATTTGATTTATATGTATGATATAATTTTTTTTGTACATAATTTGACACTATCATTTGACACAAGGTTCAGACGAAGTTGATAGACCCTTTTGGGGAAATGGATCAGGAGGGGGATGTAGCTGTTCAGATGGCCTTTTATTTTATATGTTACTTTGTAGACATTTGATATAGTATTTTGGATGTACATGTTTATATGGACACTTTGATGTTTATATGTTATTTGGATACATGTTTATATGGAGACTTTGATGTTTTATAAATGTTATTTGGATACATGATTGATATGATATTTTGAGACATTTGATACATGGTATTTTTATACATTTGATATGGGTACATTATTCTCCAGATATATTTTATTATATATATGTACATGTCTTAGATGTTATTTCATAGATGTATATGTACATATGTTCATGTTGAATGTGCATGCATATTTTCAATATTCGTATTTTTATTAATGTTTATGTACATGTTATTCATCTTTTAATGTGAAGATTAATCTTTTATGTTTATGTATGTGGTATTCATGTTTTTGTATGTGTTATTCATCTTAATGCTTTAATATAAGTGTAATTAACTATATTTAATGATATGTCTTAAGGGGAGATCATAAACTATACATAAGTATGTAGATTAAAATGTACATATTTTAGTTCATAGATATATGTATACATATTCATGTTAAATGTAGGCATGTATGTTTTCAATAGTCATGTTTATGTATATGTTATTCATCTTAATGCCTTAATCTAAGTGTAATTAAATGACATGTCTTAAGGGGAGATCCTAAATTATACATAACAATGTAGATTAAAATGTATTTTTTATTTCATAGATGTATGTATATATGTTCATGTTAAAAGTAGACATGTATGTTTTCAATATTCACATTTTTATGTATATGTTATTAATCTGAATGTCTTTATCTAAGTGTAATTAATGACATGTCTTAAGGGGAGATCCTAAATTATATTTAATGACATGTCTTAAGGGGAGATCCTAAATTATACATAAGAATGTAGATTAATGTATATTTTATTTCATAGATGTATGTAAATATGTTCATGTTAAATGTAGACATGTATATTTTCAATATTCATGTTTATGTAGATGTTATTGTTTTTAATGCCTTAATCTAAATATAATTAACTATGTTTAATGGCATGTCTTAAGGGGAGATCCTAAATTATACATATATAAGAATGTAGATTAATGCACAGGTAAGAATATAACATATACATGTGCATAAGAACATATAAAGAGTATGACCTAAAGAATACATGTTACAACATTCAATTAATAAAAGAACTTAATACATATAAGAACATAGATAATATATACAAACATAAGGAATGTATCATATAAGAACATAAAGATTATATAGATAAATACATAAGAACATTAACAATCATAAGAAAATATTAACAATGTATATAAATACATACAAATACTAAAAGGGTTGTCTTAAGGAGAGGTTCTAAAAGGTAGTAATAAGGGGATGTCCTAATAAGTGGTCTTAAGGGGAGGTTAGGTAATAGGTGGTCTTAAGGGGAGGTTAGGTAATAGGTGGTCCTAAGGGGAGGTCGTAAGAGATTGTCTTAAATGAAATATCCATGTCTAATTTAAATAAAAATAACAAAACATGTCTAATTTGCATATCCAAGATAAATGATCCAATGTATACAAATTTATAAAACAAATATCCTATCAACATTAAATGTGAAAGTATAAGAGCTATATAGACATAGCTAAACTAGAGCTCCACAATAAATAAATAGGTAAACTAGAGCTCCACAAACATGGTATTGTTAGGATCCTCTCTAATTTTTATTATCTCTAGAAGTTTTTCATGTTCTTCAATAGAAATTTTCCACTTTTGATTTCCATGATGTCCTCTTCTTTGTATTGCTTCAACTTCTAACTTTGTTGCCATAACATGGTTACTATAATGTAAAACTTTCCTCCTTGCTTGTATTCAATAAATTCAATACCACTATCAGTTACCCTTGTTTGTTGATAATATGTTCCTTCAATAAAAATTGATCCAATTGGATATGATTGTTCATCAGCATCTATAGTTCCTTCTAGAAACTTGTGTTTTGCTTTTGTGCATCATAAAAGATAATAGTCCACATTTTCTGCATTATCTGCTAAGGCTTGAATTGCAAAAATATCTCCTACATCTATATAAAAATAGATAAATATAAATTAATTTTAAAATGAACATTTATATATATATATATATATATATATATATATATATATATATGCACAATAACTTGCCCTAACTAAATCAGAAATGCATTCATAATCAGCTGAATATGTAGCATCATGAATATCAATGTCAATGTCAGCATCTTCAAAAGGAGGTTTTCTAACTATATCCTTCAAATTCCAATGTGAAACATATCCATTCACAATTTTCACATACACTCACTGGATTGTCCTTAATGCAGTCATCACAAAAACATGTTTTCTCTCTTACTTCAATTACTAGAGGTTTATGGTTTCATGTAGTCATCACTTCTAATACCAGGAATCGTTTGACAATTGTAAGGATTAGATTGATTTATATCTGTTACAAATACAAAAAGTAATTGTCATATTTCAAAATAAATATTTAATAAAAAAACTTGAATTTGAAAAATACATTAAAAATAAATATAAAGTTTACCTTTCACTTCCCAAATATAACGTTTATTGTATTCGGTATCTCGAGTAGCAAAGTGAACTTTCCACCATATATATATATATATATATATATATATACACTACTAGTATTAAACAAGTTCATGTTGTCAAAGCACACTACATGCTCCTGCTCCATCATGCTCCCCTTTTCCATGTCCACTTTCAAAGAAATTTCATAAAAACCTAACATTGGTTCTAGCATGTTGCATTGCTAACCAATTAAATGCTTTTGAAGATTTGAATTGTCATGTGAACATGAAATGATAAGTAGAAACAATTATCTGTGCACATGTATCAAATCAAAATAGGCATGTACAAATAAATATAAGTTAAAATAAAGTTAAATAAATGTGTAAGTTCATGTATACTAACCTGCACAACCATCAGACCAAATCTAGTGCTTTGAAACATTTATTCCATGATTTATAAAATCTTTAGAGAACATTGCAAAACAATGAGCCACATAACTCCTATCATGAGCTCTATCATCACTAATATCGGAATGAACCTCTTTGATGATGATGCATTTATTTTCATCCAACCTTTCTTTCTCATCCACCTCAAATTGTGCATATCTATAGCTCAATTGCACAAATATTGTAACTTGTTCAGAATGAAAATATTGACCTTGAAGCTCTGTTTGAGGTACAAATGTACAATTCTCAAAAAAATCTACAACTCAAAGTATACAACTAGGTGGAAAACAATTTTTTGAGTCATGAAACTGTTTAGCTAGCCATCATGCACCTTGACAATGTTGGATATGTGGATATATCAATAGACGGAACTTGGTCATAAACTCATCATAACGCAATTCACTTTCCTTCAAAATAATTTTTTTGGATTCATCTCCTGTCTTATTTTGGTATGTCTCATATTCATATCTCATCCATGAAACTAGTGCCAATTCATTAATATTCTTAATTTGCATTAAAAATTTACGTAAATCTCCATAATCTTCACACTGATTTTTCATGCATTGCACTTTGAACTCATCTAAATCTTCTAATTTACCACATAATATGGACTTCACAAATTCGGTTGTACTACTAGGGATGACCAAATTAGGAACAAGTACTGCCATAACTTTTTTATATGATTGCAAGTGTAGACCAAATTCAACATGATTTTGACAACAAGTATCACGTATCTGATTTATGCATACAAAGGAAGAATGCAAACTCTCAAACATTCTCTGACATATTTTGATATTTAAAAATTCTTACTTGAATGTTTGAAATAATTCACTTTGAGTTATATATGTTTTGGATGTTCAATTTTGGCCCTTGTCTCTTGATCTTTAATTTGTATAGTATCACGTCTATTGAAAGAAACATGAGAACGTGTGGTCCAAAATTCAATAACTTGTCTTTTTACATCTTCAAAAATTCTATCTTTTTGAGGAATTCTACAAATATTCACCCAATTATTCTTAATGTTATCATCTAGCATATTTCTCCTCTTGATGTATCTCTAAATAGTTCTACTAGATATATGTAATACATTAGAAATTGCACATACCTATTTTCTATGTGTCAATTTTCTACTAGATATAGTAGTCATCAATGCTCTATGCGCATTACTCAAATCACCTCCTCGAGTTGTGTTGTCAATTTTTTTTATAAGCATTTTGCAAGTTTTCAAATATTGTTTTATTAATATTATACACATGGTTTTTCCTATTATCAACACCCAACAACTCCAAAACAGGTCTCATATCTTTTCTCCTAAATAACTTGACAAATAATTATGTCTATCCAAATATACTTTTATCTTTGAAATATTCATCCCACATGTTTTGACAATGCTTTCTAATAGTGTTATCATTTATCATATGTTTAGATGGAATTTGGTTAACAAGTAGTTCCTCATCCAAATCCATCAAATTTGCTATGCCTTTTAATTTCTTTCTATTATTAGAATTGCCAATTTCTTCCTCTTTATTACTTCCATCCTCTTCATGAATCTCATCCTCTTTAGGAATTTCATTAGGTTGGTTTTGGTTATGTTTTGTATGACCTTTCATTTTTTCATCTCTTATTCTATCATATTTTCTTGATCATTTCCTTACACTACCCATTGAATACTTTAATCTATAGAAGAAGAAAGATTAATTTAGATTTCACTAAATACTAGCTAATGCTTCAATATAGAATACATAAAAATAAGTAGATGGGACAAAAACACCTTTAAAATATTTGATCCTTTGCAGTTGTGATTAAATCCATGAAATAGTTGTTGAAAATGGCTTCAAAAGTCAATGTCTTCTAAAAATGCTCTTTTATTTTTTGTTGTTTTCTATATTTATTAAAAGAAGGAAAAAGAAAATTTTATTTTATATGAAATAGCCAAATTAACCACTAGCGGTTTGATAGGCCGACTAGGATTATGGCCGAAACACTTTCAGCCAGAATAGTTTCGACCAAAAGGGTTTCGGTCATAACTTTCTATGTGGCATCCTAAGTGGTAACCACACAAGCAAAAATAAGAACTTTTGCAAACATCTCACTTTGAAGGCCAATTTGACCTACTAAAACAAAGTTTTTTAAAAAACTAAAAATATACTTTTGTAAGTCTCGGAGTCAAGATTATGATAAATTTTTTTATTTTATTTTTTGATTATGGATAATATATTATAATTTGAAAATATTACAAGTAGGTATTTTAAGATTCAGGAAGATGTCTATTCAAAAATAGTAAATCACATTCAAAAATTATTATTTTTTAATGTTGCACTAGAGGAGAGAGTCTTCTTTAGGAATATGTAATTGTTTTAAAAAAAATGTAGATTTGATGGAAAAAGTTTGACGGAAGAAAAAAAAAATGTCAATTTATGATAACTTTGACTTTGACCAATTATAACTTGAAAAATATTAGCCAAATTTTATTTTTTCTTTTTTGATGCACTGGGTATACATGTCAACTCTAACATATTCCATAATCAAACCAAAATATGGTCATTTGCATATATTTGTTTGACGGGAAAAAAAACTCTATATTTTCATCATTTTTTAAAAATTCAAAAATAGACTTTAAAAATTCAAAAATAGATAAAATTTTCATTCAATTTTTAAAAAAAAAATATAAACATAAACTTCATCCAATTTTACACATTTCGTTAGTTTACATCATCTTCAAATTCTAAACACAAATACCACTTTCATGTCATTAAAGTTGAAGAGTTTAAATTTTAATATCACTTTCCTTTATAAAAGGTGACACGGGTTTGTGCTTTTACCCTCCCCCTAGGCAAGATCTGTAGAGCCTTTTGTCAAGTCTTATCTAGTATTTCTATCATTTTCTATTTCTTATGTCTTTGTTCTACCCATGCAAAATTCTTAGGAACATCTTGTTTGGGTTGGCCATCTTCATACTTATATTCTTCACCAAATACTTCCATTGTGTATTCATCATTAGAATAATTTGGGTCAATCTTTTTTCTAATTTCTTCTTGGACTTGAGACACCAACTCATAAAAATTATCTGCACACTTAATCTAGCCAAATATTCCTCATCAGGATTGAACCCTTTAAGAGATGGGTCTACCTTTCTCATTTCTTGTTCATAGCCAACAATATCTCTACACTTAATCATTCTTTCCCTACAGACATCCTCACTCAACACATCAGCAATAATATCCTCTTCCCACATAGGCTTTGTAGGGGGTAGATTATATCCTCTCATTTTCTTCAAGGCATGCCTCATTACATTATAGGGGCCATAAGTTCTGGCTGGCCTAATTGGCATTTTATAACTTTGTAAAAATTAATTGGTCTTCTCAATGGCATTTTTGCCAATTTCAAAGTCCCCTGCCTTAGTACATCTACATAGAAATGTTCCCTTTTTAACACCTTTTCCCATGTATTCCCTATTTAGAGAAATTAATTGCCAAAATATTTCTACCAACCCTAACCTCTTAGGAACATATTTAGGCAAAATGTGGGGTGGCTTAGGACATCCAAAAATTCTTATAACAATATATTCTTCAAATAAGAAAACACTACCCCAATCATGAGTCAATTCTTTTCTAGCATCAAAGTACCATTTAGGTCTAACAACCTTCCTAATATTTCTAGGAACTCTTTCAATTATACATCCTATCATTTTCAAAACTAGACAAACAAAATCATTATAGAAAGAGATAACATTTGAATATGGATAATACATTTTCCATACTCCTGTCCATCTTTGCACTAGCAATCTCTCTCCCCATTCTTGTGTTGGCTCAAAGAAGCTTTGATCAAATATGTCAACATTTTTTGACAAGATAAGGTGCATGATCAAGGAGTAGTGAGAGAACTTGAAATCCTTCAGTTCTCTTTGTTGGGCAGCAATGATTTCTTTGTGAATACTCTCAATGATGTATTCTACAAAATCATGTCCTACATAGTGATTTGGGTCTTAAATATTCAAAGCCATGACATAGCATGCCCCTAAAGCATTCATGGTTCCATCTGTACCTAGGGCTTTGTTAATCCCAAGCATAATATTCCAAAAGTATCTCTAAAAGAAATCTAAGGGCATGGTCTCTTTGATATCTCTCCTCTTTGGAATCTCTCCTACATCCTTCTTCACCTTGGGAATGTGTCTGGTCATGTTTTTACCCATATAAAACCTCTTATGTTTTTTGATATTTTCATTTAATTCTTTAATATCAATGTAAAATTGTTGGAAATACAATAGGAAAGGTAAACTTCTGAGAGGAGGGGCTGAATCAGTAGTTTAAACTTGGACCCATAAAACTTTCACCACACATCCATCTCATGCATTCAATGAGTAAACTAAAATAACATGTAAAGAATATACATCTAAATAATGTAAGCATTCATATACATAACACAAGATATGATTACCTAGAAACCCTCCAAGTGAGAAGGTAAAAATTGGGTGGGGATGACACCCACAAATCTTTACTATTGCAGCAATAAAGTGTATCCAATGAAGGTCACAATATTTCGATCATGAAACATGATCTACCCTATGAAAGGTTTGGCCTATTAAAGGCTTACAAAGACTATTAGGTCTCACCTTGTTAGAGGATTTCAACACCCTATTAGAAGTGTGCCTTGTTCGAGGACTTTAACTTACAACTAAGTAAGCACCTTGTTAAAAGATTTCATACATCCTATTAGGACTACTCTGTTAAGAGATTTGATTAAAATCACCTATTAGAATGTCTCACCATAGATCCTATGGTTGGCACTTGATTTTTTGATAACAGATCACCTCTAAACAATATCTTCTTGATTCTTCTCAATCAGATGTCTCTATGTTGTATCCTTTTCTCTATCCTTTTTTCTGCTCTAACTGATTCTGCAATGTGGTATCACTTCATAACTTCTAAGTCATCATGAATGCTATTTTTGTGTATGCAAACTATCCTCTTCTCTCCTTCAACACTCTTTACACATTGATTCATTCATTCATGAAGAGTTTGGGGTTTCGTCCTCCTTAAGAAGACTTAGTGACTTAGGGTTAGGTATGAATCTATAGCTGAGATTTATCCATTTTTTCGCTAATCCTTCCTATTTTCTAATTGGCTACATGTAATTGCATAGGGAATCCAACTAGAGATTCGCTCTTATCTCCAAAATATTGAAATTCAATATTAAGTTGGCTAAAAAATTGTTTACATAGTTGTTTGTGCCTTTACAAACAAATATGTCAAAATTGTTTTACTTAGCATCTAAATTTTGTAATGCTTGACATACATTGATCTTTCTATTGTGACTTGATACATGAGTGGCTTGGCACTAAGTATGACTCGGCATGGTCTATTATTTACATGTTGTGCTCGACATGCATTACTAGTTTGGCATGAACTAAGTAAATAACTTAAGTGTGTTGACACTCACTTGTCAAAACCAATCTGAGATCAACAATCTCCCCCTTTGACATGAGTGTCAAAAATACTTGAGTATGCATTATCATCCTTAATCTTATGAGCATAACAGATCTCAACACAACTTATGTACAAAACTTCAAAACATCAAATTTTTTTAATAACTTGTATACCTCAAAATTTGATAACTCCCCTTGAGTTTATATGCATGTTTTGTAACCAAAATTATGTACTCCTTCTAACTAAATGTGTCTCTGCTAATACACTTTGACTTCATGCTTTGTTTTGCTAATACTATTTCATCTAATTTTGCTTGTTTAATTCTCCCCCTTTTGCTCTATTGTTCTTAGTATCTCCCCCAAAAATGTATCTCCCCCTTTGTTTTAGCCCCCTTGACAATAATATATATCTCCCCCTAAAAATATATCTCCCCCTCTTTGACACTTATGTCAAATTGTTTATACACTGATTGTGTGTTTGTCCATAAAATATTTATGGACATCCAATATTATCTTGAGGGTTGCATCTTAGTTCTCACATGCAGCATCCAATGACTTGATTTGGATGGCAAGCTCGGTAGCAAGGTGGACTAGACCATTTAAGGTAGAAATATTGGGGTCATTCTTCAGTAGAGTTTCAGCATAGCCTAGATCCTTGTGCAAAATTTCCATATGGGGGATGAAGGTTGCTTGGATGCTAGTCAGTTTGGCTCTTATGTTAGCCTCATCTACTATCAATATAGCTAACTGACTATGTGTTTGAAGCAATGTTCTGAAATGCTTCTCACTTTGAGCTAGATTCATTGGTAGTCTTGCATCTGATGCAAAAATTCAATTTTCTAGGCTCAGAATGTGACTTTTGGTCTCTTGGGTGAAAAGTGATGGGTTGAACAATTTAGTCTACAATGAGAATATATTCTCAAGTACCTTCTTCACATCCTCAACCTTAGTTGCCAATGCAACTTGTGTGAGTGTTATGTCACCAAATATTTTCTCATTCACTTTGTTTTGGAATTTCTTTTCTAGACCATTCTAATAATTTGGCATTAGTATCAAGGTCTTCATTACTAACTTTCTCCACTAAATATGACATTTGTTCCAGTAGTGGCTTGGTCTCATCCTGAGTTGGTAGACTAAATGTATCTAAAAAAGATGTCTTTGATGTCCTGTAGTGCCTTCTTCTACCTATGATCCCTCCTAAGCATTTCTTGATGCTTTTTCCTCTCTAGGGCCTTCTATAATATGCCTATTTGTTCTAATGTCATGGTATCATAATCATATTTGGGTATAAAAATTTCTTCATCAAGGCTTACATCTCCATATTGAATTACCTTTTCATCCTTTGATGAACTTGGTCTTAGCACTAAGATTTGCAATGGAATAGCATCTGTGCTCGACTTCTGAAGACTTTGTGTGAAAGGAAAGTCAAATGCTGGTAAGGATGCCAGAGCTTGAATGGCAACTTTTTCCTTCACCTTAGGTGTGAGCTCACTCCCTTCAAGCTTGCCCTTTGCTACCACTATGACTTGTCTTGCACCTTGTCCTTGTGTTGTAGGTGCAGATAGGTCTATCTAACTTATTTCTTGTTGTCATATAGTGGTGGCTTGTTCTTCTGCTTTCTCCTTCTCAACAGTATCAATCTTGACAATTGCATCAACACTAGTATATGTATCTTTTGAAATTTGGATCAAATGTTGTACATTAATGACTAGAGGGATAATAGAAGCTGGTTCTTGTGAATTCACCTTTTCCCTTGCAACATCAGTCATTGACTTTTGTAGTTAATCTACACTTACCAAAACAGATTATCACAAAGCTTGGTCTATAGTGTACACTTATTTAATATCTTCTTCAAATTTTCTTTAGTAAGGGGATTGATGTTCTAAGGTGATAGATCGAAAACATCCTTGACAGTTATTGTTTCAGTAGTCTTAGTTGTGTCATGTAGAGGACTAACACTCGACAACTATGTGTCTTGCACACTCTATTCTTCTAGTTTCTCAGGCTTAGTTGTTGCCTTGTCATCTACTTGCATTTTTGTTCCTCCTCTAACAATATTATCTTTGTCATCTTCTTCTTCAACATCATCCTTGACCTCAGAAGGCTTAGGTTCTCCTTTTTTTACTATGGTTAACCCATAAATGAGTTTTCATATATGTGTTGACTTTTTGACAACATCCTTAATATTATTTTTTTAAATGCTAAAGACTTTGTATTTAGGTGTGAACTTAACTAAATACTTCTTTATAGCCTTAGCAATTTGTGCCTTAGTTAGTTTAGGCATCCCTTGGGCCAGTGTGGTCTCCCTAATTTGTCTTTCTAGATTTAGACAATAATGCCATTTTCGCTCAACTATGTGATATAGACTCTTAGGTATGGAGTTGGAAAAATTTAGTGGCATTGTCTTGAATTTTTCCATCATGGCATATAGGGCCTCTTCCACTTGGTTTTTCTCCTCTTTACCCAATTTATCAAAATCAACATGACTGAATCTTGATAGATTTGCATTATTCTTAACACTTTCACATAAATTTTCAAGATTTGAAAGAGGGTTGTGACTCACCACCTTAAATTGGTTGTTTTCATCTGACTCTATTTTCTCATTTTTAGAATCTGGTTGAGCAACATACTTCCTTCTTGGTCTCTTCTACTCTTGACCTCCTTGCTCTACTTGTTTGGTCTTTTCCTTGGCCTTTTGTGTAGTTGCATGTGTGTTGGCTCTTGTTGTAGGTGTAGTGGGCTTTGGCTAACTTGGTTTAGAAATTTTCTTAGTCCTTACCGCAGGTTGTGCCTTGGCCTTCCTCTTCTTTGGCTCATTAGGAGTAGGTGCTTCATCAACTTCTTCTCCCTTGGCATCTACAATCTCCTCCTCTTCCTAGTCTTCTCCCATACCTTGAGTTAATGCAAGAGGTGCTTGTTCTTGAGTTCCTTCTTCCTCTTTATCCTCTTCTTCTTCTTCTTCTTCCTCCTTGGCACCCTCTCCAAACTTAACTTTCAATTTTTTTACTAGCTTTTCCTTCTTCTTGATAATTGAAGTAGTCTTCAATTCCATGGTGATTTTAGATTTTTCTACTTATAATTTCCAAATATCTTTACAATTGTATCTACCTCTTCTAGCTGCAGAGGCTTCATCCACATTTATCTCATAGCCTAAGGGTCTCAACCATCTTACCCTTGGTGTAGCAGCTTGCACAAAAGTATAATCAGCATCCACAAGAAAAAAAATAGCATCATAGTGTTTCTAAATTAAGGATATTGGTATTCTTAGTCTTTCCTTCATGGACTTCTTGAAATCTTCAAAGTAACTAGTCATTAAGGATTCACAATTCTCTCCTAATTGCTCAATGTATTCACCAATCTATACTACAACTAATCTGTTGGTCTTCCATCTCATAGTACCAAATGAGGGGAAAGTGTTTTGCATATAAAAGAATATACAAATCAATACAGAGCCAAATTTGCATTGTGCACTCTTACTTTTCCTGATTGCTCCAAGGTTCTCCATTAGTTGTTGTAATTGTAGCTCTACTAGATCATATGTATGATCTTTCTTTACAATTTTGTATCCCACATCCACAGCTATACAGGGTACACTATTCAATCCACTAGATCAATAGAACTTGTGTGATATAACCCTTATAGCAAAGTTTACTAGGGGATCAATGATTGTCTCTAATGTCATACCTCTTTTGTTCCAGACAACTCCATTATTCTTTTCAAATCACTTCTTAGTGTCATAGGCTGATCTAGGGTTGGGTAACTAGTAACCCTATAGATTATTCTCTTAGTAATTTTAATAGGTCCATTGTCCAACCATAATGAACCTTCATGAATTCGGCTAAGCACTATTCTAATCCACTCTATCTTGAACACATTTGGAAAATCTAGGGCTCATGTTAATCCCTTCCTCTCAACAATTTTGAACTCTTCTTTCAAAACATCATTTTCACAAAAAAATTTGTATGCTTCTCTGATTTCCACATCCCCAATGCTTCCTATCTTATAGTTGTATCATTTTCTCACATCTTGCACCATTAATACATTCGGAAAAATCATCGATAATGTACCAAAAGGGTCTTGCTTACATGAAATATTAGAAATAGCTTTGAAAATGGGCTACTTGACTTCATTGCTCACTAATTGAACATTCAAAACTTCCTTTCCCTTTACATTCTTTGAACTCAATTCCATTGTGTGAAACTAGGTTTTAGGAAATTTAAACTATATAGCTCAGCTCTTGATAAATACCTTATGAAATTTGATGAATGGATGTGAGATTGCTGCTAGAATCTTTTAAAACTACTTGGAATGGATTTCCAAATTGTCTTCTACTCTGATTGCCCTTTCTCAAATTTGAAATGATGAAGAATGAGCTAAAATTGATCAAATAACCTTTGAAAACCTTGCAATTAATGTTGAGTGCTTACATAGTTGTAAGCTCGACATCAACCAATTCCAAGCTCACTTGGCATCCATTACCATTAACATTTCCATTACTTAGCAACCACTATGAGCTCAGCATCAACTACCCATTCTAATAGCTTGGCATCTTCTAGCATTCCACTCAACACACATAGGAAATATTTCATGCTTGGCAACAACATGAAAAACTTAAAGATCTATCTTAAATTCCTATCAACATCTTGCATCTTTATTCATGCTAATGTAATATTTTTAGTACTATCTCCTTTTGGAACAAATGTATGATATAGCCTTTAAATATTAGTCCCACATACCTCTTGATTGCCTAGTTTGATGAGGTGTGATCACCTGACCCATTGGGTGAAGTGATCTCTTCTCCATTTGATGTGTTGCAATCATCTTTCTTTTTCCATGTCTTATTCATCTCATCTCTGATATGTTCAACATCTGCCTTGCCTTTGCCTTTATCAAATTCACAACTTGGTGCCTTTGGCTTTGTTGGGTAATACCTACTAATGTGACCAGTCTTCAAATAGCTAAAACATGTGGTCTGACTTAACCACCTTTTTTAATTACCACTGAAGTGTTTCCTAATACAATTCTCAAGAACATGTACATATTTTTGACAATAATGACAACTATATCTTATAGTATAATCTCAGTTATAGGAGTTTCCATTGTTCCTTACCTTTGTTTGCCTGTTTGATGACCACATGGGTTTGGATCTGCATTCAAAAGCTCTATGTTCGTACTTTTGACAATTGTAACAATATCCTTCAAATATTTGCGTATGCATGGTCCTGGTTCTGCATTCATGTGCTTGATGACCTTTCTTGTTGCACTTATGACAATGAATCATGTTCTTGGGCTTAACATTTTGATTTGTAGTCTTGGGCCTGCACACATTAATATTATGTCTTTTCTTACCACAATTATGACAAGTACTGTATTTGGAGTTCTTACCTTTTTTGTTCCTCTCTTCTATACTTTTGGATGACCCTCCTTCTTCAGTGCTTGTGTAACCCAGTCCTGATGTATCATTCTTGGATCTAGGGGATCTCAATAATTACTCAAAGTATTTGATGGCTTCATTTGGTTTTTTGAAACTTTCAACAAATTCCTTTTCTCTCTTTAGGTCACTCTCCATATATTCATTTTGCAACTTCAATGTACTTATCTCAATGTCCTTGACATTTAACTCATAGTTGGAATTCATCATTTGACTTAGAGTATCCAATTGCATGTTGGAAATCTTGGTTAGCTCTGTTGACTTCTCTTCTAGTCTGTTGGCCAAAAATATTTTGTCTTCTTCAATCATGGCTTTGTCTTCCATGACTTTCTTCTTTTGTTCAATTACCTCACATAATAGTATGGCTTGTGATTCTTTCTCTAATTTGAGATTTTTTATTTCCTCAGCTTAGGCTTTATTCTATTCCATTAGATCTACAACTACTGCATCAAATTCATTGGAGTTTCCATCTGCAAATAGCTTAGTAGTGTCTATCTCTATGTATGGTGTGTCATTCTCTACAATATCAATTTCTTTCCTTCTCTTCAAGGAATTCTTTAGGTCTTCTCTTGCTTGATTTAGTTGATGTAGTATGATATGTATTTCAATCTCCTGGTTCTCAATAGCCTTTCCCAAATTGTAGACTTCTATTTCAAGATCTTTCCTCCTAGCTGCAAAGCTTCTCTTTTAAATTACTACGCTCTAATACCAATTCTTGGAAATATAATAGGAAAGGTAAACTTCTTTGGTGGGGGGGGTGTTGCATTGTGAATTAGTAGTTTAAACTTGGACCCATAAAATTTTCACCACACATCCATCTCATGCATTCAATGAGTGAACTAAAATAACATGTAAAGAATATACATCTAAATCATGTAAACATGTAGGCATTCACACACATAACATAAACCCTCTAAGTGAGAAGGTAAAACTAGGGTGGGGATGACACCCACAAATCTTCACTACTGTAGCAATAAAGTGTATCTAATGAAGGTTACAATGTTTTGATCATGAAAAATGATCTACCCTGTGAAAGGTCTACCCTGTTAAAGGCTTGTAAAGACTATTAGGTCTCACCTTGTTAGAGGATTTCAACACCCTATTAGAAGTGTGCCTTGTTAGAGGACTTTAACTTACAACTAAGTAAGCACCCTGTTAAAGGATTTCATATAGCCTATTAGGACTACTTTGTTAAGAGATTTGACTGAAATTGCTTGTTTGAATGTCTACGCATAGATTCTATGGTTAGCACTTGATTGCCTGATAACAGATCACCTCTAAACAATGTCTTCTTCATCCTTCTTGATCAAATGTCTCTATGTTGTATCCTTCTCTCTATCCTTTGTTCTGCTCTAACTAATTTTGCAATATGGTTTCACTTCATAACTTCTAAGTCACCATGAATGCTCTATTTGCACATGTAAACTATCATGTTCTCTCCTTCAACACTCTTTACACATTGATTTGTTCATTCATGAAGAGTTTAGGGTTTCATCCTCCTTAAGAAGACTTAGTGACTTAGGGTTAGGTATTAATCTATGACTAAGATTCATCCATTTTGCCACTTAATCCTTCCCATTTTCTAATTGGTTGCATGTAATTGTATAGGGAATCTAACTAGAGATTCATCCTTATCTCCAAAATATCAAAATTCAATCTTAAGTCAGCTCAAAAATGGTTTACATAATTGTTTGTGCCTTTACAAAGAAATATGTCAAAACTATTTTACTTAGCATCTGAAGTCTCTGATGCTTGAATACACTAATATTTCTATTGTGACTCAGCACCTGTATTGTTGGGCATTCACTGTTTACTCAGCTCCTATGTTACTCAGCTCTTATGTCACTTAGCTTATATTATCTACTCAGCACTTGAGTGACTTGGCACATGAGTGACTCGATAGTCACTATGACTCAGAATGGTCTATTATTTATATGTTGTGCTTGGCATGCATTACTAGTTTGGCATGAACTAAGTAAATAACTTAAGTGTGTTGACACTCACTTGTCAAAACCAATTTGAGATCAACAGCAATAACATAGGTCCACCCAAATCAAATACCTCTATGAATATATCCTTATCCAATGCTAGAAAAATACTTTTATCCTTCCTATGGAATGATTTATTAATAGGATTATAACATTTGATTAATGGCTTGATCAAATCCACACATACAAATACTTTTGGTATTATTAATTTTTCCAAATTTCTTACCCAAGGGTTGCGAATTGGAACTTCTTTCACTCTATTCTTGTAGAAAAGCTAAAACAATTCATACCCATTTCTATTAGAGACAATTGCATCTTTGCAAATTGTATATGGGTCTTTGAACACAAGGTCATTGGCATTCTAAGAATTTTTAGAATGAGGCAAGATGTGTATCTATTCTTCTACAAATGTATTGGGAGCCTTTGGTGGTGTAGCTAGTTCTTCAATTACAATATGTGCAATCAATTCTCCTTCTCTTTGGGCCATTTCTATAAGTATTTTCACTTATTTTGTATGCTATTTTGAAAAAAAATCACTCAGAGATCACTTATGCACTAAAATTGCTCTAAAAATTCAGACAATTGAGAAAATGATAATAACAACCTATCTTTCTCCAGGTTTTATCTATTTTTGTGATGAGAGCATAGCTTTAATTGGCATTTTAGGGTGGCACACTAGAAAACCTATCATTCTTTGAAAAAAAGGTCAAATCTATGCTTTTTCAAATTTTTGTACATCCAACTCATTCCATCTTTATCTAGCTCAGATTTTTTTCTTGTTGAAAAGTCATTTTATGCTTTAAAACTTATAGGTGCCACAATTATGAAAAAGACCATTTCACCACTTCACACTAGAATCTCTCTTTGCTACAACATGGCCTGTGATGTTGTGAACTCTTTGTTTCTCATTCAGTCATGGCTTCGCAGCTACATTTAATCATACCTTTGTGATAGTTGTGACCTTGTGACAAGCCTTTAACTTCTATCACTTTGTAACCTTGCCACTGTCTAGCCCTTAGAACATTTTATACTTGTAATCTTGTGATGCTTTAGATTTCACTCTATCACTCTTTCGCAACTCCAAAATCAGGCATTCAACTTAATTGTGTGATGGTGCACTCAGCTGGCTAACTTGACATGTCTTTTACCTCACAACTTCACAACTTAGTTTTTTAAATGTTCACAAAAGCTTACAAACGTGTGCTTCACTATCAATCTCCACTTCACAACTTAAAACATTAGCATCATTAAAAATTGTGTGAGGCTACAATGTCATCTTTAACCACCACACACATCCTTTTCGCATGCTTGTGATTCAACTTGTTCCCTTTTGATTCTGACATGTGAAGGCATGATCAATACTTTGTTTGACTTTCATCTTACTTTCATGGCTTCGCATCTTAACTTAAGATATTACTTCAACTACATATGACCATGTGATAGCCTTCAACTTAACTACCCTTGCCACTTCACAACTTGAAAACCTTAACTGCAATTAAACCCTACAACAATGTGATTACAAGTGTTCGCAACTTCACTTCTCTAACCCATGGTTCATTTACACTCCCTGTGATGATGCATTAACAGAAAACTTTTAACTTAGCACTAACTCCTTACACCTTTGTGGCTTATCTTTGACCATCTAACTAAACCTTTGCAATGTCATGCCAATAGTTTATATTGATTATTTTCCTTCATTCACACAATCATAGCTATTAATTCCTTTAAGCCAAAACAAGCATGCGAACATGCACTCTTCTTTCCTTCACACAGTCACATTTTAGTAAATATAAAGCTCTTATGAATATAATAACAGAAATATTTCAAAACTTTGAATAGGAGCGCATGCATGGAAAAATACATACATCCTTTCAAAGATCAAAATTATATTGCATGAGTTTCAAATGATTAGAAAAGAACTTTCCTAGGATTTTCCTTAAGGATTAACAAAAATTTCACAAACCATACCTTATTCTCAACACATTTCTTCCTAGTTTTTTTAGAATCTTGCACAAATTGGGTAAGCAAAAAATTAGGCCATCACAGGCAAAAACCATCTTCATTGCTAATGAGCAATTGATCACAATTCTTTAATGTTCTCGTACACCTAACATGGGAACACCCAGTAAGGTCCTCATTGCTTCCTAAATAAAATGAATCCAATATTAAAAAATTCCCCCTAAGAAATAATAGTTCAAGTGAAATAAACACATGAAAAATGAGAGAGAAAAAGAGGAATCAACTTACCAATAGATGATGCCACTGTATTTGTTGTTGAGCTACGTGTTTCTGAATTTGCAGTCAGCAATGCCTCTTTAGTTATGTTCCTTGTGGCAAGTGGCATAGTGAACAGAGGATCAATGGTAGGAGCTGAAAAATGAGATTGTTAGAGTACAATAAAACAAGATTGTTAGAGCTATTAAAAAAATATTGTTTGAGCGAAACCCAAGTGAAGTATAGAACATGTGATGTACTTGAACCACCTGAAGTATCATCCTCTAGTGGATCGTCCCTTAACATCCTTACCATCCTCTGAAAAAATAACACATGCATTTTATTTAATGACATAAATAAAAGAGTGTACTATAAAAATTGTTATTGAACTTTTGTTATAATTAAAACTGCATTAATACTTACTGTATATGTATGAACTAGGGTCACAAACCTATCAATCATATCTTGTGTTGTAGGAGTCTGAGGTTGAGTTAATGCTACTTGTGATAAAAAAAAAAATCCTATATCATTAATCAGCTTTATCAATGCAACTGCAGGATCAGGGGTTGAATTAAAATCAATAGTAAATTCAGCTAGCTCATCATGGCTTTGCTCCTCGTCCTCATGGACTACTTTTTCCTTTCCCTTGTCCTAATCAAGACTCCTTTGTGAGAGCAATATTATTAGCTCTATATTTAAAATCAATCCAAAATAGTAGTGAAGAATAAAACATAATAAAAAATATGCATTAGCATATTTCTTGTATCTAATTTGTATAGCAACAATGAGTTTTACCTATCGGAAAGAAGAACCATCACCGTCATGTGTATCCTGTGGTTGTTGATCTATACTATAGCCATGCATTTCAAAAAAAAACTCATTGATAAATGTTAAAACACATGTGATATTATTCTAAGTTAGCAAAATAATATACAAATTTAATAGTGTGTTTATCTTCATTGTTGTTAGTTGATTTTACATGTGCATAGTACATACCACCTCATCCATGATAGTGGCTTTGTTTGTATTTATGTGATTTAAATGGTAATCAATAAGAATCTCTTTGCCTCCACGTATTGATTTTATCATATATACAAATATGTGATTTCCCTTGTGTGCCTCAAATATACAATTGGGTCACTTCTTAGTTGACGTAGGCCATGTACTATTTATAAAACCTGCAATATTTACTAATGTTTTTGACCTTCCATCAATGTATATAGCTACTATTTTACTTTGTTCACTAACTTCTTGTTGTATATAATTTGCCGCGAGTGCATACCCACACATATTTTTTTATATCTAACAATCTAAGTCCAAATTCTATAATTATAGCAAGGTCTGACATACTCCATCAATTCAACAACCTTGTTGGAAGATACCTTAATGTCATCCATGGAAAATAAGCCCTAACCATGTAATGAGGATGGTGCTATGCGATATATCCTCTCTCTCCAACACAAAAATTAGTGTTTATTGGAGGAAGTTCATTGGGGACCCACTATTTCTATAGATTTTTGTACCTAAAGGGCACATTGGACTTGCTTTTACTCATATCATCATAAGAACATGACCCCCTTGAGCAAGGAAAAATTTCATGCGCTTATCGAATTTCTTTCTAATATTTTGACCTCGAGTCAATCTCCTTGATTTAGACATACTAAATGTCTCACTTTCTTCTTCCATTCCTACATTTTCCTCACTTGAGGAAGACAGATTTGACAAATACCTATTTGTTGGTACCTGGACTCCATGAAATAAGAGAGATAGGTGGCAATGAGAGAGATATTTTACATATGGTAAAATACATTAATATCTATGGGGTGTACTGACTTAAATACCTAATTATCCATGAGACTGTGTGGGATGCTTTTGAAAGGGCTTCATGTTTCTGCAATACTAAATCAATTGTCTTATGTTAGCTTAAAAATTCATGATACATATACTCAAAATTACATCAAATATTAGCATCGCATATGAACTATGAGTAGTAAAAGGTTATGATCATCATCATCATCCTCATCATCATCATCATCCTCATCATCATCATTGTGATCAATAGAAGCATCATCATCATGATTAATATGTCTGTCTACAAAAATATTGGACATGTTCTACTTAATGTTTATATCTGCACATATGGTTTTGAAAGGAAAAATTGGTATAATTAATGTGTATATCTGCAAAAATATTGGATGTTTTGTACTTAATGTTTATATCTATGCATATGGTTTTGAAAGAAAAATTTGGTGTAATTAATGTGTATATCTACAAAAGTATTGGACATGTTGTACTTAATCTTTATATCTGCACATATGGTTTTAAAAGAAAAAATAGGTGTATTTATGCCTCTTCATTTTGATTTTTTTCAAGGGAAGTTCATCAATGGTAATAGAAAACAAGAACTCATTTTCTAAGAGTTTACAATTGTTCAACAAAATTAATGCTTTACAAGAAAATGCACCTAAAGAACTGTTAGCTCAAAAGCAAGAACATGGTGTTGATATTAGATCTACCTTGCTAACTCCTAATGGGTTGGGCTATTATTATTTGTCCCCATCACATTCACTTTGATAGCCATGTTAGGGAGGTGATCTAACCTGTTTCATCCTCATGACTTTGAAGTCCTTAATCATTATCTTGGGTGCTCAAATTAATGTCCAAGACATTTGCACCTTAGGGCCCTATTTGATCATCATTTAAAAGGGCCTCAATATTGACCACAAAATTTCTCTCAATATGCTTAGAGTTTTAGAGGTAATGTCACTCAACACTTCACTAAAGTTATTCTTCAACATCCTTGGCTTCCATTGTTGGGCCAACATATGGAGCCTTTATATCCAACCATTTGTTATAAGTTGGGGAATGCACTTCATGCCTGACATGCAAGTGATGTATCTACATGTGCAATTTTATCACCTTGAAAAATTGTATTTGTTCCTGCTAGCTGGGAATAGCTAATTGTTCAAATTATTTTCACTTGAAAATTTGTTTCTCCATCTTCAACTAACCTAAATCCTTCCTTCTCCCATTTGTATTGTTTCTCTATTGTTATATATTGTAGAATAGATTTTTAATTACTTTCTTTGTGTTTTTATGATGCATAGAAAAGCCCATATCATCTTAGGATAACACTAAGGAAAGTGGTTTCAAATATATGAATTAAAAACACAAAAAGGAGTTCAATTAAATAAATAATTTGTGTGTCCAATGATATTTAATGAAATACTAAACTAGCTAACCATCATATACTTATAATGATCAAAGTATGCACAAAGTAAAATCTTGGTACATAAAATTTCAACAAAAATAGTGGGAACAAAATTCAAATAGGGAGTCATATTCCTAAAGAAAAAAATTCATAATATGAAATATGAATTACAATGAAGAGATAACTCAAACTAAATTTATAGTATAATAGAGCTAGATATGCAAGTTAGAAGTGTGTGATATGCACAATGTATAAACTAGAGCCCAACTAGACTAAAATATTATAAATTTAGGCTCAATTAAGTGAAATTAAGTTAGAGCATGAATGTACAAACATATTCTTGATTAATGTATAAAAATGTCTATGATGATATTCTTGAACATGAAGGTAATTAGTTAATGCAAGATTGCAAACTCTCTAAGCATGGAATGCATGAATAGGTCCTAACAACAAAATACCTTATTAAGTAACCTTTCACAATGAAAGCCTCTCAAAGTGAAGAAAAAGGAGCAAAACCACATGGTCAAAAAACCCTCTCCAAAAGTGGGAGATGTAACTATATGAAATGTAAAATAAAGGGAGGCCTCAAGAGGACCCCTCAAAGACAAACTCCTTCATTGGAATAATCAAACACAACTAAAGATAGCATGGAGATGCCAAAGGCTTTACAAAGATGCTTAAAAATTGTTCCTCTATCAATTTGTACTCCATGTGGAGAATATCATCTTGAATCAATTGTTAAATATAGTGAACATGTGGATTTCAATACACGTAATCCTCTAATGCTCCACTAGATTGCAGTGTTGCACAAAATGTGGATAGCACTCTAATTATCACACGAAAGAATAATGAGACCATTAGGAGGAAAGAGAAACTCTATCATCAACTAATTAAGCCATAAAACCTTTTGACTATTAAGAATTGTTGCTTTGTACTTAGCCTTTGTAGATGATAATGCAATTAGAGATTAATTCTTCCAAAAAATGCAATAAGGCCTAAACCAAGATAAATAAATAAAACAAAGCTAGAAGTAGACTTTTAATCATCGAAATCACAAACCCAATCTAAATATTTGACACCAATGACGTAAGAGTCGATTAATGAATAGTATGTACCTCAAAATGTATTTTATAGTCTACCACTAACTCATGTGGATCATGAGAAATGTGAGCATGTAAAGGTCAACCATAAAAGAAATATTAGAACAAGTATGTGTTAGTTATAAAATATTGCTAAACAAAATATCAACTAATAAATAAGTGTTATTGGTATTCAAAATAATACCCAATTGAAAGAGTGTGGCAGTAGGCTTGGAATCAAGCATGCCAAACCTTTGCAAGCATGTCACTTTTGTTGACAAATGAAAATCAAATGGAAATATTGAACAACCTCAATCCCAAGGAAATGGTGTAGATGCCCAAGATCTCTCATGTCAAAAATCTCCATCAATGTTCACTGAAAACTTTGAATCATAGAGTGAGATCTATTTGTAAGGACCAAATCATCTACATATAATACCAAGATAAAATTATACCCCTCTTGTTATTTCCCTTTTTCTAAATTGAGTGTAAACTATGGGATTGGAATGACAATGAGTGAAACTAGAAGAGAGAGAAAAAGAGTTCTTCTTCTCCTACCAAGCCCCACAGACTTGCTTGAGGCCATCTAATGAATATTGGATACAACAAGAAACATAGAATTCCTAAAAAAATCCCTACGGTTGATCAATATAGATCTCCTCATGAATATTTCTATGCAACAATGCACTCTCTACATCTATTTGAAAAATTCACCATCCCCATGATGTTATTGTACAATAAGTAAAATGATGTGGAGGTCAATGTTATGGAATATGTATGTAACTGGATCATTTTTGGTAAAGTTGATTGTTCATTTTATGGTACCTAATCTCATGATAGTTCTACAAGAATTTGTAATCAACCCAGCGAATCAGTAACTAGACCAATTTAACTGGGTTATGGCTTGTTTCTTTCTAAAAATGTCTTCTATAATATGTTTTTGCAAAATTTCTTGCAAAATCTGCCCATTTTTCATGGTCTGCATCATTTTTGTGTAGGATCTTGATCTAAGTCACTTAGCACAGGTTGAGTGAGTTTTATTTTTTTATTTTTTGGATTCTGGAATATGTATATAACTGGATCATCTTTGGTAAAGCTAATTGTTTGTTTTATTGTACCTAATATGATGACAGTTCTACAAGAATTTGTAATCAACCCAGCTAATCAGCAACTAGACCAATTTAACTAGGTTATGGTTTGTTTGTTTCTAAAAATATCTGCTATGATATGGTTTTGTAAAATTTCTTGTGAACTCTGCCCATTTTTCATGGTCTACATTATTTTTGTGTAGGATCTTGAGGTAAGTCACTTAGCATGAGTTGAGTGAGTTTTATTGTTTTATTATTTGGATTCTAGAATATGTATGCAACTAGATCATTTTTGGTAAAGTTGATTGTTCATTTTATTTTACTAATCTGATGACAGTTCCACAGGAATTTGTAATCAACCCAGCTAATCAGCAACTAGACCAATTTAATTTGGTTATGGCTTGTTTCTTTCTAAAAATATGTGCTATGAGATGTTTTTGTAAAATTTCTTGTGAACTCTGCCCATTTCTCGTGGTTTGCATTATTTTTGTGTAAGACCTTTAGGTAAGTCTCTTAGCATGAGTTGAGTGAGTTTTATTATTTTATTGTTTGGATTCTGGAATATGTATGCAGCTAGATCATTTTTGGCAAAGTTGATTGTTCATTTTATTGTACCTAATCTAATGGCAGTTCTACAAGAATTTGTAATCAACCCAGCTAATCAACAACTAGACCAATAAAACTAGGTTATGCCTTGTTTCTTTCTAAAAATATCTGCTATGATATGTTTTTGTAAAAAAAAATGCAAAATCTACCCATTTTTCATGTCTGCATTATTTTTGTGTAGAATCTTGAGGTAAGTCACTTAGCATGGGTTGAGTGAGTTTTATTATTTTATTATTTAGATTCTAGAATATGTATGCAGCTGGATCATATATGTAATAAGAACCTTAAAAAAGATCTCTTTGAATATATAAAGAGATGTGTTTAGAAGGAAAAATAAAGACATACATGTTTACAAGGAAAAGAAAAAAATATTTACATATGTACCTCTTCTCACCCTTGAAAAAAATCGTAGAGAAAGGGCATGGTGTGACAATGAAATTGCAGAGCAAGGGCATGACATGATAATGAAATTGTAGAGCAAGGGCACGACAATGAAATGTAGAGATCACGAAGGCATAGCAACCAAATGCACTGATCACAAGGACCACAACAACATTCATAGTTCTACACCCTTGTTTGGAGCTCTCCACATCTTTCGTGTGTAGCTCTCCAAAATCAAAACAAATGGAAAATGATTTTCCTATTTTCTTTTTTTTGCTTTATGCTTGTGAGGGCATCATAATTACAACACCAACATCGATATTGTGACGATATCGAGGACAATTGCAAAAAAATATATGAAAATGACCAAAAATTACACTGCTATCGCAATTTAACCCCAAATGTTGTAGTCCCACTATTGTCTGTCACTTGGTTATTTATGAAATCAGGATGGGGAATTAACAAAGAAGCTAATACTACCAAGAAGTCTGCCTTATCATTCTATTCCTAGGGAATTGCTTCAATTGCAAAAGCATCAAAACCTTCAATCTCATCCCATACACGATTTCTATAGTGCTTTAACCTTTGATTCCTCATTGAGAACATGTCTTTAACTTGTTTCACTATTAAATTAGCATCACCTCTTGCTTTTAATAGTTTGAAATTTCTTCTCTTGGCTTCTTCTATGCCTAGAAGTAAAGCTTCATATTTTGTTGTATTATTAGTATTTTCAAAGGCAAGTTTATAAGAAGAAGGGAAATTCTCACCATCAGGTGGTATGAGAACCACACCACCCCCAGATCCATTTGAGTAATAGCTCCCATCAAACTCAAGATTCCACAGTGAGTCTTCTACTACTGATTTCTCACCTGTTTTCTCATTTTCAAACAAGATCAAATAGTTAGCAAAATCAATCTCTTGATAAAGGATTTGAGATTTGGGGTCATCAGATGGAAAGACTATATATGTGGCTTTGGCTTCAGGTAACAAAGTTACTTTCTCCTTCCCCACAGGTATAATAGCTTGGGACCAATTCATTTTAACTTCCCCTCCCAAGCTATGATAGAAAGTCTAGCTAAGAAGCATACCATAACTTGTAGGAATGTCTAGTACTAGGATGGTGAGCTTAATTATTTTCTCAGGGTAAGTAACTAAAGACACTTGAGCATCTTTAATTTGACCTATTAAAGGTACTTGTTTTGAATCCGTGGAATAACATTTGCCAATTTTTTTAGTAAAAGGAAGAACTAAATCTTTTGCTACTGCTACTAGCATTATATTATCAGAAGCACTTGAATCTAAGATACACTTGCTTAGCTTAAAGCCATGAAGAAAGAGGGAGACATATAATGGATCAAGTTTGTGATTATAGGAAGGTTCAAGACTAATTTTGTCTGGTTGGATTGTATCTTCCTGTTTATTGGATGTTTGTGTCTCAGATTTCTTACCCTTGGAAGATTCCTTCTTCTATTGAGCAATTGTTTCATTGTCTCCCAAAACCTTGAATTCATTGATCTATTTAGCTGCTTTGTCAAGAGATGACTGATTAAAGTATTCAATCAATTTATTAAGTTCACAAGGATTCATTCTCAAATATTCTGTAGGAGAAATTTGTATCCTTGATGCTTTACCAAACTCAACAATGTCAAATGCAGAATCAGAATTGGCCCTTTTTAAGATTTGAGGAGTAGTTGTTAAAACAGGTGATGACTTACCTTCAATTTCTCCCTTTTCCTTTTGTTCCTTGGTCTGAGTAGGAGTTGTATTATTTTTAGCATGAACATCAGCTATTGCAGTTCTTTGCCCTCAGGTCAACACCGAACATGAAGCCTCTTCCAAGGTTAATAAGATGTCATTACCCCTGTCAGAATTAGATTCATACTCGAGGTAATAGCTTACTAAGTCGCCAGGTTCCTCAGAAGGTTCTTCCTCTATTATTACATTAGTGGAAGCTGCTTTTTCTACTTCAAGTTGTTGATATCTAATATTTTCAAGGCAAGAACTTCCCTCATGATCATTTGTAAGATGAAAAATACACATGTTGTTTTTGCTAGGTGGAGCTTCAATTTGTAATTTTTGTTGACTTAAGCGTAATGTAAGTTGTTTTCCCTGAAAACTACTTTGCCCTAGATATTTTCTTGGAATATCTTGGTAATGAGTGTTCATTTTAGGGAGTTGTTTCTTAATACACATCACATCATTAAAGAGCTTTTGAACTAACATGTTTGATTTTTCTGAGGAAGGTGGTTGAATTTTAGAACTCTGCATCTCTTTTTTCCATTTCCCTACAGCTAAAAGGTCATCTTCTAGTTCAATTGCCAATCTTTGGGTAGCTTCAACATCTACTACTCTATTTCTCCTTAAGTGAAAACTGATGTCTAGAAACATTGCATTAACAAAGAATCTTTTACGATTTTCATCATTGGGTCTCTTGGAAGTAGAAATTTTGTGAATTATTTTATTGAATTTTGCTACAAAATCCATCATGGGTTCATGTACTTCCTTTTTTAACTGGGTTAATTGAAGTAGCAAGGTGTGTTCATCATTAGCAGATTTGAATCTATCTTCAAAAGTAGTATGCATATGATTCCAGTCAGTAATGGACCCTTGAGGGAGATGATGAAACTAGTTTGCTACATCATCAATTAAGGTATGTACAAATAGCCTCACATCCACATCTTCATGTGCAACCGCAAGGACTGCACATGCAGTATTAAAAGCATTAACATGTTCATCAGTTGATTTCTTTCCACCACCATAAAATTTGGGTAACACTTCTCTAGCACCTTTAGGGAGTGGATGTAGGTTACCTCCAAGAGCCAAAGGACCTACTTGTACACCCCACGAGTTAGCAACCATCCTAGGGGGAATGAAATTCAAAGGTTGGACATTTAAATGAGAAGGTATTAATGTCCCTAGAAAAATTAGGGCTTGAAGGCTTGCAGTTACGGGGGTTGATTTCTTAGGAGAAGTTGGCCTACTTTTACTCTTGACAAACTTCTTTCGCTTCTTGGAGAGATTAGGGGAAAAATTAAGGCTCTTTACAAATTCATAAGACTCATCAATAAACCCCTTCATTTCTTCACTTCGAGTATACTTTTTACTAGCCAGTTTATCACAATATAGACCAACATTCAACACTCAGAATGGCCTTGGGATTAGTCTATCAACTATCACTTCTTTGTTGGAAATTGGTACACCTCTAATGAGTTCTTCCCTTTCTTCTTCTCTTTCAAGCACTTGATTAACCTGTGTAAACTATTTTAGGCTTGTTTTGAGTTTCTAGGCTTGTGCACTTAGGTCAGAAACAATGTCCTCTTAAGTATTACCAAACCCTAAGCCTGGTTGAAGTATTGGGGAAAATTTGTGATGAGGTAAAACTATTTTAGTCTTCCCCAGCAGAGTAGCCAAAAATTGTTAGTAAATAGTTTTTCTCATATGAGCTCATATGCAAAACAGAGAAAAAGTGTATACCAACAAATGAATTCCTATAAGGACTAAGGAATTCTCTGCTTAAAGTTTCTTCAATGAAAATAGGCGTAGCTACCTTTATTGCAAATAAAGAATTTTTGATCTTAAAACTCAACAGAATGACCTTTTCATAATACAATTTGCTGACATTGTTGAATCAACCTATTCTATCTCATCAATACAAAACAAAATTTTATGCTGAAGAACCACTCAATTTTAATTATCAAGATTATCCACATGACTGAAAATTAAATAATCAAGCAAGAAAATTTAATAAAGTTAACTTCTCATAGGATCCCAAGTTCTGAATTGACAATCTCAAAACCAGTAACAAACATAGGTAAGAGTTTTTGCATAAATAGTATCTTCAAAGATATTGATTTAAATAGGTAGACAATAGTATCTACTTACAAAGCCATTAACCAAAAATCAAATTGCAGATTTTTCTTTGTATTTGTAGAGTTTTGAAATGCTACATCTAAACTTGGAATTAAACCACAAACAAAAATAGTTTTGTCTATTGATCTGTTGGAGAATTCTAACCCCTATACCATACTAGTTATTACATATTTATAGGCATGGGGTTGGACAACTGCCAAAATTACCCCATCAGGAGTAAGTAGTCTCTTGGTTAACATAAATGTTAACCGAAAGGCAAGAAAAACAAAATGACAAAAGAAAGAACAACTAAGCAACTAAGTGTAACTGCTCCTTCCTATTAGGTAGCATCATCTTCATTGGCCATGCTCCTTACCGCTTTCCACATATCATAGGCAGTCAAAAAGGCTGAAATGATGGATTGATGTGGCAGGCCAATAGGGGCAAACCGTTGTTTCTAGATCTCCTTTTCTTTCTTTAGTTCAGCTACCTTTTCTTCATGCATTTCTAAGTGTTTTAGATTAATGATTAACATGGCTTCAGTATGCACTACATTAGAAAAATCCTGCTTAGTTGGTGCCTTCTTGTCCTATAGTTCTTTGAACTTTCTTTTAACCTCCTTGATTACCTCTTCAGATTGGGAAATGGAGTCATCTTCCTTACCTATGAATTGCTTGACAAACCACTTAAGGTCACCTTGGATAATATGATTTATGACCTTAAGTGCTTGCAGTGTTTCCTTAATCTCAGTCACCCCTTGTGTCAACGCTTCACTTCGCCATTCGATGTAGTCTTTAATAACATACAGGGCCTTTTCATCCAAACCGGCCATAGGGCATTTGGCCTAGAATTTCTACAATCCAAATTCTTGGACATCTTCTAGCCACATTACCACCTTTGCCTAGTTATTTATCTCCTTCTCATAGCCTTCATTGCTTTCTTCCACCTTCTTAGTAATGGTTGATATCTCCTTTGAAGCTTTATCCAGGTGACCTATGTGTTTTACAATGTCATCTAGGATGCATTGTACCCATTCTCTTGTTGTTTTCACCATGGCTTTACATTTGTGCAAGTTCTCCAGTGATTGTTGGTTAGTTGCAGAGCACACATCGACGATCGATGACATCTCATTGATCGATTTTGCTTTAGGATGAAGGGTAGCTTTAATATATTGTGCCATGTTCTTGATAGTTTCCTTCATCTCCTATTTTTCCTGTCCATCTTTCCATACTCTATGCACAATATTTTTATTGGAGGCTTCGAAGAATTCCATATCAACCTCACAGTTCCCTTTTCCCAGATCAACTTTAGTTATCTAGTAATCATGAGGAGCCAGGGACTTGCATGAGCTTCCATCTCGTGGTTTAGCTATCTCTGCTAACCAACACTCATAATTTTTATCAAAATTAATCCTTGCTTCCATTCTCACCTTCTTTACTTTAAGCATCTTTCCCAAGCACTTACTGACTAAATCATCGATCGGCATGGATGGAGGAACCATGCTCTTCTTTTCTACTAAAATCTCTAACCATTTAGGTGTGACCTGGTCCTTATCTATAGTAGGGGAGAATTTGGCTAAGGCAAGACTACTATCTTGACCCTCGGTATTTACTGGCAAGCTTTGAGGTTCCGGTACACTGTCTGCCATAGGTGGTTCTTCTGCAACCTCAAGATCAATTGTTATGGTACTCCTATTTATTGTGGTTGACACCTTCCTCTTGCTTGAACGGGTCACCCTCTTTGTCCTTGGAGTATCCTCTTGAACCTAAAGTTGAAGTGGCTATGGAACTGCTTCAACTTCAACTTCAACTTCAACCTGACCTACAACAGGATCATGAATATCTTGATTAGTGATCTATTTTTTCTTTTTGGGAGTCTTTTTACCTTTGCTTTTTGAAATCTTCCTAGAAATATTAGGAGTGGTAACACTTTTTGATTTTATCCATTTAGCAGTTCTAGCTAGCACATCTTTAGTATGGCAGTAAACATCATCTTCTTCCCTTCTTCCTCAGTCAATTTTGGGAATGGGCATGCACTCAATGTGATCAATGTAGAATGGGTCAAGCACCTCTTTAGAATCCTCCTCTTTCAGCCCACATGTATCTAGTTCCATGTTAAACATAATGATTTGTTTAATGGGTAGGCGTGACCATAGTCTCCTTATGACTTCAAATTTATTAAGGCAGTTCACCCAATAATCTTCTAATTGTGGGGTGTGAACAAAGGACGCTGCATTCTTAACATTATTTTTGACAAAAATTGTATAATCAAAATCTTCCCGAAAAGAGAAGGGTTTAAGGCACAAACGAGCCAATGATTCCTTTGCTAACATAGCTTCCTTTAGACTGGGGCATCTATAATGTCCAATTTCAATAGGGAAAAATAATGAAGAAGACCTCTTTGAAACTTGAAAAGACTACTACAGAGACAAATTGCTTGCATACTTCAAATAAAACCATAGAGTCTAAATAGTAACGAGGTAATTTCAATGGTTCACCAGAAAAGCCACCTATCCTAATATATGTGAATCTGGGAAATTGAATATAAAAGCAGCCGTAGATTTGCACAACTTGCATGGCTTCTTCAGACAACCTATCATTCTCATGACCTTGAAGTTCAAAGACCAACTTTCCTATAAAGACATCATTTACCCTTCTAAACTCTTTACATAACACAGCCTCCTAGAGATCGTTGTAGTACTGGTAAATGGGCACTTCATTGGTCCAAGGTGCATGTGGGATATTTTCCCATTCTTTAGACATTGCTAGGATATAAATCAGATAGGAAGATAAGAAAAATGGACCAAAGTTGTTGACAACTATTAAACCTTTATGCAAATTCTCAGCAATCAGGTTGGCTCAGTCAATGAACTTACTTCCTTCAACAATCTTTTGGATGAAGAAATACATCCAAGACTCCCAATGAAATGCATGTTCATTACCCTTAATCCTATTTAGGAGGAGTACAATGTCTGCAATTTCCTTTATGAAATGCTCAATAGTTAAAGGCTTGGGCAATCTGGAACCCCCTTCTGTAGGTTTCAGGAGCCAAGACTGAGCTACCCTGCTATGATAACTTCTTTTTCCTTCGGCATATAGGCACTCTTCTTCTTCGAACGTCCATGGCTCGTAGGGCTCTTTGTGGGGAATTCTAAAAGTTGAATAGACACTGGTTCTATTGATTTTAACTATTACCTCCCCTAAAACTTTCTTAATGCACCTGGTGATAGGGTCGTAATGGCTTGCACATTCAATAACAAGTTCTAGGCATGTGATTGCAGAGGGAAAGGCAGCGGCTTCCAATAACCCACTATTAGCTAACTTTTGATAAATGGGGCCTGACAAGGTATTTTTGGTTCTCTCAATAACATTAGACAAATTCTTATTTACCAAAAATGTATCACAAATTTCAGGCAAAGAACTGAGCAAAAATGGCTTTTCAGACTTGGGCATTTTAGGACAAAATAACATCATGATTATTATGAAAGACAGGTTTTAAAAGATACACCCTGAATTATCCCAAAACAAAGCAAACACGAATGAAATTGCAAAGGGTTATGCAACACACTTACAGTTTGACAAAGCTACAGCGTGCGATTCATTCTCCCTAACCAACAGCACTGGAACTTCTTTGCAAATGGCAAAATGATTGGGAAAAAGGTAAAATGAATGCATTTAAGGGATTATTTACAAGGAAATCGTAGGAAAAATTTGGCAAGTTAATGCAATAATTATTTATTCATGTGACATGCATTGGAAAAGACCTCCATGAGTGATTTTCTTTAAATGCCCATCAAATCCGCATGCTTACTGACATTATGTGTCATCATGAAATGACAAATTTAGCCTTTCGCCAACTCTTGCCGTATCTGAACACATACCGCCTTAAAATTCTTTATTTATAATCTTGCATGCCTTGGGAAACATTTTACTAGGACCCACCTTGCTTTTAGCTTGAAGATTGAAAACCTGCATGAAAACAAGTGTCAGTATGTAAAATTGACATTGAAGCTAAAGTTGAAGTTTCGGTTGATTGAGCTTCAACTTCAACTTCGTCTTCACTATGACTGACTCAAGGAATGGAAAAGGCTATGACACATGGAAGACTAACACGGGCTCGAACTTGAAGCTGAAGTAAACCAAAGCTTCAAGTTCAACTTCAAAGTTAAGAAAAGACTCAGAACTAAACCATGCCTGAGGCACGGGAAAAATACAAGTGGTAACACAAGACATTCACCATAAACTCAATTTGTTTGATCTCATAATACAAGTTATTGTAAGATCGTCACCTTACAATAACTTCTACAAATACAAGTGACATCATTTGGAAGTCATCACTTCCTCATGATGTACACAAGGTTAGGCCCATTAAGATCACATAGTAACGAGGTATATTCACGAATCATAGTCCTCTTGACTACTACAATTTATTGATCATGGAGAATTCATCTCAACATGGTTTACTCGCTTTGAATCAATATGGTTGAGATCATTAAAAATTTGATGAAACAATATCCTTTACCTGCTCCCTTTATTTTAAGGGTTGCCCATAATGAAATGCAAGACTCCCTCTAAATATTGATCTCCCTACGCTTGCAATAACATTCTTAGATAAGATAAGATAAATTTATTAATGTCCAACAAGAGACCACAAGGCTCTATGGGACTGAAAAAACATACAAGATAAAAGACTACTAGTTGCAAGAGCACCAAATGGTGCCGAGGAAAGAAGCAAACAGGAAAAGCAAGAGAAACAAAAAGAAGCAAAGAGCACAAGAATGAGGCAAGGACTAGGGGTCCTTCCTTGGTAAAAACAAAGCCAAGCATTGAAGGGTACTAACTAGGGCAAGCAGGTGCCCTAAACAACTGCCGAGAAAAGTTGGGAGGGTGTTGCTGATGAGTATAACAACAACAAGGTCTCACAGATCAGGAGTGGCTAGTGATATTGGCACTAGAAGGTCATTTTGTCCCACGAGAAGGAGATGCAGGAGAGAAGAAAGTAGTGATAAGTTGAACCGAGGTCACTCTTTGGGGGAATAAGAGCTACAAGGTGTGGTCACGAAGCTACATAGTATCTCTGAGGTGTAGTGCAAGGCATCTCTAGTCCATGTAGCTGAAAAACACAATGAAGGAGCTACACTCCCTAAATAAGCAATAGAATCTCCCACAAATCTCATAGTAGGTAGGATAGTGAAAAATTAAATGGATCTCCACCTTAGTCGTGCCCAAGGTACATAAGTGACAAATCTGGTTCTCTCTATCCATGTATTGATCTATTTGAATCCAAAACCAATGGGAGCCAACCCTAAAGGAGTTGTCGAGACAAATAGCTGGAGGGCATAATAATATTGTTTCAAATGACTAGAAAGTTCTCATCGTAAAAGGCCATCTTCGGGTGTACCCTGCCTGCAGGTTTACACCAAGTTGTGGTGATATACTATCTATAAGTGTCAAGTCTGACATGTTGGTTCAACTCCTGCTGAGACTAGAGGAGATAGGCAGGAGCATCGAGAGAGAACTAGAAGGGAGGGAGGTGGTCAATATCAATCTTGCTCGAGCTCAACAAAGATGAAGCCTACATGCACCAACAACGGGCCCAAGGGGACAGATCGAAATCCACCACAATAACAGAGGAGCAATAAGCCAAGTAAGAGTATCTCAACCGATCACCCCCAGAGTTAGCAAAACTACGAAGATGGTGAAGAAACCAAATTAGGTCAAAAATAGAAGCCAACCTACAAGGATAGGCCCCAAAATCGGCTACCATAATAATATTGTGGGGGGTGAACCAATGACATATGATAATACACCAAAGAAAAAGGGTCTAGACATGCGCAATGGAAGCCCAATAAGAATCAAGGAGAGAGTGCACCCAAAACACTAAACCATAAAGAATTGTCAGTCTAACCAAGGAGTCCAAGAGGGACAACTTTGATGAAGTTTCTTGGAAGTGATGTCTAAGACATTGTCTCTTGAGCATGGCAAGGGAGCCCATACCCTTGCAAACCCTAGGCTAGATGGTGGGTCTCAAACTGAAGTGAGGTCCAAAGAACTTGACCCCAAGGTATGGATATGATGTAGTAATCTCAATCTCATGACCTTGGAAGTCGAAGTGCAGATGAGAGGTCTTACAGCAATTGAAGACCATAACTCGAGTCTTTCTCAAGTTTGCAAAGAACTGACGAAGGTCACAAAAGGAGGTCAAGCTAGCAAGGAGTCTCTGAAGACTCTCAAGAGAGGAGGCTAGAAGAATTATGGCATCGACGAAAAAGAGAAAGGAGATCAAGACATGATATAGGTAGCAACCATCCACAAGGAGAGAGGAGTCTCTGAGGAAGGTCTCCAACTCATCAATATAAATACCAAACAAAGTGGGGGAAAGAGAGCAGCCCTGTTTCACCCCAATGGTGCTCTGAATAGGGGTTGAGAAACCCCTCTGACATCTTGAATCTACTTGTAACACTCTCATATAATCTCATAATGGCAATCAACAAAATTTGTGAAATACCAATGTCTCTCAATCTATAGAAGAGGGCAACCAGCGGGATGGTATCAAAGGCCTTATGGAAGTCCATGAAGCAACAGTAGACTTTTGTCGAGCGATGACAAGCCTCCTCAATGATGGCCCGTAATGTCAAAATATGGTCCATGGTCTGGTAATCAACCCAAAAACTAGCTTGATCCTTAGCTCTACACGCTCCCTTTTCAAGTTCACTAGAAAGAATAATCTTCAAAGTCATAGCATAGAGCTTAGAAAAGGTGTGTCCAATCATGATAGTTCTATAGCTACCTAGATCCGAAGCCGAGTTGATTTTGAGAATCAGATAAATGATGTGCCTTGACCATGAGTGGGGGAAGCTGGTGCAAACCACACTATTGAAGAGTAGAGGAAAAACAAGATAGGGACGTCAAGATTGAGGACCTCAAGTTGAAAACCCTCCTTGTCCACAACTCTACTAGAGCTCATGAATCTGATCACCTCATGAATAATGGACGGGGTGAAGAGGTGGCAACTAGGAGGTGGGGTAAAGAGGAGAGGAGACTGACCAGGGATATCATAGAGAGTGGAGGCATGGGCAGTGAAGGAGTGGAGGTTGAGGGTGGAGGGTGGAGGGCAAGGAGGAGTAGCGGGGAGCAAAGTATGTCAGAAGAGCTTCGGGTTGCGGGATAAAGTGTCACAAAGGGAACAACACTAGGAAGAAATGAACAAACACTTCTTATAGACAAGGAAACAACTATAGGAGCAGTGAATACTAATGAAATCATCGGAGTGTGACAAGAACGCAAAGCATAGACGGCGGTGGAAGGATTTATAGACATCATTGAACCAGCAATTCATGGGGCAAGTGCTACAATAGAAAGCATGACAACGGGGGCCATGGGGGATGGAGAGGAGAGCAAACTCCCATATCACAGTAGCCATAACGTCAAACATGGAGGAGACCTCACAAGATAAGAGGGAACCAACCGGGGGAAGGAGTCATTGGAGATGGAAGAGGAAAAGGTCACCATCACTCTCAAGGAAGCGAATGTGGATAGGGGTGCAAATAGGTACCTATTGGGCACAAGAGGGGGGGTAGATGAAGAAAGGAGGCAAATGACGGTGGGAGAAGCAAAGCGCGAGACTGAGAAGAGCATGGTTTGTCAAGGGAAGGTGGGTGACGGTGAAGCGACGAATGAAGGAAATGAAGGGGCCACAATCGAGGGCATAATCCACAACAATGACACCTCCATCGTGGGGCCTACAAGTGAACAACTCGGAACCGTGAAAGCAAGGGAGGCCATTCAGAATTACCAAGTCGGAGGACTCGCAGAGATGGAGAAGGTGACAACCGTGAATAGAGAGTGGCCCTTGACAATCCTCTAAGGTGTGGTGAAGACCCAGGAAAGCATGATCTATCTCATAAGTGCAAGTCCAATCAGAGTAGTGGTCGTGCATAGGAATCTGTAAATCTTTGGTTTGGGCATTAAAATCCCCTAGTAACATGATGTCGCCCATAACCGCAAACTTGGAGATGCACTCCTACAAGTCAAGGAATGGGTCCTTGTCCTCCACATTGTGAATGGAATATAGGGAAGTAGCAAGCTACGATAAATATGTCCCTCTGAAGCAGACTAGTAGGACTAATATGGATCCACATGAATCTAGCATGGATGTCGATATGGACTAAAGAGGTAGCACTAAAGAGATCATCTCTAACCAAACAACCCACACCACCTGATCCCTGAACACCACCAGAGGCCCGCACCTCCTTCCTACAAGTAGATAGGCACTAATACCCAACAAAACTCAAAGAGGATGAACGAGACTCGCATGCGTCTCGATGATGACCAGGATATCCACAAAACCAACATCATGGAGACCCAAGAGGGACCACAAAGAGTCATTACCATTCTAGCAGTTGACAAGAAGAGAGTCAGAGTAGGATCCACCCTTGACCAACTACTAGCGAGAATGTCATGTGGCCTTGGGGGTCTGTCTCGAAACCCACCACTAGAAGGAGAATCGCAAATAACTACCCTAAGATTATAGATAATTGCCCACTTACCATTACGCCTAGCCTCATCTACGAGGATCTTGGAATGCTTCACATAGTTCTTATAATATATATTGAAATACAAATAAGAGAGACACTAATATAATTCTCAAAATGAGATCTTTCCAATAAAATATAGATAAAATCTATACTTTGAACATATATACATATATTTCATTTATATAGATTATTAAAATCATCTTTTCAATAATAATTCTAAATTTTCCTGTTATACCAATTATCCTAGAAAGATATGTAACCATAATAAGAAATAATCTTATTAATTA
Source organism: Cupressus sempervirens (assembly GCA_028749045.1). Taxonomy (NCBI): domain Eukaryota; kingdom Viridiplantae; phylum Streptophyta; class Pinopsida; order Cupressales; family Cupressaceae; genus Cupressus; species Cupressus sempervirens. The sequence goes on from CM053789.1 coordinate 382,995,475, forward strand.
TTGATCATTGATCATTTTAAATTAATACATATCTCAAATATATATATAAATGTATAACTATACCGCAATATCTTCAAATTTAGTTATATATCATACTTTACCTTACTAATCTCATTGCCCAACATTCTACCTCTTTAATAAGTGGCTTCATCACCAATCTCTATTGGAGTCCATCCAAGTTGTTCATACTTACCCCTCATCAATATGTTTACCCATTACTCTTGTCCAATTTAATAATCGTGTCATCTTAGGATGAATTTTGCCATCTTAGTATAAATTTTGCAGGTTTAATCACCCCTGGCTTAAAGCACATTGAGAGATAATTTCATCTACCATTGAAGGTGGACAGTACGTAATATTTCATCTCCTCCTTATTTGGGTTTCCTACCTTTTCTTTTTATTACCCCTTTGTCACCCTTCTAATGGAGTTTGACTTTGATGTTAGTGTCACTCAAGTGGGATGTCAATCCATTTTAGGTGTTATTCGGTTTTCCAACTACCATCTTTAACATGTCTTCCACTCGTCTTCTACCATTTTTTACTGAGATTAATAATGTTTTAATTCCTTACGTATGTCATTTGGGGTCACAATGTATTGGGTCTGATCAGACCACCCACTCGGTGCTATCCAAGTAGGCCTCCTAATAAAAATTCTAACTTGTTTGCTACCTATCGATGACAACGTAAGCATGTCTTCTATTGCATGTAGCAAAGGGCCAATCCAATAGTTTGTCACTTTATTTTTCAAATGCCTTTTGTTTCTAATACTCTTCTCCATTATCATTCTCCACGTCTCTGTATCTTCCCTGTTTATTATTATTTATTAGTCCCTGCCTATATAGGTAGGGAACTAATGTTTCCACTAGCGTGCTGCAATTAATTTTTAATTTTTTCAGAGATCGATATGTAGTATTCAAAAGGTTTCAAGTGAATTATTTTTTAAATATTTTTATGTGTATTAAATACAAAATTCTTATTGGTCACAGGGCATTTTCCTCAGAGTTAAAATGATTTCCTTACTCGAAAAATAGCTAAAAAATGTCAGCGTCGTTCTAGAAGCCTCTCGTAAGTTCTACATCCATGGAAGTCTCGAGAGTGCTCGGCAGCAGCACCCCAGTTCCTCCATGCCACTGCTACTCTTGTCACAAATAAACTTTTCCAGCATTATTTTAACCCGGTTATGGTCTGAACCAGAGATTCCTCCATCTGCACAAAAAAAAAAAAAAAACTCACCAGAATTACAGTCAGCTCAAGGTACTTATATCTAATATTAACTTAATAATTATTTACAATCTCCCCAAAACATAGCTACCTCAAATTTAGACGGTAAAGCGGCCAGTATAAGCCCACTTAACATCTGCTTAACATCTGAATGGGACGATTTTATTTTAATTCTAAAAAAATAAAAAATAAAAAATTACAATAAAATTGTGAAGTATATAAATTAATAAATTAAATTATACATTGTAATAGTAAATTGTGAAAGATAACAAATTAATAGAATTATAAAATAAAAAATAGAGTATTAAAAATAATTATTTAATAAAATAATCAAATTAAAATATATAAAAATTAAATAAATTGTAAGAATATAAGTTATCAATAATAATAATTCAAAAATGATTTTATGTTTGTTTGAGTTTGTATTATTTTTAATTTTCTAATTCTTAAGTTAACTTGAATCTCAGAGTAAATTTGATAGAATAAGACTATAGCCTTATAGTTGGTAATCTATGTTTTATGGGATGTCAAGTCAATAAATAACCAGCAACACTTTTCAATAGTAGATATTAATGTTGTGATTTGAATTCAAAATATTCTAGATGTTAAACAACAATATTTTTCAAAGTTGGGAAGCTTAATGAATGTTAAACAACAATATTTTTTTAAAGTTAGGAAGCACTTGTTGAAAGTAAATTTCTTGTTAGGTTATAGTTGTCGTCCTTTTTCCTACTAAATATGTAGGACATTATACAACTAATATACAATATTATAACATATCCTACTTTTGAATTTTTGAAAATTAATAGAATATATCTATTAATATTATTTTCTAATTGTTCAATTCAATTTGAAAAAATACATTTAACCATTTTAAATTTCTTAAGTTTTTAGAATACTAAATTGAATTAAAAATTACTAAATAAAATTATGTGAGGTAAATTTTTTGAACAATGAAAATATATAATATAATTTTAACAATAGATGTTTATATACTTACAAATTGTATTACAATTTTCTTAATAGATCATTTAAAAAGTTTTTATTTATAATTTATTTTTTTTAATAGATTATTTATAAACTTCAGCAAATGGAGCCAATTTATAGTATTAGTAGTGTTATTGATATTTTTTATACATCAAGGCAAATTACAGTCCTATAGAGATTTGTCATCAAGATAAATTGGGCTCCTTTTTGCTTAACCCATAGTCACCAAGGAACATATATGTTGAATGATTTTCACTTTTGTCCATTATTTCTCTCCAAAATCATTAAAATATATCATATTATATTTAAAATTTTATATGATTTATTTTAATTTTACTTATTAATATATTTAATATGGAAATTAAACTTAAAATTTTACAAAAATATATTATTTTTAGAAATAGTATTTCTCAATTATTATTTTTATTATTATATTTACTATATAAATTAAAATTTAAAAAAAAATATACTCATCGTATAAATTAATATGCATTACAAAATTATATATTATGCAATATATGATTTTACTTATCTTCAAATTGATTTGATTCATTTTAAATTAATGAATATGACACATTCACTTCATACACTTAATTTACATGTCAATCCATATTTAAAATTTTAAATTGAAGTGTATTATTTTTTTCCATGGACTCTAGCTCTACGAGAGCTCTTGTTTCTTTTATGTCCATTTGTCAATGCATTGATGATCTGACGGGTCAATGAAGACGTGTTCCACTTTTACTTTTGGTCACTCTTAAACCTAGACGATGACTTGGATTTGGTTCATTTTTTCCTATTCGCTCGTCTTTCAACACCCGTCCTCTCCAATTAGTGTCGCCTATCCTCTTGAATGGTGATTGGACTTATTCGCCAGCCGGGTATATGTCTGCAATTCAAGATGTTGATGATCTCATATATAACTGGAATAATTGTTTTGTCATGTATTGATTATATTTTTTCTTTGTGCAATGCTCGCAAATGCTATATGTGCTCATATGGATTTAACAAAATTAAATAATCTATATATCTGTCATCGTAGCCAATTATTAGCCTCTTATTATAGTTCCTTACAAAATACTCCACGATTTACATATGCTCAGATCAAATTTTACTTTTAGATTAAATGATCTGTCCCCTATCGACAACTTCCTCCAACGTAACAGATACAAAATTGGTGCATATTCTTATTTTTCTTGTTCGATGTATGACCCATCTTTGAAAAGTTGCTTCATCTTTGATATTCATGTTCCTTTCTCATTAAAGCTTTCGCTGCTGCTCTGATATATTCTCCAATATAAAATGATAAAAGGACTTCGGTCTGACTATAGTCTTTAGAAAATAAATGATATGATATGATATAATGCCAGACATTATTAATTCTCCTGCTATAGAATTTCAAATCCCTTTTTGACATCAGCAATAACAAGAGTGTTTGCAGTAAGTATATGAACCAATCACAAACTTCCAACCTGACTCTAATACCATGTTGATTTTTTTAGACCATTACAAATGTACTAAGCACTGCCTATTTGGTATGTGTTTGCTAAGTGCAGAAAAGACATGCCATGTATATTGGTTATTCTAAGTTAATTGTCATTGGACAATGGTATATACATGTATATGTCTGTAATGCGCACACACACACATACATACATATATACACATGCATATATATACACATACATATACATATATACACATACACACACATTTATATTTGACAATTAATCAATTGCAATAATGTTTAACCAATAACCGTAGAGGCATCATCTCTAAATCAATTCAATCTGACTGAAGCTAAAACATCAACAGTTTCTTACCATGATTTCTTCTTCTAGCTCATATCATATTTCTTCTGGAGTTGTCGTCTTAAGAGTGAAGAAAATGTAATTCATAATGTGATGAGTATATGCATATTATAACGTACACAACACAATATTAGGGTTTGAACATTGAAAACTCATCAGGGTTATAACGTTGATGTTCTTATCATAGCTCACGACTATTACGTTGCATCCTCTTATTTCACTCTAACTAACTTACAATAGACATATTAGCTGTATAAAAAAACAAAGCAATGAAAAACAAATGCCAAGAATTAGTCTGAAAAACAAAACTGGGGCCAACATGTAGAAGTTTCATGATTTCAAAAACGCATAATAAATGTTTTGTGCTTGCTTCTGACATACGTAAACAGCACGATGATAATTCATTAGAACTTATTCTTTCTTATGAAACCATTCCCGCCCAAAACTTCAAAATTGAACCATTCTTGTTCTTTCTTCAAAACCGCATGGTGTAACCGTTTCTTTTCCAGCAGTTGACTATTATTCTTTTCCGACAACCCCAACCTCCTCAGTTAATGAATGTCATTTGTGTCCTTTAAGATCTCTTTGACCGAAAATTGAAGTCGTTATCATTGGACCCAACCCCAATGGATGCCCATGTGTGTCAAGGCATGTCTATTTTCCCCATGTACCATGTATTATTTTGTGTCAGGACAGTTGCCTCCCTTATATTTCCTCCCCTCCACTGAGCATGTTTAATTGGTAAACTTTGATAATAAAAAATAGATTCAATTGTCTGTCTACTTAGTTTCAACAAGCATTTACCTTTCAAATATGATCAAAACCAGGGATAGATTTAAGCTCCAACCCTTCGACCAGGGGAAAGCTAGAGAAATCATGCTTGCTATTAATAAGAACTGTCCTTACAGCCTAAAATTGCAGATAAATTTCAAGCCTACTTAAGAATATGGGTCTGAAAGCTCCTCCCCTGCCACTCTTAATAGAAACAATACTATGCTTTGACAACAAAGAGTATATGCTTCAGAGCTTAAAAATCTTTTAAGTGAATTTGTTTTGTGCTTTCATTAAGGGGTGCAATAAGAAAAAAATTGAATCTGCAGAAACTGAAGATTATAAAAACATCATTGCTCTTGGTTTCCATATGTTAACAACTATGCAAATCTTCAAAGAGAATTCTCAGCAAATCTATATTAATATACACCAAAATCCAGCTTACTGGAAAGGCTGGGACATTATGGTTATCCTTACCAAGAAAAAGCATCCCGAAAATATTGATTAATGGTTACCTACTGTCTGGGCTGCATGAACACCTTTCTGGTATTAGCATTGAAGTACTACCAAGCAGCCCTTAATGCAATTTGACATCAGTAGGACATCGATGTCTTGATGGTTTGGCACACTTTCTGCTACTTTGGCCTTTTCAGGATGAGGCCCTTTTGATTTGCAGAAGCATTACCACTCTTGGTTTTGCTGGTTTTCTTTGACTCTCCCTTCCTACTCCCAACTAAAATATATACCTTTCACTTCCTCGTAATCTTCTATTCTCATTCATAATGCACAATTTCCAATCTTCAGAGTTGGGTTAAAATTTCATTGTTCGTTAGCCAAATTTCTTATGTCATTTTGTCCTAACTAAGATTATTTATAGGAGATGCATATCACAGAGGACACATGTAAGCTTTGGTAGTAGTTATAACTAAAAAAGCAGTGATCAACAATGGATCTCTTTATTCATCTCTTGCTCAAAAATGACACAGTACTCCAAAAATGCCATAAACCCTACATTACAGTGAATGCATTTGAAATAAAGTCAGTGTGTAGACATTTTACCAAGTCCTATTATTAGACCATATTACAACATTTTACTTGCCAGTACTCGACCATTATGAGTCAATCCTTCCACAAGCCAGAATTTTACCATAAATTAATTTGTTCTTTGAAAAAAAAATGCAATAATAATTTGATGCAGATAGAGAACCTAGGCAGTTAATTTTTTAGCCTGGAATTGTCGAGTCAATTTCAAATTTTGGAATTAAAAAATTTGAGCAATTTATTCAAGTTGACCCATAATTAAATTGAATCAAATAAGGCAAGTGTACCTAAAGATTTAGATCAAATACTTCATCGAACAGTAATCTCCACAAGTGTATTACTTAGGTTCATCAAGCAATGAAAACAAATTTGCTGGCATTCAGACCCTTCAATTTTTACAAAACGAAATACAGCTACCAGAGAAACTCATTAAATTTCTTGATAAGTAGTGTCTAGAAACATCATCCAATTGCTCCTAGCTACCTCCATGTGCTACCACCAAGGCGGATCACATCTTCACTGTTGGAATCCTTTGGCGGGTACATATTGTCAGTATTGCCTTTTTTAGCACTTGAATCCCCATATAAATCACGGAGCTTGGCAAGATTATTGGGTAATGCAGTCTTCTCTTTGGTTGTTTCCTTGACAGGACTTAGCTGCCGATCAGCACTGATACTTCTGTGTCCTCTCCATGGACTTCGACTTCGGCTCCTGTGAGAATCCCTCTCACGAGATGTCCTGTCAATCCTTGGTCTATCACTATCCCTACCCTCATGGTCCCTGTCTCTAACTCTGTCTCTGCCATTTCGATCATAATCCCTACTTCTCTCTCTGCTATGACGTTCATGCTCCTTGCTCCTGTCCCTATCACGCTCTCTATCATGATCTCTGCTCTTATCCCTATCATACTCCCTATCCCTGCTTCTTCTGTTTCTTTCATCCCTGTCATGATCTCTGTTCCTTTCCCTATCGTGTTCCCTATCCCTGCTCCTTTCCCTATCATGGTCCCTTCTATCCCTGTCACGTTCCTTTTCCCTGCTCTTTTCTGCATCATGATCCCTATCATAATCCCTGCTCCTTTCCCTGTCACGCTCCCTATCTCTGATTCTTATTTGTTCATCTCTATCCCTTTCTCTTTTTCTTTCTCTTTCTCTCTCTCTATCTCTCTCCCTGTCTGCATCCCGATATCTATCACCATTTACAGATTTTGAAATATCATCACTTTCATTTCTGTCACGAGGCAATGTTCGACGGACAGGTGAGGAATCTCGAGTAGAAGCACGATGTGGTGCACGCTGGCCAAAGGATACAGATAAAGCTGCTTTCACTGAAGGTGGTCTCCGGGCAGTATCATCTGAACCATGGCGTGTTGCCTCACCAGTCACTCCTGAAAGCCGAGTGGGAAGGTTCATACTTTCCAATTTAGCAGTAATTTGTCGCATGATAGGTACTGGTATACGGGGGAAGAGTGTATCAAAATAGTACTGCACACAAAATGTTCAGAGGCTTAGAAAAGTGATTAAAATGTATTGAGTGCAACATCATTGCAAAAGTAATTTTTAACATCATATTAATACTATAAAAACAATTTCAGACAGAACAGGCAAGCAATTGATATCAAGTGAACAGCACAAGCTATCTAATGAACATAAATAATCAGTCGGTGGTTATCTAATTTTATAGGACAGTAAACTAGTGACAGATCAAGGCGTAAATGAAAGACTTTGGAAGGAGGCTACTGTACATTTTGTTTAAACGAAGCATACCTTCTTCACAAATAGACATCTACAATGTTCAGGGACATAAAAAAGTGATTAAAATATATGCAACGTCGTTGCCAAGGTAAATTTTAACATCAATTGCCTCCAGGATTTGAAGAAAAAGAGGCATTTATTGCACTTGAAATTTGACAGGGAAATATTAATCATATTATCCTTGAAATATCAGATAATTACTATAAGAACAATCTCAGACAGAACAGGCCAACAATTGATATCAAGTGAACAGCAGCGGCTATCTAAGCAACATAAGTAATCAGTTGATTATCTAATCTTATCAATAATAAGACAGTAGACTAGTGTCAGGTAAGGAGTAAATAACAGAGTTTGGAAAAGGCTAGTGTACATTTCCTTTAAATGTGGCATGTCTTCCTTACAAATAGGTATCTACAATCCTACCGCTGAGTTTGGATTCCTTTGATATAAATCTTGATAAAACTTGAAACATTTCAGTACATTTAACTCGGTTTGAATTGCAAATGCAATGGAAGTATGACATACTAGAGTAAACAGGACGGATCACCATTAAAAATCATCAAGAAGAGTGCTATGTTGAAACTTGAAACAATATTTTAAAGGAACGCTCAAGGCATCTTCATCTAATGATGCATTCAGTAATACTGTTGAAGAGTGTGTTATGTAAACAGTTATCTTATACTAACATGCATTCATAATGTATATAAATCTTAATTATATCAGAGGACTTTAGTTAGGGGGAAGAATGAAGGACTTTAAGGCTTTGAATCTTTTATTGATATATACGAACATTTTAACAAATTGTTAGTTGAAAAGCAACAAGATAGGGATTGGCTTAAGTGTCATGTTGGATGCTTTCCAATATTCCTAATCCTTTGCCTAAAAAGCTCCATTGATGACTGGATTCCCGGGAAATATGAAAATTGTGTTCAGATATTATCAAGAATTGTTATGTCCAAAAAGATTCTGAGAAAGATGAATTTTTTAATTAATGAATCGATTCTTAAGAAATTAATGAATTGATTTTCACGTAATCAAATTTGTAATTAATGAATCGATTTTTAAGTACTACTGTCATTTGTAAATTCATTTTTATATAGATTCTGAATAAGTATCTTAATGTTTTCTCTCTTCAGCATACAATCTTTTCCAAACACATTTTGCAAGCACCTGCACCAATATTTTGAAAAAATTGAACACAATAGGTCATGCAAGAAAGAAAGAAAGTTTATAACCATACAATGCTGATTTCTTATCGATTTTAAATATGTCGGAAAACATATCACAGAGCTAGAAGCAACTGTTCTGTACCAAAAGTTAGCCCCAAGTCAAGGAAACTAAGCAGCCCACTGTGATAGGTGATTCTGAAAACGTTATTGGTTCCAATTCTATCATTTTTTATTTTTAGGAAAATATATTAAAAAGCTAGAGCTAACTGTCCTAGATTAGAGAAAATAATCCCAAATCAAGAAATCGAAAATGCCCAATGCTATACCTCGGAGAAATGTAATGTATATTACACATCGTAAACTTGTAGAAACTGAAATCTTGGAAAACTAGCATTTGTAAAACATTCTTAAACTGAGACCTTTTGAATCACCTTTCCCTTGAAAAAATGACGGCCAATAACATGAATAGCTCTCACAAAAGCATATGGTGCACAGTGAATTAACTTCTCACAAGTTTTCAAAGGGATTCAGGTATAAGTCCGCAATAAATTGAAGAGATGCATTCTAGTACAAAAATTGTTACTCTCAAAGCCAATTCATGACTAGAGAAGGAAAAAGGGCAAAAAATGCATACACAACCTCAAGCAAGATTCCAAGTGCAACTCCAGGAAACTCATATTTAATGAAAGAGATGAAAACGCCAGAAGATAACAGAACATCAATTTAGGGGATTGCCATATAGGTCAACAGGTATTGTTTTAAATTAGATAATGGTCCAAAACGGATCTGGCATCCATTCATGACTCTCTGGCAAGACGATTGTTGCAAGACCAAAACAGTTCTTTGATGGTACCAAAATTGGAATAATCTCCACATATTTGGATTCCTCTCCAAAAATTATGCAATTTTAAGAAATAGAATCTTATCGCAAGTCTACGCATAAGTAATGGATTAGAAAAAATGGAGGAAAAAAATTATTCTGGAGTAGTAATTTTGTCTTTGTAACCAGAAGTAGATGTACACAACTGACCCATGCTGGAAAGCAAAAGTTTTGCTCTGCAGCAAAACATGCATCCTATGGCAATCCAGAGTCTTCTGTTCTCCAACTTTTGGGAACCTCTGGATGCCAGTGAAGCATACATATGCTCTTGTAAATGAAAAATGCATCAAATTAGAGAGAATAAAAGAATTTTATAAGAGAATTAAGTCCTTCAAGTTTTAAGTTCCTAGTGAACATTATATAATTGCATGCTGGACTTGTAAGAGATTTGCATCAGATTTTAGAAACTGAATTCTCTGACATCCAGGCATGCAATCTGCACAAGCAGCCTATGATTGCGATTGCCACTTACTTTGTGGAATTGAAGTCAGTAATAGCTCACATATATCTGGAGTTTTCTCCCACGTGGATTTTTCCAACGCAAATTGTGAGTCTTCTCAATATTGCATGGTGTTAGCTCTCATTTATAATCCTTTGGTTCAGTTTACTAATTGGAAAGTTTACAACACTTCATTCTTTCATAAATATGCATAGTGTTGGAGATAAGCTAAAAAAGATTGCAGGTATGTGACTATATATACTCAAAACATACTACCCAACACTGTGAGCCTAAATCATAAAGATGCCTTGAGAGGTATGTGCAAACAGCCTTTATCACACTAGGTTGTCAAAAACAGATTACTCAAATAAAAAAAACGTACTTGTTAAAATCAATTACGAGAAGCTACCCAGAAACAACAATACAAAGAGGATAATTTACTTTCAAGTGTATTGTATATAGTATCTGGTCTCTAGCAGGACTTGATCATCTGTATAGGCTATGAGAAACCCATTTATGTGATACAGCAAAATGCTTTTATTCAAAGCTGCATCCGCAATGTAGGTGATTAAAATGAAAAATCCTTTTATTTCACATAAAAATGATATCAGCAATAATAAGATGACAACAGTCTGTAACCCTACTGATCACAAACAATTCAGTTAAAATCTTTAAAACTTGGTGAGCAATATCATATATGTATATATTAATTATAATTGTTGTACAAAATAAATTGAATCTCTTAATCATTTACACGATATATTCATTGCCAACAAGACAAATAATCAATAAAACATATATTAGCAAACTATGAACTGATAAAATTACAAAACATCAGATGGAGCATACCAACTGCAGTAAAAAATGCATGGATCACAGTTAACCAAAACACTGCAAGCACCCATTATAAGACCACATCCACATTTAGAGCTCTTTGTGGAAATTCAAATGTTTGTGCAACTAGTTAGACTTCCAGAAACGAATTCAACAAGAATATCAAGCAACATTTTCGGAATCATCTGCATCTAACAGAACAAAAACATGTACAAAAAAAGAGTGCCATATTTGAAAGGAGTTTAACAGTCATAATGTAAATTAATTTTTTGATACAAAAGAAAGAAATGCAACTTTAGGGACACTAATAACTAGTGACAGAAACTATTAGTTTTGGTATTTATATGTATAGACAACCAACAGATCAGACTGGTTCACATAACATGCTGGGACCAGGTATCACTTCTTCAAAATCAACATTACAAACCTTTTACAGCGATGGTGATAAAGATCTGCTCCACCTCTCTTTCAATAACCTCCAGAAGGTGATCCCATGCTCAAGGCTCGCATGAACAACCATGAGTGATCAACATATATAAAGCCAAAAAATGATAAACATTCAAATATTTTTGACAGATTTTCATTTTTTAGTGATTAACTGTATCCTCCCAGGTTTTATTCTTGAAAAGGCTTCCCAAATTACAAGACCGAAAAAAGGACTTATTACAGAACCTGATAATCTACAACTGCACAGAGAAGCACAATTTGAGCTACGTTTCTACAGACTTACATCGATAAAGATAACTTTTAAGTAATAATGGTCCACACGGTGAATCAAAGATCTTCGAAACTGCAAAAGTTATGGTACTAACCTGGCCTAGAAGCAGATCACGGGTATAAACACCCATTGTGGTCATTCGTCCATTTGATCCTGGAGAAAACTCCTGATGCATATATGATAAGAAAAATGATTTACTAAAATTATTAACGTAACACATTTACTGAAGAATATTTAATAAAACTTTACAACATAACACATAAACAGGCGTGAAGAAACGCATAAGACAGTGCACAAAGTGTACTGCTGATTAACAGATAAAAACATCTACTAGTAACTTGACTTGTTACTTCTAGTCTCTAGAATATCTAAACTTGTCATTTCTAAAAGATATACAATCACCTGACAGCAATGCACAATTCTATATCTTTTCACTCAACTTTTCTACTGCCTTATTTTCACCTTCATTGCCAATCGGGTCAATCCCATTTAGCAAATCCAGTCAACAAAAAATGTACACAGTAAAGTTTTATTGCCTATTGAGAGAAATTTTTGAGCATCAGCATAGTTGTTAAACAGTTAGCTTAAAGCTAAATTGGAATGACGTGTTTTTATCATTAAAGAAGCTATCATTGATAGGGCAGAAAGCTGCACAAACCATGAAATGGGGCAGAAAGCGGCAAAAACAATTGCAATTCATTAAGTTTAGAAGTACAATACCATTTTCTCTGAAGATGTAAGTCCTCCAATTTATAGGAAGAAAAGACCATAAATTACTTTTTTAACATAATATACAGGATGGCCAATATTGTCACATACATATATAGATAATGGAAAACAACACAATTTTAATTTGTACCCCATTTTGAATGTACTATTACCGTAAATTTAATATACATATAATATAAATCTCATCTAGAAAAACTATATGTAGCTCAACAATTGGCATATGTGTTTATATCAGACACAAATATGTGATACATGAAGTCAGCAATCGTTGTGAGAATCATATGACCACCTAAGTGCTAGAGAGCCAAAGTATGGCTATGTTGCAGGGCAGGCCCGCCCATTCCAGCACATCCAGACTAGGTTTGTTCAAGATGCCCAGGCCATGCTCGGGTGAACCCCAGGTGGACCATCTTGTGTGTGTGCGCCCTCATATACCCACAACATACCAAAGGCACCTAGGGCATAAGTGGGGAGAAAACACAAGGTACCCAAAAGCACTCACTTAAAAAGGTGTCAGCAATCATTATGAGAATCATATGACCACCTAAGTGCTAGAGAGCCTAAGTATGGCTATGTTGCAGAGCAGGCCCGCCCATTCCAACACATCCAGACTAGGTCTGTTCAAACACAAGGGGAGAAAACACAAAGTAGAAACACAAGGTACCCACAAGCACTCGCTTAAAAATGTGCTCAAATACTTGACAAAAAACCCTAAAACTGCCCATATACCATCATTTTGCTCTAAAGCAAAACACTTGAACTCAACTTTGACCTCTACTCTCTCGTCTCATTTTGGCATTATGAAAGGCAGTATTTTTTCCCAAGGGGATTGAGTGAGTACTACCAAATAGCTTGCACAAAGGTGTGTAATTTCTTATAATAGCAAAATCAAATTGCAAGAATGGCCACTAGTTCAAGTTCAATGGGTGTAGGGATAAACCAGAAATATAAAATTAATAAAGTATGTCCTTTATGGAGACATGCTACAATGCTTGAACAACTTCCAAGAGGTGGGGGGGTATCAATGGATGCATTATAAGCATATTGAGCATTGAATTTGATTATTGAAATGATGTATGTTAAGGTTCTATGATGTTTTAATGGCATGGTTTTTCCATGTCTTCATATGAATGTAATGTATATATGCAAATTTCCCTATGTATTTTAAATTTTTGGATTTTCCCTATATATAACCGTCCACTACAAATCTACGTGATGCTCCTGCTTTTTAAATTGGGTCGTACATGAGAATACCACTCTTACTCCTATTGGTGCTGCCCCCATTGGACCTAATGATCCTTCTTCGACAGTGCATAGCTTTCTCAGCACTCTGACCCTTCTGTTGACATTTGTCCAAAGAGAGTTTCATTAGTTGCTCCTTGAGGTGAGATCTTAAGGACAGTATCACCTGGACGGTCGGCCAACGACACAGAAAAATAGTTCCTTAAACTCACACTTTTCTCCATGAATGTGAGTTGCCCTCCCACTCTTAAGGAGGGCTACTAGCCTTTATGCTAGTGTGTTGCTTGTGTTTTGTATTATTGTATCTGTCAGCACCTTTACTGTTAGTATGTTGATAGTGAGCTGTTGACTGCCTCTACTTGTAAAAGCCAGCACCCCTGCTAATGTGTTTTTTTCTTTGACAGCTTCAGGATGTGGTTGTGTAAGGGTCGGACCCCTTCTTAGGCTGCTGATTTTAATCAAATACAGAATCAAGCTACATCTATACAGCAACGAAAGTGGCTGCTGATTTTAATTAAATACAGAATCAAGCTACAACTATACAGCAACGAAAGAGAAAAGGAGATAAAGTCATTTTTTGAGACGAATGTGAGATGCATTACAAACAACCCTACAGTCTCATCGAAATATCAGAAATGTTTGCATGTGGAAGTTGACAATGTAGCAAACTTTTGACCAATTACTGGAAACAAAAAGCTGTGGAGCACAAGAGCATATCCAAGGAGATGGAATATATACTCTGAAAAAAATTACAATGGTCCAAGTACAACTGATGCAAGAGGATGCTTGGGAAAACAAATCAATTACCATGATTGAGCTCCTTCATGAGATTGTGCAATGCTGGCAGCATTGCCAAATGCTATTTGATTTCAATGTGGAAAACTACCAAGTTTGAGACCTTTTGTGGAGCATGTGGGAAATCATTTTTTATGTGTGGCTGCAACACCTTGAAAAAGGCTTAAATGTACACCTTCTAAGAGACTTAAATATTGCAGATATCACAAGTTTATCATGGAGACACGATAGATTGAGAACCCTTTTCTTTTGCATACTTTTCTAAAAGGATACAATGGTGCAATAAAAGTTTCAGTTGTTTGCATCTCCCATCAATTGCACTAGGAAGTCAACACTGACCGCTTGGGACTGTAAGGACAGTAACTTCGCCATACAATTTAATAACTTTGACATGGTCTGGAAACATGGTACCCAAGATAAGGCATTTCAGCAAAGGTACCATAAACCATGCAGAACATTTAAACACGGCACTTGGCAAGTCAATGGATGGAAGTTGGGTTGATCTATTCTGGGTTAATGTTTCTCAAGTTTCAAAAGGGGGAGGATGGGAGTCGAAGCAAAGGCATCAGTCATAGTTTTGGGGACAGTAAGTTATTTTGCCAGATATTGGGGGTGGTGAGAGGCAGATATTAAAATAAATTAACATACCTAAATCACCTCAATTTTTAAAAGCTATATGCATTTTTTTGAGTTTAGAAATGACAACCCTCCCTCCTTTTAGCCTTTTATGGGCTTAAATTTGGTCATGAAAAGGTGGACACTTTATCCAAGTCCCTGGAATATCCAGGACATTGGGAATGTCACCTCAAAACCCAGATAAACATCCCAAGAAACATTATGCTATACTTGACAAAAGAGTGACTATTGTAACATGCTGAAAATGGATTTGCTCCTTCACATCTTCAAGATCTGTAATCAGAGAGTTTTGAAGAGTTAGTACGCCAAGCAAGCCAAGTTTTATTATGTACTATAAATTTCTTACCTTCCCATCTTAGAGTACTGGTAATTGTTGAACGTCGAAGACAAAGTACACAAAGTGGGCCATATTTTTCTGACATAATACACTTGAATTGTATGGAACTGTGTCTCGCCATTTATTTTTGGCTTATTTACTTCAACACACACACCACACACACACACACACACAAATTGTATGGAACTGTATCCTGCCATTTATTTTTGGCTTATTGTTTACTTCAACACACACAAATTATATGGAACTGTGTCCTGCCATTTATTTTTGGCTTATTGTTTGCTTCAACACACGAATTATGTAGAACTGTGTCCTGCCATTTATTTTAGGCTTATTGTTTACTTCAACACACATGGGCAGGCACGAATTGTATGGATCTGTGTCATGTCATTTATTTTTGGCTTATTATTTACTACAACATAGACACACACAAATTGTATGGTAATGTGTCCTGCCATTTATTTTTGGCCTGTTGTTTACTTCAACACACACTACTCGAATTGTATTGAACTGCATCTTGCCATTTCTGTTTGGTTTATCGGGTCCTTCAACATGCATGCACAGGGACATGAATTGTATGGAACTGAGCAAGGATGACTTTAATGAAACCTTCCCAAAAAAAGATGCAAAATATTGGCAAATATTTCATTTTCCTATCAAAAACTTAAATTTATATTGATGAATCTCTAATTTTTTTTGAAAAAAGAAATTTATTCTCATTGACTATTATTTTTAAATCACAATTTTTTTGGAGTTTGGCAAATCTTCAAAAAGACAAGAAATTCATAAATCATGATGGAGAAAACTTCCATTAGAAAAACAATAGAATTCCTATAGGAAATTATTGTGCTAAATGTGGAAATCTTTGATAAGTTCAACAGATAGATACTATAATATTAAGTTGCTATCAATGTTTTGGAGTTTGGCGAATCTTCAAAAAAACAAGAAATTCATAAATCACCATGGAGAAAACTTCCATTAGAAAAACAATAGAAGTCCTATAGGAAACTATTGTGCTAAATGTGGAAATCTTTGATAAGTTCAACAGATAGATACTATAATATTAAGTTGCTATCATGTATCAGGTGTGATAAATGAACTGACAATTTTTTAAATTCTAATGGGACTTAAAATTTATTCAAGATCATTGATTTCCATTGAAATAAATAATCCAAAGGAAATTTTAGCCCAAGTATTACAAATCATAGAGGAACACTTTTACCCTATGTTACCGAGACCACACCCTAGACCCTCAGACTGGGCCAGGGTGCAAACCAGATTCGGGTTCCTAACATGGTTTTTGTTTGGTCCTTGCAGGATCTACTTTTGGACCTGTGGGTTGTCTGGTCTGAACCACCATGGACCCAAGGGTACCCAATGTAGACCCAAGACTGCCTAGGACCCGCAGCTATAAAGTGAAAACTTGGGCCCAAAATGTACTAAAAAACATTTATTTATTATTATTTTTCCTCCAAAACCTAAAATGACCCTATTAAGGAGCCTCCAAACACATTTAATTTCACATTTGCTCTTTCATTCGGCTCTCTCCATCTTGCAAGTTTGAAGTGAGGTGATTGTATTCAAAGGAGATCGATTGTGGAGTGCAAATATCTTCCAAAGAGCAGATTTAACTGTTTAAGGTATGCATTTCAACCATATTCTTTAATTTTTGATAGATCATTTCAAGTTTTTGAACAGTTTTAAGTTTTTTTCAAGTTCTTGTAGAAGTTTTCAAATTTATTTTTTTCCATTTTTGTTATAGATTGCAACAATGAGTAATCAAAGCTCAAACGGTGGTTCTCAAAAATTAAAAAAATGATTAAGGGTCTCCTCTATGGAAATACACTACAATAATTTCTCAATGTCGTAGAAGTGGGGGGTTTGTATGTAAATGTAATTTTTACAACTCATAATATAGATGCTCCTACTACCAAATAAAACTTCATTTTATGGGCCCTGGAAGTAAAGGGATTAATATGTCTAAAGGTCCACCATGGGGAGATAAGAAGGGGCTGCCACTTGTACAAATAGTAGAATTCATTAAAGAAAAGAAGATGCAGATAAATTAGTTGCAAAAGGAAAACAAAGTCGTTAGAGTTCTAGGAAAGAAAACCAACATCACCATGACCCACTCAACCAGCCTCTAGACATCCCTTCTTGTCCATGCCTTCTAGGGAGGATGAAGATGTAAATGAACCACAAGTCACCACCCGCAAGGGACACCCACTAGATCAAAGCATTTTAAAATGAGGCAAGAAATATTACTGATGAAAAGATTGCATGGTGTCTCTATATGGTCTTCCATTCAACTCAGTGTGGTCACCCTATTGAAGGGAGATGGTGACAACAATAAATAATGCATCTTTTAGTTAACAAGGTCCTGCATTTGAAATGGTGTGCAACACCTTATTGCATAAAAAGAGGAAAAAATATAGAGGCCCAATTAAAACCAATTAGAGATTATTGGGTTCAAGCAAGTGTATCTATTGTCTCTGATGGATGGAAAGATTGCAAAAACTGTCCCTTGATTAATGTTATTGTTGTGTCCCCCAAGGGGACAATGTTTTTGAAGGCGGTCGACTATGAGGGGGAGTAAAAGATGCAGAGTTTATTTTCCGGATTCTCATTGATTCCTTAGAAGCAGTGGGTAGTGATGATTTTGTCCAGGTTATTATGGATAATGCAAAAGTTTGTAGAGTTGTAGGTTCTTTGGTAGAAGATAGATGTGATCACATCTTTTGGACACCATGCATTGTACATTCGCTTAATTTGGTGATGCAAGCAATCGGCACCCAAGTAGACTGGGTGAAACAAATTTATGGGGAGGGCGGGAGATTCAGATGTTTTTGACAAATCACCATATGTCACAAGCAATTTGTGACATATCACCATTTATTTTTGGCTAACTGTTTACTTCAACACACACACTACTTTCCATGGAAGCATTATAACTGGATAATTGACACCTAAACTTGTCAACAAAGTGCACCCACAGTGAAGAAGACGCACCAAAAACGTGGCCTCGCTTAAGAAAGACGCAAACTAATATCTAGAAAAACAGTTTCTGAATCTGCATCTTCCCAAAGCAGGTATTATGGCGCACAAAAGACTAAAAAATCATAAAGGAGCTTGCAAGAGGTGCAGGCACCCGAACAAATTGAGTTCCAACAACCAATCTCTAATAATTTTGATCATCTCTTTCATTCTCATACAGGGATCGAATCAAATAAAAATTAATGAATTAGAGATTTGAATGGTGCAAATACAATATGTTTGCCAATGAACAAGCTTTACAGGCTATGTAGTATATAGCTAGCTATATTATAGGTTCTACAAAACATTAATGACTGCTCAGCATTAAATCCTGTTAAGGGTACTCAAGGTGATAAGATGCGGACACCCAAGCCCTAAACCACTAAGTAAGACATGACTTAAAGATCAAGGGCCAACCTACCTTATCTTTCCAGTCCTCTTGCCGCATTTACATGTAGCAGTTGGCTCTTATATGTTAACACAAAATTGACAGAAAAGGATTTTGTTCTCATTAAAAGAATCGAATCAAATAAAAATTATTGAATTAGAGATTTGAATGGTGCAAATATAATATTTTTGCCAGTGAACAAGCTTTACAGGCTATGTAGTATATAGCTATATTGTAGGTTCTACAAACCATTAATGGCTTCTCAGCATTAAATCCTGTTAAGGGTTCTCAAGGTGATAAGATGCAGATACCCAAGCCCTAAACCACTAAGTGAGACATGACTTAAAGATCAAGGACCAACCTACCTTGTCTTTCCAGTCCTCTTGCTGCATTTACATGTAGCAGTTGGCTCTTATATGTTAACAAGAAACTAACAGAAAAGGATATCTAAGAGGATATCATATAACAGTTCACATAAAAACTACAGCATGTCCTGGATTTGAAAAGGTGTGCACCACCTTATTGCATAAAGAGTGGAAAAATATAGAGGCCCGCTTAAAACCAATTAGAGATTCTTGGGTCCAAGCAAGTGTATCTCTTGTCTCTGATGGTTGGAAAGATTGCAAAAACTGTCACTTGATCAAAGTTCTTGTTGTGTCCCCCAAGGGGAGAGTGTTTTTGAAGGCAGTTGACTGTAAGGGGAAAGTAAAAGATGCAGAGATTATTTCCCGGATTGTCATTAATTCCTTAGAGGCGGTGGGTAGTGAAAATGTTGTCCAAGTAATTACGGATAATGCAAAGTTTGCAGGGCTGTAGGTGTTTTGGTAGAAGCTAGATGTGATCACATCTTTTGGGAACCATGATCGTGTATTCACTAAATTCGGTGATGCACGCAATTGGCACCCAAGTAAATTGTGTGGAACAAATTTAGGGAGAGGGTGAGGAGACTTGGATGTTTGTGACAAATCACCATTTATTTTTGGCTTATTGTTTACTTCAACACACACACTACTTTGTACAGAGGCGTTATAGCTTTATAATTGACACCTGAACTTGTCAACAAAGTGCAAGCACAGTGAGTAAGACACAGCAAAGACCTGGCCTCACTTAAGAAAGACACAAACTCATATCTAGAAAGACAGTTTCTGAATCTGCATCTTCCCAAAGCAGGTATTATGGAGCTCGGAAGACTAGAAAATCATAAAGGAGCTTGCAAGAGGTGCAAGCATTCAAACAAATTGAGTTCCAACAACAAAGCTCTAATAATTTTGACCAACTCTTTCATTCTCATAAAGGGGTTGAATCAGATAATCATAAAAATTAATGAATTGGATATTTGAGCTGTGCAAATACAATATGTTTGCCAATGAACAAGCTTTACAGGCTCATATATATAGTATATAGATATACTGTAGGTTCTACAAACAATATATGACTGCTCAGCATTAAATCCTGTTAAGGGTCCTGAAGGTGATAAGATGCAGACACCCAAGCCCTAAACCACAAAGTGAGACATGACTAAAAAGATCAAGGGCCAACCTACCTTGTCTTTCCTCTTGCTACATTTACATGTATAAGTTGGCTCCTATATGTTAACACGAAATTAACAGAAAATGATATCTAAGGGAATTTCATATAACGTTCACAGAAAAACTACTAAGGGGGAGATCAATCAAAAGTTACACAGTTTGGAATAACTATTTTAAATTCATGTGTTGGGGAAAGTAACTAGGAGAAATATGGAAAGCACATGGTGTATGCCTTTCAAAATAAATTTTTGGGAACTTTCCAGTATAGCTAACAGAGAGAAAGCATGTAAGAAATGAGATGTATCTCTTTCCTGAAGATTGATATTGAATATCTGATCAAAAGTAAATTACTTACAAAACTGTCAGGCCATAGATTATCATTATATGCATCAGCATTTTATCATCTTCATGAGAAGGAAAACAAAAATGTGAAGAACAAACATACCTCCTCATCTTTAATGTATGGCTCAAACCAACTCCACAATGTCTTGGGATCTGCAACATAGCGCAGGTACAGAAAGCCAACCTACAGAAGAGTTGCAAATCATGTATCATTTAGATAAAAAACTTGAAAAATAATTTGATTGTACATAACAATAATTTGGAAAGTTCAAAATTAGAAAAAAATTATAAATACTTTGTTTTATTATATATTTGAAAATGTTACAAATACTTTCCCCGTCATTACAAAAAGGAAGAAAAATCCCAATTAGCTAAACAAAATCTATGATAACAAGCACATAGGATCTCCAAAAACAAAAGTTATGCATTGCAATAAAACCAATGGGACTGGGGCAGCACCCCTTGTGGGGTCTGGGGCAGCCCAAACTAAGACCTCTAAAACAACACAACCCTTAATGGAACATGCAATAACAGCAGTGGGGCTGAAGGGCAGCACCCCTCATGGGGTCTGGGGGCAACACCCCCAACAGGGTCCAAGGGCAGCACCAATTAGGGCCTCTGAAGCCAGACAAGCCTTCATGGAACATGTGATTTTCACAATTTTATCAAAAGGGAGAAATTATATATCTGATAAAGTAAAAATGTTTTTTCCTGTTTTTCATTTGGGCTGCCCTAAGGTCCCCCTAGGTTCACCCAAGAGCAGCACAGGTTGCTCCAGGGTCCCCCTGCATTCACCCAAGAGTGACCCAGGTCACTACTATCACAGGAGCACTAGGCGGACAAGGTCAATACAAGACCCTGTCCCCAAGGGTCCAGGTTCATCCAGGGTCTCCCCAGGCATCTCAGGTCCCTTGTGGGTCCTTTCAATAGTTCCTGGCCAAATCCAAGTCACTACAATCACAGGACTGAATCCAAACAATTTGAAGTTGCCCACACTTGTTGAATTTGATAAGCAAGTGGCAAGTAACACATTGACTTTGGTAGACTCTAAACGGTGGGGCAGAATAAATAGATCAATGCTGAAACAGGGATAAGGCAGGTGTCTGGTATACAGCTGTTACAAACTTGGCAAGTGACGTTATGAATGAGCATTTCCCAATACAGACTGGCACTGCACCTTGCTTTGATCGTTTTAACTTTCTGAAACTAGGCTGCAGCTGTCAAGCACTGCAGCTATTAAACCTATGTAGGAATGTCTCGGTAAGCAGAGAGAGCAGAACAAAGTGCAAGGTTGGAGTAATGGTCTGTAGTGTTGAGCAAGGACAGAGGCAATAGTTTCACAGGATTTCTGATAAACAGATAGCTGTAGGAGACCACCACTGTAAAATCTAACTCTAAACTAGTGTCTGAATACAGCCCATAATCATTTGTAATTTTCTGATTTCAGAGGATTCAAATAGACTATTCTTAGCAATTAAAATCATTATATTTCAGGTGTGTTGTTTCATTTCTATTCTACAATTAGTTACTATTATGGTTGGCTGAGAAATTTTGTTTCAGAATCCTCCACTTCCAAGATCCTACTTTTACATTTTCTTTCGGCTTGTATATTTCCCCTTATATGGAGTGAGAATTACTTGATAAACACAGGATTTGATTTTTACCAAGGTAGCAGGGAGATGCATCTCCAGCCCCCTGGGATGAGCCTCCCATACCCAGGACGTGGTGAGGGACGTCCCTCCAGTAGAAGCTCTGCCAAAGTCTGCAGCCATCTTCCAGCATCTTCAACAAAAAACACAAAACATATCGCAAAAAGAAAACACACTGGCAAAAGCCCAAAAAAGTGATGGAAGAATGGAAGACAACATAAGGAGGAAGAAAATGGCACATGAAGAAGAAAAGAAAGGATTTTCGGTACCATACAGAAAGCTTTGCATTAACTATGTGCAACTGAGAGGTTGGTCTTTAGGTTTTTAACCATCAAAATATGCGTTAGAAAATTGCAAGAGCAACAACAATGCTTGTAGCATTACAGGAGTATGTAAAATTTTATAAGTCTCTATTCTGTAGAATTGTAGAAGTATGTAAAAGCTCACTATAAAATTTTAGAAGTTTGTAGAATTCTACAAGACTATAAAATTTTAGAAGTCCGTAGAATTCTACAAGACTGTACAAATGAGGGAGAGCGATGTGATGCTTTTCAAGTAAGGGCTAGTGGTTAAGTTGCTAATGGGAGCTTTCATGCTTCAACAACAAGGGAAACTACTGCAGCTAAAGGTCAAAACAGAGAATTGGTGGTGGATGTGTATTCTAGAGATATAACAGTAGAATATTCTCGCAAGAGACCATGCATTAGCAACTCAAACACCGTTGAAAGATTGTTCGATGTGCAAGGTTGAGGAGGAGTTGCTGCAGGAATTGCATGATTCCTTTATGCAACTGGAATACCACATAATGATGCTCGCCCACCCTTCTACTTGGAGATGGTCCAAGCTATTAGCAATACACCAGGAGGCTATGAACCACATAGGTATGAAAAGCTTTGCATCACTCTAAATGATAAGAAGATACTCAATTAGTGGAACAATCAACAAAGTACACCAATGAGTGTACGAGAAAGGGAAGCAGTATTGCAATTGATGGGTGGACAGATGCTAGAAATCATCCACTACTTAATATCGTAGTAACATATAGAAAAAGGTCAGGTTTGTTAAGGCAATAAATTGTTCAAAGCAAAAAAATGCAGAATTTTTTAATGATAAACTGTGTGACAGAATTAAGGTGGTCCAAGTTGTTACTAATGCTTGCCCTGTTTGTAAAGAAATAAGCATGTTGTTGCAAAAAGGGTACAGCCATATATTTTTCACACCATGTTTTGTGCATTCATTGGATAATGCACTCAAAGATATTGACAAGTTCCAATTGATTTCAAATCTTATAGAGAAAGGTAGAAATATTCAAATTTTCATATGTAACCATCACCACACACAAAGACATTTATTAGAAGTTTGCCAAGGCGGAACTTCTCAACCCTGTTGATACATGTTTTGCTTCTTACCATATTCTTATTGACTGCCTTTGTCAAGTCAAAAGAGCTGTGTTCTACTATTATTAATGGTCCATTGGCAACCTGGAGACAATCTACATTAGATATCATAGTTGAAGGATATCATAGTTGAAGGGGTATGGTCCTTGATGAACGATTTTGGGCTGATGTTAAATTTGTCGCGGACATTAATAAACCAAATTGCCTGTTCGGATTCCAGTACAAATGCTGGTTCAAGATTAGGGTTCAACACTCGCTCAAAAAAAAATTGGTCTGGGTTTGTGTTCATCTTGGACTGGTCCATACAAGATTTTTTTTTTTTTTTTAAATTATATGTAAAAATATGCTGCAGCAAATACATTCATACAACACTATTCTTATATTGAAGCAACTTACAAAACAACCCATCACATATTTTAACTATTTAGCTCAAGTGACATAACAAAATGTCAAAATACACCACCATATCAATGTGTCAGTTCAAAAATATTAATGTCAACATTACTAATCAATATTGTGATAAAAAATCATTATTATGTTGTTGCAGATTGGAAGCACAGATAGTGCCACTAGCAGCCTCCGGCCCACCCTCGGGATCAGCTCCAAAAATCGCTAAGTATCTCGTAATGACCATCGTCCATTGCAAGGGCATCAAAATAGGCTTCCAACTCCGCAAACTCTAGTTCAACACCCCAATGCTTTGTCTCCCCATTTTGTAAGTGTTCTCTATGTGTTGTGCATCTCAAGTTTGAATGCACAAAAACTAAGTTCTCTGCCTTCTCAGAGTTTATTCGGTTGCATTTTATTGAGTGGATGGAGTATGTACTCTAGATCCTCCCAAATGATGATGAACTCGCAACTTATCAAGATTTACAATTTTGAAAATAGAGAGTTGGAGTTTTGAAAATTCATTAACAAGAATTTAGAAATTAGAATCTTAAGATTTAAGAACGAACTTGTGATAAAAATTTGATGGCAATTGGTTGCAAGCGTTGGTACATTTGTCGATGGAAGTCCACCATTTATGAGCATCAGCATTATTCTTGTCTTTGAGAGCTTCTCGACCACAACAATCCTAAATCCAAACATCACTGCAAGTCATAGGTGCTCAAGAAAGAGTTTTTGAAGGGCTGCCTTGTACCCTTGAGCAACTTCAGGATCTTTGTATGGGGCAACTCTAGTGGTACTCCTCTCGAGGACCGCTTGGATATAGAACCTCAGGCTCAATGCAAAGGCAAGTAGATGCAAAGGGGTAGTAACTTTGTTCCATCTCTCTACTATGACTTAGCTCCTTGAAGGACTTTTCATCAAGAACTTCCTATTTCTCATTTATGATATTTCTAATATCCTTAATCATGGAGTCAATGCCATCATATACCTCACCCAAGCAAGGCCTATCCATATTAGTGACTCAAATCATGCTCAATATAGGCTCAATGAACTTCAAAAGGTGCACGATCCCACAAAGAGTCATCTAGTATCAATGCCTTAATAAAAGTTGCTTTAGTACTATTAAATTGTCTTGATATGCTCCAATTAGCACTAATCACCATTCTAGACAATGCCTCCTTAACCTTGACAAGGCATCTCAAAACAATAGCATTCAAGGCAAAGTAGGTCTTGGCAACCTATTTTTAGATAAAAAATAATAATAACTTAAAATTTTGAAATTAAAATTTAAATACATAGAACGTTTACTAAACTAAAGTGACTAGATTTCTAAAATAAGTTTAAATTGTAAACAATAGAACTTACCTTCAAGAGCTCCAATTTCGAGAATTGTCTAAATATGGCGCACAAGCCAAATGGCAGTTTGTGACAAACATTTGGGTCTCCTATGCCTCTTCATACATTTTTTGGAACCACTCTGTCATATCCCCATTTTGACATATAAATTAAATAATAAGTAAGTATTATACATAAAGTTCATAATATTAAAATAATCGATAATGTATAAAAATATTATAATTATACTAGATGCAAATATAAATTGTTATATATCATAATAATATAATTATAAAGATTAACTATACATATATATATATATATAATTAGATATTTAAATGCCATGCTATAGATAATTAATAATACTTGTACAATAGTATATGACAATTATATCTTTTTTATGTATTAAAATAATATGTTTGAATGATTCATATATAATATATAATCATATATAATTAATATAATAATATATAATATAATTACCTTATTAAATATAATTAATATTAATGAAAGGACATGTCTCTATGAAATACCATATATATATATACATATATATATATATATATATAAAACGTTGAGAAGGATATGATATTGATTATTATCAAAACTTATACAAATAAGAAGGTGAATAAGTAAATGCCCTAAACGAGACATTATAAGTGGTATCAAAGCATCTTTCCTACCATCTTATGGAGAGTATTCAGTGGAAAGCCGTCAAAAATGTTCCTACCAACCTAAGGAGATGAAGAAAGTAAATAATAAAAGATTTTAGATCATAATCTACAAAGCAAATTTGACGGAGAGTTGCAAGTTCATTCCCTTAAGAATCACATGATATTTGGATATTACATATTATTTTCCTGTGCAAACTATTTCAAATCAGAGCCCTTTATTTGTTTGAAATTGGTACAGTAGGAATCATGCATGAGAGATCATTGCCCTACTCACATACGCTAATTTTTCCATCCATCAGTACCTCTAATCGGACTCATGCAACTCCACCATACAACCTCCAGCTAGATCAAGCGTACCAATGATCCCCATCTTTCTCTTTTGCAAGCATGATAGAGAATTTTGAGAACCCTAAATTTCCCTGGTAGGAGATCATCACGGAATCACATTGGCCAAAGTACATTCAAATAAGGAGGTACGAATAGTAGCATCGAATATCCCATTTTGCAAATAAGACATGGAATGTGGAGAGTGTCAAGAACGGCATCGAAACGTGTATGAAGATCTTTTATGGGACCTGAATTGGCTTTAGCAAGGTATTGCAGCAGCACTCATGTAACGCGGATCCCATCAAAGTGGTGAGTATTTGTGCCGCATAAGTCATCGAGGGGTTTACAACCCTGACCTTTCAAATGCAACTAGAGCAAATTTGTTCTTCACAAAGGGCAAATATAATATTGATTTCATTGACTGATGATACTGTTTTTATTATTGATGTGAGCTTCTTCCTTATTGCCTATCGCACATATTGCTATGTGAATAATTAAATTGGGAACGACTAATAATTGGAGATCAATATTTTCCTCATTGGTATTAAGTTCCAAATAATATTTAACAGGGGAGAAAAGAATTTGCAATGTAAAAGCAATCAACGAACAATTAATGCGGAAAAAGCAATGTTGAAGGGGTTGGATTCCACACTCAACGTGGAAGAAACATTAAAGTCTAGTCAACAAGGAGGACAACAACATAAGCCAAATCTCATTCCATGAAGACTCTACGTTGTATTATAATGATGGAGACACACATTTCACATTTCAACAATATATCCATCCCCATATAAAATGTGACATTCTGTAGAGAATTAAATCCAATCACAGCGAGTAAGTAATAATATCACTTAACAACAAAGACAGGAATTTCGTTTTTACGCAAAAACATCAATAAGGTGTTGAGCATCATCGAAGACAAAGTATCTATACGGAAGGCTTGATAGTTTTAAAAGACCAATCATCCTATGTTTATTGGCAATTCTTTCTTTTGTTGGATAAGTCAACAGCTTGAGGATATTCTCAATAGAGGTTAATGCCATGGTGTTCCATATTCCAATATTTGAAGCATGAGTTCATCGATTGACTCAAGCTTCGAGGAGGAGAATAAGTAATAAAACAATAAAGTCTGCAATGACCTACATGATTTTCAAGCGCATTTCTCTAAATAAAGTAAGTTCTATTTCCTAAATTATTTTACATTGAATATATATATCTTTACTTAGTTTGAAGATATTGTAATTTCTATTTTAAGTTGAGTTACTTCAAATTTTATTTGACAACATTATATAACCTATCACTAATATAAATTTTGCAAATAATATTGTGTTATTAAGCAGATCTTGATTGGAAAGAGTCATCTTGCCCTTGAAACTAAAGGATGACAAGATCCAATCTTAAGATATTTGATTCTTTGAGATAGTTGAGAAAAATGAGAACATGTTCATTAGAACAAACGAAAAAATGAAAAAGAGGAAGAATAAAATATCGAACTAGAGAAGATATAAAATAAAAAATATAAAAAATAATAAGATTGCATATGTTTACTACATTGGATCATTTCTTAACAAGATAAGGTAAGACCCTATTGCAACACTTGATAAGGAAGAAAAGGAAAAGATGAACAAGAGATCTAAACATAATCCTGAACACATCCAAGAGAGTAATGAAGATGCAAAGGACCAACAAGAACTAGATGAGCCACAATTTTAGTGGTAATTCAATGAGAAAAGGGTAAATTTCAAAAAAGGTAAAACTTTTTATGAATTTATATATATAATTTATGTACGCATTTTGTAAAGAAAAAAAAATTACAATAATTAGTGAATCAAATTACCTCCTAAGTAGACTCCCTTGATGGATGTCAAGTGTTGCCATCAAGGCCGAGAGGGCCAAAGTTCCGCTCTTGGGCTTAGGTAGGATATTTAAGAAGAAAAAAATCTCCCTCTAAGTAGCTCACATTGA
The DNA here is from genome assembly GCA_028749045.1 of Cupressus sempervirens. Classification (NCBI taxonomy): domain Eukaryota; kingdom Viridiplantae; phylum Streptophyta; class Pinopsida; order Cupressales; family Cupressaceae; genus Cupressus; species Cupressus sempervirens. Next base: position 383,023,868 of record CM053789.1, read on the forward strand.
TGGATGCTGAAATGTTGTGTCAAGGCCAAGAGGACCAAAGTTTCACTCTTGGGCTTAGATTGGGAAAAGAATGTTAAGATGGACATCTAAGTAGACTACCTTGATGGAATGGTAGAATATTTTCATCAAGGACAGGAGAGCCAAAGTTTCACTCTTGAGCTTAGATTGGTCAAGTTAAGAAACATTTGACATCATATCAACTTAATTCAGTTAAGAATTTGCCAAGTAGACCACCTCATTGGATGACTGATGCCTTTCATTAAAGCCAAGGGGGCCAAAGTTTCGCCCTTGGGCTTGGTAGGATATTGGTTTAAAACTAATTTATCATGACTCATCTTTTCTTTGGAGATATTATACACATGTGCATGCTAATAATTACTTGTTCTTGCAAGATCCATGATTAAAAAAAAAAAGCACACTAAAGAAGTATATTCTGTAAATTATCTCCTTGACTCTACTTCATTGTGAGAAAATTGATTGTAGAGAGTTAATCAAGAATGTATAATGTGTCTGCATTGTGTATACTTTGTGTCTTCATACATTCATGTGACTAGCTTGTGTTTGCTTCGTGTTTTCATTCGTTAAAGATGTATATCTCATAAATCTTTTAGGTCTTTTATATGCAAATGTGTTTTGTATCTATGAAGGAGTTTGTTTATGAATGATTTTGCTTGAGGACAAGCAAATTCAAGAGGGGAGGCTTGTGATATCCCCATTTTGACATATAAATTAAATAATAAATAAGTATTATACATAAAGTTTATAATATTAAAATAATCAATAATGTATAAAAATATTATAATTATACTACGATGCAAATATTAATTGTTATATATCATAATAATATAATTATAAATATTAACTATACATATATATATATATATATATATATATATATATATATATATATATATATTATTATATATCTATATATATAATTAGATATTTAAATGCCATGCTATAGATAATTAATATATACTTGTATGACAATAGTATATAACAAGTATATCTTTGTTATATATTAAAATAATATTGTTTAAATGATTCGTATATAATATATAATCATATATAATTAATATAATAATATATAATATAATTACCTTATTAAATATAATTAATATTAATGAAAGGATGTCTCTATGAAATACCATATATATATAGAATATCAAATGTTGAGAAGGATATGATATTGATTATTACCAAAACTTATACAAATAAGAAGGTGAATAAGTAAATGCCCTTATACATTATACGCTCAATCTTAGTGCCAATTTGTTGCAGCATTAGGTTGAGAGAGTGTGCAACACAAAGTGTCCAAAAAATGTGTTTGAAGCGCTCCTCAACCAAAAGGCTAGCAGCCCTAAAGTTATTGGCATTGTCAGTCACTACTTAAACAAGATTCTACGGGCCAACTTGCTCAATGGCTTTGATGAGAATGTTTGCAATGAAAGGACCATCCTTCACAATCCACAGCTTTTAGAAACATCACACCTCTTATGGAAATTGCTAATTACATTCATCAAAGTACAATTTCTCGCATCTTTCCATCCATCAAATACTACTGCCACAAATTTTTCAATCAACGAATCTTTGATGGGCTATATGGAATCCTCTACATTAGACACCTCTCCATGCAATAAAGTTGTGTGTATTGTCTCATAATAAGCGCCCTTGAACCCCTTTGGAGCCTCGTTAATAGCTCTCAATATTTTTTGCCAGTACGGTGAGCGAGCAACATTAAATGACAAGCCATTGCATAGCATACATATTTGTTATAGATGAAAATTTGGTACTCTACAAAGTTTGCACTGTGCAAATGCAACTTCCAACTGTAGATGCAACTTTGGTACTCTGTTGTTTGCATCTTTGCAACTTCCAACTGTGAATCCCTGCAACTATGCAATTTCCAACTGTGTTTTTTTGTATCCCTGCAGTTGTGTTGTTCATTTCCAATGGTGCCATTATGCAAATATGAAATCTCATATAAACTGTCATTCGTTTCGAGCAAAACATGTAAATGGTTCTAAGTCTATCATGCAAACTTTAGATATTTGTTTTCATTTATAAGCTATAACTTTATAATATTATAAGTTTTTTACTTATTCCTTGTCACTTTAGGGCTACATGGCAAAGAGAAATAATTTTAAAAAATTATAAACACTACGTTACAATCGAAATTCATTTTCAATTGGCACAATGATAGTCAAAGTCGGTCTAGGCTCAATTATCAAAAACGAATTTCATTCACAGTCATGCCAAATTCATCCAAGGTCCTGCAATGCGAATTCGTCACAAATGTCTCAAACTAGCAGATTTTACATCTATTTCAAACCACATACAACAATTCGACTATCGACTTTCACCATTAGGCAATGAATATGGTAACATAGTTATTAAGCCCATATGTGAGGTTATCAAATTAACAGATTTAGGCAAGGCATGTTTAAGAGAAGTTTCTTTAGCAATAAATTCCATGACAAAGTGTCCATAACATAACCAATGCAAAAAAATCTCTATGTCATTTGATAGAGGGAAAGCTACATGGAAGACAAAATCAACTTAACACAGCGTTGCATGTGTTGTTTATGCCCTTAATCCCACAATAGGATGAAATATGAGTGACTAATAAGAGGGGCTCCACGTTAGGATAAGGAGGTTACAAAGGGATTTTAGGCTGTAATTACAAAGATTTATGGCCAAGATGAGGATGTTTCAATATTGAGGAGTCAAAGGGAATAAGTTTTCACATGGGCAAAGTGATTTTGCTTCCTATATATGATATGAAAAAAGAGAGTGATGGTGCAACCATGGAGGTGAAACCCCTCACTTCCAACCATTTGCAATAAGATTGCTCTCACAAATATCTAGTTCTTCATCTTGAGTGAAATTGGAGCACTTATGGTTCATTCATTCACTAAAGAGGAACCAATTAGGGTTAAAGATAGTAGAGAATCCAGTGTACATTCATAGCTCACTTCCTCTTTTCTCTTGTGTAGATCCTGGATACAATGAGTGTCCCTCACAACATGGGATCAAATTTAATGGTAGATGAAGTAGTTGAAGCAAATGGGTTTACTAATTTACACACTGTTATTCTACCAACAAATAGACCTAAGTTTAGGAGTGATGACTATTTGGAGAGTGTCATAGCTGAGTAACTTGATATGGATGAAGATAGCATAGAAGTGTAAATGATAGGTCTAAGATTTCTGACATTTTTTTGTTTGTGTATCTGCTTGCTGCTTATCAAGCTAATTTCAATATGTAATCACAATCAGTTTGAAACTTTGACACAACAATTATATGACATTCGCTTTGTGTGCTTAAACTTTACAGTTAATGTTGAACAGTAAACTTTATCACTGTTCTTGTTTTGAAAGTTTATGCCATTCTATTTTGAGAATTTCCATTAAATTATTAAAAAGTAAATCTAAAAATGATGTCTCCAAGTACCCCCATCTCAAGCAATGGTACCCCTATATCCGTATATGATACAGATACAGTACGATGGATACACATCAGATACTGTACTGACAAGTGCCAAAAAATCCTTGATTTTCCAATTCTGTCAAAATATTGTGCGATATGATTTTTTTAAAATTTGACATAAATCTTGATAAACAGAATTTTAAAGAATTCAATCATGCAATTTTAAATTGCTATAAACAAAAAATCCACCAAATGAAATGTTATTATTTTTCAGCAACCCACTTTTTCGGTATCTTCCAATGCAACTACACTATTTTTTGTGCATTGTAAATTATCAGATCAGCTTATAAATGTATGTAGCAATTATAAATCTATATTGTAGGAATGAAAGTCACCTCAACTAACTTAGAGAAGTGTGCTAATTATGTAAGTGTTTTTATAAGTGTCATATCCAAGGGGTCTTCAAAAGTGGCCATATTGGTATCCAATACCCTATCTGTATTTGTATCTGTGCCCATGTCCGTGCAACTTTGATTCTTAGGTTTTGACATGTATTCATTGCCCTGATGCCAGGTTCACTCAGTAAACTGGGCTGGAATAACCAGGGTCTGGAACAAACATTTGCATATTGTTGAATCTTTAGGCTCATGCCAATACCACAGGGCAAACCAGCAGGTTCCAAAAGTGTCAGCCCACTGCAAAATTGTCAGCCTGACACTTCAATTTTAATTGTGAAGATGATGACTTAGTTAAGCAACTTTAAGTGAGGAATTAATTTTACCACAGGCCAGGGGCTATTTTGCATACAAATTAAAGCAGATAACTAATAGTTAACCATTGCTGCTGAAGTGGACTTCAACCACAACTCCAATTCAACAACAGTTAACTATCACTGCGTATAATGGATTTCAACTGCAGATTTTAATGTTTTAAAAAATGAAAGGCTATAGATTGTTATGGTAAATCAATGTTATTGTTAATGAATAGAAGAGATGAAAGCTCCTTACATAGATTTTAAAAGACAATGTTTCTAAAACAAACAATCGTGAACTAAAGATAAAAATAGAAACTACCATATTTACTTTAAAATTACCTGAACTGACTAATTAAGGAGCATTAGAATATTCTAATAACTGCCCTTAATGGGCATTGTCTAACTACTATCTTTTGGTTACAAAATCTTCAAAACATTATGTTGTTGTTAAGACCCTCCCTGAAGAGCACACGATTGTACTTGGGGGAGGGGAGGGGAGGGGAGGGTGAATCAGTATAATAACAACTTTCTCAATTTAAAGCTTTTTATCCAAAAAAACTGCTTTAATAACTTTAAATGATGAAATCAATAATTATACACATGAACACAATGGCACAAGATTTGCATGGAAACCCAATGCTGGAGAAAATCATGGCAAATAATTGCTTCATATGTAAATTGGTTCTTTTACAATGTTTTGTAGGCTCCAACCCCTATGTTTATAATGACTGACTCACTGGAAGCTCCAACTCCCACACTTTGCAGGCTCCAACATAATGGAAGCACCAAACCCCCATTGCTATCTCATGAGCACCAATCTACTGTACACAAACTTCTTTTCCACCTTAGCAATGTTGCTTACTGAACTGGTGATGGACACTTTCTTGGCACAACTTCTTTTCTTTAAATCTGTACACATTATCTTCTTAACTCTTCCTTCTTATTTTATCATATATATATATATATATATATATATATATATATATATATATATATATATATATATACTCTTCCTTCTTATTTTATCACATATATGTGTGTGTGTGTGTGTGTGTATCTTTTATTTATTTAATTTCTTAATACATATATCAGATATAAATCTGCACCTTCTTTAAAGTTTACTCATTTTAATTCTTCTTTCCTCATACTTCTCAGCACTCCTTTTTTCTCTTTTTTTTCGAAAATAGAATAACTCTTATTTATAACCCTTTCATTTGAAGGTGTGACTTTTCAAAATCAATGGTTATATCTTTGTTTTAAATTAAACTTTCTATTCAATTATGATCACACCTCTTCATTAAATAGTTTCATTTGATAATTAATTTGAGGAAGCTAATTTCATTGATAATTAGCAATTTATTTTCATTGCAGTCTTTTTGAAGACATAAGGACGTGGTCAAAAAGAATGAATGCTGATATCTTAATTTGCAACACAACTTAAGGTTTTCCATCACTATTCCATCCCGACCTGTGTAAAGGTATTTGTTGTCACATATGGCATATAAATTTAAAAAAATCTCCAAAGCCATCACGTTTGTGGTCTTTCCTGTCAAAGTCTTCTAGTGCGGCAATTTCCAATGATGATGTAGTTAGACTGCACAATACCATCTTTGATGCTCATTCTCTGTGTTAGGTTGGCATGTCTCCTCAAAGTTATCGACAACTTCATTGAGGTCTGGTGCTCTGTTGGGCGTCATTTGTGTTTGGATGAACTCGTTTCTTTAATTCTTTGCAATTTATCTGAAACCATCATGTATCTATTGCTGCCACTGCCTTAATACTTGTTCCCACAAATTATTGATGTTGTAAACTGCAGTGTATGATTTGCCAAAATAAAGAAACTGAGATTTGTTTACTTCTACTGCTCCGGTTATATTGGTCTTCAAATATGGTCAACATCAAACCATCTGTCTGTGAATCCTGTAGACGTATGCATTCGAATAGTTCAAACTCCTGACCGGACCTCTGTGAGATCGTTATTTTATATTGCTGCACACGATGACTTTTATGTTCGGCATCATATTCAGCTCTTCTTAACACCTGGGCACATCGTATTCCCTACTGCTGTGAATGCATATGACTTTATCTTTCTATCTCATTATTCAATGCTAAGTCGCTATATTGTTTCATTAATATCCAAACCTCCTCCTTTCCTCTGTCGTTGTTCATTGACCCATTGATCTGTAAGTAAATATGATGGTTGTTGCATATGCTTTTGTATTACTGCTTCAAAATGAGTCATTACTACTATATATGCTGATACATTGTGAATATGAAATCATTGTTGTTATGACCAAGCACTTTCTAAACATTATCGCTGAAATACTCAATTAAAAAATGGCATCTATTGATTAATCTCCAATGCACATCTTTGTCACTGTGTATATGGATGATTGTTGCTTTATCACTATCCCTGAAATACCGATGACCCCTTTGCTGAATATTATTTTCACAAACTTATACTTTAATCACTTCTTCTATCACTGTTCAGTAATCACTACTTTGTGATTTCTTCTTCACAAAAATCATTTATATTCAAGCACTTGTAAAGAACATCAGTGTTTATCTTAGTACAGTCATACCATATCGTTAACCAGAACAGATTGTATCACTTTCAGTTGATACTATAGTTATTATTCTTTAACTGGAATACTGTTATTATAAAGTCGTAATTCTTTATATTTTGGTGGCTGCTCTGTAAATCTGAAACTTGTTACAAATTAAAGACCCTATAGCTTTGGCTTCTTGTAATTTTGACATTGTTGATGGTTATGCTTATGGCTTTGCTCTATTCTTGTACATACGCAAACAAGTATAGATAGGTGGTGGATGACACTAATGCACTAAGTAATAGTTCTTGGCAATAATTTATTTTCTATTTGAGCGGCCACAATTCTATATTGCTCTCATCGGACTTTTAAAACTTTATTATTTTTGAATTGGCCATATAATCATTTTTACTATCACTGCATGAGTCGATGACCAAAGAATCTTGTAACTCATGCCACTTGTATCTTGTTTGTAACTGAGCTATGTTTCACGCGATGGCTCTTGATTGTTTATACCATTCTCATCTTTGCAAATCGAGACATTATTATTTCCTTGTTACCAATCTTTATTATGCTCTCGATATTCTTTATGCAATTCGTTCATCATTTTCGGTGTTGCTTCCTTTCAAAAGTTCTTATATCAGTGTGTAGCCATTCATTGCAACTCAAAGACTCTTGGAGAAGGCCTTTCATACAAGCAGTTGGAGCTACACATATTTTGCAAATCCGACCAATACCAGGTCATTTTGTTAACTTTGCATATGTATCAATAAATATTCTGTAAATAGATCGTAGTGCTTGACAGAAGCAATAAACATTTTCCTATGCTACTTTATTGATTGAAAATGAAACGATGATTTTTTTTTTTTAAATAGTAAGATTGAGCCGAAATGCGTGATTTCTCTTTGTCAAAGTAATCCTGAAATATAAGCCAGCACAAGGCAGACTTATAATACAGAAACATCATGCCATATATTTCCTGCAATGAGAATTTTGTATCTTGGAGAATTACATTTGTAAGAGCTTACTTCTATACCATCGCGTTTTTAGCAAGCCAGAATGGTTGATCATTGGATAAGTTTAACGGACCTATTATTTGTGTTATGAATGTCAAATTGGCATATACTGGCTATTATATATGTATGCTTAAACATTTCCAGATGTCTTTTATTTGTGCCAAAGCCAAAAAGGCAGAAGAATTGGTCATGCATGGTAAGATATGATTTCACATTCTCTTTAATAAGCCAAGGCCAGTTAGGCAAATTTCTTTGGCTGTGATTACCATTACTCGTACAACCACCTCATGAATCATCCAAGAAAACCAGTAAGGTCAAGATGAAGGGTGTGGAACAAAGGATACTCTTACATGACAAAAGAAGGAATCATCGGTAACTCAAACAAGAAAGCAATATTAGTAAAAGAAAATGTGCTAGCTCACGATAGTCCTTAATGAAGGCTTGTTGTCAAGTCAAGCGATGGGTGCTTAGGTACACAGTGCCCTCACAAAATCCTTGGCCAAGGTAGGTTAGTGGCATGCTTGTTGTTATGATCACTAGTGAACACAATGCTAGTCATTAGAAGATAGGTTGATGGGAGATGTCCACAACCTCATTAGCTGACCAGCCGACACTCTTAACACCAGGATGCTCAGTGGTTGGACAGTGTTGCCCCAAGCCTGATTCCTAGGGTAGGGAGAGTCTTTCTTGGTAGAGATTGTGTGGGGATACTTAAAGGCCCATGGTTGGGAGGTTAAGCCCAATGGCAATGCTTCTCCTCTCCTCCGATAGCCAAGGCTTGTGCAAAACAAGGTCAATGAAAATTATGCAATCATCTAAAAGTTGGATACTTTATTTTATATTTATGTTCCACATTTTTAGTTAAGTATTATAGTTAGATGATATGGTTAGTTTATCTTTATTTGGATTAGAGTAGTTAATCTAGTTACTTTCTTTACTTGTTTATAAATAAAAAGGGAAATGATATTCATGCATAGGTAGTTATAACTGTCTTTCATGTTACATTGAAAAGAAATGTTATTTATCTTTCTACTTCTATTTCATTAATTTACAGTATAACACCACTACTAGGGTACGTCAAGACATTGAGACCTCATTTTCGAGACGGCAGGAGGACGGCAGCAAGGGGAGGACAAAGCAAGGAGTATTGTATAATATACATATAGACCTCTAAGTGCTAGTTATAAAATGATTAAAATAATTGAACATAGCAAAATTGCAACATGAACTAGAACCACTGAACATTCAATATAGTAACATATTGCATAACCAATAATAGCATTCAAAAATCAAAATTCATATAGAAATTCAAGTACCCAGCCCAAAAGCGGAATGGTTGCAAAATAGTGGAGGTGAGGGTACTCAAGTACTCGATGCGGGAACATCTCGAGGATAGGTACTTTGAGGGTTGGGAGAGGGGTACGAGTACCTACGTTACACTGTTAATTTAGTATGGCATTTTAGCATGTTACATGGAGACAGACAAACATTGAGAACAACTAGCACAATTTTGAAGAAAAATAAACTAACCCTCCAAACTTTGAAAATGAGCATAATGCACCGAAATAGACTACCAAAAGGCACTATTTTTTTAAAGACAAATTTCAGAAAAACTAACAATTTTTGAGGTGAAAAATCAATCAAAACTTGACAATAAATCTAAGACACATATCAGGTAAAAACCAATAGATAATTTTTAAAACTTGCTAAATAATTTTTTATGAAAAAATTATAAAACCCAAAAGAAAATTTTTTAAGGGAAAATTTATAAAAATCAATCAGATCTTTTTCATGGGAAAAATTTAAAAAAACTCATCAAATAATTTTTTAGGGGAAAAATATAAACCCAACAGAGAAACCTTTATGGGGCAAAACACGAGACTTTGCATGGTAAAACAGCACATGCAAGTACATACAACCCTCAAAAATCAAAGAAATTGTGATCAATCCAAGAGATCGCGCAATCAAACCCTTGACAATCTAATGAAAACCAAAAACAAATTATAAAAATACATCTAAAGATTTTTATTTTGAAAATCGAAAACAAATTTCTAGAAAATAATCCAGATTAGAAGAGGTTCAATTTTTTAAAGAAAAATTCCCCAAATTTTATAAAATCCCATCAACTTGCTTTGATACCGTGTTATGGTAAATTGAAGTTATTAAAAAAAGAAGGAGATCAAAGCTCCTTATATAGATTTACGAACACAACATTTCTAAAAGAAACAATTGTAAAGACGAAAATAAAAACTACCTAATAAACAAAGATTAGCTAAGATGACCATTCAAGAAACATCATAATATTCTACTATAGATAACTCCACATCCACTCAAACTTTGGGTTGTTTCCATTTTCATGCAGTGGTTTCATAATTTTATGGAATTGGCTCTAACAAAGGAAAAGTTCGATTGGTGGCAAGCTAGTGCACTCCTATATTAAATTGCAGATTTTTAATGTATTTTTTATTTCTTAAGGATTCTCTTTGTTTTATATCTTACTTCATCGTTCTACTACTTTTCATAGTATGTATCCTCTCTATTTTAACCATTTTCTTATCTCCACTACCTATACACTTATATTATACTTAATTTTTAACTTTACAAAATAATTTCTATATTTTTATTTTTTATTTTACATAAATATCTATATTTTTTATTACATTACAATTTATATTGCATATGTTATTGTCAGAAATATATATCACATATAATTTTACATTATTTATATTCTAGATACTTTATTATACAAATTAAAATTATATTGTTTTTTAATACAATAAATTCTTTGATTTATGTTGGAGTTTTATATTTTTGTTTCTATATCATACCAGCATCTGTTCTGTCTGCAGTACCTGATTCTGTTACTCTTATTTAATGTTTTTTCGCAAAAGAGGTGTGGAGGATATTTGGTTTTATTGTCCATGACAATATTACTTGTGGGATATCCTAAATAGTTGCATCTTTGCTCTCAAGAAAGATATTAATGCTTTTTTGTCTGTTATTTCTTGTGAGACTCTTTGGCTATTATGGAAATATCAGAATAGTGACTTGTTTAGTGGTAGAAAAAAAAAATCTTACTGAGCTACTGAGAATGATCCTCACTCATGATATTTATTGGCAGGTAACAGTCACAATGCAAACAGCCAAGGACAAATCTGAAACGTCCTGAAAGACAAAACTGCTGGAGTGTTCAAGACAAAACTGCTCGAGTGTTCAAGTAGGAAATAGATCATGGTATACATGGAAAAGGAGGACAAAGAATAGGACACCTTTTGAGGTAGGGCTGCCAATCTAGTGGTGGAATTGGAGGCAAAAACGAAGGCAGCACTGAAAGTTCCAAACATTGAGTAGCAATACATGTACCCATCAATGTGGTTACCCCTGGAATGTGTATTGCTGACCTCTTCACAGCAGCAGCACACAAGTACATAAAACAAGTTTGAAGGCAAGGCTCCATTTAATGGACTGTGTGGTTTGAAGAAGATGCGGATTATGTACATAATGTGCAGTTACCTTTTTGTTGCAGATTATGTAATTGTATGCATTATCACACTTATTCTTGATGATTTGTAATATCTGCTTGGTACTTATTAATAATCTCTTGGTCGTCATATGGCTGTATGCAGACTCCTTTCCAATTAATAAAAAATGTTCTGAAAAAATTAACCTTTGATTTAATATTTTCTAAAACTATTGAGCTTTATACAGGAGGTACTGTAGACTTTTTATTTAAGTCTATTTTATAGTTTTGGTTTAAGAATTAAAAGTGGGCCATATATTTTCTATTTTACATTAACTTTTACATTTTATGTTTTAATTTTATTCATTTGAAATTTTTTGTCCTTTTTTCCTAAATTAATCTTTTTTCCTAAATTAATCATGAATTAAAAAACATAATTTTGTCAAAATTATATATATCCTTTGTATTTAGCCAAAAAAAAAAAAAAACTCTATGTTTTGCATCATATATTATATTTTAAATCTTTACATTTTACATTCAAATTCAGATTGAATATTTTAGATCAAATTATAAATTTAATTTTTTATCTTTTATTACTAGTTTGTGTTTCATATTTTAAATTTATAAGGAGAATATGTAAAATAATAATTTATATAAATATTTGTTTTCAACAAAATAATATATTGTAGTGTATATATATATATTATAGATTAATGAAGTCAAGATATGAGAGGTGAGTGCTTTCGAATAGTAAAGGGGGGACCCTATTCTTGTATTATTCTAGTAAAGGCAGGTACTGTTGATTAAGTCTCAGCAGCAGCAGATCAAGAATGCATAACCAGTCCCAGATGGGTGGGATGCAATACGCTAGTTCCAGATCCTGTTTAAATTCCAGTTGTTGCACCACAACCATCCCAGATGGGTGGGATGCAATACGCTAGTTCCAGATCCTGTTCAAATTCCAGTTGTTGCACCACAACCATCATCCTGTTCACATGCAGGGAGAACCAGAAGCTTGGGTGTGAAGGTCACTTGGATGCTCAAGAGAAGAAATAGTGAACATACTTGCTTAATTAGAAATTAGGGACTGGAGAGGTTTTTCTGTTTGTTGGAGGAGTTTGGCCATGATTCATTACAGTAGCCCTATATTGAAAAGCCTAAAAATGGAACAAAGAATGAAGCAAAGGCACGTGAGGCTTAGCTCATCGTCGATTTGGTGAAAAATATAGCAATCGAGAAGCTCTACTTGGAAAGAGACTCAAATAATTATCAATGCAGGATAATTTCACATAAATGCTTACTACTAATTCAACAATTTAATTTACTAATTTATTGCATAATTGCACTATATCCTTCATCTTTATTTTTATTTATTATTGTATTATTTTACTGTGATATATAGTATATAACTAATTTAGTGTAATATATTTTATATGATATTTTTACTGATACTATTTATTTTTGTATAATATGTGGTATAAACAATTATTTTTTATATATGTTCGCATTATAATGGACTTTTGTGGGTTGATAAAAGTGTGGATTGATTATGTTAAAATAAATTATGATTGGACATCTAAAGGTAATCCAGGCCCATTAGGGCAAGATGCGTGGCTTAGGATAGGAACAGTTTATTAACTTTAGGAGGTCAAAAACCTAAGCAGGGAACAAACAATGAAGTGGAGGCACAAACGGCTTTCGCTTGTCATCATTTTGGTGAGCAATATGATAGTAGAGAAGCTCCACATGGAAGGAAATTCAAATAACTATCAATGCATCAATGGTGAATTGGAAGTTTGGAAAATTAACAAGTTTATAAAATTAACAAAAGCTAAATTGTGATAAATCAAAGATGTCAAATTTTCAGATATATACAGGGTTGGCAACATGGTGGTGGATTTGATATCAAAGTGGGTATTAGAATTAATACTAGCTAATCATGAAATTGTTTGGATGTGGCAGGACAGGAAAATAAAGTCCAATTGAGCTAAGATACCTTTTTCTCCATGGTTTGAAAATGTAAATAGTACATAGTGTTCAACAATGGCTAATCATAAGCCAGTACATAATTAAAATTTTGATGTACCTAGGGGTAGGGGATATTCACGAGTTCAATTCTTTGTCAAAATAGTGATATAAGGAGTAGATCTTCGGTGTGAATGTCAATGGAAAAAGCCACTCTTAATATATTTGTAAATCTCCTCCTTGAAAATCAATATAGAAAACTATTTTACAAATATTTATAAATATAAAACAGACCACCCCACATGCATGGGATCTACTATAGAAGAAGACACCCCCTACAACTATCTCCTCTCCCCCTCCCCTAATGCATGGTGGATATAGTGATAGTGCCACCCACCCATCCTACTTCAATAATAGAAAATAGGGGCATATTTCTTTTGCACTATTCCCTCCCACCTGCCTATAATTCCCCAGCCATGTCGACACAGCCATATCTCTTTGCTCAATCAAGATGAAAGACCATGAAGAGCATTGACGATAACATTATTGGTGTAGCTTTTGATGGTTATTAAACATGGAATAAATAACAAAGTGAAAGCTATTATACTCCTTTTAAACCTACAAAGTTGTTCGCACCTTGGCACAAAGAAGATGATTCTCGTATAAATGCAACAGGAAATAAGGGATTGAGAATTAAAAAATCAACAAAACTGAAAACTAATTTTGACCCTAACTAATCAAACATGTTTATAGAAAATGGAATTATCATGCACACAGTGGAAAATTTAGTATTGATCATGGCACATGACTTTTACCTAGAGATAATTTATGACTTTGGATGCTGCAACCCCCCTCTTTAGTCATGATGATTCGTGATCACTAAGAAAGATAACAAATGTGAAAAGTAGGGCTGAAGATTATGATTTAAATTGGAAAAGTGGGGCTGCAGATTATGATTTTGGAGTCGTCATTGATTCACTTCTATATAATTGGTTTTCAAGAGTGAATTTCATTGTGATATGACTAAGTCAATTTGCTTTTGCAGTCTTTACAAATTATAAGTGCCAATGCATATTACCTAAACTATTTGCCAATTTCATCCACTAAACAAAACAAAACCAACCAGCACTCCTTTGCATGAAAAAAGTGTACAACTGCTAGTTTATATATATATATATATATATATATATATATATATATATATATATATAACAATGTTACACAAGTGTTTGCTCCCAAGGTAACACCATGGCGCAACTGGTGTGCATACGCCCCGAGTGTGGGCACGTCGCACAATTGCACTCACCATTGTCGTCGGAGCGACACCGCACCGTTTGGCACATCTGACGGGTGCGCAGGTGCATCTCGAGTGCATGGGTGAGTGTAGGATGCTTCTAGGGAACATTTAGGGTACGTCTGACACCCATGTTGAAAAGTCAATTTTTTTTCAAGTTTTTTTATATTATCTTACCCATGACGATTCTAGTAGTTCTAGTGATGAGGACTTTGATTTAGGGGATGATTGGAGAGTTCCCACCCTTACATTCTCATTATTAACATTTTGTAGATTGTACTTTGATATGGCCATGGTACATTATTTCATTTCACTGTTTCATGCCACTCTACTCATTGTAGTCATGAGCATCTTGATCTTTATGATATATTTGATTTATAATTTGGACAATGAATTTTGAATATTTCATCTTTGTCATTTGATAGTCAATGGTCGACTTACATGGTACTATGTATGATTCATATTTTTATTTATCATTATCATTATGTTTACAACTTACTATGAGTATGTCACTAAGTCTAATGGTCATTGATTATGAAAGTTTCAGTTTGAAGTTCGAACTTATAGTTTGTGAATCGCATTTTAATTTTTTATATTCATTGTTCAACAATATTTGGTATGTTATATTGAATTATAATTTCATAATTATCATTTCAAGTCATATATGTATACCATGCAAACTCCCCCCTTTGCACCCCTGCCACTGCACCCCGTCGTCCCCCACCATCCCTGAACTAAGGCCCTTTTCTTCCCGCACTCGAAACTCGTCCCAACATCCCCCCACACTAGTATATCACTGGTTCTTGGCAAATATCAAAGATAAATCAGCAACTTCTCAAGAAAATATCAGGAATTTTACAAATAAGGAGATGCATCTAATGAGTCAATAAATGAGTAAACAAACCAAACAAGCTAATCTAGCATATATAAATGCAATATGAAACAAAATTGCATCCTCATGAGGAATGTCGATGGGTAGCAACCATATTCAGAGACTTTGAACTCTGAAGCAAACGAAAAATAGCAAATTGTCTTTGTAAAAAGATAAGCAAATACAAATGCCAAGTTCAATATGAAACTAATCTACATCTTCCTCTTCCCCTTCCCACTAAAAAGAAAAATAATTTAGAAAACTTATTTGTGAATCCAAATTTGCTTGAAAAATCTCTTTGAATCTGCTTCAAATCCACTTGCAATTGATCAACAAGGCTGCCAAAGACTATTTCTCTTTACCAAAACCCTTCTCCTCTTCTCCAAACACTCAAAATTGCAAAATAATAATTAAGGGGTAAATTGTTGGACGCCTCAATTTTATTGGTGCTGCTAGGGAGAACTAGTTAAGTTATCGCAAGAAGTTCCCAATTTATTGCAGAGAAGTGGCCAGCTTATCGGCAACAATTTAAGTTCTTCTCGAGTTTGAGGCTCACCCTTTCCGGCTTAAGCACCATCTTTGATTTGATCTGGTTCATTCACCACCTCAAAGGCTTTGCAGACTCAACAGACGGCGGCGGCAGACACTCCCACCTTGCTTACTACTCCTTAGTGGATATTGCCTGCTTCACGGGGGTGACCAAGGCTCACCGCTAGTATACCCAGGCCACTACCTTACTGAGCTCAATCGGGATTGACATTGATCATCTTTCGCCTTACCAATTCTCTCTAGATTCTTTCGCCCATCTCCTCCCCTCAAAGCAAGAGTTGAATGGGCACATCAGACTTGACATTTATAGATAGTACATCTCCACAACCTGGATTAGCCCACTCAAGGGTTTGCACCCGCGGATGGCCTTCTATTCTAAGCACTTTTTGGAGACCCATGACGGGATTATTGTGCATCCCTTCTACTTATGCCGACTTTGGTGCCAAGCCATTCACAGTCAACTCTCATCAGCTTCAATGCCAGAGAAATCATCACTTGACTAGACTGGACCGGACTTGCTGCTTTTGCACTTTATCCAAGATGGAGACTAAGATCCATTTCATCTTCAAGTGCCCCATCTACTACGAGATCAGAGGCAAGTTCCACTACTTATTCAGAGACTATAGATCCCTCTCAGCCTTTTTCAGCTTTTTTGACCAGCTATGTTTAGCTCTTTATCTTCAAGAGACTTCCCAGGTCCGGACCACACTTTACAGCTCATGTTTCCTCAGAGCCAAGCCTCCAATCAGCTCATCGCTGCCCAGAAGGTCAAGTATTAATTCAAGTTGAACTTATTTTTTATTATCTATTGACTCTGTTACAGCAAAAGCAAAATATCAGTAAGCATCCAGGACCAGCAGGCTTAAGATGTATTATTTATTCAGATAACGGATTATGCCTAACTAAATGTGTCAAAGCTTTAGGAGTAATGTCTAATAACTTAACCAAATTAGAGGCCCTTATAGAAGGCTTAACTCTAAGTAGAGAAATAGGTATTAACAAAATAGTTATCAAAGGAAATTTGCAAATTATCCTAAATGCGTTAAGAAAAAGAGAAACCCCTAATTTGATCCTTAATCCTAAACTTGAATATGCCCTAGCCATCGTTGATCAATTTGATGAAAAAGTCATAAAATATATTTATAGGAAAGGTAATAGAGAAGCAAATAATCTCCCTAACAAAGGAGTAGCTGGAGAAGAGATTCTAATAAGACAAACTAATATGATAAGTATAAGTTAGACACTTGTTCTAGGAGCGAAATTGGTTTAGAACTTTTACTGTTAAAATAAACATGTAAATTTCTTTTGATAAGGTTTTGTATGTCTATGTGCAAGCTGTATGATTGACCAATTTAACCAATAACATGGAAGTTTAATGTTAATAAGAGACATATCTTAGGTTATTCAAAACTTTTCCTTCTATACTATTTGATTTTAAAATTAAAGTTAAAAGGAGATAAGCTTCAACTTTGATTATGAAACATACTTCATTATGTTCTAACAACTTGATCATAGCCAGGTTTAATTTTCAGGTTATATTCACAAGGAACTATCAAGAGCAAAGCTATTAATTTGAAAATCAAAAACAGGTACTAAATTTGGTTAAGTTACTCTGAGATATTTATGTAAGGACTACACCAAGGATACCTATCCATCTCTGATCTCTGGTGCCCAATTGAGATGGTTTTTAGTCTAAACACAATCTTGGGCCTCATGGCCTCTTACCTATCAAAAAAAAATACCAATAAACATAATCCATGTCTTCTTCCCATTAAGGTATAACACAGAGTGGCAAAAAATCAATAACAAGCACATTATCTTTAACTAAGATCAGTAATTATGGGTTTAAGAAGCAAAAGAAAACTACAGCCAATTGTGGGATGCTACAATAACAGAATAAAGCAGCACAAATTAGGAAAAAGTAATTCAATCAAGAAACCTACAGCTCTGATATATGGAGAATCTTCATGTTTCAGTAGCCCATGCATTTGCTTCACTGTCAACTTCATTGTAAAAAATTTGTAAAGAAGGCAAAAGGCCGTTGAAGGGCCCCTACAATTCCCTGTCATCCATGGTTCTACATGATCAACTTGATTATAGATCTCATCAATAACTTCATGATAGGTCTTCAACCTATATAGCTCCTTGAAGTAATCTGAAGACAGGATATTGATGCGAAGAACACTTTCAAGCAGAGAATCAATAGATTTTCCGCTTGTTTGAACTTCCATATTTCTCTTCTATCAGTCTTCCCTGAAAATAAAACCCAAGATCTTTATTTATAACGTAAGAATGCTCAAGTACAAATAAAATAGCACTAGGAATTTTCGGAATTGAGGTAAATGTTGAGGGGATGTGAAATGAACCTCTCTTTTTTAACACTACTAGTCAACATTTACCGTAATCTTAACTGATTCAATTAAGCCTGTGTCCACAATGCCCTACAATTTCCTGCCAAATTCACCAATTCAAAATTAATAAATTGGAGTATAAGCTTTACCCAGCCGATTTGCTTCATAGTCCAAACAGCAAAAAACTTAAATAACAATTAGCAGAAAAAGTAGCTGGAAAATACTATTATTTTCTCGCTGAAGATTTTCAATTGGACAAAGGACCTTTCAAAACATTCACATTTTTTTCTATTCATGTTGATTCTATTCATATCAAAGATAGTTTTTGTAAATTGTCCAATAAAATGTCTTCAGAGCCAGTACAACTTACACTAATATCTAATCTAAGAATATTTGCATAATTTGTCAGAACCAGCTTAGGACATAAAAGTGATGCCACAATAGCCACTGCAACTTTTCCTTCAACTATTAAGCCTGCAAATAAAAGCATTAAGAATAGCACTTCAGTCTATGACTTTAAGAGTATAAGTAAGAACTTGAATTATAATTGTGTCACTCATTGAAACAATTATAGACAATTTAATCATATTTCTATCAGAAAATACATAGGTTAGAAATATACAGCAATAACAAATTAAACATTACAACACAAAACAAAGAATATAACTACACAAAAAAATGCAAACACAAAACATAATTGGCCTACTAACACACACGACAACTAGCGATGACAACAATTATTCCCGCATGTAATATATATGAGCAATTCTAGACATTTTAATGATAACTCCAACAAAAAACACAAAGCTTGGAAGAACAAAACAACAAAGTAAACATTACAACACAAAACAAGGAAGAAACTTCACAAAAACATGCAAACAAAAAGCATGTTTGCCCTACAAATACATACACAACAACTAATGAAAACAACTACAGTCACCTCATCTGATACACATGAGCAATACCTGTACCCAAAACACCAATTCTTTAAAATACCTATGACGGCATAAACTGGCCTAAAAAACCTTCCAACTGTTCAAGGCTCAGGACCTAATGCAGGAGCATCTCAGACAGTTTACAGATTGCCCCTTACGATACTACATACGATGCCAATGAATATTTCAAATGCTGACGGAACTTGGTCTTTCACATACTGTTCTATCTGGTGTGTTCATAGCTACGTGTCCAGTACATAGCCAATCTAACCGTGGGCTTGGTGAAAAGATCCTTGATTGCCAATTATTCATGAGACAGATTTGTTGAAACGGTTTCAGGAACTTCCTAGCTTAAACAGAAACCATGTGGTCAGTACTGGTGCACATGACAACAGCTCATTCTTGAAAGCAATAAGTAATGCCAAAACTGAAGAAAGAAAGGTCTGGCAATTAATAGTTGTTGAATTCAATTCTCTCTCTGTAGAGAAGTTAACATGAAGAAGTAATCAATAGAGAGGATGAATAGATTATAAGAGAAGGATTGGAGAAAAGGGAGGTATAAAAAGAGATTGGCATGTGGTTAGAAGGAGGCGCAGAGAATAATGTGCAAGCCTGTGAAGAGAAACAGCGAATAGAAGTAGGAGAGCAAGAGACCTGTGGGAAAAAGACACTGAGCCTAGGCTTGTTAGAGATCAGAGCGACCCAAGAGAAAGGGGTGAATGTAATGTGCAAAGAAAGGAAGGAAACAGGAAAGCACCTAAGGGTCGGAAGAAGAGGGCATAGTTACAACATCTGAGAAGTTTAGACGAATCAAGATAAATGGGATGAACGTAACTGAGAAGTTGTAATGCTACTCAAACTTTCAATTATAGATGCTCAACTCCCTTAGGTATCTTCCAGTAAAACAATTAATGAAATCTGGGACATCTTGAAGAATCTTAATGAGACACATGACGAGTCATGCTTTCTTTTCTGAAGAATTAGTTTTCTTTTCCATGATGGATGAGAAGACAACTATCTAGGCACATCTGTTGAAAATCAAGGTTTTGCCTAACCAATTAGAGGCTATTGGCCACAAGATGGAGGAAGATATGAAAGTGATTGCAGTGAGAAGTCTGCCCTGATCCTACAAGCACTTCATAGAGACACTCAATGTCATTTCTATTAGTGTTGCTCTAACATTCTCTGATCTCTACAATAAACTTCTGCAACAGCATAAATGGAAGCAACAATTTAAAAGTAGTGTAAGTTTCTTCTCTTTTGAACAAGTGGCCTTCTAGCACAAGCCACATACAATAACACAAGTACATCTCAAATCTGCCGGCAGAAAGAATCAGGTAAACCTCTAGCATCTTCAAAGAATTAGAGTGTTTAGTGCAATTATGGTTACTGTTTTTTCCCTTATAAAAAACAATTAGGTTTTACCGTTTTTCCCTCAAACGGAATTTCATATTCTTTGACCAATATCTCCACTTATGTTTGGTTCTAATTGATTTTTCATGTCAAAAATCATGTTTTTTTTGGTTGATTTTTCTCCGCAAAAATCATTTCTACTTTCTATAATATGTGACATTCGCATGAGATGTTATTTCAAGGTTTTTTACTGTTTTTCAAAAAACAATGCTTTGTTCACTTCAAATCATGGTATCTTGCAATCTGTTTTTGGGCATCCTGCTCATCAACAACAGTTCGGAGGATTGCCCATTTTCCATCAAAATTGTGGTAGTTGTTCTCAGTATGTGTCTCTGTCTACGGGAAAGGACAGTTTGGTTATCCATTATCAAGTTGAATGTTTTGTGATGATATACTCTCTTGTTGCACACCATTCTAAAGAACGGAACCACCTTCTTTGGTGCATTTTTCTAGACTACTCTTGGTCATTAACATTATATAGATCTAGGGAGGGTCTAAGCAACAACAGCATGTTCTTAAGTATTTGTGACTGTAAGACTTGTATTGTCTTTTGCAGGGTAGTTGATAGAATGACCACTATGGTGGAAAGGTATTAGAATTTTTTTGATACATTTAGTATCTCGCTATATTTAACTAGTTCTTCTAGAACCTTAGTTACCAATCATTTAGGCTTCCTTTTTAGTTTTTTTCAATTTTGTCTATCTTAAGACTATGTTATAATTAGTGTTTGTAAAGTCTATTTAAGAGTTAATTGTCAATGCAATATTATTCCCTTTTCAATGCAATATTATTCTCTTTTTCTATGCATTCAGTCTTTAACAATTTTAGTAAAAACTTGACAACTTAAACCATTACTTAAATTTTAGTAGAAACACTATTTCTTTTTGCAAAATTTAATTACAAGATTTATCCAATGAGTCCATAAATGAATACAAAAGTCTTTTCTATTAAATTTGATTGATTCGATTCTTGAATGACAAATTGAGTACAAAATTGCATCCTCATACAGAATCCTAATATAATAGTTCACTCTCAAAGATCACGAATTTATGATCATTGCCTTTGAATATCATCATAATTCAACATAATTCAGAAATTGCATATTACAAAATTTTGCATCTTCCTCTTCCCTATTCTAGTTCAAACCTTAGGACGGGTTCTAAATTTCTAATAATCAAAACTTGAAACTTGCAAATTGATATTATGATATTTCATCAATAATATTATGATAGTGATAAAAATTAATTATCTAAATTTCTCAAATTTGTGGTCCAATCCCAAACCCCTCATTGTAATTGAATTTCTTATACAACAAGAGATCCCACTAACTAGGTCGGGTTTGGAGTGGAGACCCTAATGGATTTGAGGGCAAAAATGATAAGTTGCACAAGGTATTAGATATGATAAAAAACCCAACGATTGAAGGGATATTTTAAACCTGAAAAAAATTAAGATTATTTTTGACACATCTTTGCCTTCTTTATGAAGCCAAGTTTTTACTACAAAATCGTTGAGTTTTCACCAAAAACTCAGCTAAATTTTTTTAGCGGACACTTGGTGATTAAACTCACCCAGCAATAAAACTTTCAAGTAGATACAAACTTACTAATTTTAAATTTGCTATGCATTATTGAAAATCACAATAACCTTGAGAATCACAATGACCTTAAAAGGTGATACCCCAATTGTATCAAATAGATTTTGCAGTTAGATGGCATTGTAATGTAAACACACACATCCCATTACAAATGGGGACCCCTCCTTTTTCCAGCTTGCTAGCTTTGTTTGTCATAGGCATCAATTAGTTTTGCTTAGCTTGGCAATTTTTTGGTCTCTTAGTCTCCTAAGCCCTTGGGAAGACTTGTGGTATCTTGTTAAGTCCACGTGGAATATTGATCAATTTATGAAAGAAGTATGAAGTTGATATGTTGTGATTGTGAAAGATTGAAATTGAGGATGAAATTGTAAAAATTTCGAAGTATAAAAATAGCAAAAGGATGTCAAGATTGCAAACAAAGTGTTGAATGTGAAAATAAGGTGAAAATATTGTAGAATAAAAATTCAAATTTTGCTAGATAAGGAGATATGAAATTTCAAATTAAAAACGGAACCAAGAAGAATTCAAAATAAATGATGAAAAACCCTTGGAATTTTGGCTTAAAATAAAGTTTTCACCATCATTTCCACCTTAAAAACAAATTGCCACTTCTATTCAACCTAAAACTTGATTTTTTTTCATATTTCCATCAAAAAGTCAATTTTGCTTCTCTATTTCTAGCTAAAAGTCTAAAGTTTGTTCAAGGATTTTCATTTCCACCAAAAAGGTGAATTTCTCCCCTTCTTGTATCTTGATTTCCACCTTAAACTTTGATCTCTAACCACGTTGTTCCATTTCCACTGAAAACTAGGAATCCCAACCTATAGATATTATGTCTAATGTGAAATTGAACAAAGAAAGGAAATGAAGCAAGTTGAAATCCAAGAGATATTCAAGTCTTTGAATGGGGAATTTCAAAGGAATTGTGACAAAATGATAAAGAACAATGGAATTTTGCAATGCAACATAGAATGAAAAAGGTGAAAATAAAGAATTTTAAGTCCAAATTGAAAATTCCTATTTATCAAAGTGATTTCCACCTAAACGATGAAATCCTGACCTTGAATTTGCTTCATTTCCACCTAATGTTAAAATTCAAAACTTGAGCAAATGTACTTCCACTTAAAAGTGGAATTTCCCCACTTGAATGAGAATCAAATTTGAAGTTTTAAAACATGCATGATGAGGTTTAAGTGATAAAAAATGAATGAAAACCCCAAGGCATGATGATAAGAAGTGGTGTTCAACACATAAAGTTGCAGAAGTGCTATCCTCTGTTGCATTTGCATGCCAAGGATGGTTGTGTCAGAATCAACGACTTTTGCAAGGTGCATTGTCAAGACTCTACAAAAGAGACTTCATATGAAATTATCAATCAAGACAATGAAATTGGTGGAGTATGGAGCTTGGTTCATCTAGTTCCCTACCTTCTTCTACATCAAATATCAAGAATTTTCCGCACGTCCATATAAACTCCTGGGTATCCCACTTATAAAATGGTCCTATTGGAAATCACTCAACAACTGATAGTTTATGATAAAACTCTAAACGGAAAGAGGAAGTTGTGGCTAGAAATCCCAATTTCCATAAGAGAAGATACGTTAAAATGTGCCCATGTTTGAAGGCAGCCAAGAGATCTCGAGCTGTATTTTTTTCCATCTGTTGCCTTTTTCGATAAGGCCAAATTATGATCCTTACAACAAAATCAAAGTGGTCACAAGTGCAAAATATAAACACAAATTGCACCTTGCAAATTTATGGGCTAATGTTCTAGATGAAAACGAAATTGAAACAGGAATGAGCTCCCAGTTCCAACTAAACATGATCCAAAAGGTATATGACCTAGAAGGAAAAGACCATACATCCTTACGATTGGCCAAAGAAGGAGAAATCATAATATCAATACATTATCTACACCAATTTTGGATTTCACAAAAAGGTGGGTTGACTGACAATTTGACAACTTGAAAGTGTCAAAGGAAAGTTCAACATATAAGTTAATGGGTCATCAGAAATTGCGAGAGGAGACTAGAAGATTGAAAAATCAAATCAGGAAGTGTTGAACAAAGAAAAGGGAAATATGTTGCTCAAGAAATGCAACTAAGAGGTAGGTTGGATCTTCATATTGAAAAAACTCAACAAAAGAGACATAGATTAGGGAATGCTTCATCCTCTCCTAGTTGGACAAGGGAAGTAGTGACAAGCAGAAGAGCACAAAAAGAGGATCAAATGGCCAAACCGATGCAGGTAGAGAAAGCATCAACGCCTATCAAAAGATTGTACAAGGAGGAAATGGAGAGCAAGTTGCTGCAACAAAGGAAGGTTTCAGCACAATTTTAACAAGTGAGATGATGGAAGAAGAGGTTCTTGAGGAAGAAGCAAAAAAGCCTACAATAGAGGCAAGAGCAGTTGACAACTTAAAATGCTCCAAATGTTGTTGTTCCAAAATGGTAAAGGCAAAAGAGATTGACCCGACAATTGAATTGCAAGAAATCCTGAGCTGGGTCAACCAATCAAAAGAGAAAGGAAAAGCTAAGAAATTTGCAAAAGTCGTTAGAAGGGAATCTAGAACCAAATTTTTGCAGTTTGCAACACCACTAGTCAATTAGACAAAGGATCAAATTTCTCTAAATGCGTACAATGTGACAAAAATTGATCTAGGCTATGACTTTTGAGAGCAAGTTATCAAAGATTTTGATGATTATACACATCCAATGAAAGACAAGATGAAGAAACTAAAAGAGATATATTAGAAGCAAGAAGGCAAGATGAAAGCCTTGTGTGAATACATAAATTGCCTACCTCATCTTATGAGAGAAGGTCCAACCTTTACCCCTCTTCCAGTTATTTCAGCTGAATCAGTAGATGCTATAGATAGGATTAGACATATTTCTCAAGCTGCAAAAGTTTGAATAGAGGACATTTAGAAGGAGGCATACGAGCATGCTAAGGACTTAGTGCAAATTCATGAAAGGGCACTAGTTGTTCTTTCTAGGATACATTACAGGGATGAGTTATAGAAGGACGAGCATATTTATCAAGATGAGGTCATCTTAGACTTGCAGGATTTGATGGAGACTCCCAAACAAATATTGATTGATGGAGTTGTTAGGGAAGAAGAGTACATGAATTTACTCAATGGTATAGCATAGTGATCATGCCAAGGAAATGTTTGAACATTTCAGTGGGGAATCCACTTGAGTAAACGGGGTAGCCAAAAATATCTAGTATGGTATCTCTAACACAGTTGAGTCCTTGTTATCAAAAAGATTGGTAAAGAATGAAATAATAGTAGACAGCATAATGAGGAAAGTGGAAGAGTTCTTACAAATGAATTACTTCACGAGGGATGATTTTGTGAACTCTATTTTCTCAAATGTCATGCACACAAATCGGGACTTGTTACCGAATTGGGAGGATAGCTTGAGCAAACCTGAACACACAATGGTGGTCCTGGAATTCAAACAGGAATCAGTGCCAAGTGGTAGTGTGGAGAACTTGGTGACACTAATGGGCGGATTCCAAGCATTCAAATGGCACAAGCAAACATAGGCTATTCTAGGCAGAGAGATGCATTTAATGCATAGTGGACATTCATGTCACCCCACTCTCTTCTAAATGTGTAGCGGCCATTTTTTACCCATTAAGATGGTGGTGTCTTCCTGATTAGTCCATGTGTTCCCGAGTATAACTCTAGGAATGAGGATTGGTAGCCGACCAAGAAAATACATGGGAATCTCCCTTTTTGAAGGTGCATGCAAATCTAAGTTATGGAAGCATATCATTTATAGTTTTTTAAGCAAATGGATGGTTGGAAAGGCAAATGGCTCAGTTCAGCAGGTAGAATCTTTTAGCTCAAATAGGTGATTTCAACAATTCCTATTTTTCTATTATGTACTTTAAGATTCCAAGAAAGGTTATTAAAATGATGAGTGAAGGAATGTGTAAATTCTTTTGAAACTGGGCTACTGAAGAAGATAAACTTCCTCTTCTTGCTTGGAATAAAATTTGTAATGCTAAGTAAAATGACAGGGCGGACATCAAAGATTGGCAATTGATGAATGAAGCTTTGGGAGAGAAGTTAGCTTGGAGCATATATTAGAATCCTGAATTATTGAGGATAGAGGTGATGAAGGCTATGTGTCTAGATAGTGACAAAGGCAACAGGATTTTGACAATTCTAAATCCGTGCAAAGAGTCTGTAATCTGGAATTGTATAATTGAATGAAAGTCTGTTATCATTAACCATTTTACTTGGCAAGTTGGAAACCGTCGTAATGCTATGTTCTGGGATGACTCCTGGAATGTACTCCAAACTTAGAAGAATACAACAAAGCTTCAAGATCTCAGGAACCTATATTTACAAAGGTGGGGAGATAAAGTAAGTGATTATTTAGAACTACAACAAAGTTTAATGATATCAGCGCTGCATTCCAAGCAAGAAGAGTTCCTTAATGCATTAGATGTCTTCCTTGGACTCATCAGAGGCAGCGACTACAAGTTTCAAGAGTAATACATCAATTGGTTTTTCAATGCCAGACTGAAGGTGCCAAATGAAAGTTATAAAACAAATAAAAGTGAGCACTAGAAAAAATGCAGCATCCACCAAACCAAAGAGTGCCACAGAGAACCATGACATGAAACTGGCAGGTTGTTTCTTCCCATTGTACTTTGCACAACAGATCAAAAGAAGCAGAATAAGCCTTACAGCAGCAACAAAAAAAGCCACCATCGCAGTCAAGGGTTTAGGACATGAATGGGGTTAGGAAAAAGTGAAGTTGGTCATGAATGGGTGTGGAAAAGTGTAGAGGGTTTAGGACACACAGATCAGCAAACAGATTTAATATTAACTTTGTTTCAGAATAGGAAAGTCTTGATTACTCAAAGGGAAGACAAGATTGAGTGGTGTGCAGCAAAAAGGAGTAGAAGATAGGCTTTCAGATTTTAGATGGGACTGTTGAGGATGAAAAATGGCCAATAAAATTCTTTTGCCGCAAAGATTATTTTTCAAAGGCAGGATCTTCCACATGGCTTGCAGTCGACGAAAGAATATTAACCGATGAGAGGAGAAAGAGATTTTGAATCTGTGAACCGACTAGATGTGTCGTGTGAAGAACATGAAGAAGATGCAGAATCCAGATCATTTATTTTTAAATTGTCAAGTAGACGCAGATTGCAAGAATAAGCTCAAGTCCAAATTAGGTTGGCATGGTCCTCTAAAAAACTCTTTAAGGACAGTATTAGATAGCTAAGTCATAAATCAGAAGAAATCAATGCTATAATGTGTTTGAGTTGTCAGCCCTTCAATCTTGTTTGAGAATTATGGAAAGAGCGCAATAGAAGAATTTTGGTACGCCCTTAATATTGGTGTATATAGGGTTATGAATTGTCAACTTGTGGCTATCTTTATCCTTAATTAAGTCATGTTATCATTATTATATTATTATTTAGGTAGGTAGGTCGGCCTAGGTGTTATATAGGGTTGTGTCTATTCAGCCTAAGCATAATTAGGTATATATAGGAGGTTGTGAGACTTATTTCAAGATCATATTGTAAAGTGTGTTCTCATTGGAGATACTTGGAACTTGCCCCCTCGAAGTGGCCTATTACTCTCAGTTATTATCAAGTATTTGTAGAATATTTCATATTATCTTTTCCATTGTGCAAGTTATTTCATTACAAGCGGTATCAGAGCATGATCTTGGCACCATAGAGGCAAGATTTTTTCTCAACATCGGAGGTGATTTTGGGAAGAGTGTAACTTTAAGATTTTAGCAAATTTTTTAAAGATTTTTAAAAGGTTTTTGAAGACCATATTAAAGAAGCTATAGTCCAAATTTCATAGGAATTGGAGCAAATTTGAGCAAATTATTGCAGAATTACTATTTCTAAACAATTTATTGAGATCTACATATCTCTCACATCCTACTGAATTGAAGTATAACTTGTATTGGATTTTTGAATACATAGTAATGGAGCCTACATTTCAAAGCTTGGAGAAAT
The DNA here is from genome assembly GCA_028749045.1 of Cupressus sempervirens. NCBI lineage: Eukaryota > Viridiplantae > Streptophyta > Pinopsida > Cupressales > Cupressaceae > Cupressus > Cupressus sempervirens. Next base: position 383,052,054 of record CM053789.1, read on the forward strand.
TGAAGCAAAAATAAGCAAGTTATTGCAAAATTAGGAAAATTCGCTCTCAAGGCAGTAAATTTGCTAATTTTTTGAATTTTTTTAAGTAAGGGTATCTTAGTCCTAGTAAATTATAGTAAAAAAAAAAAAAAATCAGAGAATTAACATTCCATTTGTGTGATTTATTTCAAAAATATTGGTTTCCATCATGACGGGGCCTCCAACAAGAGGCAAAAAGAATGCTACCACACTGGGAAATCCTCTTATAAAGATTGGGAAACAACAAAGGCTAGTAATCCCAATGAGGGAATAGGTAAGTTCAAAGAAGAGGTTAACAGGGATATGTGTGACCTACGAGGAGATATATTAGATATACGAAGCATGTTAAGCGCCTATACGAATGAACCAAGGAAAGAGTTCTTAAGCAATCAAGGTGTAACTTTTAAGTCCACTAATAATGACACAAATTTTAATACTCCTATGGGATCTAGGAATTTTTTTCCAAAGGCGGATGCACAAGTTTGATGGTAAGGATCATCTAACATGGATAAACCAAATGGAGTATTCTTTAAGTACATCAAACCCCAAATGGACAAAAAGTCACAATGGCTTCCTTATATCTAGAACCAAATCAATTCATTTCGTATTATTGGCTTTGTACTTATCGGAGCAAAAAGGGTCTCACCGTATCATGGTCAATTTTTATGAAAGAACTCCAAGCACAATATAGCAATAGTGTGACAAACAACTTCTTTATCCAACTTGCTAAGCTTCAACAAACACGATTAGTTGAGGCGTATATTCAAAAATTCCAAAATATATCCTTAAGAGTGGATACAATTACAAAGGAGAACTTGAACGATTTATTCTTTGGTGGTCTCAAGGATCACATTCAACATGAGGTACGCATGTTTAGTCCTAGCTCAGCAAATGAGTCTTTTATATTGGCACGCAAGGTAGAGGAGAAGTTCTTGATTCCTGGAAAGCAAGGGGCTAATGTGACAAGAGAAAAAGGATATTCAACACCTTCTCTTCCTCAACCTACTAGGTTGACTCCACAACAAATCGAGGAGAAATGTGTTTCAATTGTGATAGCAAATACAGTCAAGGACATAAATGTAGTGAAAAGAAATTGTTCTATATTAAAGGTCCAAGTGAAGAAGAAGAGGATGAACCCATATTAAAGGAGTATAGAGAGTCAAGTGAGGAATCACATGATTCTCAACCAATCATTTCTTGTCATGCACTTTCAAGTTTTAGTACACCACAAACTCAGAAGGTAGTGGGTTTCTTAAAGAAGCAAAAAGTAACAGTGTTGATCAACTCAGTTAGTACTCATAATTTCATCAACAAAAAGTTGGCAACTCTTCTAAATTGTTTTTTATATCCAACCCCAGAGTTTCAAGTTTTGATTGCATATGAGGGTACAATTAGTTGTTCAAGGAAGTGTCATAGCATCAAATTATCCATGGGAGATTATCAACTTGATACCCCAATGTATGTCATATCCATGGTGCAGCATATATTGTTTTGGGAGTACAATGGCTTATTATATTGGGAACAATTGAGATGCACTTCCAAGAACTATTCATGAGATTTCAATCAAAAGGAAAGGCAGTGAAGCTAAGGGGGTTGAAGGCAAAATCCCCACAGATGATAAGCTCTCATCAAATGCAAAAGTTGCTTAAGAAAGGAGTGGGCGGATTTGTAGCCCAACTATGTTCATTAGAAGTCTATAAAACAAGCAGTAAATGATCATCACTCAGTGATTCTTGGAGATATGCCTAAAGGACTTCCTCCTAAGAGGGATCATGACCATGCCATACAACTAGTTCCAAGGAGCCAGCCACCAAACATCAGGCCTTATAGGTACCCACACATACAAAAAATGAGATAGAAAAATTTGTTGAGGAAATGCTAGAGGCAGGAATTATCAGGCATAACCAAAGTTCTTAACTCCTCGCCTGTGGTGAAGGTGCGTAAGAAGGATGAAAGTTGGCGAATGTGTCTAGATTATAGAGTGCTCAACAAGTACACCATTAAAGATAACTTTCCTAATCCAATCATTGATGATTTGTTAAGATGAATCAAATGGAGCTATGTATTTTACCAAGTCAGATCTTAGATTGGGTTATCACCAAATTCCGATTAAGGGGGAAGATATTTGTAAGACAACACTGCAAACTCATGAGGGTCGTTATGAGTTTTTGGTGATGTCATTCGGTCTTACCAATGCACCATCTACATTCCAAAGTTTGATAAATTCCATTTTGAAGAAGTTCATGAGAAAGTTTATGTTAATGTTCGTTGATGATATATTGATTTATAGCAAGACTTGGGAAGAATATTTGCAACATGTAGATCAAGCATTACAATTACTCAAAGATCATCAACTCTATGCTAAGTCATCCAAAATGTGTTTTTGGTCTTAAGGAGGTGGAGTATTTGGGACACATAGTTTCATATGAAAGAGTAAAGGTGGACCCTAACAAAATTAAGGTTATCATGGAATGTACTATTCCAAAAACCATTAAGAAGTTGAGGGGTTTCTTCAGATTAACAGCGTACTATAGAAGATTTGTGAAGAATTATTGTCGTATAGCAGCACCTCTCACCACTCTATTGAAGAAGGATTATTTTCATTGGAATAAATCCGCTAATGTAGCATTTGAGCAATTGAAGGAGGCTATGTGTACAACTCCAATGCTTGCCACTCCGGAATTCACAAAGGAATTCATTGTGGAATGCGATGCTTCTGGAAATGGGATAAGAGCAATTCTCATACAAGAAGGTCGACCAATTGCTTTTGAGAATCGTCAATTAAACGGTAAAAATCAGCTCAAACCTATTTATGAGAAGTAATGCTAGCAATCCTTCACGCAGTTAAAAATTGGAGGCCTTATTAATGGGTTGACACTTCAAGGTTGAGACAAATCATGATAGCCTAAAATACTTTTTGGAACAAGACTATCTTCGGAATAGCAACAAAAATGGGTCACTAAGATGTTGGGATATGACTTTGAGACTGTAGATAAGAAAGGGAAGGAAAATACTATGGCCGATGCACTTTCCAAGAAGGATGAAAAAGTTGAAGCCTTATTGTGTGCCCTTTCAATATTACAAGCAAATTGGGTGGTAGAAGCCAAAGTAGAGTGACAAAATGATGTTGCAACAAGTAATCTCATCCAACAAGTGAAAAATGATCTTTGTAGTTCAGATAAGTTTTGTCTAAAGGGGGTTATTCTTTGGTATAAAGAGCACTTGTATCTCTACAAGAATTCCACTCTTAAATACAAGATTCTCACAGAGCTACATGAGTTCCTCATTAGTGGTCGTTCAGGATTTTTGAAGACATATCATCGAGTCAAGCAAGATTTTTTTTGGGAAGGGGTAAAAGGTGATGTTCAAAAATTTGTGGCCGAATGTTTGGTTTGTCAAAGAAATAAGGGGGAAACAATTAAGACACCAGGTCTCTTACAGCCCTTATCTATTCCTAGCTAGCATTGAGAAGACGTATCCATGGACTTTATCAGAAGGCTTCCCAAATCCAAAGGTCATAATGTCATCATGGTAGTAGTTGATCGCCTCACTAAATATGCACATTTCATTGCATTATCACATCCTTTTACAGCAAGTACAGTGGCAAAAGTTTTCTTTGAGAATATCAAAAGCTACATAGTACGCCTAAGGTTATTGTCAGTGATTGTGATCCTATCTTTACTAGTCTCTTTTGAAAAGATTTATTCTCATGCTTGGGTACTCAATTGGCTCATAGTTCTTCATACCATCCTCAATCAAATGAGCAAACTGAGGTTGTTAATAAATGTTTGTAAGGATATCTACGTTGTTTCAATTCAAAGAAACAATCTCAATGGGTAGATTGGCTACCTCTTGCAGAATGGTGATACAATTCTTCTTTTCATAGCTCATCAAAAATGTCTCCACTTTTGGCACTTTATGGATATCATCCTCCTTCCATCACATCATCATTAAAGGCGTCACCAAGAGTTCAAGTAGTAGAGGACCACTTGCTTCATCAACAACAGGCACTTTCAGGACTCAAGGAGAATTTAGCTATGGCAAAAAATAGAATGAAACAACAGGCAAACCAACATTGTAGTGAAAGAAATTTTGAAGTTGGGGATTGGGTCTTCTTGAGATTGCAGCTTTATAAACAAATCTCAATGAAGCAAAAAAAAAAAAGAATAATGAGTTGTCTCCAAGATAATATGGACCATACCAAGTCATGCAAAAGATTGTTAGTGTTGCCTACAAGCTAGAGTTGCCACCAGCAACGAAGATACATCCAGTTTTTCATGTTTCTTGTTTGAAGAAGGTAATTGAGCAGAAAATTCCTACTCAAACAGTACTACCAGAGCTTGATGAAGGAAGAATAATTTTGGAACCAGAGTGTATTCTTCAAACATGCATGAACAACCTAAGGAATAGAACCCTCACCTAGTATTTCATCCAATGGAAGAATTTACTAGTTGAAGAGGCCACATGGGAGGATGAGTTCATTCAAAAGAATCCACACTTGGTTAGCATTGTGGACAATGCTTCTTTGAAGAGAGGGGGCATGCTACACCCTTAATATTGGTGTATATAGGGTTATGAATAGTCAACTTGTGGCTATCTTAATCCTTAATTAAGTTATGTTATCATTATTATATTATTATTTAGGTAGGTAAGTCGGCCTAGGTGTTATATAGGGTTGTGTCTATTCAGCCTAAGCATAATTAGGTATATATAGAAGGTTGTGAGTCTTATTTCAAGTTCATATTGCGAAATGTGTTCTCATTGGAGGTATTTGGAGGTTGCCCCCTTGAAGTGGCCTATTACTCTTAAGGTCCATTTGGTTCGTGGAATTTAAAAAACCCGAATTTCTACAAACCTTGGTTTAGCCAAATCAAGGTTTTGCATATCTTCATTCCGATTTTTGGGATTTTACTGAAACTGTTTGTTTCCCTCAGAAGATGCGTGTGAAGTGTGTAAACTTGGAGTTGAAGGCAAATTTCAAAAAGTAGTCCAATCTATTGTTTTTACACTCCTTAAAAAACAAAACCAGGTTTTGATTTTCAATTCCTGCTTGCTAGTAGGAATTTGGAAAACTTGGTTTTGAGGCAACATTGGAAGTCGCGTATGCTAATTCCATTTTGCAAATTTTCAATCAAACGCACAAATTTTCAAATCTGGGTTTTGAAAAAGCCAATTCCTGTCATCTTCCACGAACCAAACGGACCCTCAGTTATCATAAAGTTTTTGTAGAATATTTCATATTATCTCTTCTATTGTGCAAGTTATTTGATTACAAAAAAATAAGACAAAAATGCATCTTCTGAGAGATTAAAATATAAGGATTAATCATATGATTGAGGAAGTTGTGGGGGCTGCAACTTCTCATCTACATAATCAAGTTCCTTAGACTTTAGGAGATAATCGAATTCAAGCAAGCTGCCGAGAAATAAAGATCAATGCAAGTTGTGGAGCTGTTGTTGAGAAGACTGTAAACAAGTGTATGAAGAAGGTAAGTTGGGAAAAGCCTAAAAAAGGGGTGCCATGAGATAAATTTTGATGGGGCCACTTACAACAACACAGGAATTCAATCAGTAGAGGTACAATTTTAGACAGCAAGCTTCACTGAAGCAATATAATTGTCACAATTTTGAAATATGATACAATAGAGAATGTAGATGATGTATTCACGCTCACTGGTATTATTATAACAATTGGCATGAGTTTTGGTTGGAAAGCATGAAGACGTGTTATTATCACAGAGTCAAAATATATGGCAGAGAGGGGATATTGTGGCTAAGGAATTGAATTGCCTTGTCAATTCAATTACTTGGCAATGTAGTGACAACATCATAGATGTTAACTCTCAGTTAGTAAGTTGTGACAATAAGTTTTGGATATGTCTACAAGTTTTGCTATCACATTGACTATATAGGATAAACAAGAGGGTATATAAGAAGGCATTTTGGACATGCGAAGATATACAATGCTATGATTATGTTACGTGAGCTTTATGTATGTTTTGCTAATCAGATGCAATCAGATGTTGTTGGGCATGATCAGATGCAAGGAACACAAAAGGACTAATCGGATATTGAAGATATCAGTCTAGTCAATTTTGGTACAGAATCAATCTCTTATATAGATTATAAACCATTGTATGAGCAGTGAACTCCTTTTATATTACAAGTCCTAACAGGGTTGAGGCCTCTAACAAGGATTGATGTACTAAATGTATGTAAAAGACTCCTAACAGAGTATTTTGGATTATTACATTATCTTGTACTACCATGCCCACTAGGGTTTTCCCTTGGCCAAAGTTTCCCTAGTTAACAAATGATGGTGTTATGGCTTTCATTGTGTTGTGTACTTTAATGTTCAGTTTACTCATTTATGCAAGTATATGGTAAATTGTTGAAACCTAATATTGGCCAAAAAAGTGTTGGAATACTGAATCAGCAGAATTCATATGCCAATTTTTTGTTGCTTTGAGAGTCAAAGTCTAATTTGTTCTAGAAGTCAAAGTCAAAGTCCCCTAGGTGTCCCCAAGACTCCAAGATGTTTTCGGGACAAAGGCAGCTGAAAATATACAGCGGACGTGTCCCAAGGTAACACTAGATTAAACAAATAATTTAGGGAATTTTTATTTTGCCACACTAGTTCTCCTAGTTCCTTGACAATAAAAGGATGTTCCCTGGGCCTATCCTCTCCATCCTCTCCAATTTCTTTGACTTTCTTCTTTTTTGTTAACTAAAAGTAAATTCTCTTACTCCACATTCTTAATGTCTCTAGTTCTTATCCAAATAAATCTGTCTTCACAAGACGGAAACTTGGAGAGCAAGCATGTTGGTTTTGCAACAGCACTAGAAATAGTTCATGAAGCCGTAATGTCACTTGATTTGCTGCCTTGCACAGCTCATCCATCAACCTTAACATATTATTTTTATTTACTTGGATCTACTCCTTTCTTCCTTCTCTTTTCTACTGTTATTTTATCACATAGTACCAGTAGCACAGTTCCTGTTTCTTGCATTGTACTATCCTGTATTACCTTGTCAAAACTGAATATCCCCTTATTAAAGGAAACCATATATCATGTAATTCAAGATTATGTTTATATTATATAACATAAGGGCTGAGAGAAGCTCACAGGGAGCGTTACAGCTCCCTATGGATGTGCTTGGACATGAATCCACAGGGAGCTGTAACGCTGCCTGTGAGCTTCACTATACATCTGTCTCCGCCCCCAACTCCAAATGCATCCACTTCCACATCCAGGCACTGGGCCGGAGAATCCTGTAACTGAGACTAATTTCCATTCAAACTTATCCAATTTTGCAAGTATTGCCTCTTCAAAGTGGTAACAGTGGAACAAACCTCTGAAGTACAAATTTAACTTGTACAAATTTAACTTGCCCCAAATGTTACTATAGGCAGAGCAATACAAGTGAGGTGTCACTCTACCTCAACAACCTCCAAAAAGAAAAATTGACACTCTCTTCAGCCCTCCTTAATTATTTTCATATAGTAGACCTTCTATCATTAATTTCCATTCAAACTTATCCAACTCTTGCCTATTCAAAGTGGGAAGGGGTAGAATCAACCTTTGAGGTATGATAGTACTTCACCCAGATATAATTATAGGCAGAGCAGTTCACAATAAAGAGCAATCTTGCCTCAACTGCCCCAGATTTAAATATAGGCAGAGCAGTACACAGTGAAGTGCAATCCTGTCTCACTTGGCCCAGATGTGATTATAGGCAGAGCAGTACACAATGAAGTGCAATCCTGCCTCAACCGCCTCCAAAGTACAAAATAGCCACTCTCTTCTCCAAGCCTTTCTCAGTTAATGCCAGTCAACCAATTGCATGTCTAAATTTATGTGATCAAGTTGTTGTTCAAGTTATGACCATCTTTGCCTCTATACAGTTTCTGCCTCTACGAAAGACTTTCTCTGGTGTTCATATGTGGTCTTATATATACTACAGTATTGTTGTCAATTACTTCCAATTTTCATCATGGCAGTCATGATTCTTTTTAAGTTTCTATGTCTATATTGTTAACATAGATTTGCCATTACAAATTATTACTTGGAGCCTGCATAAGAGGATGTCATTTGGAATCAGATAAAGGAACGAAGGAATAGGCATGAGGTTTTACTTTATACAGATATTGGAATCGTAAAATTTGCAATATTCTCATCCATTTACCCGAATTTTCAGATAATGATGCGCTTTCCTGAGAAATGTTAGATCAAGCATAGGCGAGTGTTTAAGCCATGATCCTCGGCAGCTCAAAAAAGAAAATGTTAACGAAGAGTTAAAATAGTGTTTAAATAAACTGTTCCATGTCGTCACTAAACACTGACACAGACATCGAAAAACACTATGCAGCATTCGAACCGGTGAAATAATAAAAAGCAAACCAACAACCTGACCGCGTCAAAACCTAACAAGAAAACCATAAAATCCATCAAAAATAGGACGAATATCATGAAAATAGACCTCGCTTCGAGAACGAAATCTGAACTACGATAATGCTGACAAAAACCATTGTGAAAACCAGCGCTAATCCTACTAAATAAATGGCTATACTGCATTCAACGAACAAAAACCTTTCCCATATCCATTGGCAAACCCTAGACGAAAAGATGGGTTTTAAGGAAAAAGATACTCCGAAAGTCTTTTACAATTATTACACTATTAATTGAGCTATAACAATTTTAAAACACACTTATGCCAACACTCTCTAGACAATTACAGAAAATCAATATTGAAAAATCGAGGCAACATTACCAAAACTGCACTGGATTGTGCAGCGAAAAAGCTGACCTGTGGGAAAATTAGCCGCACTTTCCTGAACAAACGCTGTCTGATGGAAAGAACGAAACTTGGAAGACGGTGGAAACAACTTGGGCGCAGCTGAGAGCGAAACCCTTGCAACGAGGGTATGAAAAGCCCGAGCATATCAGACCCAAATCCAAAAGAAGTTAGTTTCATGGGCTGCGCTCCAATCATATACGTTTTAATATTGTTTGTGCAATATAATTGGACCTTTTTAAATATTCCGAGGATATAATTTTATTTCATTTTCTTCTGATTGGGAAGATGATTTGGGAAGAGATATTAAGGGCACTCAAAGAATTCTGGCCAGGTCCCTCCCAATATTGCATTTGTTTGTCAGCAGAATTTCTACAAAGATTGTCAAATGCATTTGGGGTAGTGGTAGAAGTATATTGTAGGTATAGAGTTTAAATCTTCATAAATACAAATAATTAATATATAGAATATATATTTATATTTATAAAATTTCATTAAAATTAATGTATATTTTTTTTTCCTAATTGAATTTACAATGTAATTGTATTTATAAATGTAAAAAGAAAATATATAATTTATTTGAAGATGTTGATAATATAGTGTTCTTAATAATAAATATCATCAAGTCATATGTTAAAGAGTGTAAGATATTTTTATCATTCAAAAAAAATGAATTAATTAATAGTATAGTTGATTGAAAGCTAATAGGTACTTTCCATACACATAGCTAATAGAAATGAATTTAACTACAAACTATTATAAAACTGTAATGATGAAAATGTTATATATATCTACTATTCTCTCTTGTGTATCGGACCCACTATCATTAGAAAATCTTACATGCAATTACTAGTCTACAAGTGGGACAATTTTGTAAAAAAAAAAAAATTATGACATTAAATTATTGTAATTCATTATCATTGATCCTCCATGATTTGTTTTGAACCTTCAAATTCATCAATTGTCAATATAGATCAAGTCATGGGTACAAACTAGAGGTCTCTTTCATAGCATAGATCCAAACTACAAATTTAAAATACAAATTGGCACCTTGTTGACCTTTTTAGTTGTCATTTTGAGTTGGTCTAATGCACATCTTTAGCTGTTGTAGAAAGTCAAATAAGATGGGAAATGGAGAAATCCACACACCAAAGAATATTCTATGTTATTCTCTTATATTTTTTTTGTTCAATGCATATTATATATTTGTAGGAATGGAATCTCTTATTTCGTACAATAGATCCTATAAGAACTTCTAATATATATGAGTTAATTTTAAAAGCTCATAGTACAAACAAATGATTGTGCTAATAAACCTAACAAGTATAGCTCATAGTACAAACAAATAATTGTGCTAATAAACCTAACAAATAATGGAATATTCAATCACCCATAAATAGGTGAGTTGCTATTACAATTTACTTTACCTTACACACTACATTATTATGTTAATGGATGTGAGCACCAATTCTCAACACCCTTTTAGAGTGAACATGGGTGAAAGTACATTATAATACTTAACAATCGCTCATTAAAGCTCACCAAACACTATAAGAATGGGGATGTACACATATACTCATGTCAAGAAACACTATAACTAACTTTGTTATTCTTAGTACTTTCATACAAGGATGGGTACAAATACGTCTATGTATGGATCCAAGGTAGGAACTAGCACATCTATCCAAGGTATTACATCAAATTTGGATAGGGACAAACACATTTTTCCAACATCAGTCATGAATAGGGATACACACATCTTCTCACAAGTATAATGATCAGGGACAAGCACATCCAATCATTCTCACCAACTCGTGTGGTTGGGGATTTCTATCATTTCACTACCTTGTGAATGGGAATATACACATCCAAACAACCAAAAATAGTAATTGGGGACATACTCATCTAATTAATAACATAAAAAGATTGAACACCAAGGCCTTTTTTCTCACATATATAGCTACCATTATAGATCAGGGTCACTCTAACCATAAATGATATGAGACAAGTGTCATTGCCACATGGAAACTCATCTTCGCTTTAGTCATTTTGGTACAAGTTAGTTTTTCAGTAAAATGATTTTGTAACACTATATCTAGTAATTGACAATAGGTCATTGACTTCCTCTAGCCTTTAGTACTTACATCCTATAGTTAGTTCACTACTTAGCAAATTTTCCCTTTGAGGCTCATAGACTTTGAGTTATAATGCCCCCCACAAAAAGGATGTCATTTAAGAGAGAGTAGATCTAATTATAATTTTTTGTATTTTTAATTTTTAGTTTTTTAAATAAGGAAATGTATTGGAAAATAATTTTCCATTTAGTTAGTTCATATACTTTTTAGAATAATAATAACTGAGAGGGGGGTGAATTAGTTATTTTCAAGTCCATATGTACCAATTTAACTTTTAAAAACTTCAAATAACTTTAAAAAATACATAAATCCACTCAGTCCATATAGCTAATCATCAATAATCCAACTTATTCATCTCATCACTTAACTCTTTGTTTACTGTGTATATCGAATAACATAAACATATAATAGTAAATAGCATGAAACATGAAAAAAACATTCACATAAATATGACACCAAGATTTAACGTGGAAACCCAATTTGAGAAAAACCAACAACTGCTACCACTTTTCACTGTTTTGAAGTGAGCTCAGTTAAGAGTCAACCCTATTAAAGGTTACAAGATACATTGTTAAAGGATTTAATCACTCTGTTAGCGGTGGCCTTGTTAAAGGTCTTTGAAACATCCCATCAGAATGTCACATTAATTAAAGGATTTACAATATGATTGTTAGGTCAACCTTGATTAAAGGATTTTTACTGCCATAATGGTTAGAAAGTAATAGCTAGGTTGATCTAGGCAAAAGCCTACAACGCATGGTGACTTGCGAGCCTCTCATGTGGGAGGTCTTGGGTTGGAATCTACCTTCAATTAACATATAATAATAATTAATTCCAACAAATAATAATTATCAATCTAGGCTTCGGTCGTTTATCGAAAGAAAAAGAAAAAAAGCTAGGTTGATCTGATAAAATAAAACTCGCTTTGCATGTTGAGATCTCCATTCGACTTGTTCCTAGTTCATTGGTTAACCTTCACCACATTCTCCATCTCTAATTTTCTTGGCCACACTTAAAGAAATCTTAGTCTCACCAACTTCTCACTTTTCCTCTCAAACCTTTTGTTCTTCCACTTGTTCACAAATCCACCATTTCAACAACCATCTCATCTAAAACATATCATATGCCTCCTTAAATAGGCATGTTTAATCTTTTGTCACTTAAACATAATCATAGATCTTAGGAACATGTTCAAATGTTGTGTATATGTTCGCATATAATAGTAAATAGCATGAAACATGAAAAAAATATTCACACAAATATGACACCAAGATTTAACATGGAAATCCAATTCAAGAAAAACCGCCAAGTAACATGCTAATACTTTTCACTCTTTTGAAGTGAGCTCAATTAAGAGTCAACCCTGTTAAAGGTTACAAAACACATTGTTAAAGGATTTAATCACCCTGTTAGGGGTGGCCTTGTTAAAGGTCTTTCAAACATCCCATCAAAATGTCACCTTTACTAAAGGATTTACAATATGATTGTTAGGTCACCTTGATTAAAGGATTTTTACTGCCACTATGGTTAGAAAGTAATAACTAGGTTGATCTAGGCAAAGCCTACAACACAATGGTAACTTGCAAGCCTCTCATGTGGGAGGTCTTGGGTTGAAATCTTCCTTTACTTAACATATAATAATAATTAATTCCAACAAATAATAATAATTAATCTAGGCTTCGGTCGTTTATCGATATAAAAAAGAAGAAGAAAAAGCTAGGTTGATCTGATAAAATAAAACTCACTTTGCATGTGTGAGATCTCCATTTGACTTGTTCTTGGTTCATTGGTTGACCTTCATCACATTCTCCATCTCTGATTTTACTGGCCACACTTAAAGAAATCATGCTCTCACCAACTTCTCACTTTTCCTCTGAAACCTTTTGTTCTTCCACTTGTTCACAAATTCACCATTTTAACAACCATCTCATCTGAAACATATCATATGCCTCCTTACATAGACATGTTTAATCTTTTGTCACTTAAACATAACTGTAGATCTGAGGGTTTGATCAGATTCATTGAATCTATCCATCATTTTGTCATTTCTCTTCTTTTCTTGAAACTTTTGGAAACTTCTCATTAAATCCTTGCCTTAGATCGCTTTAAAAACTTGATTCATGCATTGAATATGGTAGCTCATCAATCCTCATCTTTAATATGGTTTGACTAATTTGTAGATTTAACTATGTTAGCCTCAAATCTTGATTCTTTCTTGAACAATTAATGTGCTAACACTCGATCATCACTATGTTCTTTAGCTTGGTTATCACTTGGTAGTTTTCTCACTATTGATCTATCTCAGTCAGCTTACATTGTCTTGCTCGATCATTACTTCAATTTTCTTCATCTTTCTCGGTCATTAGCATCACTCAGCTAACATTGTTTTGCTCTGGAATGCTTAAGTTCCTTAATCTTCTACTCTACAAATTAACTTCTTCGTTGACCTACTAACCTGTTACTCGGTCAAGCTTAGTGTTTTACTCATCTTCTTGACTCACATCAATCAAACTTTTTCATTGATCAAACAACATATTATCTTGTCAAATATCAACTTATCAAGTGCCCTTTGTAATTCTATCATACTTACTCTTCTTTACTTAACCACTTTACTAGTTCATCTTTCTTTTCAAATCCTCTTCATCAATCAAAAGATATAACACTTGACACTACTAGCAAATGTCTTACCAATAAAGTTTGACATCAATGACAACATAAAAATTGTTCCAATTGTAGTTCCAACAATCTCCCTCTTTGGCATTGATGGCAACACCTCAGTTGCCATATAATTGAAAATTCTTTGTCGTGATTTTCATTGTCGACTCCCTCTGTGATTTGTATTAGACCTTCATTAAACCTTCATTAATATCCTTAGTTTCATTCTAATTCTCATCCATGTATATCTCTGACATGCTCCCTCTTTGATATATCTCTCATTACTAATAGCTTCTCATTCTCTTGACACACATTTCCCTTTACTTGAATTAGATGGTAACTTTGTACACGTCTCCCTCATTGACAACAATGCCAAAGACATCATCCACATCAATCTACAAGATATATTGATCATAGTGATTGATGCAATGTTGCATCCCTTCTTAGTTTTCTTTAGATAGGGGAATGACACCTAACTTACCTCTTAGATATACACAAATGAATCCTTGGGTAATACCTTGGTGAATATATTAGTTATCTATTCCTTTGTATTCACATAATCTAGTCTTACTTCTTTGTCTTGTACTAATTCCCTTAAATAATGCTACTTAATTGAAATATGCTTGGTCTTTGTGTACATCACAAGGTTATTAGATGTATTTATAGAACTCGTGTTATCACAATATATCACCACAAGTTCAGTAATCTCTTCCTTCATACCTTTCAATAATTGCTTGATCCACACTATGTTTGAGTACTTAACTGGTGTTGCAACATATTCGATTTCTACTTTAGATTAATAAATATGTTTTTTCTTCTTACTTGTCCGTGAAATAAATCTCTTTCCTAGAAAGAAATCACATCCACTTGTACTCTTTCTACCATCAATGTTTCCAACCCAATCAACATGTGTGCAAACTTTCAGCTCTACCTTGTCATTCTTCTTGTACCATAAACCATAGTCTTATATTCCTTTCAGATGTCTTAGTATCCTTTTCACAACCATCATTTGATTCTACTTAGCATTAGCATAAAATCTTGCAATAATTGCAATAGTTAATGCAATTTCAATTCTACTATGAATAACAAATTGCAATTTGACAATCATTGACCTATACAATGTCTGATTTACTTTAGCAGAATCATCATTCTTTGAAAGTTTATGTCTTGTAGCAACAAGAGTTCCTATTGGTCTTTAATATTCTATTACAAAGGTCATTAGTATCTCCTTGATATACTTTGATTGTGTAATGTATATACTTCCTTTCATTTGATTAACTTGCAAACCAACAAATAATTTTATCTCTCCAAACATTGACATCTCAAATTCTTTCTTCATCTCATTAGAAAATGATTTGCACATTGAATCATGTCCTCCAAATATGATATCATCAACAAATATTTCAGCAAAAAATATCCTATCCTCATATTCACTTTTCAAGTACATATTGCTATTATCACTAGTTCTTGCAAAACCAATTCTCACCAAATATGTATGTAACCTGCCGTACCATTACCTAGGGGCTTGTTTCAAACCACACAATTCTTTGTGCAACTTATATACCATACTCTTCTTTCTAGGTTCAAAAAAATCTTTAGGTTGTTCAATGTAGACTTCCTCTTCCAAGATTCCATTTGAAATTGCAGATTTGACATCCATTTGATATATCTTGAAACCTTTGTAAGTAGCATATGCAAGTATCGTTCTTACTCCTTCCAACCTTGCAACTAGAGAAAATGTCTCTCCATAGTAAATTTCTTACTCTTGTCCATATTCCTTGTAAACCAATCTTTCTTTGTTCCTCGTGACTTCACCTTTCTCATTCAACTTGTTTCTGAATACCCACTTTACTCCAATCACAATCTTTTCCTTTGGCCCTATTATCAATGTCCATGTTTTATTCTTCTCTATTGATCAATTTCCTCATTCATTGCTCTAATCTAATTTTCATTCTCCAAAGCATCTTTTACTATTCTTGGTTCAAACTCACATAGTAAACATGTATCATTCTTCAACCTTTTTTTTTTGTCGTGACTCCTAAATCTTTATCTCCAATGATTTGATCAGGTGTATGGTGTCTTTTCACATATCTTGCTAAAAAAATTTTAGGTCTTCTTTCTTCTTGTTGTAGTTCACTTGGTCTAGCTTACTCATTTTCAATATGTGTTCCCTGTTGTAACTCAACTTCCTCTATTTGGTGTTTGATCTCCTCTCTCAGTGACTTAGCTCCTATAGCCTGATGCTCAACAACTTCTCGAGGCTTAGCAGAGCTTCTCTATTATAAATTAGTAGTGCTTGTTTGCTGATGCTCAACAAACTCTTTGTCTTGTTCAGGTAAGGTACTTGGTTCTCCTTTATAGATGTATGTTGAGTGGTTGTTTTGCACGATGCCAATGACAAAAAACTCAAAAATTTCTCTCTTGAAAAGTTGATCAAATTGGCCATGTCGAAGGTTCTGGACAGTTGATTTTCAACCTACTAGGTAGTTCAATCAAAGATAAGTATGAATATGTTAGAAATAGATAATACTTGGTGGTGGGGGGGTTTTGCTAGAGTAAATAATTAATAAATTGTTAATTATTTATTCTATTTACTTAAGCTTACTTAGGTTAATGCATGTAGTTGAGGTTAGCTGTTGACAACACGAGAGTTTGTTCCCTTTAGCATACTTATCTTTTCCACCTCTTGTGGATGTGTGCTTAGTTGTCAACCTTATCTCCTACCTCATTCCAACTTGTTCTACAAGCTTCCATGAGGCCTTTTTATTTGGTCTCTCATTCATTATAAATTCATACCATTCACATAGCAATTCTAATTTCCTATTGTGAAATATTTTCTTGCGCGATTTTTACTTCAAGCTCTTTGCTTTCTAGGTTTCTCTTCAGCAAGCTATTTGCATTGCAAGTGATCTTGGTGCACTTTCGGAGTTGAAATCTCAACTCCTACATGGTATCAAAGCCTCCCTGCTGCTTCTTGTTCAAAAGATTTTTGAAGCCATAATTTGGAGTTACAAACCCTAGTTTGTTTGTGCATATTTCTTCAAATCGAGAGTAGAGCAATTTTTTGGAGCACTCTGGGGTCAAACGAACGCTGCCATTGGATCCAGAAAGCCATTTACAGCCAAGATTCATATAAAACTTTTCATTTTTGGACACAGGGCATTTTTGAAATTTTTTTGAGGCCCCCTAGATGCTGTTGTATGGACTATACAAACGAGAAAAGAAAAAAAATAAAAATCCCACCACTGTAGTAGCACCGAAACGCCACCTGGCGACCATCGGGTTGCCTCCCACAAGTCGCTTGGCCAGCGGCTTCTCAGCTCAATCCTCTCCATAGGGCCACTCTACTAGAGCTTTGCCTAGTAGCCACCGAAAAAAGCCACCTCTGCCCAGTCTCCTTCGACTGCTCCGCTCTGATAGGGTACCAATCGGCAACTGACATGTGGATACCTGCACCAGACTTGCTAACATCATTTTATGACGTGTAGACGTCATTTTTTGGCTAGTTGACATCATTTCCCAACTAGTTGACATCATCATCCCATCTACTGATGTCATCAATCTGACGACTGATTTATTTTCGATGACATTCGTTTGACGTTCGTATGGCCATCAAAGTTAGGATAGTCTCTGTAATTTTCCAGCAAGGTGCATTTTTTGAGTAGCAGTTAGTTTTTTGGCCATAACTTGAGCATACAGGGATCTCTTTCCGATCTGAAAGAAACGTTGGAAAGCTAACTCAAAGACAAAGACAATGGTGCTAATTTCATTAGATTTTGAGTTTTTCTGAGCTCCCATTTTTGGTGTCAAAGTAGAGGATTGTGTTTCCTCCTATTCTGCATCAACAAATCTAGGTTCTTTTCCAATTTTTTGCTTTTCATAGTTGTTTTTTGTGGTATTTGAGGGATATTATTGTACGTTTGTGGGATGAGGGGTGTCTTTCTTTTCTATACTTTACATTAGTTAAGACCCTTCTACTTCCATCTTCTTCTTTCTCTCAATGGCAGATCCATCTGTGACCCGTCTCAAACCACACAACTACCACACCTGGAAGGCACAAATGACTAGGCTTCTCATGTCAAGAGGTCTATGGTCTTGTCTGGATGAGAATCAGCCTGTTCTTATGCGATCTTTTGAGGTTCTATAACACAGGAACAAAATGGATGAAGCCATGGGATTGATTGCACTTAACATTTTAGATAGTCTACTATTTCATTTGGATGGTTTGACTACTCCACGGGCTTATTGGCAAAAATTCCAGACTTTGTTTGATCAGGTGAATGAGTTTCGGGCACTTCAGTTGGATGCAAAGTTGACTTCTTTATCACCAAGAAACTTTCCCACCATTGAGGACTTTCTGATGAAGTTCAAATCCCTACATGCAGTTTAACAGGGATGTGGGAAGAACAAAACTAATGATGAGTGCATATTCTTGATACTCTCAAAACTGAAGGGGCAGTATTAGATTTTTTCTTCTACTTTATACTCCACCATGGATACCCTTGGAGACAGACATAGGATGCCTACATTGGAGATATTTTGTGATAGGTTGACTAGGGAATAGGCAAAGATCCAACAGGTGGATGCCTCTAGCTCTTCCAACCAAGCATTGGTTGCTCAAAATTATAAGGGGAAATCAAAGAAGAAAGGTAAATCAAAGAAAGACACATCAAAATCTAATCCTAAGCCTCCAACAAACCCTCCCAAGGGTAAATATTCTTCAAAGTCGAGTGAGTCTACCTCCAAGACCAAGAAGAAATCGAGTGAGAACTGTAGTTTTTGTGGGAAAGATGGACATTCAGTTTCTAGGTGTTGGAAATTATTGGAGGCTTTAGAGAAAGCCATGAAGGAGCATCAGATTTTAGCTCCTCAGTCTTCATCTCCGCTTGTAGGGAAAGGTCATGCTCTTTCTACGTGAGCTACAACTTTAGCACCTTCATGGATTCTTGATTCCGGGGCTTCTCACCACATCACAAACACTCCTAAGTTGCTTACCTCAATTGCTCCTTGTGCCACCACATAGATTGTAGTTGGGAACTCTTCACAACTTTCAATTTTGGGTTCTGGCACTATTGCTTTGGCTGAGGGCTCTCTATAGGATGTACTTGTGTTCCTGATATTTCAATGAACCTTCTGTCTATCTATCAGATTTGCCACTCTGGCTCTGGAAAGATAGTTGAGCTCTCACCACATGATGTGGTTATTCAAGACTTGCATGATCTAGAGATGATTATGGCCACTGGGAGTGTTGACTTTGCATCTCGCCTCTACAAATTTGATGGATTTGAGTCTTTTGATGACACAGATTCATGCTTAGTTGCACATGCAAATTTAATAAGCAGACTTTGGCATGAACATTTTGGGCATGTCAATTACAGATATCTTCAGCAGATGAGCACACAGGCACTTGTTCTTAGGCTTCCCCAGATTTCCTATCCATTTGGTGTTTGTTAGGGATGTGCACTTGGCAAGCAACATAGGGATTCTTTTCCACATGGATGAGCCACTTGTGCTTTAGCACCTTTGGAGTTGATTCATAGTGACCTCATGTCATTTCCTACTCCTTCTTTTTCAGGTGCTCGATATGTGCTTACATTTATTGATCATGACTTCTCCAAATGCACATGGGTGTACTTTCTTAAGTACAAGTCTGATGCCTTCGACTCATTTCAAGTTTTTAAGGCATTTGTAGAGAAGTAGTTTGGGCTTTCTATTCGGCAGATACGCACGGACAATGGGAGGGAGTATGTGAACTAGGATTTTAGAGATTTCTATTATGGGCATGGTCTTCTGCATCAGCTTTCAGTGCACTACACTCCTCAGCAAAATGGTGTGGACGAGAGGAAGAACAGAACCCTTCGAGAGATGGCAAATTGCATGATTCAGTCTAGGTCCATGGATTCATGTTTTTGGGCAGAGGCAGTCAATTGTGCCAACTACATTTAGAATCAGATGCCTCACAAGGTACTTTGACATATGACTCCTGAGGAGGCTTGGTCCCATGTCAAGCCTGATGTATCATCATTTAGAGTGGTTGGGAGTACAACCTATACTTTTATGCCAGATGCTCAGAGGAAAGCTATGGAACGGAAGAGTCGACCACTGATTTTTGTTGGCTACTACGAGAATATAAAGGCTTATAGGTTATTTGATCCTAATTCTAGAGAGGTTCTATTTCGACGAGATGTCCAGTTTGATTAGAGCCCTCCTGTAGTACATTCCTCGCTTCCAATGACACCTTTAGCTCCCACTACTCCCTCTTCATTTCCAAATGGTTTCACAGATGATGAGGATGATGATCATGGTGATCCCGATATACCTCCACCACAGGATCCTCCCTAGATGCCTAAATGGGCTCGAGCTACTGTTGAGGCTGCAGGATCTCTAACTAGTGACCCATCCACATCCTATCGCACCCGTTCTCACACTGTGGGTTCCAATCTACTCAGTCATGCTGTCAGTACTAATCCTCAGACATTTGCGGAGGTGATAAGACATTCAGAATGTGATAGTGCAATAGAGGAGGAATATTCTTCTTTGATGAAGAATCACACATGGGATCCTTGTCCTCTTCCCAAGGGGAGAAAGCTAGTGCGATGTAAGTGGATTTATCGTACTAAGTATGTTGCTGATGGTTCTATTGATAAACATAAGGCTCGTCTTGTTACAAAGGGTTTTTCGCAGGTTGAGGGTGTTGATTATTTCGAGACATTTGCCCCTATCGCCAAGATGAATTCTATTCGCCTTGTCTTATCCCTTGCAGCTTCACAGGGATGGTTAGTTTATCAGATGGATATGAAAAGTGCCTTCCTGCATGGTGATATTACTGAGGAGATTTGTATGGAGCAACCTCCAGGTTTTATGCATGATCCCACCTTAGTTTGTAGGCTTTAACGTTCATTGTATGGTCTCAAACAAGCCCCCAGGGCTTGGTATGAGAAGATGGACTCATTTCTGTTGTCTACAAGCTTCATTCACTGCCATTCGAATCCCACAGTGTACATTCAATGTCTTGGTGATGACATTCTGATTCTTGTTTTGTATGTTGATGATCTTATCCTTACAGGTAGTTCGTCATCCATGCTCCAGGATGTTAAGCGTGCACTGATGAACCAATTCGAGATGACTAATCTTGGTTTGCTACACTACTTTCTTGGTCTTCAAATTCATCAGTCTCCTCCTAGCATTTTTGTGTATCAGCAGAAGTATGCTCTTGACATGCTTCGTCGCTTTCACATGTTTGATTGTAAGGCTGCTCCTACACCATTTCAGTCGGGTGTTACTTTGTCTACCTCCTGCTCCTCATCTACAGTGGATGCTACTTTGTATCGGCAATTGGTTGGTAGCCTATTGTACTTGACACACCTCACGCCTTGATCTTTCTTTTGCAATTGGCCTAGTCTCTTGGTTCTCTCAGGACCCTCATGAGAGTCATTGGCAAGCTACCAAGTGTATTTTGCACTGCATTTAGGGCATACTCATGTATGGCATTCACTACACTTCGGAGACTCCACACATTGTTGGCTACATTGACTCATATTGGGTCGATGATGTTGATGATTGAAAGTCTACTTATGGCTTTGTGTTTTGCCTTGGCTCCGGTCCCATCACATGGTCATGCAAGAAGTAGCATGCTTGAGCACTTTCATCTACAGAGGTTGAGTACAAGGTTGCAGTTCTTTCTAGTCAGGAGGCTTTATGGCTTCATCAGTTGATGACTGAGTTTGAATTTCCTCCCGATCATCCCACTATTTTGTGGTGCGATAATCAGAGTGCCATCCACATCTCTCGCAACCTAGGGGAACATCATCGTACTAAGCACATTGAGTTGTACATGCATTTCATCTGTCAGCTAATCCAGGATGGTGTTATTGCATTGGAGTACATTCCTACCGCTGGACAGGTTGAGGACATCTTCACGAAGCCTTTTGCATTGCCTCGCTTTCTTCAACTACGGTCAATGCTTGGGGTTACAAAAGTTGTCCTTGGGGGGATTGGTTGAGGCCTTCCTTCCTTCACTTCATGCTTTTTTCAGCATGCTATTTTTCACCTCTTTTTGGGGGAGAGTTTTTCCCATGTGGTTTTCTCTCTTTCTCCGTTTTACAAAGGTTGCATTTAGTTGCATTGTACTTGGGTACCTAAAATGGCCTCGTTGCCAAGACCCATTTTGCATTTTTTCCTTTGTTTTGTGAGCTTAAGGCATTCCCCTAAGTTGCAATTAAGGGGGGGTGTTAGAGTAAATAATTAATAAATTGTTAATTATTTATTCTATTTACTTAAGCTTACTTAGGTTAATGCATGTAGTTGGGGTTAGTTGTTGACAATACGGGAGTTTGTTCCCTTTAGCATACTTATCTTTTCCACCTCTTGTGGATGTGTGCTTAGTTGTCAACCTTATCTCCTACCCCATTCCAACTTGTTCTACAAGCTTCCATGAGGCCTTTTTTATTTGGCCTCTCATTTATTGTAAATTCATACCATTCACATAGCAATTCTAATTTCCTATCGTGAAATATTTTCTTGTGCAGATTTTGCTTCAAGCTCTTTGCTTTCTAGGTTTCTCTCCAGCAAGCTATTTGCATTGCAAGTGATCTTGGTGCACTTTCGGAGTTGAATTCTCAACTCCTACAGGGGGGTAGTTTGAATAAGTATTCTACAGACTTTTGCACACAATTGGATATTATTAATTACTTTGCAACATGCATGTGAAAGTAAACCAATAATATTGAATAGTAAATAAAACCATACACAAAGAGAACTCTTAACACCATATTTTGTTAACTAGGGAAACCCTAGCCAAGGGACAACCCCATTGGGGATAGTTCCCAAAAAATGATCCACCAAACAAAAGAACCATGTGAAGGATATTGACCATGTTAAGAGTCTATTTATTACATATAGTGTGTCGATCCTTGTTAGAGGACTAGGCCTTGTTAAAAGCCTCAACCCTATTAGGAGTTGCTTCAACCTAGTTAGGAGTTGGTATTACAATTACATATGTATGCAAGGAGAGCCCATTGCCCAAACATGCAATTATACAATTCAATGAGTTAAACAAATAAGGATAGACACAATAAACTCTTATTTCTTAATTGTTGTACTTTTCATATCTTTGATCTTACATCGAAATTTGCATCATAGATCTCTCATACAAATTTTCATATCACATACTCAATTTGCGTATACATAATATGCTTTGCATTCACATTACCTCACACATATTTACTTCGCAAGTAGTGACTCTTTACTTATACCCTTTTCTTTCACAAAACACTTGTGCAATCAACTTGATGCTTACACACATTATGCTAACTTGGGGTAAACATCTAGGATGTTGTCCCTATATTATTAAGTAATTATTTTGTGACTAAAATAATTCCTTGGCATTTTATTCCTATGTTTTTGTTGTGCTTTTTTCTATTGAGTTTACTACCTTTACTGGTGTTTTATCTATAACTTTGTCTGTACTGACCATACTGATTTTCATACTTAGGTACGTCATTATGAAACTTTGTTCTACCTCTCCTTAACTATGCACATGTTGATTATCACTATAAGCTTCACAATATTGAAGTTGCCTCTGAATTGATATCAAAATTGTCTAACACTTAAACAATTTTCTGTCTTTAATCATGGATTCTTCAGCAGAAAGTCTTGCCTTCTATTCCAGAATGATATGTTGCCATAAACGATAACCCTTAACCTACCTTATCCATATTTCCAACAAACTCCCCCTTTGGAATTGATGGCAACATATGGGAAAATTGGCTAAGTTTCCAAAATGTTACTTACAATTTTTTTTCTCAAACTTAGGCTTTTACAAATTTTTCAAAATTACAAAATTGTGGATCATTACACATTACCATCTTTACCTTATACCTCCTAATACTTTATAAAAATTTCTTGTATGCTTCTTCCCCTTTGACAACAATGACAAAGGTGTCAAAAACTTTTTTACATGTCAAAATTTGGTTCATTACCTCCCTACTAGGCTGATAAGCAAGAAACATAATCTCCAAATCTGACTATCATACTCTTCATGATCTTCTCCCATGAATCCTTTACCCCTTCTAAGATGCTGAGGAGAGTGCATAATCCATAGGATGCAATCTCCACAACATTCAAATCTGATTAAACAAAACTGTCAAAGGATGTCTTAATTGACAAACATTCCTCCAACTGACATTCAATTATGCTTAATTTCATAGATAGGTGTTCTCTTAGAAGAGAGAACCTATTTGTCATCCTCGTCTTTCTATCTTCCAATAGACTTATTTCATCATATGCCTTGCTAACCTGCGCTTCAATTGATTAAATCATTACACCAGGTTGACATACCTAATCTGCTAGTGCTTTTACTTTTGCATTCTTCTTCTTGAGTTCATCATCAATGTCTTTTGTGAAAAAGAAAGATTACAGACTTCACATATAGGGTTTTTCCTTCAAGCTTGCATTTCCTTAATGTCTTGATACAAGTATCAAGAGTCAATAAATCATTTATGGTGTTCTAATAGACAGTGTCAAACATCTGCACATCATGCTTGGCTTGAGCTTGTGCTGCTACAATCTCTAACAAACTTGTGAATTCAACATCAAATGCTTGAATCACAACTTTTGCCCTATCTTCAGGGTCATAATCAAGTGACTTCACAGTCAAAGCTCCTTGTATCTTCTTAGTCACTTTCATGAGAGTTTTCTAAAAACTCTTTACCTGTATGTTCTTGCTAATAATTTTGCTAAGTGATGATATCAATTTTGATTCATCATCATCATCTGAGCCTATGAGTGTTGCAAGAGTAAGAGAACTTGCTTCTCCCTTCTTTATTTGTTCTTCTTCTTTTACCTTATTTGCTTCTTCTATCTTATCTTCTTCCTCTTTTCTTTTATTCTCTACTTCTTTCTTATTTCTTCTTTCTCTCCTCTTCTTCTTCTTTATTCTTATTTTCTTCTTCTTCTCTTTGCTTCTTTTCCACCTCATCTTTACGTTTCTCTTCTCTATTATTTTCCTCTTCTTCTGCTTTCTTCCTCCTCTTTTCCTCTTCTCTCCTCTTCTTTTCTTCCTCCTCTTTTTGCTTCTTTTCCAACCTCTTCCTTGCTTTTCTTTTCTTCCTCTTGTTTTCTCTTTTTCTCTTCTTCTTTCTTCTTTCTTTCCTTTTCTCTTTCTTTCTTTTCAATTTCTACTTTTTCCTTCTTCCTCCTTTCCTATTTTTTTCTTCTCTTTTCTTCAACTTCACTTTTTTATTTTTTCCTTTTCTTCATCAAGTTGGTGTAATCAATAATATTGCCAACAATGTTTAGCCCAAGATCCTTGAAAGGATCCTCTATGATGTTCACTATTACTTTTGTTTGACCAATCCTTATGGTAGCTCACCTAATTGAGATTTGCGAAGATGGATCTGGCATCTTAGTGTCCTTAACTTCTACTTCTGCTACTGTTGAAGTAGTCTATTTAATAGTCATAAGGATTTCTCCCCCTTTCTTTGTGCTCTGTTATGAGATCTTAGGCTGATGTCATATACTTAATGATGGCTACCTTAATTTCTTTGTTGGTCTCTTTATAGTTGCCTCCCATTAAAAAAATTGCTCTTCTTTTGTTTCTTAACAAAGGTTCAATACTTTTCATCATACTTACAAAATCATCAACTGTGTTGACTTTGCAAAGTTTTCTGATCATGTTCTCCCTTATTTTCTTTTCCTCATCTATAACCCTTCTTCTTCTATTTATCAATCTATTATACAAGTCCTCTGGTATATGTCTTTGTATATCTTCAAATATTTTAATCTTCAAAATCATATTTCTTACCACTGCATTCTCTAACTGTATTCTATTAATTTTGCTATACAAACTATAAAACTTATTCAACTGAATGAAATTACTACTATCTATAATTTGTACATCTAGGTTTTCTACCTTTGGTTTCCATGCCTTCTTCCCTGTCAAAGTTCTGGCTTCATCTACTACCTTCTCTGTAAGCTTGTCCTCAATCTCTTCTTCTTCCTCTTATTCTTCTGATTCTAATTCAACAATCTTAAGAGACTTCCTTCCCTTTTCGGGTCCTTTGGCCTATTGCTTGACTCTTTTCCTGCTTGTGGACTTTGTAGGTTCAACTTTAACCTTGGTGAGTCTTTATGACTTTTTGGTGCTCAGAGGAGTAGTGTATTTCTCTTCATCAATATGTACTTCTTCAATCTTCTGACTTTTGACTTGAGTAGGTTGCTTTTGTGTAACTACGACATAGGGCACAATAGATATTTGCAAAGATGATTGTAATACGATGACTCCTTTAGAAGGTCCTACTACTGCTAGAGGTGTGTCCATAAACACCTCATTTTGTCCACTAGCCTTCGTTTCCAAGGCTATTCCTTTTACTTCTTCATAATTCTGTCTAGTCATTATAGATTCCTTGAGAATTGATTCAATTTTCTTATCAACATTCTTTTTAATCTATTTGTTGTAGAGCTTGCTCTCTACTTCTTTAATCTTCTTTGCATAGGTTACTTGTCTAAGAGTGTCTTTGTCCTTCTCAGACTTGAGTATGATCTTTGCATACCCTTCTATTACATCTTCACTCAACTCATAGCCCATAGGGTCTATGAACTTAACCTTGACACAACTGCCTCTATACATGTTACATTTGTTTCAACAATGAAACATATGTCTTTTTTATACTTTTCCACCAGTGAGGGTGGTATTTTGAATCTCTGCTTCATTGCAATTTGAAAGCTTTTCATCATTTTGTTTATGTCTTCAACAATCTCTCCTCAAACTGTTTCTTGTAGTGATATGTCACCAAGTTCATGGTGCACTAGTTGTTTTTATCCCATTCCCTATCAGGCATACCAGGGAATTGCCTAATAACTTGGAAGAATATGTGTATCAATAGTGACTCAAACTTGGACACTGAACTTCTTGTCTTCTTTAGTTTCCCTATGTTGTCCAATAGTTGATGCCTCAGAATGTCACACATATTAGCCTTCTCTTTCTCAGTTGTCATCAAATATGTTGTATGTAAGAATCCAATAGGTACTAATTTTTGAGTTCAATCTTGAACTATGATTCATTTTATAACCAAAGATCTTGTTGGTTACTCTCACATCTATTGGCTTTATAAGGTCAATCCTCATATTCCTACCATATGATTTGGTCTTCAAATTGGTTTCCACCATCTTCTTCACATTTTTCTTATTGACTAGGTTTTTGCCTTCATTTCTTAAACCAATTAATCTATGAATCATGTCATTATCAGTCTTGACAGGCACATTTCCATCCCAAAACATTCCTTCATGAATACAACTCAGAACAATTTTGCTTCACTCATGGTTTTCAAAATCCCTATAGAACGTATGATTTACTATGGTCAGTTCTTCTAGGTGTGTGAATTCTTGTTTCAATGACAAGTCTCTATGGCATACTAGGTCTAAATCCTTATGAATGTCATTGTCTCCAATACTCTCAAATTTGCAATGAATGTATGACTTGATATCTTCTACGTGTAGAACATTTTCTAAAACTTGTAAAAATGCTCCCAAGGGATCATCTACTTGAGACATGAAAGGGTGCTTCTTAAACACATACCTTGACCTCTCACTAACATCACTAATAGTAGGATTCTCCCTTTCAACAGATTCAAACACTTCAAAAGCTTCGTAAAATACCTAAATTTTGTGTAACTAGGGCTTTTCTCACTTCACACTGTGAATGCTTCAAATTTGCCTTTACTTCTTGTGAAATCACTTTGAATTAGTACTTAACTCTTCACACTATCAAATGGTACTCAAAATATTATTCACATCCCTTAAATATTTTGAATTAAACTTCGCATTAATTATGCATCCACCAAAAATTGTAAAATTGTTACTCTTTTAACTAGTAAACTTATTTGTCTTCTTTCTTCTTCATGTAGTTACCAAATGACTTGCGCACTTAACTAGAGCTTCCTTATAATCTTTACTATCTTGTGCTAATTTCACAACTCTCAACTCGACTTCTAACTTTTGTACCATCTTTCTGATGCTCTGTCTTTGATAAAAAATGCTTAATTCAAATAAGATGAATCACACACTATGGTTGAGTTCATTCCTTGTTCTGGTGCATCAAGAAACTATTCTTCTAAAAATGTATGTGAACTTTTTGGATTGTTTGCTTTCAGAAATACTTTCTTAAATTCTTCAACATTCTCTTTATGTGCTTCCTTCTGGTTGTTATTACCACTATTATCATTTCTTTTGTCATTTATGTTATTATCCTTTTGTAGTTTGGATTCTTGTTGAAATTCCTTCTATCTATTCTATGAAATCTTGCTACGTGTCCGAATTTATTACACAACTGGCATACAAGTGTATTCCTTCTCTAGTTGGTTCCATTCTGATTATTTGGTGCTCTGTAATTCCTTGCGATGTTTCCATAGTTGTTACATTTATAACATACAATCTAGTTTCCTGCTCCATTAGGTCCTTCTCCATCATTGGATCTACTTTGTGATCTCCTTCTTTCATTACCTATAGGGTTAGTATCCATAAACATTCTACTATTTCCATTATTACTATCAAACTTAGTTTTCTTACAATCTACTACTTTATGTCTAAAACCATGACAATTATAACAATAGAAATTAGTAATAGGTTTAAAAAACTTGTGCAATCTCTCTCCATATGACCGACTTCATTACATATAAAACATCTACCTTTGAATTCATATCTAGCCTCCTTAGGTGGTTCAACTTGCTCTATGTGTTTTGGTTCATCATATTTCTTAGGTTGATTTACTCACTCAACTTCTTTAGATGCTTTTGTAGATTTGCTTGGTTCAATCCTATTCTCGTCATTTTCTTTAGGTTTAGGGATTTCAATAACTAGATCTAGTTCCTTCCTAACTTCGGTTTTCTTGTATGATTTTTCTCCAATAAGATATCCAAGACCTATCTTATCACGAGAAGATCTCTAATAGAATAGTTGTTCATCAATTTTCTCACTACTGGAATAAAGTTTCTCTAACTATTGTTTTTCCTAAGTTAACTCTCCTCTCACAATGGTGTTGTACTTCTCTAATTATTCATGCTCTATTTTGATAGAATGTAATTTAGATGTTACTTGAGTTAGATGGGATCTTAGATATGCATTCTTAGATTTCATATCTAGTTCAATCTTACTATCATCTTTCTTCAGACTCAACTTTAGTTCAACAATTTTCAACTCATGTTTCAAGATCTCATTTTCTTTCTTAGGGGTTGCTACTTCATCACTCTCACTAGTATGCTCTTTTGATTCTTTTCTAGATTTTAGATAACCAAACTTATATTTCATTTCGTCAATATAATCTTTTACATCTTCATACCTTTCTTTTGTAAGAAGATGAATTTGCTCAAGGGCTTCTTCAAGATTCTGTTTTAACTGTTCCATATCTATAGGGATCTTACTCAATTTGTTAAGCCTCTTATGAGTAATTGTGCTCTAATGCCAATTGTTAGAAATAGATAATAAAGGGGCGAGGGGGGGAGGGGAGGTGGGGGGTGAATCAATATTCTTCAAAAAATTTCCCACAACTAGATATTATTAATTACTCTACACCATGCATATGAAAATACACCAGTAATGTTGAATAGTAAATAAAATCATACACAAAGAGAACTCATAACACCATATTTTGTTAACTAGGGAAACCTTGGCCAAGGGAAAACCTCGATGGGGATGACAACCCATAAAATGATCCACTAAACAAAAGAATCTTGTTAAGGATATTGACCATGTTAGGAGTTCACTAATTACATCTAGTGTCTTGGTCCTTGTTAGAGGACTAGGCCCTATTAAGAGTTGGTCTTACAATTACATATGTATGCAAGGACAAACCACTGCCGAAACATGATATTATACACTTTAATGTTTAAAAAAAAAATAGGACATATACAATAAACTCTTATTTGCTAACTGTTGTACTTCACATATCTCTAATCTTATATTAGAATTCACATAATAGATCTCTCATACAAGTTTGCATATCACATACTTAGTTCACATATACATAATATACTTCACAATCACATTACCTCACACATATTTACTTCGCAAGTAGTGACTCTTTAAGTTTATACCCTTTTCTTTCACAAAATACTTGTGCAGTCAACTTGATGCTTAAGCATGTTATGCTAACTTAGGGTAAACATCTAGGATGTCATCCCTACATTATTAAGTAATTATTTCATGACCAAAATAATTTGTCGACACTTTATTCCTTTGTTTCTATTGTGCTTTGTTCTGTTGAGTTTACTGCATTTACTAGTATTTTATCTATAACTTCCTCTATACTGACCGTACTAATTTTCACACTTAGGTACATCATTATGACACTCTATTCTACCTATCCTTAACTGTGCATTTTTTGATTACCACTATAGACTTCACAATACTGAAGTTGCCTCTGAATTGATATCAAAACTCTCTATCACTCTGACAATTTTTTGTCTCTAATCATGGATTCTTCAGTTGTAAGTCTCGCCTTCCATTCTAGAATGATATGATGCCATAAATGACAACCCTTAAACCTTACATCTTATTTATATTTGTCAACATAATGTTCATGAGGAGGCCTTTGTTGGTACTTTAATTTGTAAAACTTTTGAAGAGATACAACCACAAACCAATGCATTTTTTTTTGTATTTTTAAATTTTATATGATGAATGTGAATTTAAAAAATGAAAGTATATGAATTCCTTTTTTAACTACATTTTCAAAAGAAAATAATCGAGTTAGGGTAACAAGAAATCCAAGGAAATAGCTAAAAATGAAATTCCTAATGAACATAAGTCAAAGCCACAACGGGTTTGTCAATTAAATCTTTGAAAGGAGTCAAGAATAAAACCAATAAAATTAGGAACAACACGTCCTCAAGTCCACCGATGCAATCATTGAAGGGAACAATGAAAACTATAGGATGTTTCACAACACATCAAATCATATAGCCATGAAAATAAAACTTACACAAGATAAATTTCTATGCAAGAACTTGAAGGTGATCATTTCTCCAGTTCACCATGATAGAGAAATTTGTTAGCAAATGAAAAACCCTAGAACTAATAGATTCTACTAGCATTAACATACAATAAAAATGTCTCCATCACTATTCATGAACATAAAATTCATAAAGGATATGCATATTCCAACAAGAAACACCACACACAGAATAAGAGCACCAATAACATACTTTTTTTCATCAAAATAACAGCCTTCAATACATATTATAGCAAATAATGTATAAACAGACTCCTAACTAGGTGCTTGTAGTGCCTGCCCCTAGTCTACATTTTTCTAGTTATATTTCTGATATCATTGCCAAACTCTTTTAGGCCAAGTTTTATGTTTGATAATCAGTAGCATTATCTTGAGATTATTAGATATTGTTTCAGACTCAGTTGATATGTGATGAGATTACTTGGTACTCTATACTTCATGTGTGCATGATGATTATTACAATGCTGTTAGATTGTTGATGATGTTTAGTTAGATGGATTATCCTATGTCTTTTATGATGGATACTTACCCCATACTGCATGTGTATGGTGTGCGTGTTTGTTTTCTTTATGTATGATGTTTATGATATGGTTAAGGAAGGGAGTCGTAGTCACCTGCTAGTCGAGATCTACACAATGCACCACTTCCTGCCATTACCTGTTTAGCTTAGTATATATTGTGTATGTACATGCGTGGGTTTAATGCAGGTTGTAGGTACTGGGTATCGACTTCCTTGAATTGCCAGGATGAGCGTACCTTATTGCATTATCTCAATGGTAAGAGAGGGGAGATCAATTCTTAATTCCAAATCCTAAACCTTTGAGCCATTCGTCCTAATTGACAATTATGACAAGTATCTGAGTCATGTACCTTTCGAATGCGTCGGATGACGTTAATTCATGATTTTGAACCATTAGTTGAATTTTGTATGTGTTTAACTATGATGGGTTTTCGTATTTTTACTTTATGAGTTTTGGTGAATTTTCGGTTAATTAAGTCTAATTAAAAAGATTTAATTAATAATATAATTTAAGGGAAAATTATATGTTATTTTAATAGTTTATTTAATTAATTGAGAAATTAATTATATAAAAGAGTCATATAAAAGAATTAAATTTGAGAATAAATCTATAAGTTTAAATTTGAACATGATAATATTTAATTAATTTAATAATAATATATATTTATATATTTGGAGTGCATTTTTAAATAAATGCTAAATAATAATATTATTTAAATTAATAGATAGTTATCAAAATTATTGTTCAAAAATAAATGTAGAAGTGGGAAAAGAAAATTAAATTATTAAAAGTTTTATGATTGCATAATACGTTCATGAGATTAAATAAAATAAATTAATTTAAAAGAGGTCAAGTAAAGATTAAATAAATTAATTTAATGGATTATTGTATGTGCATGGAAAAGATAAAAGAAAGATAAATAAAAGTTAATAAGGAGTTAAAAAGGTGTGAGCAAAGAGTTCTCGGAGGTGAATGCACAATTAGTGCCCCAATTTTAGGAAGAGAACTCCTTTATCACAAATTAGGGGTTCATTTTTCAAGGGAGCTGGAAATTTTGGAGGAGAAGAAGGAAAAATTTCAGAAAAGGAGAAAGTTTTGAAAGGGGAATTGTTTTCTACAGATTTATGGAGCGTAGCAAATTAGCATCAGTGTCCAGGTAGACACTTGTGAAGATTTGCATAATTCAAATACGTTCTTTTAATTCCTGTCTTCTTCGTGTTTGCTAAATAATTATCTGTATAATTATGGTAAAGAAAATATATATATATATATATATATATATATATATATATATATATATATATATATATATATATATATATATATATATATATATATATATATATATATATATATATATATATATATATATATATATATATCATGCTTGTGAATTCTGGATATTGGAAAATTATTCTGTATATGAGAGGTTTTAATTGATCAATATAATTTCTTCCCAATAGATTGAAAATTGTGAAAACTTATCAAAAAGGGTAGAAATCTTATTGGAAAATCTTCTAAAAATATTGATAAGAAAATAAGAAATGGGGATCTAGATTTTTGTCTATCAGATTTAATTTTGAACTTTCCGTAAAAGAATAAATAAATAAATATATATATATATATATATATATATATATATATATATATATATAATATATATATCAGATTTAATTCTGAACTTTCCGTAAAAGAATATATATATATATATATATATATATATATATATAATATATATATCAGATTTAATTCTGAACTTTCCGTAAAAGAATATATATATATATATATATATATATATATATATATATATATATATATATATATATATATATATATATACACAGTAAATATATATTCATTTTAAAATAGGTCTGATTATAATCGAATTCATTATTTACAAAGTTCTGTTGTTAAAATGTTTTCTTTATTAAAAAATGCGTTTTTCATAAAAACGTCATTTTTTTCCTTGGAAATTCGTTTGATATATATTTAAAAAAAAAAATGAATTGACCCCACCTCGTCCCCACTTTCTGCCTGCGGCACTGCTGCCACTGACCACAGTACAGACTGCAGCAGCAGCAATAGTACGTAGTACTGTTGCTGCGGCCGGCAGACTTTTTGTTAAAGCCACACGGGCTATAAGCCTTTGAAAATAAAACATTTTCAATTAATCATTTTTAAATTATTAAAATTTGTTAATAGTTTTTTTTAATATGTATAAATTTTTAATTATTGATTTTATTAATAATAATTATTGATTTTATTAATAATTATTATTAATAAGATTAATGTTAGTAGTATATATATTTTTTAATATAAATAAAATATTACTAAATAATATTTTGTTTATAAGATATATATTGTGAACGATTAATTAAAGACATTAATTCATTATTTTAAATTAGGTGATCATTTAATTTAAGTCTAGATTAATGAAAATCAACGAAAATCTTACCATCATCAGCTTAAGTCAATATAATAATATTTACCTTAGTAAATTTAGGAAATTGATCATGGGGTAAATATTTGTTTTATACTTAAGCTATTATTTAAATTTACTATAAGAAAAACAATGGAAATATTCCATCACTTGTTAGTAAAATCTAAAATGGAAACTGAAACTCCACAATCAACTTAAAACTGAAAACATGTGCTTGTACCTTGTTTTCCTTATGCTATTTATGTTTGGAATTTTTTTGGGTTGACTAGAGTGTTGACCAGTTATAGGATGTCTACCAGAGGCTTGGGGGTTTTGTTAGTGTGGTATCATGTTGACTCGATCTTGATCATTATTGCTCAACCATGTATGTGATGGTATGTTTATGATGAGTATATTTGTTTTGTTGATTATTATGTTTTCAGTGTCTTGGTGAAATAGCAGAATGTATGCTATGAGATACCTGAATAACCATTATGAGTCATTGATCAATATTGTTGAATTACTTCCGGTTGCTTGTTGAGAACCGATGGATATTTTGATTTATCTTGTTGCTTTCCAGTTGCTCGTAGAGAACTGATGTGATTACTATGATTATCTTTATGATGCTTTCCAGTTGCTCGTAGAGAACCGATGTGATTACTATGATTATCTTTATGATGCTTTCCAGTCACTTGTATAGGAATGAGGTGATTTTGCTATGATTATGTGATTTGTGATTTCATGAGCTTAGGGTAGGTTATCTTTATGCAGTGTTGGGAAGTGGCTTGCAATGGGGGCCGGGGACCCTAAGTGGTCTTGGGGGTAACCCATTGTAAGTTGTTTAATAAGTGATAACTTTACACTTAATACTAACTTAAATGAGCCTAATAAGAGATAATTGTATGTTCTCGCCCATGCCATGAGTGCTATTACAGACTAGGATGGGAGTAGAGAGAACGCTTGGTTATGACCTTGCATTCCGTAGTATGCCTTGTCAGTGCGAGACGATACTAGTGGCCGTAGGGATCACTAGGGACCCAGGAGTCCTAAGGGACTCCGAACGTGATTTGTGCGATGACACTTTCCTGCTTACATAGTAGATACCTACGTGTCCTTGTGGTGCCTCTGGGTTTAGATGTCAATCTATTTTAGGAACCTTTGAGTTAGCATACTTATAGGATTTCCTGGACTTAGAGAGTATTTATGTTATATGTTTTTTTATCCTATTTGGGACTTGAGATTATCTCCTCAGCGCGGTGGGAGTGGACCATTTAGGTTCCACGTGGTCGGGTGGTAGTGCTCTTTACTCTTACCATTGAGATCCGTCCGAGACACCGTGGCTGGAGTATTCCTGTTGGCATATACCTTCATTCTGTTCATGGATCATTATGATAGATGGTTATATTATATGTTGGATGTTGTATCATTTTATGATGGATGTATATCTCTTGATGTATGGATTTATTATGTATGATGGAGGTTTCATTTATTTTATTGCACGTATATCATGGATCCGAAGAGGATGATGTATATTTATCTTGCTTATGTATATTCTTTTAAGCCTTTCATACCCTGTGACATGTACAGTGGATGAATGAGCATTCCAAATTAATTTTCCAAGAGACATTCAGAACAATTGTATATTTTACAAACATTGGACTTTTCATTATTCTTTCATATGGATGTTTTAAATGATGGACTTAGTTTTAGATTAGATTTTAAATGTGATTCAACGTCATGGGATCTTTAAGGAATGCAACCTGTTATGTATGTTATTGCTTCCGCTACTTTTTGTTTGATGTGTATGTTATTCTTTCTTAAAAAAAAAATGCTATCAAACTTAGTCAAACTTTAGGTTATTTCTTTTGGATCCCTTGGCGGGGCGTTACAGTGCTAAGTATGCCTGCACTCTTTATTTTATTAATTACATGGTGCATGGACCTTTACATGACCCCAAAAAATCATAAAGAAAGAGAAGTTAAGAAAAGAGAAGCTTGTAGACAATTTGGGAGTCTTTGGTACTTCTTTAGATGCAAACTTAGGCTCCACTGTGTGTCACTATTAGTTAAATAACTACCAAAATGTGTTTTCAATGTGTGAAACACTTAGTAAATAGAAATGGTAGTTAATTGTCTATGCCACTGTAACTGATCTAAAATTGTCGACACACTTGTATACTTAAAAAAATAGTGCACCTTCGCACTAATGCACCTATGCACCTTCAAAGATGACATGACAAAAACTAGAAAATTTGTCTAAGTGTCAAAATCTCTGTTTTCAACATCTTGCTTTTGCGACGCCTCCACCAAAATGATGTCTAGATGTGCCTCTTTGAATTTTTGAATGGTGGTGGTGCACTCTTGAAAATCTAGCAAATGTAATGATTTGTACCTTGTCCTTACTTCTTGATGATACTCATTGACCTCTTGCCTAATCTCTGCAAAATATTCTCGCTTAGAGTCCATATCTTTAGGTGTATCCTTAACCTTGAAACATGCCTTAGGTCATATTTGAAAGACACTGCTTCAAATAAAGCTTGAAATTTTTTGTACAACTACTTCTACTAAGCATAGTTGTGTCCTAGGGTTGTCATCAAAAATATCCAAGCTAACAACACTATGGTGCTTGTCTACTTCCCAAAACTTATCCTTGGTCCTTTTCTTCAGATATTGGATGTCTTAATATACTTCAATCACAACCCTATTGTTAGGGTTTGACAAATCCAAAATAATATAAGAATAAATAGTTATATGCGAAAACAATCGAAGGAAACACAAAGAACATAGATAACACACAGATTTAATGTGGTTCACCTAAAAACCTAGGCTATGTCCACCTAAATAGCCTCCAATCTTTCTATTATCCAACAAAAATGTTCAACAACATCAACCCCCACTACATGATCAGTTGCCACAATATCAACAATCTCCCACTTGGAGACTAGTCAGGCTCCACACCAAACAATCTCCAGTTGGAGACTAAAACTAGATGACAATGCAGTACATGCAACTCCCACTAGATAAAAGAATTTTTTGTGTAATATATCCACAGTCATCAGCCAAGAAGCCTAATAGAAGCTAAGCAAGAAACCAACTCTCCTTGGGGACTTCCTTTGTGAATGTGTCTACAAGATTTTCACTTGTGTGAATCTTTTCAAGCCATAATTGGTCATCCTCCAAAACAAAACCTTATAAAATGGTACCTGAGCTGTATGTGCTTTGTCCTTGAATGAAAAGCATAATTCTTTGCAAGATGAATGACACTCTGGCTATCACTATACAATGGGTGATCTTCCTACTTCTAACCGAATTCCTCTAGAAAACATTATAACCAAATCATCTCCTTGCTAGCTTTCATTGTAGCTACATACTCAGCTTCAGTGGTTGAAAGGGCATTAACCTTCTGCAATCTAGAAATCCAACTAACTGCAGTACCCCCTACTGTGAAAACACACCCTGCAATACTCCTCCTTGTATCAATAGCTCCTGCCAAATTAGAGTCAACAAATTCACTCAGACCAGAACTGGATCCTATAAAACATAATGCCTTGAAGTAGTACCTTTCAAATATTAAAGAATCAATTTGATAGCATTCCAATGTTTCATACCTAGATTGCCATTATACCTACTGACAACTCCCATTGCATGAGCAATATTTGGCCATGCACATACCATTACATACATTAGACTGCCAACTTTTGATGAATATAGGGTGTTAGACATTTTATCTACCTCTTCATGTGCCTTTGGGAACATTTCCTTAGTCAATTTGAAATAATTAGCCAAAGGTGAACTGACTACTTTTGCATCCTGCATATCAAATATTTTCAACACCTTCTTCATATACTCACTTTGGGACAAATTCAAGGTTCTATTTTTCCCGTCCCGTGTAATCCTCGTACCAAGGATTTTCTTAGTAGCACCCAAATCCTTCATAGCAAATGACTTTGCTAATTTCTATTTAAGTTTAATTATATGTTTCAAATTTGACCTAGCAATAAGCATGTCATCAACATAGAGTAATAGGATAATGTAACTCCCATTATCCAATCTCTTAAAATATACAAAGTGATCAAAATGACATCTATGGTACCCTTGTTCAACCATAAACTATCAAATTCTAAATACCATTATCGAGGTGCCTACTTTAGGCCATATAGACTTTTCTTTAAACTGCACAACAAATTCTCCTTACCCTTGACCTCATATCCCTCTAGTTGTTGCATGTAAATTTCTTCCTCCAAATCTCCATGGAGAAAAGTTGTCTTAACATCTAGTTGTTCAAGATGCAAATCATCTATAGCCACAAGACTTAGTGCAATTACAATTGAACTTATTTTTACAACAAGGGAGAATGTTTCATCAAAATCTATACCCTTTTTTTGTGCAAAACCCTTTACCACAAGTCTGGCCTTATACCTTTTCTTTCCTTCATCTTCCTCCTTTAGCTTATAAACCCATTTGCTAGGAAAGGCTCTTTTTCCTTCAAGTAAAGGGACCAAGTCCTAGGTTTTATTCTACAACAAGGAGTCCATCTCTTCTTTCATGCCTAGCTTCCACTATTGTCTGGTATCTACCTCCATTGCTTCTTTATATTCTTCTAGTTCACCAGAATCAATCAATAAAATGGAATACAAAGAAGGAGAAAACCTTTTAGGAGGTCTGCTTGACCTTTTAGAATGTCTAACACTTACAGGAGTTTGTGGGATAACCTATTCTTGCTGAGCATCAGGTACCATTGGCTTTTCAGTTGTAGGAGTCTCATCCAACAGCACATATTCTTTTTTGACCTGTTCATGCTTCTTTTCCTACAACTATTCTTTATACAATACCTTCTCATTGAATATAACATCTATACTTCTAATTGTATCACCTAGTTTAGTAGTGTAACGTGAATACTAGCTATTAAATGAAAGCTTTAACCATACTAAACATGGAAGACACTTATGATAGGACCAAAGAAGACATAATTGAGGAAAGTAGACCAAGAATGGTAAACTCCTCAAATGCTTCTCATGATGACGAAGCTATGTCCCTGATGGGAGGGGATGTATGCTCACTTTGTGCTCAAGCTTCCAATGGATAGGGGTTT
The DNA here is from genome assembly GCA_028749045.1 of Cupressus sempervirens. NCBI lineage: Eukaryota > Viridiplantae > Streptophyta > Pinopsida > Cupressales > Cupressaceae > Cupressus > Cupressus sempervirens. The sequence goes on from CM053789.1 coordinate 383,090,693, forward strand.
TTACCAAGTGTGTGTATGGGTGAGGGTTTCAAACAAGGGAGTCCTAGAGGTATTTCAACATTATAATGGTATTTTGGTAGTTTTATAAGCTCTCAAAATAGCATATAACTTTGCATGAAAAGGTGGATGATTTTAGTGAAGGTGGGAGGTTCAATTTATAGACCAAGGGTTGGAAGAATGGAGGGCCAAGATGTCAAGATGATGAGATGGTGAGGGAGGGCTAAGATACACTCAAAGGGGAGCACATGGATTGTGCTAGTTTAGCACCAATGGGGAGGTGACACTTGTCGCAAGGAGGATGAGTGTGAGAGGATAGGATAAGGGTTGGTCAAAGGCTTGATGGGGTGGTTGGGTATGCAAGACTCATGAATGAAGGTGTAAGAGCCATTAAGAGGAGTGTAAGAGATATTTGAGGGTCATTTATGTTGGAGGGTGAGGGGAAGATATTTGTTGACTTTAGCTTGGGTTAGCAAGTCTTAACCCATGTTTATGATTGTGCACATGATTAGAAGAGGATTAGGATTAGCTTAGAAGGGGGGTTAGGTGTTGAGTGATTTGGCTTTGATGGGATGGGTTAGTTAGGTGGCTAAGTGAGTTTAGTACGGGTGAATGGGTTGGATTAGGGGTTAGGATAGGGTTTAGGAAGGCTTTTAGATTTTAGAAATTTTATTAAATGTTTTATTTAATAAAATGGGGAGCATGGAGTTAAATTGAATAGATTTAATGATTTATTCAATTTAATAGGGGAAGAGGGATTTAATTGATAAATCGATTTTGGGTGATCATTTGATTTTATCAATTGGACTATAGTTAATTAAATTAATTAATTAACTAGGGGATGATGATCAATTAATTAAATAGTAAATATTTAATCAATAATGTCTTAGGAGATGACTAAATATGATTACTTATTGATGTAATTAGATTTAGGTGTCTACATTTTGCCCCTCTTTGACATAGTGTTGAAACAACACTATTTCAAAGAAGTTCAAACATAAACGACACGAAAAAAACTTTTTTAAAGCAACATAGTTGCCCCAGTTTTGAGTAGAGGAGGAGAGAATGGACTGCATGATGCCCCCTCAAGAAGGTGGCAGGAAGAGAAGGCAAGGCCTAACAGCTTCTTGAAAAGTACAAGAATCAAGGACGAGCAGGAGGACAGAGAGTGGCTAAGAGAGGGGTTTGAGAAAGCGCATACTCTCCCTAGGGGAGAATGATCCAAAGGAAAACCTTGTGCACAAGGATAAGCAAGGGTTAAGAACATGGTTTAAGGGAGAGGAGGGAGGGTGATTGAAAATAAACCCACAGAAGTGATTTAGAAGATGGTAAGGTTGGGGAAATTATGATGCTACAATTAGGATTGGTGATGACCAAGGTTATGATTGATGCAAGAGCTATGATTATGATGGATGCAAGAGCTATGATAATGATTGATGCAAGAGCTATGATTATGATGGATAAAGGAGATATGATTATGATTGATGTAGGAGCTATGATTATGATTGATGCAAGAGCTATGATTATGATTGATGCAAGATTGGATATGATGGGATTGAGAGATTGGTTGGATCATCATGGCAGGATTCATTGGACAGGATGCTTGGAAAGGATATGATTCTTGGATAGGGTGAGATTCTTGGGTGCGATGGGAAGCTTGGATAAGGATGGGATGCTTGGATAGAATGGGTTGCACTTAATAGGATGGGATAGGATATAAGGCTTTGATAGGATGGAAGTGTGAAGTACTCCAGTGAAGCTTGAGCGTGGGGGTGTTCAAAAGGGAAACACCACCATGCAATTGAGCATTTATTTTGATATAGGAATATTGGGTATATGCCAAGGTTACCAAGAACATCAAGGCCTTTGTACCACTATTACATAGGACTGACGCGAAACAAACACGCAAGGATTGCCGCAGCATCACACATGAATCCTGGAAGAATCAGAGTGGAAATGATACTGGGTAACCCACAAGCAAAAGAAAAAAAAGAAAACATGAAAGACCTGATCAAGACCTTGCATTCGAATTGCCCCATTCGTAGCACACCATGATATAAAAGATCATGGTGACCTTAAGGAGGGAACAACTCAAATCACTTGAAAGAGATACTTTAAGAATCATGCTTGAAATCTCAAAAAGAAAATAAATCGAAAGAAAATGTAAATCCATAAAAAAGTTAACTTTTTTCCAAAGAGATCGATAGGACTGGATACTGACAGACCAAGATCAGATGAGAGGAAGGATGCATCCTGCAAGGATCTATTGGTAATATCAAGGACTAGGGTGAGCTAGGCAAGCATAACTCTTTAGGACAACATTTTGATGACAAGGGATCTCGTACAAGGATTCGCTAAAGCACTTAACCAAGAGAATTGCAATTTGTGATCAAGCAAGAATTGACGCGAAGAAATGAGAGGTATACAATGGGGCCAAGATAAGGACTAATGGGCAAGGAATATATAGCTGACAGATCCAAAAATGTACAAGGGATTACTGGACAAAAGCGCAACATGATAAGATAGTGACAGGAAAGATAAAGGTGAAGAGATAACGGATGAAAGGTTTGGGATGAGAAGATAGCAAGAATAGCTCAAGATTAGGAGATAGCAGATGAAAAACTCAAGATGAGAAGATAGTTTGGGAAAAGCTTAAGATAGTGGGAGTAAGAAGCTTAGGATGAGGAGATAGCAAGAGAAAAGCTTAGGATGGGAGGATAGCGAATGGAAGCTCAAGATGAGGAGATAGTGGATGAAAAGCTTAGGATGAGAGGATAGCGAATGGAAGCTCAGGATGAGGGATAGATGAGGGCTAGATACCAATGACAAGGGATGTAACAAGTGATGGAAAGATGGAGGTAATGCTGGGAGACGCAAGGATAGATGAAAAAGGGAACAGTGGATAGAGGGGTTTGGGTAGAGGAATGCAAAAAGATAAGAATTGATGGAAAGATGGACACGGCATGGTCTCCAAGGAATAGAGTGCCCCCAGTTATAATATGCTATTCAAGAGGATTTTTTATGAGGGATGCGGTAGGATTGAATATTGGTCAACAAGAGGATTAAGGAGATAGATGGAAGCTAGGATGTGAAAGGTTAATGAGGTAGAGGATAAGGAGGATGGGTGGATGAGGCCAATGGAGGGATTGGATGGATGAAAGAATGGGTAGATAAAGGATAGGTGGATACAAATTTTGATGGAAAATGGATGTCAAAAGGATGACCAAAAGCATGTATCTATTGGTGGACTTTATTTCTATCAAGATCCGAAGGAGGATGGAGAGTGAAATGGATAGGATGTGGTTGGTATGGTGGGATGAGATGGGTATTATGGGTGATGGAATGTGCCCCCAAGTGTACAGAGCATTTGGATGGAGGGATTACGCATGACACTTGTTTGCCAAGTTTTCACCATTGTACTTGTCCAAGGCACTTGAATTGCCAAGTTTTCACCATTGGACAATTTTTTTGTTTATTTATTTATTTTTTTGATGCATTTTTACTCATAGATGTTGGTAGGATGGATGGAAAAGGATTGGATTGAACAAGTGGAATGGTGGGTGGGAGTTTGATAGATAATGGATGCGAAGACACAAGGCTTGTGGGTAAATGGATGAGGAATTTGGAAAGATCATCATTGGCACACACCTTGAGAGGTAATAAAGTAGTGGGAAATATGGTAATGGTATTGAGCGAGGTTGAGGAAAAAAATGGAGGAAGAGAAAGATAAGGACTAAAGGTAGAGTTGGAAGATGGAGGATGGGAAATTTAGGATGAGAAGCATATGGACTAAGAGTGGGTTGGGGGAATGAAGGATGAATATATGAGGATTTGGATAAAGGATGGATGGATGGGGCTTTTTGAGTAGCATGAATGGATGCCAATTGAGATTTTTGTTTGAGATGCATATCTTTTATGAGCATCTTGGGTATCCACATGATTTTTGACTTTTTCAGTTTGGGCCTTTGTGGCCTCTTGACTTTTTCTTTGATTTGGATCAAATGTTTCTCTTCTTGAAAATGTATTTTAGAAGGGACATGTTGAGGCTTGGATTTTTGTGGATTTGTGGATTTATACTTTTTTATTTTGGCATCCAATATGCTTTTATTAGCCATGGGATGGGAACAAGAGCATGGATGAGATGGAGGGATTGTGGATGGAAAGATAGAGGTTAAAGGTTGGAAGGGATTCAAGGATGAGTGCCTTTGATGATATAGTTGGTGGATTTGAGGGGATGGAAGGATAGATTGGAACATAGGATATGGATGGATATAATTGCCCAAAATGGATGGAGGGAATGAAGGATATGGGCCTAAAATAGATGGAAACAGGGAAGGTGTAGGTCCCAAAATAGATGGGGGAGATAAAGGATTCATATTAGGTATGTAAGGACCCAAAATGGATGGAAAGGGTGGGGGATTTGGATAAGGGCTATATGGACCCAAAATGGAGGGTTGAAAAGAAGTAGGATAAAGGCCCAAAATAGATATAGGATAAGATGGATGGGAACTTTGGGGTGGAGATGGAAGGACTTGGGACCATGCAGGGATAGAGGGGATACCAACATCTAGAGATACACTTTTATTATTTCTTCAATATGATGTTCATTATTTAGAACACAAGATGTGAGTCCATTACTATCTGAAGGAGTCGAAGCTTTAGATATGATAGTTAGTTCTTTTTCGATGGATCTATCATTATGGATTATGGGAGATGTATGATCATGGAGCAAAGGGGATGGAAGGAGAGGATCTTGATAGGGATGGGTTGATGGAAATGGATCTTGAGATGGAGCAGGTGTAATGGTGGGATTCAGATATGGAGGGGATGGCAAAAGTGGATCATGTAGGGGAATAAGTGGGATGGCGGGATCTTCTATTGTGTTGGGGGATATTTCAACATGCTTTTGGACAAAATCTTGACAGGAATGGATGGGAGTGGATGATGTGATAAGAGAAGTATGGATGGTTTCTTTAAGTGAGGTAGATAGATGGGTAGGAGTTTCTTCAATGGGAATGAGCTGATGGGGGAGGGACTCATTAGGTTCATTATATAGGATTTGGGTAATGCTAGGAGGAGGAGATGTGGATGGGATTTGGAGGGATTTAATGGATGGGAGGTAGGAGATGGAAGGGGTTCGATAAGTGGGGTAGATGCAATGGGGATGGTAGCGATAGGACGATGTAAGAGGAGTGATGGGGTTGGGAGAGGGAGTTGCTTTGGGCTTCCTTGTAAAATTCCTTGGAGACGCGTGTGTTGGACTAGGAGGAGTAAGGGGATTGAGGTGATGTATTGTATGACTAGGATTGGTTGGAGGATTTGGAAGGATGGTGGATTTGGACTAGGGATGTAGCTACTAGAATTGTTTTGGAATGGTGGAGGCTAGGAGATGAAGGTAGAGGAAGATGGAGATATGACTAATGTATAAGAGGAATATGTGGGCACAATATAGGAATTAGGTAAGGATGAGGATAATAATGGATTTCCCTTGTCAAAGGTAGGGTAGGGAGTACTAGTGGATATGCAAGGAGGAATGATGGAGCAGTTTGGAGGAATGTTTGGATTTTGGGGGATGTTTGGAGGAATATCTCTAAGGATTTCAATATACTCGTCATAGTCGACAAGATCATCATCATCATTAGAATAGGATGAGGTGGGAGAAAAAGTGGGATGACAAAATTCATCGTAATAGGATTGTGACATGATGTTTTTGGGATGAAGGATGAATAGAGAAATGTAGATTAGGATAAGTTGGGAAGCTCATATTTGGATTTGGATGATGAGTTGGGTAGGGATGGGATGCTGCATAGTTAAGACATGGAGAGAAAAAGGAAGATTCTATGGAAGACCTCAGGAATGATGACACTAGAGAAAATCTTGGAAGCTTGGATGAATCTTGGATGAGGCAGTGACTACGCTAAGTATGCCCTTCATTTGGGTTGAATGATTGACTAATAGTTGGGTTGTTGCGGATGGACTTGCTAACAACCATTTCAAAGGATAGACAAGTGATCTCTTTAGCAAAATGATTTTATTTTTTCTAAAACATGGGGAGGATGTTGAACATGCAGGCACGTCAAACACACCAATAGCCCTATAAGGTTTTTGCTAGGATATACAAGCTTAGCTAGGGGTGTCCTTGATATACGCAAGGTATGTGAGGCCCAAATCTATAGATGAAAGAGAATAATGCCACTCAGCCAGGAGGAGACGGTAACCCAAATCTCCACCTTCACTTCCAAAAGGTATAAAGTTCTTTGGGGCTTATCCAAAAGTGACAAGATTATGCTTCCAAGAGAGGTGTCTTTCAATTCACCTCCCAATGTTTATACTCTGCTAGAACACTAGAGTTGAGGTCGTCCCAAGGGGTAATGAAATCCCCAAGTAGGCCTCCTAAAAAGTGTTAAAACAAGACCACATATGTGATCTTGGGTTCAAAAGACACGTGTTCATTCCAATTGATGATTTAGATTTTGTAAGCTATGATTGAAGACACTTGTGATTATGTCATATAATGTTCATTCCAACTTGATAACGTCATCAACATAATGGAAATCGAGAGTTCGTCAACATAAAAAATTTAAGCATCATTGAAGTGTGTCAAAATCATGCAATGTTCATTGATTGTTAGGCATTCAAGATTGTGTTTAAGTATTTTATGCCCAAATTGGAAGTGTGAGATATTGCAATGATTATTTGATCCTTGGCATTCAAGATTGTGTTTGTTTTTTTAAGCATGCATTCCAATAAAAAGTTGATTTTAGTCCATGGCATTCAAGATTAATTTAAACGATATTCATTCAATGAGAGATGTGTTTAAACATGCAAGTTCATTCTAAAAAAAACCTACAAAAAACATGATTAGGTTTGTAGATGCTCCAACCTACAATGCTAAAAAAAAGTGATTTGATTAGTCACCCAAAATCTTCCGAAATGAAAGCTTAACTATGGTGAATTTTTTTAAAACTTTTTTTGTTATTTTTGATATGCATAAATCAACTCAGAATAGTCCATATCCTGCAAAACCATTAAAAGTCAAATTTTGATTTATACTCTTTTTTTTTTTTGAAATTTAGATATGATTATGAGCTTAAAGATATGATTACGATTATGAGCTTAAAGATATGATGATAAAACCTGCAGAAAACATGTTAGCATGAAATCTGTAATGAAAAACTATTAGAATTTTGAGCAAAGCACTTAGCACAGCAAACCCGCGGGTTTAAGCAATGATCCTGAAGGCGCGGGAACGTGGTAAAAAGTCACGGGGATGTGACACAGGATTGGTTAAAAAAGTGTAGGAAATGAGGCCGCAGGTTAAATGTTGCAGAGCGATCCTGTGAAATAGTGATCCTACGGGTTTAGATAGCATTCCCGTGAAACAGAGAACTGGTAAAAAAATGCAAAAAGATGGGCCACGGGATAAATGACACAAAGTGATTCTACAGGTAGATTTTTAGCGTTCCCGCAGGAGAATTTATCGGTGAGTTTGAGAGGTCAACGATAGGTATAGGTTTGAAAAGTTTGACAAGTCAATGATCGCATTCCTACGAGCAAAAAAATGGTGGGTTCGTAGTTTTGCCAGAGAATAGCAACGTTCCCGCAGTTGCAAGATCACGAGATCACAAAAATAACGCTTTTTGAAGTCTCAAAAATGAAAACCGATTATATAGCTGGGGGCGCGATTTTGAAAGGGGAACTTGCGTACCTGCAAAAATATTAGCAAAATTTTTGCAAAAACACACAAGCAAACCACGTTAAATTTGGTTAAATATCACAAAAAAACTTTAAAATTGATTAGATTGACCCAAATGTAGGGTCCCATTGGGCGTGCCAAAACGTAACACCTAGTTTAGTAGTGTAACATGAATACTAGCTATTAAATGAAAGCTTTAACCATACTAAACATGAAAGACACTTATGATAGGACCAAAGAAGACATAATTGAGGAAAGTAGACCAAGAATGGTAAACTCCTCAAATGCTTCTCATGATGACGAAGCTATGTCCCTGATGGGAGGGGATGTATGCTCACTTTGTGCTCAAGCTTCTAATGGATGGGGGTTTTTACCAAGTGTGTGTATAGGTGAGGGTTTCAAACAAAGGAGTCATGGAGGTATTTCAGCATTATAATGGTATTTTGGTAGTTTCTAAGCTCTCAAAATAGCATTATAACTTTGCATGAAAAGGTGGATGATTTTAGTGAAGGTGGGAGGTTCAATTTATAGGCCAAGGGTTGGAGGAATGGAGGGCCAAGATGTCAAGATGATGAGATGGTGAGGGAGGGCTAAGATGCACTCAAAGGGGAGCACATGGATTGTGCTAGTTTAGCACCAATGGGGAGTTGACACTTGTCACAAGGAGGATGAGTGTGAGAGGATAGGATAAGGGTTGGTCAAAGGCTTGATGAGGGTATACAAGACTCATGAATGAAGGTGTAAGAGCCATTAAGAGGAGTGTAAGAGATATTTGAGGGTCATTTATGTTGGAGGGTGAGGGGAAGATATTTGTTGATTTTAGCTTAGGTTAGCAAGTCTTAACCCATGTTTATGATTGTGCACATGATTAGAAGAGGATTAGGATTAGCTTAGAAGGGGGGTTAGGTGTTGAGTGATTTGGCTTTGATGGGATGGGTTAGTTAGGTGGCTAATTGAGTTTAGTATGGGTGAATGGGTTGGATTAGGGGTTAGGATAGGGTTTATGAAGGCTTTTGGATTTTAGATATTTTATTAAATGTTTTATTTAATAAAATGGGGAGTATGGAATTAAATTGAATAGATTTAATGATTTATTCAATTTAATAGGGGAAGAGGGATTTAATTGATAAATTGATTTTGGGTGATCATTTGGTTTTATCAATTGGACTATAGTTAATTAAATTAATTAATTCACTAGGGGATGACGATCAATTAATTAAATAGTAAATATTTAATCAATAATGTCCTAGGAAATGACTAAATATGACTACTTATTGATGTAATCAGATTTAGGTGTCTGCACTAATTATTTTAAGATTTCAAAAATCCCATAAGTGATAAACATAGTCATCTACTCCATAACCAATGAAGGTACATTTTAGAGATTTAGCATCAAGCTTGGTTCAATTTTCTTTATCAACATGGACAAAAGCTTCACAACCAAAAAAATTTAGAAATAAATAATTTACCTTTTTTCTAGTCCATGCTTCCTCTAGAATACCACCATACAAAGGGGCTAAAGGTCCTTTATTTATCAAATAAACAACAGTGTTTACAACATCTGCCCAAAAATGAAGAGACAAACCAACATGCAATCTCATGCTCCTTGCATTTTTCATGATTGTCCTATTCATTCTTTCTGACACACCATTTTCTTGTGGGGTTCCTAGAATTGTCTTTAGCCTTTGAATTCCATTAATAGAACAATAATCTTCAAAGGTTGTGCTACAATACTCACCTCCATTATCAGATCTGAGACTCTTCAACTTCTATCCTATCTTATTCTCAATGAAAGCTTTCCATTTCTTAAATGTTTCAGAAACATTAAACTTCTATTTCAAGAAATACACCCATGTTCTCTTAATTGAATCATCTATAAAAATAACATTATAATGAGAGCCACCAAGAGATGATATTTGAGTTGGTCTCCATACATCTGAATGCATTAGCTCTAACTTGTCACTCTTCTTTTCTTTCCCAACTCTAAGAAATTTGACTCTTTTCTATCTTCCATAAACATAATTTTCACAGAAATCTAAATTAATATTTTTTTGTCCTAGTAATAGATTTTTAGAGTGAAAGATTTTCATCCCTTTCTCACTCATGTGCCAAGCCTATGGTGCCACATTTTTGAATCTATTCTTGCAACATCTATGGTAGATTTCCTTGCATTAACATTATTAGAAGAAACTAGGGTAGAATAAGTGTTATTGGTACACAGATATAATGTGCCTACCTTTACACCTTTAGCTACTACTAATGGACTTTTAGTGACCTTCTGGATATTGTCTAAAAACATGACTATGCATCCTTCACTACCCAGTTGTCCACCTGAAATTAAATTTATTCTTAAATTAGGGACATACCTTACCTCTTGTAGTATCCAGTCATTTCCATTTGGTGACTTGATCTTTATTTTTCCTTTTCCCAACAATGGGACAAGGCTCATCATCACCCAAATATACCTGTCCAAAATCACCTTGAACATAATCTTGAAAATATTTTCTACGGGGTGTAGCATGGAATGAAGCCCCATAATCTATTACCTAGGAATCATTAACATTATCCAAACATAAGGTTAAAGCATCTTGTAAAGTATTACTTGCAACATTAGCTTCTTTACTGTCATCTTCATTTTTGTCTCCTTATTTTTTTTTTGAGACCAACAATCTTTCTTTAGGTGATCGAGCTTTCCACAATACCAACAATCTTTCTTTCCTTTAGATTGAGAATGCCCTTTCTTTGACTTCCCTCGTGACTTGTCATGCAAAGGCCCTTTTCCTTTTTCCCTTGTTCTCTCTTTGTACTCCACATTTAAAGCGAAACCTGACAAGGTCAAAGTTTGACCTGTGCTTTTCTGTTGCATTTCCTTGCTTAGGAAAACACCGACAACTTCATCAAATTTCAAATTATTTGAACCAGAGATAAAGTTACTTACAACCATAACCAAGCTATTCCAACTTTCTGGCAAAGAACATAAGATTAAGAGAGCCCTAACCTCATCATCAAATGAAATTTGTACAGATGACAATTGACTAGTAATTGTGTTAAATTCATTTAAATGATTCTCTGTAGATCCTCCCTCACCCATTTTCATATTAAACAAATGCTTCATAAGAAATACCTTATTCAAAGTTGAGGGTTTCTCATATAATGTAGCCAATGTCTCCATCATCTCTATTGTCATTTTTGCTTTTGGTATGTTGAATGTTACAGATTGGGCAAGGCATAGTTGAATAGATCCCAGTGCCTTCCTATACAAGATCTCCCAATCTTTGTCTATGATGGTTCCTTGTTTCTTCGCTTTTCCTTCTAATGGCTTCCACAAATGCTTTTGATACAGGTAATATTCCATCTGCATTTTCCATAACTAGAAATTTTGGCCATTGAATTTTTCAATCTTGAATTTGGAATCCTCCATTTCTCCCACTCAAATATGAAAGTCTATCAATCTACAACAACAAAACTTGCTTTGATACCAATTGTTAGGGTTTGATAGATATAAAACAATATAATAATAAATAGTTCTATGTATAAATAATAGAAGAAAACACAAAGAACATAGATAACACATAGATTTAACGTGGTTCACCCAAAAACTTGGGCTACGTCCACCTACACAACCTTCAACCTTTCTATTATCTAGCAAAAACGTTCACCAATAATACAATGCATTATGCATTTTAGTAGCATATAACAACATTTTAGGGAAACCTCTAAAATCAACCATTTTAGGGTTTTTACAAATTTAGTTTTATGTTATTGAAAAATAACTAATTTTTTTTGGTGTTGCGTGCCAGCCAGAGGTGCGGGGCTACCACCTCTCACCTCTAGCAACTACCAGAGAAGGTGCCACAACATCAACCCCCACTACATGATCAATCACCACAATATCAACACTTGTTACTAGCCACTATCTTCTCTATCCAATCATCTATTTTATCTAAGTCTTTTGTTGAATATACATTTAATAACATCTGATACTTTTGACTCTTGATAGTCCACAATGCTTCCAAGTCATTCGTCCAAGTAGCTACTTCATCCATCATCCCAAAATCTTGGTCAAATATTGTAATCAACCTATCAACATTCTTATGATGTGGAGTAAGTTCATATTGGCCTCAATTATCTATACCCCTCTTTCTTCAAAATAATGACACCATCTTTTGCATGCATCCAAAAATGAGTCACATTGTTCAGTGGTCAGAGCTCATTTGCCAAGGGCAGTGACTAAAGTGACCTCAAGATGATTAGGGTCCAATGGACCCATTATCTCCTTCACATACTCCTATAATAGGACATTATGTTTCCTCAGTTCCAAAATTTCTACATCATCTTGGTCCAAATGTTTGAACACTTGTATGAGGCCAGTTATAGTCAACTGGTCTTCCCCAGTACTACTTCTTTTATCTGAGAGTCTTTGGGGGAAGTACCTTGACATATGTGTTAGGAGGGGGAATAACTATAAACACTATCAAATCATTTCTTTGGTTCCTCATGATGAAGGCCAACTACTTGGGATTGCCTTGAATGGGTGCTAGTATTCTCACTACCTTCATCAATGCCTCCAATCCCTCCACCTCTATATATTCTACATATGTCCTTTGGCAAGTCAATACCTCTCATTTCAACCACGTGGAAGTGGTTTCCACAAGAGACATGTATTGACCTAAAGATGAGGTCATTGATAAATTTGTCATTTTCCCCTTGTCACTCCTCTCTGGGGTTTCCTCTATTTTAGATGGCTTTGCTACTATGGTAGTCATTATAGTCCTTGGGGGAGAGGATCCTGATTCCTACACATGTGGGGTTAGCTCTCTTCCTTCGCCAATTTGTCCCTCCTCCAAAACCTCATCTATGTGCAGTTGCATAAAGTCATCCCCTCCTACCGTATGACTTGTAGACTTTGTGATTGGAAGTGGTAATGGGGAAACTTCTTATTTTGATGGAGTAGGAGGTGATGATGGGTTCTCAAGTGGTGGAGGTGGTATGACCATCGCCCTTGCAGAAATATCTAGGCAGTTGGTTCCAATCCTCACCCAATGATTCTTTATGTGGAGTATCCCTTATCACTTTTCCCTCCAGTTGAGTTCTAGTAGGCATAAAATTGAATTCTAAGAGATCAAAGACATCAGAGCCATCTTCCTCCATAGACTTGGTCCATCCCTCCTTAACTAGGTCATAGATTCTTCAAGTTGAATTGGTTGTTCTTGAATATATGGGGCGTCTAAATTACACTTCTCTATCTCTCCTCTTTTGTGGCCCTTGTTGATCAGATCCTCTTATTCAGTGGGAGATAATCAATATCTTCTCTTTGCTCTTCTTCTTCCCCTTCGAGTATGGTTTCTAGAATTGGAGGAGATAGGGTGGTATTTTTCTTCAGTTTCTTCCTTTTCACTCCTACCACCACCATTTTAGTTCTAGCCTTCTTCAATACTCACAAGGAGGCTTCTACTTGAGCTAGGACTTCTTTAGGTTGAGCCTAGGATTCCTTGGACTAGGCATCTTCTGGCTAGGTTCTTCTTCTTGCATAGCCTTCTTTCTCTTCTTCCCCTTGACGCTATCATTGTGGAAGTATGCTACTTCCTGCTCATGCTTATACATAGTCTCAAATCTCACAGGGGACTTTTCCTAGTATGTCAAAATTGTAACTTTAGTTTATTTCCCCATCTTGGGCCTCACGGTTGCTTGCAAAATTGGTGCATTAGGGACCAACTCCAAGTAAAAAGGCTTCCTAACCTAATCTTTTGTCAATTGAATGACATGCCTTCCGTGATGTTGTACATCATCATTTTCTTCTTGGCCAATCTTTGTATTCATTATTGAATGCATGAAGATCTTGTCCCCATTGTAGATAGAATCCAACACACTGAGACTATCTTTATTCCATTATTTCAAGGGTATGGTCAAATTGAGTGCATTCTCTATGAGTTGTAGACTCATCCTACAATAGCTCTTTATTTGAACATCATAGTCATGTACACAATTCATCCAACGATCTTTGATTACATTATTAGGTATGAACTCTAGTCCCACTTGGTGTTGGATCATCCTAATATTTTCCAAATAGGGGTGAGCTACTGGATAGTCATCCAAAGGATATTGATCCCATTCTATTTTGTAGGTGGAAATATCCTATTTTTTCTTTACCTTGAAAGATCCTATAGTGATTGGCCACACCCATGTTTCCTTGTGTTACTTTCTCACTCTGTCATAAGCCAAGGCCAACTGCCTAGCAATCTCCAAGAGTATAAGTCTATCCAAGGGATAGCACAAAAGCTTCTTGGGACATAGGAGAGTTCCAACCATCTAGATATAAGTGAATGTGTTAAACTAGATGAAGTGAGTATCCACTTGTGCTACTCTAGCAACAACTTTTGTGGACAAGCTCTTTGCACAATCCCCTTCAAGGAATTAAATTATGACAAAGACAAAACCATCATTGACCAATCTATATTTTGGGCTCTTGAACATGAGCTTCTTCTACACCAATTGGGGTATACATGTATGACCAGACATTATCATCTTCCATGTTCCCTCTCTTCATCAACCCTAGATAGTTTGTTGGCCTCACTGCCAGAAGATATACAATGTATGAAGTCATGTAGAATAAAGGGTTTGACTTTGTTGAGGTGAGTTGTTGATCTAGGTTGTTGTTGATGATTATAGCCCAATCAATGGGAAGATTCTCTTCTTGATGGTTTCTATAAATTTATCCATCCATGTCTCAAGATGATTTGCTAATGGGAGTTCCATGACTCTACTCAGAATGACTATACTATAGCATCTATCATATACCCTAGTCATGCCTATTTCTAGGTCTTCTGTTAGGAGGGGGCCTAGCAAGAAGGTATTTCTCTTGCACCAATCTTTTCACCTCCTATTCATGTTATTTGTGTTGGCAGTGGGCCAACGTCCCTCGCAGAATTTGCAACATGGCTTAACCGCCTCCTATGGTTCTATAAGACTATTGGTTGTATGGGGTATTAACATGTCGATCTTTTGGTGCAACGATGATCCTTTCCTTTCTAACAATTGGTATCAGAGCTTGATCACAAGTTTGAATTCTCCTAGCCATGACAAGTGACACTAGGAGGGAGATTATTGACAATGGGCCAGCGTTCCTCGTAGGATTTGTGACATGGCTTAACTGCCTCTTATGGTTCTATAAGACTATTGGTTGTATTGGGCATTAACATGTCAATCTTTTGGTGCAATGACAATCCTTTCCTTTCTAACACTTTGTATCACCGATTAGCTATATTGCAAATTATTTTTTGGAATTGATTTGTAGGAGGTAGGTGGAAGACCTTCTTAATGTTATCCAGGTGTAGATCCAAGACCATCTCCCCAGTGATGCTTTTCACTAGCTTCTCCTCTAGCATGTAATGGTGGACTAGTGCCATGATCAATTTTGAGTATTGTATAGACACTAGATGTGAGGCTTCATTCACTAACCCACTCAGAATCAATGATGAGATCATCTTTGATATCTCCCTCAATTGGTTGCACAAGACCAAGAACATGTTCTAGTCAATGTGTCCAACTCCATCTCATAAACTTCTGAATAATTGTCCACATATTGAGATTTCTTTGGTGTGCCTTGAAGCTTAAACTTTACTAGCTTTGGTGTTATCTTTGCCATCATGGATGATGAAGAGGATTCCATTTTAACTTGTACAAGAGATGGATGTCAGTATACGCATGTTAGGAGACCAAAATGATGCAAAACAATTCGATCAGACTAGCCAAAAACTGACAAAGACTAACAACAATGCCCATATGGCCCAAAAGGTACACATGTGCACATAGTGCACATTGCATACCAATGAAAGTGTGCTATGTGTGTTGGAGTACATAAAGAGGGACCTTCACTTGTGTCCCTTAAGCACATGAGTGCACCTTTGCAGGTGCACACTCAAGCTAGTGCACACATGTAAATGAGTCTTGCTTGTGTAGTGCTTCAACAAAGTTTGATCTTTTAAATACATAGGTGCACTTAGCTCATACAATGCACCTTAGGAAGGTGTGCTAGCATGCTGGAGGTTACCTTGGTGAGTTGTGTAGGCTAAAGTTTTAGGCATGATGCAAATGATGTGCGACAATGCAGTGTCGAGAGAGAGCAACTGAACAAGTGAGCTCAATGGAGGGGGAGGATGTTCATGTTTATTGGCCATGGGATATGCACACCCTTTGCACCTTTCAGGGGTGTGAATTTTGCAAGGATTTAATTAGAGAAAAATAACATTTCATGCAAATATAACCAATATTAGAAAATAATAATTCTCATAGAAGAGAACACAAGACATAAAGATTAACATGTTCATCCAATCCCTAGGCTACGTCCACCGACATCGAGTCAAATATTTAATTATCAGTGATTACAAGCTAATTATAATCTATAATCCCTTACAACTCAATACCATCACAAGAAGCTATTATCGCATCATGCCTTGTGAAATTTCTAACCCTAAGCCATTTTATATAGGTATTTTTGTCTCTTTAGGGTTAAAATTAGTTACAACATGTAGACCCAAAAATGCCGATAAAATAGCCCAAATTTTTTTTTTGGCCTGAAGAAATATGGGTTATGTACAATAGTTCCTTGATTAGTCACCACAAACTAATAATCTCCCACTTGGGGACTAATCAGGCTCCATGCTAGAAAATAATCTCCCACTTGGAGAATGATCCTGTAGCAATGTCACTACTCCACGAGGTTCCCACTAGAATCAAACCATCCTAGAATTAGTTGTACCTTTATTCTATTCAGTCAAGAAGGCCAATTAAAGTTGAAGAGGAGTTTAGCTTCTCCCTTGTCACTACCTTTGTAAACATATATGTTGTATTATGATATGTATGTATCTTGTCTAGCTTTAACTGTCCATCATCCAAAATAGACCGAATGAAATGGTACCGAAATTGAATGTGTTTTATCTTTGAATGAAGAGCAAAATTCTTGGCAAGATGAATGACACTCTAACTATTAGTAAACAAATAATTATCCCTCTGCGGATGCTCCAATTCTTCCAAGAAAAATTGAAGCCATATTATCTCCTTAGCTGCCTCTATAGCAGCAACATACTCTTCCTTTGTAGTGGATAACACATTCACCTTTTGTAACTAAGAAACCTAGCTCATTGTTACTCTACCAATAGTAAATACATAACCTATAGTACTCTACCTGGTATCAAGACCCCTTTCCAATTATGAGTCAACATAGCATTGTAATTTAGTAGTAGATCCCCCAAAATGTAAACATTTATTGGATGTTTCTTTCAAATATCTAAGAATCCATTTGGCTACATTCCAATGATCAATTCCAGGATGACTCATATACCTATTAGCAACTCCCACTGTATGTGCAATATCTAGCCTAGTACATACCATGACATACATCAAACTTCCTATAGCTAAAGCATAGGGTACCTTGGATATTTTGCCCTCCTCTTCTCGTGTCTTGGGACACATTTCCTTAGTCAATTTTAAATGACCAAGTAAAGGTGTGTTGACAACTTTAACATTTTCCATAGAGAAATGTTGCAACACCTTCTCAATATAATTAGCCTAAGATAAAGTCAATTTTCTATTTTTCCTATCTCTGCAAATCTTCATACCAAGGATCTATTTTGGTGCCCCCAAATCCTTTATAGAAAATGAATGTGCTAACTGTCATTTGAACCCCTTAATGTGATACATGTTAGACCTAGCAACAAGCATATCATCAATATATAAAATAAAATAATGTAGCTATCATCATCCAACCTCTTGAAATAAATACAATGGTCTGAATGACACCGAGTGTAACCACGCTGATGCATAAAACTGTCAAATTTTAGATACCATTGCCGAGGTGCTTGCTTCAAGCCATATAAAATTTTCTATACATATATATATATATATATATATATATATATATATATATATATATATATATATATATATATATATATATATATATATATATATATATATATATATATTGTAATGCTTTGGTAGGGAACCCAAAAGAAGCTAACATAAGTTTTACTAAGTTTGACAAACTTTTTTTTTAAAGATAACATACACAATAATAATAGAATAGCGGAAGCAATAACATACACTCATACATCAACAACACATAAATAGGTTACAACTCTTAAGGGTCCCATGACGATGAATCACATTCAAGTTTAATTAACACTAAATCCAATATAATATAAATTCACATCAAATAATAATATACAAGTATGATTCCATTGAAATAATATACAGTTATCTCGAATGCCACTTGGCAATAATCATAATGCACCTTCATCCATTGTATAGGTCACAGGGTATGAAGGACTAAAATAATATACATCATAAAAATAGATTACAACAACCTCTCATAAGATCCACAAAATCAAATATAATACAAGTATAACCATTAATCATAGTACACAAGAATAGAATGAAAGAGATGCAGAAAAGGGAACTCCGGCTATGTCAATCGAACTGTTGAACCTCAATGGTAAAAGTAAATAGCACTACCACCTGACCTTGTGTTAACCCAAAAAGGCCCACTCCCACCGCGCTAAGGAGATAGTCTCAAGTCCCAAATAGGATAACAAACTCAAAATTCAAATCCAACATCTAAGTCAAGGAAAACCTAAAAACCATCTAACTCAAAGGTAACAAGATATAAATGACATCTAAACCCAGAGGAACAATAACACGTAGGGAATCTATTATGCTAGTGGGCAAGTGTCATCGCACAAGTCAACTCTAAGGTTACCTGACTAGTCTTTTAATCCTCTGACCCCCTAATGACTCTATGTGACACTTGTATCCTTTTGTATTGATAAGACATACTAACAATGCATGGTCACAACCAAGCATCCTCTCTACTCCCATCCTAGCCTATACTAGCACTTGAGGCATGAGAAAGGAAAAAATGACTCTTATTAATTCATTTACTCTTGTTTAATGTAGTGTTATCACTTATTAAAAATAACCTACAACGGGTTACTCGTTAGCCTCTTTAGGGCCTCAACCTCCATTGCAAGCCACTTCCCGACATAACATATAGATAACCTACCCTAAACTCAGTAAGGCAAAATGAACTCAAAATATTGACCACATACCATACATTAGTTCTTTAAAGAAGCAACTAACAACTATCGAAATCATTGGTCAAAATACAAGCATCACTAATACAATCATCCTAACAGGACTAATCCAAGAAAGTACACATAAACCAAATCATGACATCATATGTAATCACCAAAAACATTAACTCTCGGCCTTTGGTAGACATCTTGAAACTGGTCAATACTCTAAGTCAACCCCAAACCCGACATACAAGAAAGCATACAATAGACAATATGGTTTCATAGTTTTGTTTGATTTTGAAAACACACAATTTGAGTTAATAGTAAGGTTTGCATCTTATATTTTGTTGCCAGTTTTCAGTTTTCTGAAGTTTACAATTTTTGAATTTACTTTTCACATACAATATCATAATCCATTAATTAAATACTAGCACTTGCACCAGAAAGAGGTGCAAGGGGTACGCCGATAGGTTTTATTAGTAAAGAAATATTTAAGAGATGTAAAATTAAAGAGAAGATTTCAAATTGGTAGCATAGAAGTATTTTTTTAATAGAGTAAAGACATATACACATCACTAACCTCTTTGGAGTTTTAGACATTGTACAACTTTAATATTTTCTTTTTTGTTACCTTTAGAATCTTAGATGTGATTAATCATGATTTAAGTAAAAAAATCTATAAGTCCAATACTCTTCCTAGTTTAGAGTTAATTTTCTAATTCAAAGTTTGTTTAGTCCTTAGTCCTTACTAGATTGAGGATGATCTGTGAATCTCTTAATTTTTTAAATTTCCTAGTTCCTAGATCTTTCAGATCATCATTCCTTCAATTGATGCATCTATTTCTGCGATATTTTTATAGCTTTACCTATGGGCTTTGAGATCCTTGCACACACATTGTCATCCCAATTATGTACTATGTTTCATATTCTTGCAACACCATAGACTACCTCTAGAAGTCACTTCAAAGTTTAATTTATACAAACCCTACCAAAGGTGTTTCAAACTGATCCGTTTTTTTCCTACTCTTTGACCTACTGGGAAGGATTTGTAATCCATGTCATTCCTTCCTAATTTTATAAATTGTTTTCTATTTACTTTTTGTTTCCAAGGCTATTATTTATTGCGTCCACTGAGTTGCTTCTATTGTATTGAGAAGGGAAATTGTTTCCATGTTCTTTCCTTGAAATAACATTTTGTTCCTTTCTTTCAAGATCTCTTAAAGATTAGAGGTAGTTATGTGATTCAACTTATTTTCTACTCTTTATTTAATATTATTATTACAATATCATACTAAGTGTGTTAAAATAATAAAATGGTTCTTAAATTTTAAAACTTCTTAATAAAGATAATACAAAGAAAAATAAATAAAAGCTTTTAAATATTTTTGAATTGGTAGATTTTTTACTATCTAATTTTAAAAATATACTATTTATAAATTAATACAATACATTAAAAATAATTGATTTGTTTTATGAACTCTTCACATTAAGACTCAAAGCAGAACTTAACATTTAAATCTTAATCTTTCCAAATCCAAATATTTCAATAAACACTTTTGAGATCTCTTTCTTCCATGAAAAGAGTGCTATTATTATTATAAATGCATCCTTTGTAAGAAACGTAAGTGCAAAAATTAGAATATTTGTATTACTCAAATAAAAAATTAAATTAGATGATAAGATTTTTATTTCAAATATTGAAAAGTGTTAAAAATTTCTCTTGGCTAATAGTCATTGTTTTTTATTCTAGATTTTAATTTTATATGTAAAGTTAAGAATTTAAATTTTGTATAATTTCTTTAAAATTTTATTATAATTTAATCAAATTCTA
Organism: Cupressus sempervirens; assembly: GCA_028749045.1. Classification (NCBI taxonomy): domain Eukaryota; kingdom Viridiplantae; phylum Streptophyta; class Pinopsida; order Cupressales; family Cupressaceae; genus Cupressus; species Cupressus sempervirens. Next base: position 383,111,289 of record CM053789.1, read on the forward strand.
AATAAATTCATTTTTACACATTATTGATAGAATTGATTAAAATTAAAATTTATTTGAATTTAATATTATAATATTATCAATATCCCCAAAAAATTCTGTTTTGGAAATAGAGAACCCAAATTCTAGCTTTCTCGTGTTTCACTAAGTGGATGCAAAATTGAGGGGGAAATTCCTAATTAGTTAGCCGCCCAAATTGATCGGAATTATTGATCTGAGCATAATAAGTTGATCGAGTGAATTCCTTTATGGCTTCTGAGATTGATCAATATGCACAATCTCAATACGCCGAATTCCATTATGGCTTCGGGGTAACAATCTAAGCGGTCTCCTACTTCTGACCATGTTCCATTCTCATGGACTTAGCATATGAAGGAATTTATAGCTTATCTACGAAGAGAGCTTTTGGTGAAGCTCAATTAGAATGAGATCCAAGTATAAAGAAGCTTGGGTAACCATCTAAGAGGAAAATGCTTCCCAATTATGGATCGCCAACAAACACTCATTCAAGAGTTAAAAGAAGCGGCTTGGAAAGGAGGAAGAAGGAGGCAAATTGTGCAATGAATTAATAGCATTTCTTATCGATAAATCTTCCTGAGGTTTCAGCGACCAAATATATTTGGATCCTGGACTTTCCATCAGATTGGAAGTAGAGTCAGAATTGAATATCAATCAGCAGTCTTCCAAAGCAGTCTCACTGCTAAGTCTTATTTTAGAGATTTCCACATCTATCCATAACGAGGGTGAGCGTAAAAATATGACAGGCAAAGCTATAAAAGAATGCTCACAGGCATGGTATATTGTGGATGTGGTTGAAAATGCTGCTAGTGAAGCAATCATCCTTACCAAAGTTGCCAACGAATTACTGCATTGTATAGGTGAATCTTTGAAATTTGACTTTTTTCTTAATTATATATATAAAAAAATGACTTTAATTACTTTGATTGAAAATTTTAAAGTGTTTCTACAACATTTCATTATGTTGTGTCGTTAAAAATGTATATATTTAAAAAAAAATTAACATCTAAAAGAATTTTTATAGAAATGGGTCTTTCTTAATAAGAAGCTGAACTGGAGATGGAAAATCAAACCATAACAACAAATAGACAACACGACATGAGTTAGCTAGAAAGACAAAACACATGGTAAAAAGGATAGAAGCCCTTAAAAGGAAAGATTAAACTCACAACTCAAGAGAGGAATAATAAGAGTTTGAAGAACAAATTTTCTTAGACCATCTCAATTAGGACACCTACTAACTTGGGTTTTTCTTTTATTCTTATATCATATGTTTTAATGATCATTGGAAAAGTAATTTTCTATTAATAGACACACTACATTTTATTTATATTAGTAAAATAAATCTTTCATTTATATATGAATATTAATCTTTTCCTATGCAAATACCACCTTATAGTATGAATTTTACAAAGAGCTCCGTAAATGGGGAAAAATTGATAGTTTAGCTTTAAGCTCTTCACTCACTCATAGAAGTCGACAAATTTTGACTTACAGATTAGGAAATTAGCGTGGGTCATTTTCCCTATATCATTACTCTCTGAGCACAATAAAAAATATTGTTTAGTAGGCTCCTTTAGTCCTTAAAACATATATAATCACATAAAATTGAAAAAATTGATGTGAAATTGGGAAAGAAAGAATCAATGCTGGAAATAGTATTTATGATCACTCTTTGTTACCATTATGTGCACAAATGAAAGTTGTCTCTGGCACCATGGAAAGAGAATGAAGAAGAGGAAATTGTACAATTAACTCGGCGTCTATATCCAGTTTACCATAAGTGGGGTCGGTCATTGCAGTCCTCCATTTGGGTGCTCTACAACATACACTTTTCCATTTTCAGCATCTTGCTCTACATATGTTTTAGTGCCCGGCTGGAGGAAGACTTCATCAGACGAGATTGCCAAAGTGATTTTGGAAATTTTAGTAGTAGTGTCCTAAATCCATGACTTTCTTCCCCTTCTCGCATTTCTATTCTTCATAAAACGGTAGAAGTGAATGAAAGAGTTGCACCATACCTAGACAGACAACACTAGTCTACGACTCATAGAGCTTCAATATTTGTTGTTGTGTCTACCTCCATCACAATCAGTTTTCTCCTGGGCATTGTGATATTACTTCACAAATACCTTGGCAAACCATTCACAAGCAATGTCTTCCATAACACAATTGTTGCAATATCTGTGTTTCTGAATGGTGCCCAGCCTGTTCTTTCAGGTTCCTCTCTACTATCTTCATGTCCAAAGCAATTATATTCTCCATGACTGATATGGCCACTATATTCTAATATGGACATTTAATGACTATTATGGCCACTATATTCTATTTGAGTCCTACGGTTGGGAAAAGAGTCTTAAAAAAATAATTGTTCTTTTAACAACTAAATTTTAAATTTTTGTTCAGCTTAAAAATGAACAAATTGGTTGACGCAACAGGTGTGGCAATTGGATGTGGGTAGCAAAAAATTGTGGCATATGTCAATCTTATCTCTTATTACATGGTGGGTCTGCCAGCTGAAATATTGTTGGGTTTTGTAACAACATCAGAAGCAAAAGTGTCAAACACGTTTTCCTTCTTGTACAAGATATAAAATTGATCAGCTGAAGGAGACTTTGCTACTGCTGATTGCATGAGCGCACTCCAACCACCCTGTGGATTAATTTCTAGACTGTTTAAAAAATCTGTGTTTTTCGTCTGGTATGCACCTTGAAGTGCATACTGTCCATCACTCATGCTCTGGTTTCTATCATCAGGATTAGGTGCAACCTGAGTAGCAGGCAAAGAAGGCCATGCACCTGGCTAAAATTTGTTAAAGCCACTTTCAGATGGTGCATCCGAATCACCCAATGCTTGGGAAGACACCCCTTGAAAACTCTCTTTTGATCACAGGTCTTCATTCGAGCTCCTTTGCTTTAAATTAAAATCTTGCACTTCTTGAGTTCTTGACATGGTAGTTACTTGCAGCAAGTTAACCATTCCTTGATTTTGTGGAATCAACTATCCAAATGCAGATTTGTCAAGTGTACCTCATTTCCCATCAGTCTTAGTTGATGTTGGATCAAATAAATTTGTGCGGTGATCACCAGGAACAGAGACCACCGCCCCTAAAGAATGGGCTACTGGTTTTCCTACCAGATGATTACTAGCTGAAGCCATATTATTTGGTGCATCTGTAAGTTGCTGAACTGCTCCCTGCAAACTCGGATAAGAGTTTAGCAGCTGTTTAGCTGCATCCCTCATGTTAGCCACAGAACCATAAATAGATGGATCAATGGGCGCACCCATCAAAGCCATAGCCTGAAATGCTATATTTGGATCTTGGGATAATAATACTTCAGGGGGGAAACCTTATGGTGATGGTGAGCCATTTGGCATACGGTTGACATACCATTACTAAAACAATGGAGATTACCTGGTAAAATTGTTGGAGTGTGGCTCTCAACCCCCATATGAGACATCAAACTACTTGAGCGCACAAAAGCAGATGCATCATGCATGGAAGAACTATAAAGTGATGGAGCAAGCTGATTCCCCGTATTTTGATTACCACCAGCAAGAAGCTGTTGTAGCTGCTTTTGCCACCGAGCATGCTACTCTAACTGCTGAGCTTGCTGTTGCCGAGCATTTTGATCTAACTGCTGGGCTTGCTGCTCGAACGCTTGTTGCTGTTGAACCTGTTGTTCCAATAATCGAGGCCGTTGCTATCGAGCCTGTTGTTCTAATTGCTGGGCTTGCTGCTGTCGAGCTTGCTGCTCTAATTGTTGGGCTTGCTACTGTCGGGCTTGCTATGCTAATTGCAGGGCTTGTAGCTGTCAGGCCTGATGTTCTAACTGTTGGGCTTGCAGCTGTCGAGCCTGTTGCTCTAATTGCTGAGCTTGTTGCTGCTGAGGTTGTAGAGCCAGTTGCTAGGCTTGCTGATGTCGAGCTTGTTGCTCTAACTATTGGGCTTGTTGCTCTAATTGTTGAGCTTAAAATGTTTAACATTATTTACAACAAATATGGTGGGGTATGATTGGCGGAGTCGTACTGCAGGCATTGACTGGAATAAAGAGGTACCCAACTTTATGCATACGGGAAATCCAGTCCTACCTTAATTAGAATTTATAGCCCAAATAAAAATTATTCAAACAGAGCCATTCATAACTAAATGTAGATCTAACAAAATCCAAAACAAATGCCCCCCTCCATATATATATATATGTATGAACAATACTTTGATAGGGAAACCCCGAAAAAGCATTTGAATTTACATTCTAAAATTCGATTTGTAATCCAAAAATCATCTAATTAGAGTTTAAAAGAATGAGGGTTTCAAAAGAATTAATTCTTCAAACACAAATATCTTCAATATGAAATTAAACCAAGATTCACAATAGAAATTTATCAATGATATCAAACAAATCTACAATTTTTGAGAATTGATTTATCCAAACACGAAGTAGATAGAAGATTGGAAAATGGAAATCTTTTGCATAAATTAATCACAAAATTCTACCTGAATATGATGCTAATATGTAAACTCGCAAACACGCAAATGCACGAAGCAAGCGAGAAAATCCCTTCATTTTAAAAAGCTTCTCTGAAAATCCATTCTTCAAAATTCCAATCCTTGCGAAATGAGCTCTAGATCTTGATAAAGTTCTCCCCTAAATTTGGGGCTCTGATTGTGCAATCACGCAAGCGAACTTGATGATTATAAATTATTATTATTTTATTATCTTTTTACATTTTCATGCACCAACTTTTAGATATTTAATTACAAAAATCTTTATTTAAATAATTAGCTTTATCTCTTTAATTAATTTTTGAAGCGTTTTTAATAATAATATTTAGCATTTATAAAAAAATGATTTCCTATATTTATTATTATTAAATTAAATAAATATTATTTCTCTCCAATATTAGACTTATAACTTTAAATTTAATTCCTTTATTTGATTAATTTCTTAATTAATTAAATATACTTAAATATTGAATTCCATTAAATTAAATCCTAATTACTCTTTTAAATACATTTAATATAAGGGAAAATAATCACAAACCCACAAGACTGAAAGCAAACCCATAACAAAGTATAGAAAACTTTATCAAATTCAAGGGTTGTAATCACAAATTTATGTCAATTGATGAATTCAGAAGGTAGACAACTCAAATTCTTGCCCTACTTTTTGTTAGAAATGCTTTAAAATAACTGAGGGGGAGGGGGGGGGGTGTGTGGTGGGGGGCGGTGAATCAGTTATTCAAGGTCCAACATGTCCAATTCAAACTTATACTAAGTGTAGTAAGCCCATTCAACCTATTCATTAATCCAAGCTTTCATTTTCCTATTCAACAAGTTACTGTAAATCAACATGCAAGCATAACACATGAAAAGATCAACACATAACACAGTGATTTATGTGAAAACCCAATTTGAGAAAGATCACTAGTAACATGCTACTCAATTCTCACTCTTCTGAAGTGATGCCCTATGAAAGGCCTGCCCTGTTAAAGGCTTACAATATACTGTTAAATGTGACTTGGTTAAAAGATTTAACCACCCTGTTAAAAGTGGGCTTGGTTAGAGGAATTTAGAACATTCACTTTGAATGCCACCCTGTTAAAAGTGGGCTTGGTTAGAGGACTTTAGAACATTCACTTTGACTGCCACCCTGTTAAAAGATTTACAAATGGCTATTAAACCAACCTAAGTCCATAGGATTTTCTTCTACCATAACTGATACAATTACTAGAGAATAACAATAATGGGTTTTGAGCTGATTACAACTTACAACTCAACTTGCAGATCTCAGATCACTTCTTAGCTCATGACATTGCCTAGCTTTCAATCTCTGCAACTCTGACAGCTTGCCCTCCTTTCAAGCGTAGTCTCCATGAGTCTTCATGCTCACTGTACTAGTGCATTCCTCTCTTCTTGACCACTTGTCAAAGCAGAGTCTTTGTACTTTGTTCCTCTTTCTCCTAGATGTCTTCTCCTTGACACCCTTCTAACCACTTTGCAATTTGGCACTCCAGCAACTCTTGCTTCTTGGTCTATGACTCCTTAAATAGAAGTCTTGGAGTTCCTTTTTCCCACTCTATTCTTCCCTCCTTAATTTAATTCATATGGATTAGGTAGGATTCATTGAATCTAACCCATATTATGTGTCATCTAGAAACATCATGAAGAATCCTCTTGAATTCGCTAAAAAATGATTTACATAGAATTCTGTGCCACCAACTCATCATCCTTATCCTCCAAATGGTTCACAAAATTTAAGGTAACAACTTTGTTGGCTTAGATTCGGTGAATCTTTGTCATTTTAAATAATGTAGCAGCTCGACACTATTGAAATTCTGATGCTCGGCACATATTGCATTACTCGACATGAACTGGGTTTTACTGATGCTCGACACCTGAAGTTCACTCAGCACCAATTGAAATTTTCTGATGCTCAGCACCTATTACTTTACTCAACAAACACTAGATTGTTTGATGCTCGGCTCCAACTGAAAATTTGCTCGGCTTAAACTAGCTTACTTGGCACCCACTGATGAACTTAGTTTAAGCTTGGCATTCAACCTTGTTACAACTTATACTTCTAATGTTTCTAAGTGTGGCCAACCTTTGTATCTTTTAGTATGTTATCAATACATCATTTAACTATTGTCTCAATTGATCCTTGCACTTCATTACAATATCATAACTCAACCTTTCCCTTAGGTACTCTTGTTACATCTTATTGATTGAATCCTCTTCATCAATCAACTAAGTCATAGTACTTGGATCTTATAACCAATTGTCATTCTTACAAATAGTAGATTTGACATCAATGACAAAACAATGATTGAAAACATTCTTTATCAACCAATCTCCCTCTTTGAGTTTCAACAATGATCTTTTCAATTAGATTTCCAACACTTTTTAGGACAAATGGTTTAAGGATAGGATTCAGACTCAAGAGTTATTTTCCCTCTCTTATAATTGAGATATTATGATAGGGTACACTCATCCTAGCAATTCATAGAAATCGATACCCACTACCTATATTCTGCATAAAAATCACACATGTACAAACACATATTCTAAACTAAACATGCAATGGTAGGAAGTGGTGCATCATGTAGATCTCGACTAGCAAGTGACTACGACTCCCTTCCTCAACCACATCAGATTTGTCAAACATAAATAAAACATACATGTACACCATACACATGCAAGTATGGGGTAACTATCCATGGAAAACACATATAAATAATCCATATATTATTGTGGAATAACTAGAATCACTATAAACAATCATCATCAAAGTATAATTATGCATACATGAAATAACTAGTACCAAAGTATTCTCATCATATAGTCAACTGAGTATGAAACAATATCAAATAATCTAAAAATCAAAGACCACTAACCATCAAACATAACACAAGCTGGCCTAAAAGAGTTTGGTAATAATAACTAAAAAGTAAACTAGGGGTAGACACTATATATATCTTCATCCAAATCACCACGAAGAAAGGTTGTTTTAACATCAAACTACTCCAAATGCAAGTTTTCCTTAGCCACGGTACTTAAAATTGTGAAAATAGTAGTCATTTTAACAACAGGAGAAAATATCTCATTGAAATAAATGCCCTTTTTCTATGCAAATTTTTTGACAACCAACCATATTTTAAATCTTTTCTTACTTCCATCCTCTTCTTTCAACCTGTAAACCCATTTATTCTGTGATGCCCTTTTACCTGCAGGCAAGTTACATAAATCTCAAGTCTTTCTTTTCAACAAGGAGTCCATTTCTTTTGTCATTGTTGTCTCCTATTAAATCTTTGTATCTACCTACACATCTTCATCATAACATTTAGTTTTACTAGCATTTGTTAATAAAAAAGAATACAAAGAGGGAGAAAATTTGTTTAGAGGTCTACTTAGCCTTGTTGACCATCTAACATTCACTAGGGTGTGAGGTATTTGTTGTTGCAGAGCATGAGGGTGTCGAAACCCAAATCTGATTACACCATTAGGTGATCTTATTTAGTCATCTTCCAAGACATTATTGATTAAATATTTTATATTTAATTTATTAATCATCATCCCATAGTTAATTAAGTTATTTAATTAACTATAGTCCAATTGATAAATTAAATGATAACTCAAAATCAATTTATCAATTAAATCCCTATTCCTCTATTAAATTGAATAAATAAAAATATATTTAATTTAATCCCACATCCCCCTTTTATTAAGTAAATAATTTAATAAATCATCCTAAACCCCTAAACTATCCCTAAACCCTACCATTACCCCTAATCCAACCCATTCACCCATACTAACCTCACTTAGCCAACTAACTACCCCATCCCATCAAAGCTAAGTCACTTACCTCCTAATCCCCTTTCTAAGCTAAACCTAATCCCCCTCCTAAGCATGTGCACAACATTGAGCAAGGGTTAAGACTTGCTAGCTCAAGCCAAAGTCAATGGTCTCCCTTATCCTCTTCCATTCCTATCCAACAACATTAATGGATCTTACATGCCATAAATTCCCTTAAATGTCTCTTACATCCCTCTTATACACTCCTCCTCCCTCATAACTCCCTTTGACCATCCATTTTGTCCATCCCCTCACCTTCATCCTCCTTTTGACAAGTGTTACTCCCTAATTGACTCTAAACAAGCACAATCCATGTGTTTCCCTTTCAAAGCATCCTAGCCCTCCCTCGCCATTCTTCCATTCTTACATCTTAACCCTCCATCTCACTACCCCTTGGCCTATAAATAAAACCCTCTCCTCTCACAATCCATATCAACTTTCATGCAAACTTATAATACCCCACTAACCACTACAACATATCCATTTACACCCTTACCATGTTAAAATTCATCTTCACTTCCATTGTTGAATCCTTTATCCATATCCACATTTGATCACCTACCATTGAAGCTTGAATACATTGTGAGCACACATCCATCCATATCAGCACATATAGACGTCATCATAAGCTACACACTTGAGGAGCTTACCATTTTTGGTCTGCTCTCCTCCTTCATTTTTTTCGTTTGTTCTATCATAAGTGTTGCTTCAATTTAGTTTGTGAATGTTAAAATTACTCTTAATGTTTGTAGCATACTAGGGTTTTAGTATTACATTTTGGCATGCCTATTGGGATCCCTCATTTGGGTCATTTTAATCAGTTTTGCACCTACTTTATCAACTGATTGAAACTAACATATTATGCTTGTTTCATATGTGTTAGGTGTTCTAACATTTTTTTGTGGGACCCTACATTCAGGTCATTTTGATCAGTTTTGCACCTACTTTATCAATTAACTAAAACTAACATATTGTGCTCATTTCATATGTGTTAGGTGTTCTAACATTTTTTGGAGGTGCCAAAATCTCAAACCAGGAAGCACACTCCTAGCCACCTAATTAGTTTCCCGCTAAACAATCTATAAGACACAATATTCATGAACCCATGGCTACAAATTCGTGAAAACAAATAGACGAGATTGCAAACTTTCTTAGGCAGGAATGCGTTCACCATGAACCCATAGTACTACATGGCATCAAAAACTTCCCCAACATTCCCACAAATCAATCCTCTTGCAGGAACACAAGTTTTTACTAGCGAGATCACTGTAAAAACTTGCAAGAATGCTTCACCAAAATAGCCAAGCCCAAAAATCTTATTTTATCTTCCGTCTTCAAATCTGCGGATACACCTATCAGTGAGAACACACTCCTAAAAACTGTGGGATCATGTTGTAACTATTTTTCTCGCGATCCACTTTTCCTTCTTTTTCACTAGTCTATGCACTGCAATCCCGCACCTTTTGCCTGCTTTTCCATGCTATGGGATCACAGGCTGACACCTGTGGGTTCGCTTTTTTAACTAGCGAGCTCTATTTTCTAACTTTTCTTTTGATAGGAGTAGCTTGTCAGAATCCTAACAGTTCTGTTTTTTGCAAGATTAATTAGTATACTTGTTAAAACTCAATCTTGAATGCTTAAGGGTAAAACTTTCAATATTTCAATACAATGAATGTTTGTATCTTTACACATATTTTTTATTGGGATGATTGCTTAGATAATTAAAAAAACAAAATCTCAAATGCTGGACACTAAAAATGAACCAATGCGATAAACATTTAGTTTCCAGTGCAAATGAACATTATGTTGTAAACACTTCAACTTGGGGCTTAAAATGAGTGAAACTCAATCTTGAATGCACTAAGGATTATCTATTCTTATTCCCATCTTTCTCCATGCTTTCACTCACTCAATTTCCTTTTGTTGATGCAATTTCTTATGTTGATCATCACTATAAGTTGGAAATGAACAATATATATTAATAACATGTGTTTTCAAAATAGCTATTAAGATACACTAAGTGTCCAAATTAGAAATGAATCGAGTACCTTTTGTGTCTTGAGATTGTGCCCTTTAACACATCTCCATCTTCTCTTATTTTACAAATTAGGACCATTAAATACGTGATGCATGTACCGAAGTTGTTAGTGAGATCATTCACAACAACCTAGGAGTGCTTTTAGTGAGTTCATCCACCTCTGGGAAGCATGTCCCCTTTGGTGAGAAGATCAAATTGGTAAGTAATTTGGCTAGTATATAAATGAGGGAAAGGGTAAACTTTCTCGCTCCATCAGGCAAGTTTGGGCGGTGTGTTTCTAGGGTAGCCCGAGGTGGGGAAACTTTCCCACGATTTTAACATGTTTGGAATAGATCCTTAAGTGGATCACATATGTAACAATCAATTTTATGACTCCATATACCCAATTACAAGCCAATTTAGTAGCTACTCTTTTACCTTGGTGTATTACTCATGGTGCAAGAGAATATAAGGCTTCTTTGAAGTTACTTGACATATGTGTTTTCCTTGGTAGAGGCATAAGGCTACTTGGGTGTCATCTCCAAGATTCATTGTCCCTATAGAAGGGGGGCTTCTATTTGTCATACCTTGAAGGATATCTAATGTGTAATTTTTTTGATTGACTCTTGTATCAATTCACCTCTTCAATCAGAGGGAAATATCATACTAGATCCCCAAAAACATCAAGATGGGCACCTCCCGACAGGCCTAATGAGTAATACATTGAAACCAAAGTGACCTTAGGGATAAAAAGTGTGTTTGAATTGTCTTATTTTTGCAAAAGACCTGTGAATTTTTTTTTTTTGAACATACACGTTCTTATGGTTATTATCAAATCCTTTTGCTAACGAGATCATTTGTTTGTCTCTCTCAAAGTTGCTTTGTCCTTTGAGGGACTTTTTTCTCACAATACAAAATATCCAAAAGAGTCTTATCCTTTTTGTTTCAAAAATAGTTGTTAGCAAGTCTATTCACAAAAACTTCATTCTAGTCAGTTTTACTTCACCCTTTTCACAAGTAAGTGATTCTTGTCTCAAAAATAGCTTTTAGCAGGTCTATTTGCAACAACTTTAGGCTACTGGTTTTTTACTAAACCCATTTCAAAGCAAACGTCATTACTCCATCTTTTCGTTGAAAAAAATCTCTTTTGAATACACTCAAAACCATCCATCTTCAAATTTTCCCTTACTATCCCAAAAGAATTGTTAGCAAGCCTATTCACAATAATCTTAGGCCTAGTCTATCCCACTTTATTCCATATAGCTAAACTCGAGCCACTTTGTCCTTTTTATAATACACCATTTCTTAGACCTATTTACCCAAGTACATCTATATTATCCAACCTAAAGTGAAAGGTATACTTAGCACAATCACTACCTTATCCCATGATTGCAATAAACCTAGTTGAGATATCTCATGTCAGATCCGCCAAAGCCTAAGTTCAAAAAGGTTAAACTTCCCCAAACAACAATTTGTAGGGAAATAGAAGTAGAATGCAAAAAGTATGCACCTAATCCAAGACTCGCTAAATTAGATCAAATTGAAAAGGGAGGTGTGGAAGTCACTTTACAAACTAAGTGGGATCATAAAATTCAGAACTTGACCTTAAGATGTAGAGTTAACACAAGCCTTATTGAGTACACTAGCTATACCCACTTTGATTAAGTTCTTCTTCTTCCACACACACTTTGCACTTACCATCTCATAGAGTTAGGTCTTCATCTAGACTCTCATCTTACCTTAGGCATTTTGTAGATTCATTATCTTTTAGGTCATATACTTTAGGTATCCAAATTCACTCAAACCAAATATAGGTCAAAACATCCTCCATCACCCCCATTCTACTTGAAGCATTTGGTGTTAGTTTGTTGAGAATTGTCTACCCTCAATCTTACATCCATCACACTATCTCAGTTATCCCTCAAACTAAGCATTGTTTAAGGTAATCACTTTTAGTCATTTATGTCCCTCATCACTTTTAGCAAAAGGTTGGGCTCCATACTCATCTTTGTCTTTCATAAGGTCACAAGTTTACCTTAGGGTTGATATCAATACCATATCTCAGCCTTACATGTAGGGAAAACATCCTCTATTTTACATTAACACCATGCCACTAAGCTTTAGGTCTCCTAGATTTCACATTACTCAATCACTTCCACTTGTCTTCCATAGATTTCATATCTTAGAAACCCTTCCATCATAGTCTTTTTCCTTAGGCGCATTAGAAACAACATCCATAAACATATATATTTGCACTCATTGTCCCAAGCATCTTTCACTTCATCCTTAGAAGAATGATGCTTTCATGCCACCTACCACATGTCTCACTGAGAACCAAAGGAAGAAGAAAGACATGGATCCTAATCTTAGTGGCAGTTTAGCTAGTGCACAACCTTACCCTCCAGTGTCTTCAGTCACACATAACCCATCACCACAAAATTTAGAAGAATCAAGCCCCTCATTAAATATAGATGCATTTATGAACCAACCAGGGCATGCAACTATCATAAACGCCATCATAGACCGAAATAGAGAAACCATTACGAAAAACTTCCTAAGGGATAATGTCGGTGTTTTTAGTTTTGGGAGACCACCACCCATTGGTTTGTCAAATCCAAATGACCCCTTTTTCATCCCACAAGGGGGATATCAAACAACCCAACCAGAACTTATGGACCCTAATATCCCATCAACCCAACTTGGTGCTCCTATCCCACCAAAAAATCAACCCACCATTGCTCAATAATTAGTCCATACAACACCTGAACAACATGTTGTTTCCATCAATATTGCTACCACTACTTCACCATTTACATTCATTCTATTCAATATTATAGGATCTTCTACTTCCCAAAGTGTTGTTTCCATTCCTAGTATACCCACTAATAGTGCATCTGGCACATCTCAGTCAAACATTTAACCCATATTATAGTCCATTTTGGGAATTCCATCAGTTAGGCCTACCAATCCACCTTTCACTTCTTCAAATCTATTTGCATCTATGCCAAATACCACTACTCTATTTCCACTTGCTCCTTGGGGTTTTGAACAAGCACAAGGGGTTACCACAAGCTTTCCATTTAGTACTCCTTTCATGCCAAATTTCCAAACACATCAACCCATGCCACCACCAATCAACCCATTACCCTCTATCACTAACTACTTCGCTATGCCACCCTTAGGAAGTAGCCAAACAATCCCACAACAACAACCAAAACCAGTGGGGATGATTCTCTCCACCAACTATTTGGCACCCATCACCACTCAGTTGCCTTCTCATATTATAGCACAACCATCATATGTTAGGCCAAATTTCCCCTCTCATAGTATAACCTCACTATTTCCACCACCACTTCTCCAGCAACAACCACCCCAATAACCATATGTCCAAGCACTAATACAAAATTATCTATTTGGGCAACAATCCTATATCTACCCACCTCAGAAACAATCCTCTTAGCAGATTCAACAATATGTCCAACTACTATCCTAGTATACCATAAATCCTACTCAAAACACTATTCAATCCACACTTAACCCACCATAATGCATCCAACAAAACCATCCATATTCACCTGCACAATCTAAGACATACCGTACACTAGGGGCACTAGGGCTAGGGGCACCAATATCAATACCAGTCAACTCTGAATGGGAAGAGATGAAAAATGGTCTCAAGGCACTTAGAGATGGGACAAATTCCAAAACTTTCAAATTTGAAACGGCCTACTCATATCCATTTGACAAGGCAATCACGATGACACCATTTCCCAAACATTTTGAGGTTCTTAAGTTTGATAAATTTAGGGGGAAAGGAGATCCAGTTATGCACGTCAAGGAATTTTATATGCATTTCCAAGAAGTGGCTTACAATGACATATTTTTCATGCATCTATTTCCCAAAAGATTAGGAGTGCCTGCTCATGAGTGGTTCTATTAGATCCCTCATGGCACCATCAAAATTTTCCTTGAAATGTCAGAGGTCTTTGTAGCCCAGTACGTTCACCTAGTTGAAACTAAATTATTCGTAGTTGACTTAGTTCATGCCAAAAAAATGGGGAGAAAGCCTTGCAGACTACTTGCAAAGATGGAAAACCCTCACAACACAGATTTTTTGTAATATCCTAGAGTGCCACCTAGTTAAAATGTTCATTAATAATGCCTATCCTAGTCTTGCACATCATATGGTCATGAATTGTCTCCAAACCTACAATGGCATCAAGGAAAAGGGAATGGGCCTCAAATAGGGACTTATTAAAGATGGTTTCATTAAGATCTACAAGGAAAACACCCAAGATCAAGGCCAATACAATGACAAACCACAGTATTGGAATTTAGAAAAAAACATAATTATCGATGGAGCCATGGACACTCAACATGTTCATGTGGTGGAGATAACATCTAACACACCCAACACATTTTATCAACAAGAATCTTATCAACAATAACAATCAATTTATCAATAACCACCTGCATAGAACAATCAACATCCTCAAAATTGGACCAATGCTATCACACTCTCACCTAGACCAAAACCATGCATTCAAAGGAAACCTTGGGTATACACCTCGTTGGGTGAACCCTTTGATGTTTTTTTTGAGAAATTGGCCAAGGATAAACTTATTTAGCACCCCCAGACACAACCATTAGAATACAATCAGTTTAGAGCATCCTAGTATAAAGAAAATGAGTTCTACAAATTCCATCGTGTTAAGGGGCATGCCACCCTTAAATGCATGTAGCTCAAGGACTGTGTCCAAGATCTTATTAACCAAAAAGAGATCACAGTGGGTGCACAAGCCTCGCCCAATGTAGGATTATTGATATATCAAAATACTTTTCCTCCACACAACAAAAAGCATGAGTAAATCCCCTGCGAACAATCCTATCACCAACAAACCAAACAATGCTCAAAACAAACAAGGTGATAACCGAGACAAGTCTCAAAACTATACATCAGCCTACTTGGACTATGGAAACCTAATTAGATGCATATCACAGGTTGAGCCTTCTATAAATGTTATAAATATCAAAGGCCTAGAAGCCCAATGCACAGTTACCACTAGAAGAGCTCGACTCAACATAGCTGGACCATCTGTATCTACCCCATCAAGACCACCTCCATCAAGACCACCCCATCAGTGTAGTGCCTGCCCCTAGTTCACATTTCTGTTATCATTGCCAAACTCTTTTAGGCCAGTTTTGTGTTTGATGATTAGTATAATTGTTCTGAGATTATTAGATATTGTTTCAGATTCAGTTAATTTATATGATGAGATTACTTAGTACTCTATACTTCATGTATGCATGATGATTATTACAGTATTTTCAACTATTGATGTTGATTAGTTAGATGGTTTATTATCATATGTGTTTTCTTATGAATACTTACCCCATACTGCATGTGTATGGTGTGCATGTTTGTTTACTTTATGTATGACATTTCTGATGTGGTTAAGGAAGGGAGTCGTAGTCACTTGCTAGTTGAGATCTACACGACGCACCACTTCTTACCATTGCCTATTTAGCTTAGAATATTGTGTTTTTACATGCATGGATTTTATGCAGGTTGTAGGTATCGGGTATCGACTTCCTTGAATTGCTAGGATGAGTGTACCCTATCGCATTATCTCAATGGTTAGAGAGGGGAGATAAATTCTTAAGTCCAAATCCTAAACCTTTTGTCCTAATTGAAAATTAGGATAAGTATCTGAGTTGTGTACCCTCTGAATGCATCAGATGGCGTTAATTCATGATTATAACCCTTTGGTTTGATTTTGTATGTGTTCTGCTATGATGGGTTTTCATATTTTACTTTATGAGTCTTTGGTATATTTTCTATTAATTAAGTCAAATTAAAAGATTAAATTAATGATTTAATTTAGTGGAAAATTATTATGATATTTTAACATTTAATTATATTTAATTAATTGGAAAATTAATTAAATAAAAAAATTAAATTTGAAGATAAATGTTATAAGAATAAATTTAGAACATGATAATATTAATTTAATTTAATAATAATATTCAGAGTTTATTTTTAAATAAATGCTAAATATTATTATTATTTAAGTTAATAAATATTTTATCAATTAAGTTTCTAAGATAAATTTAAAAGTGAAAATAAATAAATAAATTAAAGTTTCAAGTTCACATGATGTGTGCATGAGATTAAAATATAAGAAATTAATTAAAAAGATAAAACATGTGAATTTAATAAAGATAATTCAAATTGCATAAAGTGTGCATGGGATTTAATTAAATTAATTAATTAAAAAATGAAGTCAAGTGAAAATTAAACGAAGTAATTTAATAATACATTTGACGAGCATGGAAAAGATTAATGCAAGATAAAGGAAAGTTAATTTAGAGTTTGAGTCTGGTGAGCACAAAGTTCTCTTGGGTGAACGCACAATTAGTGCTCCGATTTAAGGAGAGAACTCTTTATCACAATTAGAGGGTTCATTTATGGGGGAGACGAATTCAAACACAAATTTTGGGAGCAAATTTGGAAGTGAATTTTGGAAGGAAAAGTTTGGGAAATTGTTAGAGAAAAGTTCTTGGATAGAAGTAAATTCTCTCGCAACTCTTCTAGGTGTTGCAATGTTAGCATCATAACTAGGTAGGTTCTTGAGTTTTATTCACCCAACTAGAATTATGTTATTTAGATAATTATGTCTGCTTCATGATTGTAAATTGATTGATTGCATTTCATTTCAAATGAATCTTTCAATCTTGTAGTTTTTGAAAATTCTATTATTCATGTCTATTTCATCTATAATCGGGAAGGTTGAAAGTATCATTACAATACGCCTTCAATAGTTTTAAAATTTGAATATTAAATAGGGAGGGTTGGAAATGAAATGGAAATTTTAGATTAAAATTAGAATGGTTTGTTGAAATTTTACTATCAGAGTATTAAGAAATTTTGTATATATATATAAAATAAAATTTAAAAAATTATTTAATTATTTATATAAAATTTTATGAGTGAGGAAGAGGAATTAGTTTGGAAAAATAATTTTTATATTAAATAATAGTAATAATAAAATTTAAAAATAAAATATAAATCACACTTTGATATACATTGGAAAAAAAATAGTTTTATTAAAAAATAAATTAAATAAAAAAAACTTTGGAAGGGGGGGTTTTACCCCACCCCATCCCCTTACCTTTATTGCAGCGCAGCCTACATGTGCAAGCATACTGCTACACGCAGGCACTGCCTACAGTAGCAGTCCGCTTGCCGCACGACAACCATCATTATTGTTATGGTCGGTGGGCCTTAAACATGTATACATTTAAAAAATAAAATTAATATTAAAGTTTTTAAGTTATGTTTTAAATTTATTTATTAATATATTTATTAATTAATATTAGTTTTATAATATATATATATATATATATATATATATATATATATATATAATATTAATAATTTATAAATTGTTAATAAATAATTACTAGTTATTATATTATTAATAAACAAAAAATCATTTAGATATAATTAAAATTATAATTAAATAAACAATTGATATTAATAACTTAATTAGGTGACTTAAATTTTAATAACATTTAATTAAGTCTTAATTAAGTTATTATTATAATGATTTGGGATTGTAAAATTGTGAATTATGTACTTCATTAGTTAACTTAATTAAATATGATTTAATTAGGATTAATTTATAAGGCAAGTTATTTAATTAAGTCTTAAATTTATTAAATTATTATAATACTAATTTTAATGAAAACGTAGATTATTATATTTAAAGATCAACAAGTATTATTAATAATTTAATTAAATAATTACCCTTGGATTGTTATAGGACATTGACTTGAAATCAACAAGGGGTAACTATGTGTTTCATTTGGATATATATAGGAACGTGATAATAGTAAAGGTGAACTATGGGTTTTATCTGTTTAAAACATACATTCAATTGGAAATGGAATCTTATGTATTCAAAACATACAATGGACCAAATGCACGGGTTAGCCTATAGGGTAAATAGAGAATCTTATACACTTCAAATATACATTGAAAATGAAAACTGAAAATCTTACTTTTAATTCTATAGTGTGTTTCTAAATCAAACCAAACTATAAGACTGCTCTATTTTCTATGTCTTGTCTATGTTTGGGGTTTGGGTGGTCCTAGAGTGTTGACCAGTTTAGGACATTTACCAGAGGCTTGGGAGTTATGCGATTGTGATGTTATGATGTTTTGATCTCGATCTTGATTACTTTTACCCAACCATGGTAATGTGATGGTATGCTCTATGATATGTTTGTATTTACTGTTTGTTATTGCTTTCTAGTTTCCTTGTGTGAAGTTGAGGTGTATGTTTATGAGATTCTTGACTTAACCATTTTTGAGTTTTTGATCAGTTATGCTTGGGTTACTTTCCAGTCACCTTGATGGGACTAAAGTGTTTGCTTTGATCTTGGTGATGTCATGTTGTGACATGTTTGACTTGACCATTTTGAGTCTTCGATTAGTATTGTTTTGGGATACTTTCCAGTTGCTCGTTCAGAACCGATGGGTATTGTGATTTATTTTGGGATACTTTTCGATTGCTCATTAAGAACTGATTATTATTATGATTTTTCATTTGATGCTTTCTAGTTGCTCATGGAGAACTAATGTGAATATTGTGGATTATCTTTTGATGCTTTCCACTTGCTTGTATAGGGCTGAGGTGACTTTTTTTATATGATTATTGATTTGGGATGTTATGAGCCTAGGGTAGGTTATCTACATGTAGTGTCGGGAAGTGGCTTGCAATGGGGGTCGGGGGCCCTAAGTGGCTCCAGGGGTAACCCATTGTAAGTTGTTTAATAAGTGATAACATTACACTAAATGGGGATTAAAATGAACCTAATAAGAGTTAATTGTATGTTCTCACCCATGCCTCAAGTGCTAGTATAGACTAGGACGGGAGTAGAGAGAATGCATGGTTGCAACCTTGCATTTCGTAGTATGCCTTGTCAGTATGAGAGGATACTAGTGGCCGCAATGGGATCACTAGGGACCCGAGAGTCCTAAGGGACTACTCAGGTAACTCTGAGCGTGATTCATGCGATGACACTTGCTCGCTTACATAGTAGGTTTCCTACGTGTCTTGTGTGCCTCTGGGATTAGATGTCATCCTTTATTAGAACACTTGAGTTAAAATACTTTTAGGATTTTTTGGACTTAGAGAGTACTTGTGTTATGTGATTTGATATCCTATTTGGGACTTGAGACTATTTCCTCAACGCAGTGGGAGTGGGCCATTTAGGTTCCACACGATTGAGTGGTAGTGTTTTTTCACTCTTACCATTGAGATTTATCTATAGTCACCATGGTTGGAGCTTCTTGGGATGCTTGTTTATCATGTTTAGATGATGTTATTTACTAACACATTTCCTTATATTGATGATTAGCATGTGACAAGTGATGTTATCTACTTTATAGGATCATCTTCTGTTTTATTCTAGCATGTTAGATTTTCTTATGCATATGTTGTAGTATGTTTAGTAGTGACACCCCTATTACTATAGTATCAAAAATTTTATTAGTTGCTTGGGATGTTACACGTGGGGGATGGCTAGGGTCCACGATGGTCTAATGATGCTATTGATGGTTGGGAGGAACCACACACTTAGTTAGTTGTGTTTTATGATGGATGGTTATATCTTATGATGGATGTTTATATCTTTCATAGTGGATGCTTTCATTTATTTTATTATACTTTGTATCATGGATTTGAGGAGGATGATGTATCTTTATTTCTACACATGTATATTCTTTTAACCTTTCATACCCTGTGACATGTACAGTGGATGATTGAGCTTTCTAAATTTAATTTTCTAAGAGGCATTTGGAACAAATGTATACTATGGACTTTGGACTTTTAGTTATTCTTTCATATGGACATGGTAGTTTTTAGAGTTAGTATTAGTTAAATTTAAATGTTACACAATGTCATGCGATCCTTACAGAATCTAACTTGTTATGTATGTTCTGGTTGATTGTATGTAATTGCTTCCACTACTATGTGTTTGATGTGTATGTTATCTTTCTTGTTCAAAAAAAAAATGCTAGCAAACTTAGTAAAACTTTAGGTCATTTCTTCTAGGTCCCTTGGTAGGGCATTACAATCAGGACTACAATATAACATCTTGGAACACCTTAGAAATATGCTAGCTCAAATCTCCATTTTGGATACCTTATGCACAAGCCCACTTTCTCAAGAGATCCTTGATAGTTTCCTTCATGAGTCACGCGTCCCTACTGACATCAACGCCATTGAATTTTGCAACCTCATAGGTCATCTATCTACCTTCTATGCGTTATATTTCAAAACTTCAGACATCCCAGCTATTGAGCTCGATCATATACTCCGACTTTGCATAACTACCATGGTTTCTAACTTTGTTTTCAAAAGGATCATGATAGATAATGGACCAGCCTTGAATCTATGTACTTTAAAGTTCATCAAACAAGTGGGATACACCAAGGTAGATATTCTAAATGAGGTCATCACTATAAAAGCATATGACAATTTGGAATGAACCAATGAAAGCACTATCTTGCTACCTATCAGAGTTGGCCCAATCACTCAAGAAATAATTTGTCACATAGTTGATCTTAACCTTCCATACAACAGCCTCCTCAATCGACCATGGATTCACACCATGAAGGCTGTTCCATCCACATATCATTAGTGCATCAAATTTTTGAATAATGACATTGAGATAACCATCCACACTGATCCTAAGCCCTTTGCTTATTGCAATGTGGTGGAAGCTTCATATACCAACCATTGTCTTGGAATTGAGATCGAAAACACTGTGGCTAGCTCCTTTGGCACTTGCCACAATCTAGATAACATTTTAGCCTCCACTCTTTCACATTAAGATCAACTACCAAGGTTGTGGAGAATACAATCTTTTAGATGCCTTTGTTGTCGGTGTTTTACCACTTGATTGACATACTAGAGGGTGCCCAATCTACTAGGGACCAAAGCTAGACACAACCCTCTAGCTCATGAAACTTGGGAACATCACATTTGTTGCTAATGGGATCCTTGATAGAGAGGAAACAACTCTTGATATTAGCACATGGTTATATAAAGATCCACCACCCAAAAATGAAGAACTCCTTAACTATTTCAAAAAGAAGTATCCACAATCACATTGCCTTGGTATCGAGAAATGGGATTATCAAGGAGGTGGCTTAGGTCATGAAGAGTCAAGCATTAGACAACCTGTAGAAGCATACAAGGAAGAAAAGAAGACATGCCTAGGTTATGGACTCCCTGCAACTGGGGGCACCACAAAAAATGGTCATGCCTTTATGAACATCCAAAAAAATCCTGTTAAGGTTGAGGACATTCCTAAGGAAGTAAAAAAGAAAGCCTACGATGATATTTTCCTTGATGAACTTATCTTAGGAGCCTCTATGCTTTGTGAACTTTCCATTAACCTCATAGACTTACTACTTGCACATCTTGAACTAATTGATTGGGACCAACCAAGTGTTATCTATGTTGATGAATTCTCCATAGAGCATGTACTCCTTAGATTTATGGGAGCTGAAACACCATAGAAGAAACAACCTCCATAGTTAGCTTATGTTTACAAGTTGGATCCAAAAGGTTACTTCAGGGAGGAGGAAATCTCCAGTCACAAAAATGAACAAAGAAAAGAAAAGAAATAGCAAAAAAGTAAAGAAAATGTATTCCTTGGTGAAAACTCTCTTAGAGCACCATCGAATCACTCAAAAAATGAAAAAGAAATAAAGGATGCATTCAACGGTGAAAACCTTTCTAAGGCACCTAAGGATGGAGATTTCATCCTTCCTCCACAAGATCACAAGCCTACAATATCATTAGTCCTGACAGAGGAAACTAGGCCGATTAATATCAGTCTAACAAAGATACCAAAGATCACATACATTGCTGCATCTCTGCCACTTAAACAAGTAGAACTCCTTGTTGAGGTCCTTTTTGAAAATATTGGTTTTCTTTGCATGGTCCTACCAAGACATGCCAGGGTTGGACCCCAAGTTAGTGGTACACTACTTGTTTGTAGATCCAAAGGCTAAACCGATAAAGCAAAAACTCTATAAAATGCATCCTAAGGTTTCTTTATTGGTTAAAGCAGAGTTAGAAAAACTATTAGATGCAAAGATCATTCACCCAATTGACTATTTAGATTGGATTTCCAACATGGTACTTGTCACAAAGCCTTCTAGTGATATAAGGACTTGTATAGATTTCAGGGATCTTAACAAGCCTTATCCAAAGGATGATTTCCCATTACCAAATATAGACATGATTGTTGATCTTGCCATAGGCCATGAGGTATTATCACTCATGGATGGCTTCTTCGGGTACAATAAGATTCAGATAATAGAAGCAAATCAAAATAAGACAACATTTACCACCCCTTGGGGAACCTTCTGTTATAACATGATGCCATTTGGGTTAAAAAATGCCAGGGCAACCTATTAGAAAGAAATGACGGTCATCTTCCATGATCTCATCTACAAAACTCTTGAAGATTATATGGATGATATTCTAGTTAAGTCTCTTAATGCCCTTGATCACTTATCTCACCTTTAGAAAGTGTTTGATCGACTGGCTAAGTACCGTCTCATGCTCAACCCCAAGAAATGTGTCTTTGGTGTCACATCTGGAAAACTCCTAGGATTCATTATATCATGGTGTGGTATTTAGATTGACCTTAAAAAGATCAAGGCTATCATGGACATGGATCCTTCTAAGATACTCAGAAAACTTCACTCTCTCTAGGGGAAACTACAATTAGTCAGAAGATTCATCTCCCACCTAGCTGATAAGTGTCAACCATTTACACATTTGCTCAAAAAGGATCAAAATTTTAGGTGGGATCCTATTTGCCAATGTAACTTTGAACTGGTCAAGCAATACTTGGCTAATCCACCTATCTTGGTTCCACTAGTTGTAGGAAGACCACTCATATTATACATCACAAGTACTCCAACAACACCAGGTGCTCTTCTAGCACAACTTGATGATGAAGGAAAAGAGAGGGTTATTTACTACATCAACTATACATTGGTCAGCTATGATCTTAATTACACACCAATGGAAAAGGCTTTCTTAGTTATGGTTTTTGCCACTCAAAAGCTACATCATTATATGTTGAGTCACAATGTGCAACTAATATCCAAGATTGATCCATTAAAATATATGTTGTCATGCACAATACTCACAGGGTGCCTAACCAAGTGAGTCAAGCTTCTAAGTGAATTTGACATCCAATATTTTGATAGAAAAGTTATCAAAGGTCAAGCTATGATAGATCACTTGGCTAATGCACCCTTGGTTTCTAATCACCCTCTCATTATGGAGTTCCCAGATGAACATCTATGCCTAATAAAGGAACAACCATCCTAGAAATTATACTTTGATGGATCTTACACATCCATGGTTTCAAAGCAGACATACTCTTGGTCGCCCCTCAAGGAGATTACATCCTTAAGTATTTTAAACTCTAGTTCTAGTGAACCAACAACATCTCAAAATATGAAGCTCTTATTGCAGGGCTCAAAATAGTAGTTGAGTGGAACATCACAGAGTTATAGGCATTTCAAGATTCACAACTTATTATCAAGTAGGTCCTTGATAATAAGTGAATATCAAACTAAGGATGATAAGCTTCAACCTTGCAAAGAATTGGTAGATCAGTTGAAGAAACACTTTACTTAGATCCAATTCACACAAATGCCTCTATTGCAAAACAAGGTTGCAGATGCCATGGTTACTATTGGTTCACTTTTGGAGATCCCTTTGGAGGCTACATAGTATGGATTCTTAGTCAAGTAGCTACATGAGCCTGCATACGAGAATGATGAATCAACATGGGTATGCATCTTGATTGGTCCCCAATCACCATGGTACCATGAAGTTCATGCTTACCTACTAAATGGTATCATACCTCCCCATCTCACAAGAACCTAATGCTAGAACCTTATTCGTAGAGCATCCCGCTACACTATCATAGCTAACATCCTATATTTTCATGGTTATCATGAAACTCTCTTTTAGTGTTTAGACCAAAATGAGGCTACAATGGCTCTCAAAAAGGTACACGTAAGACTTTGTGGTTCTCACATGAGCGGTATAGTCCTAGCTAAGTAGATACTTTGAGATGGATATCATTGGCCTACTCTAGAGCATGATGCCTATGACTTTATCAAAAGGTGTCTACCTTGTCAACAACATAAAAATTTGATCCAAGCCCCAACTTAAAATCTTTAACTATTACACCACCATGGTCATTTGCATACTTGGGGTTTGACCTTGTTGGTGTTATAGAACCCCTCTCTTCTGAAGGACACAAGTAGATAATCATCACAACTGATTGTTTCACTAAATGGGTAGAAGTAGTCCCACTTATCACTACTACAAGAGTTCAAGTTTCCAAATTTATACTCTATCATACCATCTATCACTTTGGCATCCCGACTACCATTTTCACTGACCATGGAGGTAACTTTGAAGAATTGTGCACCTCACTTCATATCCATGACCATTTTTCTAGCTCCTACTTCCCACAAGGTAATAGTCAGGCTAAGGCAACTAACAAAACCTTACTCAAAATCCTAAAGAAAGTTGTTAATAATTCTAACTGTGATTGGAATTTGTAAATCAACCCCATCCTATGGGCTTATTGCACTTCATCCCGTACATCCACAACACAACTCCATACTCCTTGGTCTATGGTGCTGAAGCAATACTGCCTATTGAGGTTGAACTCCCATCCTTATGCATTTCTTTGCAATGGAAGATATCAAATGAGGATTATAGAGTAGCTATACTCATGCGGCTAGATCTATTTGATGAAAAAAGGCAACAGGCCTATGAACATCTCATGGCCTATAAAAATTGCCTAATGCACAACTTCAATAGGAAGGTTCATCCGCACCAATTTCAAGTAGGTGAAATGGTCCTCAAGGAAAACATGAAGGTCCAAGTAGACCAAGAGAAGAAGGGAAAGTTTCAGCCCACATGGGTTGGTCCATATGTTGTCACAACATCTTTTGGCTCCAAAACATATCAACTATCAACACTTGAGGGAGAAACACTGAATAATCCCACCAACATCATTCACCTTAAGGAATTCCATGCTTAAGATCCTTAGTGCATCCCACTAATCCTATGGAAAGAACCAATAAAATCAAAAAAATAATAAGGGTCCTAAAAAGAAAAAAGAGAAAATCATAAAGAAAAATAAGTGTCTAATGGTGAAAACTTGGCAATTCAAGCACCTTTGAAGGTACCTTGGTGAAAACCTAGAAAATAGGCACCATGTGTACTTGGCTTGTTCATTATCTATCATTGCTCTACACCTCCCACACTATCTCTGCATCTTGTCAACCATTTTTTTTCCATTTTCCAAAGGTGTTCCAAGCATTCCATCACCACAGTATCATAAATCATGACAGATTATCCATATCCCTTAGCTTGGGAAACCAATCGGAATAATGTATTCTACCATGGTTCACACATCTATCTTACCCCTATAGCTTACCACATGTATCATATCAGTTGTATTTTATCTCCTATACCATATCTATATATCATACCCTTACAAACATAATGTACTATATGCATCATGCTACCTCCTCATCCTAAGCTTTTCCCATCATATACAAACCCACTAGCGCACTTTACCAAAATATCCAAAAGTCAAAAAGTTTGCATAGTAACACTTGTACATTCTCGATGTTCCCCTTTCTTTAGGCCATAAATCACATTTCTCCTCAAAATATGTCACTCCTTTTTTGAACCCTATAAGTGAAATCCCAGGTAATCAAAAGCGTTATCTTTAGAAAGTTCTAGTTGCCACCTTTGTCATAGTGCCAACATACTACCAATTGGCTTTTACAAGATGCATTCATCCTCATGTCTACACCCTATCCTGTTAGTATCTAGTCCTACTAATCTCTTTGGAAAAATGTTACTTTTTAAATATATTTATTCTTGCTCTTATTGGGTTTCACTTTTTGGTTCTTAAAAATGTATCTTTTCCAAGCAATTTGGTTGTTCCCTCCTCACGATCACCACGATATTTTATATCATGGTGCACTACAAATGGGGCAATTAGAAAGCAAGGTTTTGATTAGGTCTTTTTCTTTTTTTCAGTCAGTTGGATATGACCCTTGCATGTTCCAAACATGTTTTCATCTGCGATCACATGATGCAATTGGGAAATATCATTTGCTTGTGGATCACCTAGTTTTATTCCTCTAGGACTCATGTGTGATGCTAGGGTGATCCTTGCATGCTTGTTTGAGTCAGTCCTATGTAATATTGGGGTAAAGGCATTGATGTTCTTAGTAACCTTGGAATATACCTAATATTCCTATATCAAATTAAGTGCTTAAAACTACATGGTGGTACTTCTTTATGAATTACCCCACCTTCAAGCTTCAAGCATAATTCCATCATCCCATCACCTTGTTCTTCTCCCTTCTATCATGTCCATATTATTACATCCTCTGTGTTCTTACCATAAACATCTATCCTACCTATCTTCACACTTTCTATCCCTAAGAAGCATCCCTACATCCCCTATCATCCTGTCAATATTTCACCCCATCACCTCGACAACTCCCTAACAACCATCACCTCTCCCTAAACCCTTGTCCCACAACCAATATGACTAAAGTTGTGCACATTATCCCCCCCACTAACTAAAGACTATGGTCGGTCAGTGATATGTTGCAAATCCTATCCCCATATACATTTCCCTATCATTTAACCTGCATTTCATATCATATACACTCATCTCTTATCACATTACCATGATTTTATTATTATTATTATTATTTATTACTTATCATTTATATCATCATAAATCTTTTAGTTTCATGCTACTTCTCATTTTTATCATAATTTTATGGTTCCTTTTTACTCATCATTATCGTAATCTACACCCATCATCATCATCATAAACTTAAAACTTATCTTCATTATCATAGTTATAAATCCAATTTCATTATCATAAATTTAGGTTCATTTCCATCATTATAGTTTTAAACATTCACATTCATTATCATAAATTTAGGTTCATATTCATCATCATAGTTTTCAACATTCATTTTCATTATCATAAATTTAGGTTCTTTTCCATCATCATAGTTTTAACATTCCTTTTTATTATCATGATATTTAGGTTCATTTCCATCATCATAGTTTTCACATTCCTTATCATTATCATAATTTTAGATTCATTTCCATCATCATAGTTTTAACGTTCATTTTCATTATCATAATATTAGATTCATTTCCATCATCATAGTTTTAATGTTCCTTTTCATTATCATAATATTAGGTTCATTTTCATCATTATAGTTTTAAAAATCCATTTACATAATCATAAAATTTTAGTTGACCACTTTTCATTATCATAAAATTGTCTGCTATCCATTTTTTATCATCATAATTTGTTCAGCTCACTTCACAGTTATCCATTCACATCCTCCTAAAATTTTAAATCTCATCTTTATATCATACAATCAAAAAGATCATATCCTACATCATAGAGTGTCACTATCATAGTCCATAGGCACATCACATCCTACATCACAATGCGTCGATACCATCATGCATGTCATACATTTCATCATAAACATATCACATCCTCTATCACAAAGTGTTAGTAACATCATGCATTTCATAAACATCAAAACATCACATCTTGCATAAAACATGTCAATCTATCTCCTACATCTATCCATGTACATCTCATAAACCATCGACATCAAAATATCCCATGACACAATACTCAGCATATCCATATCCAACCCCAAAGAATGATCATATCTATATATTACATCTGCAAAAGAATAAAGAATACATAACCCATCCTTGAAAAATACCAAAGTCCATCATAGTCCAAAATCCAGTGTCCATATTGTACAAATATTCGTACAAGCACATCAAGTCCATGCCCACAAAAATACATCCAAAGATACTATACAAAATGTGGCATATCACTACTCCTCCTTGTCCTCATCTATTGCCTCCTCACCATGACACTCATAAGGGTCCCTCTTTGCACCTAGTGCTAGTGGTGGTGGTGGTGGCAACCTCATCTGTCCTCCTCTAGTACCTAAGCTCTTCACCTCATTCCTCCTCCCACCTGTCCCCCTATCTTGCCTCTGGCTTTGCCTTGTCCCATAGCTCTACCCAGTGCATTGAGACCCACCAGTCCTCTAAGAGCACCCAATGCTCCACCCACTCTCTTCACCTCCTTGCATGCTTGTATGTGTGCCAGTTGTACCTAACCATGTTGGCTGTCTATAATGCTTTATCTGATCCACTGGCACGACTACATGATATCTCCCATGGTAAAAAATCACTCTCTCCCACAAATCCTCCATCCTCCCTCAGTCACCTCATCTCCTCCAATCCTCCTCCTACTGGCCATTTGTACCCTCAATGTAGCCACCTCCACCACCGGCCTATCCCTCTCCTCCTAGACTATGTCCATCCTCCCCTACAATCTTTGCATCTCCAAGGCCATCACCTCCAACCTCCCCTCTAACCACCTTGACTCCATCTGTAGTGTCCACAACTATACCTCCACTCTATCCACTTGATCTTGCACCACATCACCCTCATGCCAAAACTCATCTCGCTCTATCATGAGTTGATCTCTCTCCTGCTATGTATCCCACAACAGGTGGCTTGTCCCCTCATGTGCCTGCTATAGGGATACATACTTGCTAACCAATCCATCATCCCCTCCCTCTGAAGATGATTAGTCTCCACCTCCTCCTCTACCCACTGGTCTCTATGGCCCCTATCCACCCTCGCCCTGTGGCCTCACCTTTGGCTGCGACCTCTCTCCCTCCTACCTATCCTCTCCTCTATTTGGTTATGGACTAGCCTCCTCTTATCTCACCTTTTTTGCAGCCCTTTTCCTCCTCGTTAGTGGTCCCTCCTCCTGCACCACCACCTCTGCTCGCTATCATAGGCCCCTGGCCACATCTCTCCCATGCCTCACTTCTTGGATGATCTCTCCTACAACTATTGCTACTCTCATCACTTGGGCCTGACCTATTGGCCCAGGGTGCTCAAACCAGTCCTTGTACTCTTGTGTTGAGTTTGCATCGACCACCCCACCAAACTAATCCTAGTCTTGCAACACTAAATCTTGCCACTCCTGCAACAATCCATCCCTTTGTAGTGCCAGCCCAAAAATGGTCATTGGCTCTTGTGTCATGTGTTGATACCAAGTCGGCTCCCCTAGGGCAACCTATAGCCATCCAAATTATCGTAGGTCCTTATCTAGTCAATACTACTCTACAATATACCCCCAATGCCCAAGAATGAAACATGGTGAGATGGTATAAGGAAAATGTTGCCTCTCCTCTGCCCATGACTTGAGACCCATTTATGACCTCCATGTGATGACCTGAATCTCATCTAACTAGTCTTTCTAATAATCAACCTCCTCTGTGTGGTAATAGGTTAGAGCATCACCCTAGCTATATATGACTAGCTCCTTTGCTTACCTCTCTCTTTGACCAATCGGCCTAAATGTCGAAATGTACTCCCAAGTCCAAACTTATAGTAATATAGGGAAACCCACACTCCTCCCTTGGTGTCCTACACCATGGTATACAATCTGATGCAAATCATAGTATAACATAGCTAACATTAGTGAGCCCCATGTAACAGGGACTCCATCATCCATAATCTGCATGATCATTGGTATCAATGCCAACATCACTCTTGTACTACTAGTATATGGGGAAATGTACCCTAAAACTAGCCCACACACATAAAAGTATATCCTCCTGTCTATTGCCATCCAATCCAAGTGCTCATCTAGTGAAAATTGGTCACTCCAAATACAATACTAGACTCTAGGCCCCACCAGTTGCTGCACTGTTGCCTCTTTTGAAATCTCCCTACTAGACATCATAGACGTCCCCTGCATGGTTAGCCAAAAAATCCTATACACATCCTCCAAGGTAACTATCATCTCCCCTGTCGGTAGATGGAATGTGTCAGACTCATTATGTTAGCACCATATACATCTGTGTATGTGGTAACCTAGCTAGGTACCCTAGTTTGATAGCATTGATCCTTGCCTAGTCCACCGATGTAAACCACTCTCCGATGTGCAATACAACAACATGTTGCTCTTGTGACACCAAAGCATCCAGTGACCACTCTATTAAAGCCAAACAATAAATTACATTAGTTTTCCTTTCCTCTTTCCAAAAATAGTCTACCCATGTTTCATCCCCCTCCCATTTCCCACGCAATTAATCATTTCCTCTTTCCCTACATTCCCTCTAACCAGAACACGTTACTGCTTGCAAAATCACTAACTTGCATAATCTTTCAAGTGAATTTGCATTCTTTCAACAACTACTTGCCAAATTTTTGATCTCATGAATTTGGCTTCCAACCCCTACTTTCACCCCTACTCTCTAGACAATTTTGCAGGATTGAGGTCTCGTTGTTTCGTAGTGTGATCTCACCGGACTTGTGCTTATAGAAATGCTATTTCTAAATTGTAAAAACACCATGAAATAAACTACATAAATTACAAAGAAACTTTTTTTGACCCTACTGCTTAGTGTGGTGTCCGCCGCACCCGTACTCATTGTACCACATCCACTCGATGCTCTAGTTGTCCTTGCGCAACCATCACATCATCCAGATCAGAGCTCCAAACATCAATATCTCGTCATCAATATAAGAGAAAATAACCCTTTCTACCCCTCCTAGCCCACCTTATAGGCCCCTCGTGGTGCCATATTTTCCTCTATGACCCCTCCAACACCCATCTTTTTGTCCCGCACTATTATTTTTGCAATTTAATTACCATTTTAACACTCCTTTAGTCCTTCTATGTCCTCCTGCTCACATTGGCTTGTTATAACTTTTCAATAAATCGTTGAGTTTCATCTTCTCTCTCCATTGCCTTCTTGAGGGGGCATCACACAGTCCATTCTCTCCTCATCTACTAGAGACTAGGGCAACCATGTTGCTTTAAAAATCTTTTTCACGTCAACTATATTCAAACTTCTTTAAAATAGCTTTGTCCCAACACTATGTCAAAGAGGGGCAAAATGTAGACACCTAAATCTAATTACACCATTAGATAATCATATTTAGTCATCTTCTAGGACATTATTGATTAAATATTTAATTAATTAATCATTATCCCATAGTTAATTAAGTTATTTAATTAACTATAGTCCAATTGATAAAATCAAATGATAACCCAAAATCAATTAATTAGTTAAATCCTTATTCCTCTATTAAATTGAATAAATACAAAATCTATTTAATTTAATCCCACATCCCCCTTTTATTAAATAAATCATTTAATAAATCACCCTAAACCCCTAAATCATCCCTAAAACCTACCATTACTCGTAATTCAACCCATTCACCCATACTAACCTCACTTAGCCAACTAACCAACCTATCCCATTAAAGCTAAGTCACTTACCTGCTAACCCCCTTTCTAAGCTAAGCCTAATCCCCCTCCTAAGCATGTAGACAACTTTAAGTGAGGGTTAAGACTTGCTAACCCAAGCCAAAGTCAGTGGTCTCCCTTATCCTCTTCCATTCCTATCCAAGAGCATTAATGGATCTTGCATGCCATAAATGCCCTTAAATGTCTCTTACATCCATCTTACACACTCATCCTCCCTCATAACTTCCTTTTACCAGCCATTTTGTCCATCCCCTCACACTCATCATCCTTGTGACAAGTGTCACTCCTTGATTGGCTCTAAATAAGCTCAATCCACGTGCTTCCCTTTTAGAGCATCCTAGCCCTCCCTCACCATTCTTCCATCCTCACATCCTAACCCTCCATCTCACTACCCCTCGTCCTATAAATAAAACCCTCTCCTCTCACAATCCATATCAACTTTCATGCAAACTTATTATAATTCCCCACTAACCACTACAAGATATCCATTTACACCCTTACCGTGTTAAAATCCATCTTCACTTCCATTGTTGAATCCTTCACCCATGTCCATGCTTGATCACCTATTGTTTGAAGCTTGAGCACACTGTGAGCACACATCCATCCATATCAGGACATATTGACGTCATCATAGGCTACACACTTGAGGAGCTTACCATTTTTGGTCTACTTTCCTCCTTTGTGTTTTGCCTTCGTCTTATCATAAGTTTTGCTTCAATTTAGTTTTTGAATGTTAAAAGTACTCTTAATGTTCATATCATACTAGGGTTTTAGTATTACAAAGGGACTATTGGAACATCATCCTTTTGAGTATCATCCAACACTACATAGTCATTTTCTTTCTTTTAATGTTACTACAATAGATCTTTGTACAACACTTTCTCATTGAATATGACATCCCTGCTTCTTAATATTTTATGGTTTTCAAAATTCCAAATCCTATAACCAAATTCATCAATTCCATATCCAAAAAATATACATTTCTTTGACTTATTTAGAATCTATATGTGCAAAAGCTTCACAACCAAAGGTTTTAACAAAAAAATAACTCACCTGCTTACTTGTTCATGCTTCCTCTGGAATACCAAGGGACCTCTATTAATCAAATATATAATAGAATTGACAACTTCTACCCACATGTTTAAGGGAATCCCAACATGCAACCTCGTGCTCCTTGTACACTCCATTATTGTCTTGTTCATGCATTCAACCACTCCATTTTCCTATGGAGTCCTTAGAACAATTTTTTGTCTATGAATATCATTAGTGGAGAAATAATCTTCAAATTCATAACTACAATACTCACCACCATTACTAGATCTGAGACATTTTAATCTTTTACTAGTCTAATTTTCAACCAAGCATTTCCATTTCTTAAAAGTTTTAAATACATAAGATTTCTATCTAAGGAAATAGACCCATACTTTTTTAGTTGCATTATCAATGAATGCATAATAATAATGAGAACCACCAAGGGAAGATATCTTAGTTGGTCCCCATACATTTGCATGCACGAGCTATAATTTCTTATTTTTCTTTTCCTTCTTACTTTTCACAAAACTCACTCTCTTGTAACGCCCCGCTCGGGAACCCAAGAGAAATAAACCTAACATGTTACAATGTTTACTGAATTTTTTTTTTTTGAAGTTTAAACAACATCAAGATAACATTAATGCAGAAGCAATAAGAACATACATATCAAATACACATAATCAATTACAGATATAGTTTCAATTCCTCAAGAGTTCCTTTACGTTGAGTCACATTTAATGTTTTTAAATTAATTAGTTTAAGTTCTAAGTACAATGTCTCAAGATCATAAAGTAATAACAGATACATAATCGTATAAGCAAATGCATAAGTATAAACAATACAATGAAAGTACATCCACTAAATAACATCCACTGCACATGTCGCAAGGTATGTGAAAATAGATACTGTACAATAGAATACACGATAACATATATACATCATCTGAAAAGAAGTCTGTAAGATAAGAAATAAGAATGATAAAGGTACATCTTCTGCAACGAACATCCAACAGCTAGCAATGTGAAGGGGAACCCAAATGGTAAGAAGGCACTACCTCCCGACCGCGTGGTTACCTAGTCAGGCTTCCACTCCCACCGTGCAAGGAAGATAATGAACGATCCACAAACGGCTATCAAACATAAAACATTCCTAGGCAAGGTACCCCTAAAAGCCAAAACTACCTCAAAGGTAACACATGCTACTCAAGAAGATAAAATAATCCAAAAGTAAGAACGCTCAATCCAATACCGACACCACATAACCAAACATCATACACAAACCAAGTATAAACCAAATACCAAGATCATAAGATAAATTCAACGAAAGATAATCATCTCAAGTCAAAAGCCACATGTCAAAAGTACAACATCCATGAATCACCAATCATCCTCAATGAAAGTAAGTAACTATAATAAACACATCCGACAATGGATACACCACCAACAATAAGTACACCACCAGAGGTACACACAAAATCTACAGAGGAGACTCAGGCTACATACTAGGGAGTGTCATCATATGGCTGCTTGAGTTACCCTGGACTGATCTCTTAAGAGACCTCGGACCCTCAAGCGTTGAGTTACCCTGGACTGGTTACTATGAACCTCGGACCCTCAACATCACACATATGGAAACTAGAAAGCCCTCTCAAGAAGACGAGGCACTCATCTCATTCCCATCCTTACTCTATACAAGCACTAAAGGCATGGGTAGATCAAATATCTCTAACTTATCTTTTTAGTGTATTTCCCCCCCCATAAATTTTAGTTAATAGATTATCACTTATTACATAACTTGCATTAGGTTACCCTGGTACTGACCACTTTGGGTCCTGGACCCCTATGCAAGCCACTCCCAAGTCACGTACCTAGACAACCTCTCCTAAGCACATAAAAACATAGTTGTGTCCCATACCACAACACCCATAAAGATCAAACTCGGTTCCTTAATAGGAAACCTGATAATAAGATCATTCTCCCATCCAAGTACACATAAATGCTCCACAAGATAAACCTCATAAATATAATCTCCAATATGAATCACAAAACTCATCATAACATCCAGCCACTTAAAATAGTATCAAAGAAATCTCACAAGGCCTCTGGTGTACATCCTAGACTGGTCAACATCTAACCGACTCCAAAAACCCAAAGCATAGACAGTATAAGCAAACAATACAGTTTCATAGTTTGGGTTTGATTTGAAAAGATATTGTTGATATTAAAGTAGGGTTTAAGTTCTAGTGCATATATTTTCAAGTAATAAGTTTCCGCATTTAGCCCTTTCAATTAACCTATTTGTCGTTCTTATAATTAGAAAATCATATCATAACTTAAGAACAATAGTAATCATTTATTAAATTAACAATTTATTGATTATTAAATTCAATACTCCCAATTCTATTAATAATCCAATTATTAAATAATAAATATAACTAACATCATTAATTGATATTTATCATTAATTCAATCTTATTCTAATAATTGCATACATTATTAAGTAATTAATAATCAAGTTATTGGTAAAATTCTTAGATAAATCATAATAATCAAATTAATAATTAATATTTAAAGTATGAATTAAATCCTTTTGTAAATAAGATTTACTAATTCACCACTTAATTAAATAATTAATAATAAAATTATTAATTAATAATTAATAATGACTAATGAGTTAAAAATAAATTTAATTAAGTAAATTATATTATTTTAAATGAATTCATATTAACATGGATATATAAAAATATACTATATGTAATTAATTATATAACATTAATAATAAACTTATCTAACAATTTACATTGAATATCATATAGAACATTTAAACAAAATTAATTAAAAGAAATGGTTTTAACCTAAACCACCACGCGCGGCCTAAATTAATGCAGGCGCCATATACTCGCCTTGAATTAAAGAATGGCTCCCACGCTATATGCTCGATTATATCAGCCGCTTAAAATGGTAAGTGGGGTATGGGGTAAAATGAAGATGTGTTTTATTTTTATGTTTAAAGCAAAATAACCCCCATCGCATGCAAACTGCGATCCACGCAGGCATAGAAAACATGAAGCTGCCGACAGTATGAGAGGTAAGTCGGGGGTGGTGAAACCCCTCTCAACATACATTATATTATATTTAATAATTAATTTTGGTTTTTATTTTATTTTTATAAAAAGATTTAAAATAAACAATCTCCCCTCTAAAGAATATATATATATATATATATATATATATATATATATATATATATATATATATATATATATATAATTCAAATAATTTTGTTTTATTTAATACAAAACTCTCCTTCCTAATAATAATCAAATTTTAATATATATATATATTTTGCAATTATCATCTGATAGAGAAAATCCTATTAACCATTAGAATTTTCAATTTAAAATTTTCATTTCCAAAATCAAACATTTATCCAAATTTAAATTTCTCAATCCCATTTTAATTCAACCCAAATCTCGATTTAATACTAATTCCTTTCAATTGTAGAAACAAGGTTTTCTAAATAGTTGTTTCAACCCGGGATTCACAGATGAAATCGAATAGTAAAAGATCCAGAACGAAGGATGGCAAGATTCAGACAACAAAATTTGAGAAACAACTTTCAACAAGCACGAAGAAGACAAAGATCTGAAAGTGTTTCTAGAATGGTTCACAAACCCTACCTTGATCTGATGCTAACAATCTGGTGAAACCCTTGCTAATCCGAACCCTTCCAAGCTTCCAAAGATTTCTTTGTTCCCCTTTCCAAAAGTGTGTTCCCTGAAACCTGTCTCCAAAAAATCTCCCTTCAAAAATGAACCCTCAAAATTTGATAAGGAGTTCTCTTCCTACAATTGGGGCACTAATTGTGCGTTTACCCAAGAGGTCTCTTGATCCATTTCGTTAACTCTAAAATCAACCTTTATTTATCTTATCTTTCATATTTTCATGCATGTTAAATGGATTATTAAATCTCTTTATTTAATTTCCACTCAACTTCTATTTTAATCAATTTATAACTTATAAATCTCATGCGCACTTAATTCGATTAAATATCTTTATTAATTTCACATGTTTAATCTTTTCAATTAATTTCTTTTATTTTCAACTCATGCATAAATCATGCGAACTATAATCTTTATGATAATTAAATATCTTTTCACTTTTAATTTCATTTTTAGAAACTTAATTGATAAAATATTTATTAACTTAAATAACAATAATATTTAGCATTTATTTAAAAATGCACTCTAAATATATTATTATTAAATTAAATAAATATAATCACGTTCTAAATTTAAACTTTAACTTTTATCTCCAATATTTAATTCTCTCTTATTTAATTAATTCATTCATGCACAATTAATTTCCTTTTTAAATTAAAATATTCTTTTATTATTCCTTCATGCACTTTAAGTGAATTGTTAAATTACTTTATTTAACTTTCCACTTTACTTTACTTTAATAAATTTATAACTTTAATCTCATGCACACTATAATAAAATATCTTAATCAAGTTCACATATTTTATCTTTTAAATTAATCTCTTCTATTTAAAACTCATTCATGCGAACTTAAATCTTTTCCATAAATTAATATCTTTTTCCTTTTTAATATATTTTGAACGTTTAATTTGATAAATATTTATTAACTTAAATAACAATAATATTTAGCATTTATTTAAAAATAAACTCTAAATATATTATTATTAAATTAAATAAATATTATCATGTTCTAAATTTAATCTTAAAACTTTTATCTTCCAATTCAATTCTTTATATTTAATTAATTTCTCAATTAATTAAATATAATTAAATATTCAAAAAGTCATAATAATTCTTCATTAAATTAAATTATTAATTTAATCTATTAATTAGACTTAATTAATAGAAAATACCTCAAAGACTCACAAAACAATATACGCATAAAATACTCATGGGTTTTAAAAAGGGTAGACAGTCTGTTACGAGTCCTCCTTGCAGGACAAGTATTATAGGCTTATGGCTAGGATTGGACCTGATCATTATCTTCCCATTCTCACCATTTGAGTATTTGTAGTAGGGCACGCTCATCCTGGTAATTCAGGGAAGTCGATGCCCGGTACCTGCATCCTGCATAAAAGACGAGCATGTACATGTATATAATATATCTAAATTAAATAGACAATGGCGGGGAGTGGTTCATCGTGTAGAGCCCGACTAGCAGGTGACTACGACTCCCTCCCTTAACCACATCAAACATGTCAGACAGAAAGATAAAATAAACACGCGCACCATACACATGCAAGTATGGGGTAAGTATCGTAAAAATCATAAGTCTAATATCAAATGCGTACATATAATAATGCATCTCTATCAATACAACATAATCATCATTAAAGACATCATGTTAACATTTTTATGAAAGAAACCACATTTACTAACTAGGATCATCAAAATACCATTAACAACACATGAATGAAATCAACTAAGCAATAATAACCGATGCATTTGTAATTCAAGACATGAAATAATATCATAATATTGTAAATCCAATATCTCTAAACTAATCAATGCATAAAATCAACCTAAAAGAATTTGACAATGATAACAGAAATGCGAACTAGGGGCAGGCACTACATCCACCCCCCCCTAGAATTAGGCTTACTCCTGGAAGCCCATTACAAGAAACATGAATCAACACAAAACTAAGGTCCACGATTAGGGAAATTGATCGCTCTATGACCATATTGTCCACAAAAGTAGCAATCTCCACTAAAGCCTCCCTGAGCTCCAGGTGCACGCGACTGAGCACAACTACCAACACTAGCATCCTCACCGAGAGCTCAAGGAACTCGATCCAACCTATTGCGCATACTACGCTTCCAGTTGCGATAGTTCCCTGATTGTGAACCACCAATGTTACCATGGAAGAACTTTCTTCCCGGCTTCTCCTGATTACCCTTAGAGAAGTTAGGAGAATTTTTAGAACTTCCAGCTCCTTGAGACTAGTTATCCCTCAATGCTCCTGAATAAAGTGCCCCACTAGCCAGAACACCTGGTAGGCCACCTTGGCCTGAAGTCACACTCACCTCAACCAAAGTAGCTCACAATATAGCATCCTTAAGGGTTTCAGGTTGGAAAACCTTAACACCCCCAATGATGTTAGCATTAAGTTCTCTAATGAAATGTTGGCCCATCAATGGTGAGCTATCACTAATTCCTGCATAAGACATAAGCTCGAAGAACTTACGCTCATACTCCACCATAGTCTTAGTACCCTGTCTCAAATCATGAAACTCATCTGCCCTCTGAAGTTGCCACTACTTTGATAGAAATCGCTCACAGAAGTGTTTGTGGAACAACTCCCATGTGACAATTTTCATATTTATCCCAAGTTTCTTCTCCTCCATATTCCACCAAATCGCTGCAAAGAGCTCTAAGTGGGTAATGGCATATCTTTCTTTGACGTTGGAGTCAAAGTCTTGCATGGATAAACATCTATCTAGAGCAATCAACCAATTCTCAGCATCATATCCAGTACCTTCTCCGTTGAAAGGTTTGATCTTGACTCGTAATAGGTCCTTCATCTGGATGGACTGGCTAGACCGTCTTATGCTCTCTAGGTTTCTCCCTCTAGGACTCATGGACCTATCTCTATCTCCATGCTTTGAATTATGAGCTCTATCGTGCAATGGTAGGCGTGCTAGGATCTCCTTGACCAAGTCTCTAGTAACCGGTCCTTCTGTCTCAGCAACTTGCTTAACACTATCATCCTCTCTAGCCTCTTCCTGAATAGGGTCCCTTGAATGGACCAAGGAAGGAATACGGTGACTAACTCTCCCACGACTTCTACCATGTCTTGAGCTACGATCCCTAGCAATGGATCTAGAACCAGAAGTCATCTCTCCTACAACACCCAAACACAACAACGACATCTAAGAATCCATCATAACCATAGGGTCATAACATACTGACATAAAGCAATAATCCGAAAAGTTTTATAAGTTTTCTAGTTCCATGTTTAGAATCTGTCTCATTTCAAAGTTTGTTGTTCAACAGTTTGGTTTCAAGTTTGATGTCAATATAAGTTTGTTGTTTAAATAAGTTGCAAGTTTACTAATTGCTCAAGTGATGGCGCACATAATGCCCAGAGTTCCCAATGTTGAAACTCAAGCTCTAATACCATATGTAACACCCCGCTCGGGAACCCAAGAGAAATAAACCTAACATGTTACAATGTTTACTGAACTTTTTTTTTTTGAAGTTTAAACAACATCAAGATAACATTAATGCGGAAGCAATAAGAACATACATATCAAATACACATAATCAATTACAGATATAGTTTCAATTCCTCAAGAGTTCCTTTACGTTGAGTCACATTTAATGTTTTTAAATTAATTAGTTTAAGTTCTAAGTACAATGTCTCAAGATCATAAAGGAATAACAGATACATAATCGCATAAGCAAATGCATAAGTATAAACAATACAACGAAAGTACATCCACTAAATAACATCCACTGCACATGTCGCAGGGTATGTGAAAATAGATACTGTACAATAGAATACACGATAACATATATACATCATCTGAAAAGAAGTCTGTAAGATAAGAAATAAGAATGATAAAGGTACATCTTCTGCAATGAACATCCAACAGCTAGCAATGTGAAGGGGAACCCAAATGGTAAGAAGGCACTACCTCCCGACCGCGTGGTTACCTAGTCAGGCTTCCACTCCCACCGTGCAGGGAAGATAATGAACGATCCACAAACGGCTATCAAACATAAAACATTCCTAGGAAAGGTACCCCTAAAAGCCAAAACTACCTCAAAGGTAACACATGCTACTCAAGAAGATAAAATAATCCAAAAGTAAGAACGCTCAATCCAATACCGACACCACATAACCAAACATCATACACAAACCAAGTATAAACCAAATACCAAGATCATAAGATAAAGTCAACGAAAGATAATCATCTCAAGTCAAAAGCCACATGTCAAAAGTACAACATCCATGAATCGCCAATCATCCTCAATGAAAGTAAGTAACTATAATAAACACATCCGACAATGAATACACCACCAACAATAAGTACACCACCAGAGGTACACACAAAATCTACAGAGGAGACTCAGGCTACATACTAGGGAGTGTCATCACATGGCTGCTTGAGTTACCCTGGACTGATCTCTTAAGAGACCCCGGACCCTCAAGCATTGAGTTACCCTGGACTGGTTACTATAAACCCCGGACCCTCAACATCACACATATGGAAACTAGAAAGCCCTCTCAAGAAGACGAGGCACTCATCTCATTCCCATCCTTACTCTATACAAGCACTAAAGGCATGGGTAGATCAAATATCTCTAACTTATCTTTTTAGTGTATTTTCCCCCCCATAAATTTTAGTTAATAGATTATCACTTATTACATAACTTGCATTAGGTTACCCTGGTACTGACCACTTTGGGTCCCGGACCCTTATGCAAGCCACTCCCAAGTCACGTACCTAGACAACCTCTCCTAAGCACATAAAAACATAGTTGTGTCCCATACCACAACACCCATAAAGATCAAACTCGGTTCCTTAACAGGAAACCTGATAATAAGATCGTTCTCCCATCCAAGTACACATAAATGCTCCACAAGATAAACCTCATAAATATAATCTACAATATGAATCACAAAACTCATCATAACATCCAGCCACTTAAAATATTATCAAAGAAATCTCACAAGGCCTCTGGTGTACATCCTAGACTGGTCAACATCTAACCGACTCCAAAAACCCAAAGCATAGATAGTATAAGCAAACAATACAGTTTCATAGTTTGGGTTTGATTTGAAAAGATATTGTTGATATTAAAGTAGGGTTTAAGTTCTAGTGCATATATTTTCAAGTAATAAGTTTCCACATTTAGCCCTTTCAATTAACCTATTTGTCGTTCTTATAAGTAGAAAATCATATCATAACTTAAGAGCAATAGTAATCATTTATTAAATTAACAATTTATTGATTATTAAATTCAATACTCCCAATTCCATTAATAATCCAATTATTAAATAATAAATATAACTAACATCATTAATTGATATTTATCATTAATTCAATCTTATTCTAATAATTGCATACATTATTAAGTAATTAATAATCAAGTTATTGGTAAAATTCTTAGATAAATCATAATAATCAAATTAATAATTAATATTTAAAGTATGAATTAAATCCTTTTGTAAATAAGATTTACTAATTCACCACTTAATTAAATAATTAATAATAAAATTATTAATTAAAAATTAATAATAAAATTATTAATTAAAAATTAATAATGACTAATGAGTTAAAAATAAATTTAATTAAGTAAATTATATTATTTTAAATGAATTCATATTAACATGGATATATAAAAATATACTATATGTAATTAATTATATAACATTAATAATAAACTTATCTAACAATTTACATTGAATATCATATAGAACATTTAAACAAAATTAATTAAAAGAAATGGTTTTAACCTAAACCACCACGCGCGGCCTAAATTAATGCAGGTGCCATATACTCGCCTTGAATTAAAGAATGGCTCCCACACTATATGCTCGGTTATATCAGCCGCTTAAAATGGTAAGTGGGGTATGGGGTAAAATGAAGATGTGTTTTATTTTTATGTTTAAAGCAAAATAACCCCCATCGCATGCAAACTGCGATCCACGCAGGCATAGAAAACACGAAGCTGCCGACAGTATGAGAGGTAAGTCGGGGGTGGTGAAACCCCTCTCAACATACATTATATTATATTTAATAATTAATTTTGGTTTTTATTTTATTTTTATAAAAAGATTTAAAATAAACAATCTCCCCTCTAAAGAATATATATATATATATATATATAATTCAAGTAATTTTGTTTTATTTAATACAAAACTCTCCTTCCTAATAATAATCAAATTTTAATATATATATATATATATTTTGCAATTATCATCTGATAGAGAAAATCCTATTAACCATTCGAATTTTCAATTTAAAATTTTTATTTCCAAAATCAAACATTTATCCAAATTTAAATTTCTCAATCCCATTTTAATTCAACCCAAATCTCGATTTAATACTAATTCCTTTCAATTGTAGAAACAAGGTTTTCTAAATAGTTGTTTCAACCCGGGATTCACAGATGAAATCGAATAGTAAAAGATCCAGAACGAAGGATGGCAAGATTCAGACAAGAAAATTTGAGAAACAACTTTCAACAAGCACGAAGAAGACAAAGATCTGAAAGTGTTTCTAGAATGGTTCACAAACCCTACCTTGATCTGATGCTAACAATTTGGTGAAACCCTTGCTAATCCGAACACTTCCAAGCTTCCAAAGATTTCTTTGTTCCCCTTTCCAAAAGTGTATTCCCTGAAACCTGTCTCCAAAAAATCTCCCTTCAAAAATTAACCCTCAAATTTTGATAAGGAGTTCTCTTCCTACAATTGGGGCACTAATTGTGCGTTTACCCAAGAGGTCTCTTGATCCATTTCGTTAACTCTAAAATCAACCTTTATTTATCTTATCTTTCATATTTTCATGCATGTTAAATGGATTATTAAATCTCTTTATTTAATTTCCACTCAACTTCTATTTTAATCAATTTATAACTTATAAATCTCATGCACACTTAATTCGATTAAATATCTTTATTAATTTCACGTGTTTAATCTTTTCAATTAATTTCTTTTATTTTCAACTCATGCATAAATCATGCGAACTTTAATCTTTATGATAATTAAATATCTTTTCACTTTTAATTTCATTTTTAGAAACTTAATTGATAAAATATTTATTAATTTAAATAACAATAATATTTAGCATTTATTTAAAAATGCACTCTAAATATATTATTATTAAATTAAATAAATATAATCACGTTCTAAATTTAAATTTTAACTTTTATCTCCAATATTTAATTCTCTCT
The DNA here is from genome assembly GCA_028749045.1 of Cupressus sempervirens. Lineage (NCBI taxonomy): Eukaryota > Viridiplantae > Streptophyta > Pinopsida > Cupressales > Cupressaceae > Cupressus > Cupressus sempervirens. The sequence continues at coordinate 383,155,161 of CM053789.1, forward strand.
TATTTAATTAATTCATTCATGCACAATTAATTTCCTTTTTAAATTAAAATATTTTTTTATTATTCCTTCATGCACTTTAAGTGAATTGTTAAATTACTTTATTTAACTTTCCACTTTACTTTACTTTAATAAATTTATAACTTTAATCTCATGCGCACTATAATAAAATATCTTAATCAAGTTCACATATTTTATCTTTTAAATTAATCTCTTCTATTTAAAACTCATTCATGCGAACTTAAATCTTTTCCATAAATTAATATCTTTTTCCTTTTTAATATATTTTGAACGTTTAATTTGATAAATATTTATTAACTTAAAAAATAATAATATTTAGCATTTATTTAAAAATAAACTCTAAATATATTATTATTAAATTAAATAAATATTATCATGTTCTAAATTTAATCTTAAAACTTTTATCTTCCAATTCAATTCTTTATATTTAATTAATTTCTCAATTAATTAAATATAATTAAATATTCAAAAAGTCATAATAATTCTTCATTAAATTAAATTATTAATTTAATCTATTAATTAGACTTAATTAATAGAAAATACCTCAAAGACTCACAAAACAATATACGCATAAAATACTCACGGGTTTTAAAAAGGGTAGATAATCTGTTACGAGTCCTCCTTGCAGGACAAGTATTATAGGCTTATGGCTAGGATTGGACCTGATCATTATCTTCCCATTCTCACCATTTGAGTATTTGTAATAGGGCATGCTCATCCTGGCAATTCAGGGAAGTCGATGCCCGGTACCTGCATCTTGCATAAAAGACGAGCATGTACATGTATATAATATATCTAAATTAAACAGACAATGGCAGGGAGTGGTTCATCGTGTAGATCCCGACTAGCAGGTGACTACGACTCCCTCCTTTAACCACATCAAACACGTCAGACAGAAAGATAAAATAAACACGCGCACCATACACATGCAAGTATGGGGTAAGTATCGTAAAAATCATAAGTCTACTATCAAATGCGTACATATAATAATGCATCTCTATCAATACAACATATTCATCATTAAAGACATCATGTTAACATTTTTATGAAAGAAACCACATTTACTAACTGGGATCATCAAAATACCATTAACAACACATGAATGAAATCAACTAAGCAATAATAACCGATGCATTTGTAATTCAAGACATGAAATAATATCATAATATTGTAAATCCAATATCTCTAAACTAATCAATGCATAAAATCAACCTAAAAGAATTTGACAATGATAACAGAAATGCGAACTAGGGGCAGGCACTACATCTCTTTTGATTTCCATACACACAACTTTCATAGAAATCCATATTGACACATTTTAGACATGGTAAAATTTTTTTTGAACAAAGTAATTTCACACCTTTTTCACTTATGTTACCAATTCTATTGTGCCATAGCACTATATCAAAATTTACAACAATTAATTGTACTCTCTGCTCAACTGCAACAATTATTCTTGAACATTCATTTTTCTTTCGAATAATTGAAGTAGAAGAAACAATATGACCTGTACAAAGTTATAAGGTGCCTACTTTCACACCTTTTGCTACTACAAGGGAATCTTTTAAAACCTTTCAATTCTCGTCATTAAAAGTGACTACATAACCATCATTACCCAGTTCCCCTAATAAAATTAAATTCCTACTAAGTCGTGGAATATGTCTTACCACTTGTAGTAGTCAATGATTTGCATTATGCAACTTAGCCTTAATTTTTCCCTTTCCAAAAATTTGATAGAGTTCATTATCCCCCAAATAAACAAGCCCAAAATCCCCTTGGACATAATCTAGGAAATAACCTCTATGGGGAGTAGCATGAAATGAAGCCCTTGAATCTAAAACCCATGAATCATCAACACTTTCTAAAGAAAGAAGCAAAACATCCTCTTTAGATTTATTACTTACCACATTTGCCTCCTTGTTCCCTTCTTGTTTGTCTCCTTCATTGTTCTTTTGAGTCCATCCATCTTTCTTCTTATGCCTTGGTTTTCCATTGTACCAACAATCTTTTGGTCCTCTTGATTGATACCTCTCTCCCTTTGATTTTTTCCTTGATTTTTCACAATTTCTAGAATTGTTTCCTTTCTTAGTTGTTTTCACTCTACTTTGTGCTTTCAAAACACTTCTTGATGTAGATCCACCTAAGATTTTTCTACGAGTTTCCTCACTTAGAATAATGCCAATCACATCATTAAATTTTAGGGTATTAGACCCAAAAAAAAAATTGCTCACAACTATTACCAAGCCATTCCAACTATCAGGCAAAGAACACAAAATCAAGAGATCCCTAATTTCTTCATTAAAATTAACATTCACAGAAGATAACTAACTAGTAATCATATTAAACTCATTTAAATGATTTGCAACAGATCCCCCATCTTCCATCTTCATATTAAATAAATGCTTCATGAGAAATACCTTATTTGAAGTTGAGGGATTTTTATATAGTTTCACTAGGGTTTGCATCAACTCTTCGGTCATATTTTATTTTGTAATATTAAATGCCACTGATTGTACAAGGCATAAACAAATACTTCCAAGTTCCTTTATGTCTAGAATCCCATAGTCCTTACTTGTCATAACTTTTTTTTTCTTAGCTTTTCATTGTAATGGTTGTCATAAATCCTTCTGATAAAGATAGTCCACCATTTGCATCTTCCATAATAGAAAGTTTTGCTCATTAAACTTCTCAACCTTCATCTTACTTTCATTTTCTATTGCTCCCACTCAATCGTGAGACTTTCCTATAGAGGATACTTGAAACAACTAGTCTCTGATACTGCCTATTAGGATTTAAAGAGATATAAATAATAATTACATGTAAATATAACCAATATTAGAAAATAATAAATCACACATAAGAGAACACAAGACACAAAGATTTAATGTGGTTTATCCAATCCCTGGGCCATGTCCACCAACAATGAGTCCAATATTTTATTATCCAGTGATTACAACCTGATTACAAATGTAATTCCTTACAACTCAATACTGCTACAAGAAGCTATTATCACATCACATGTTATAAAATCCTTAACCCTAAGCCATTTTATACAAGTATTTTTGTCACTTTAGGGTTAAAATTAGTTACAACATGTCAGCCCAAAAATCCTGATAAAATAGCCCCCCAATTTTATTTTTTCTGGGGCAACACCCCTAAACCTTGTTGAGGAATTATGGAGTATGTACAATATTTCCCTGATTAGTCACCACAAACTAACACCAAGCCTAAAGTTATAATGGCGAGTCTTCAAGACCTCTAGTTTTCAAACATAACTTACTTTCTTACATATGGAGAATGCCCAAGTGGTCTTACCCAAAAACATAAGAGAGATATCAAAATGAAGGCATCAAAATACATCATTTGGGAACATCATCTTTATAAGAAGGAAATCAATGACACATTCCTTAAGTATATGGGCAAGCCACATTGGGAGAAGCTGCTTAAAGCCATTCATAATGAATCATGTGGTGGAAATTACCCCTCTTTAGTCACAACCTTCAAGATATTGAGAAAATGTTATTATTGGCGTGGGATGTTCAATATGCCTACAAGTGGGTGGTATGGTGTGAGAAGTGTAAGATGTTCTCTAGAAAGCCACACTTAACTACCTTGTTATTAAAGTTGGTAGTAATTGAAGGCCCATTTTAGTAGTAGAGGATAGAATTTATTGGGCTTATCAATAATTTTTCCAGTTTGGGTCATACTCACATCATCACTACGAAATATTACTTCACCAAGTGGGTAAAAGAAAATCCCACCAAGGAGACCACCTCAGAAGTAGTGTGCGAATTTTTGAAGGAAAATGTATTGGTAATATTTGGTGTTGATGCTATTTATGGACAATACATCATATTTTTTGTTGGAAAAGACCATCAAATTCTGAAACAATCATTGAATTCATTTAATTAATTCATCAGATTAATTCCCACAAGGTAACAAGCAAGAAGATTCAAGTAACAAGAACATGGTGAACATCATGAAGAAACTTATTTTTGAGAGTTAAAGGAATTGGCACAAAAAGGTGCATGAAGCTTTGTGGGTGGACAAATTAACTCCAAAGAGATCTATTGTGGTCTTACCATTTGATATGGTAAATGGAACATAAGCTAATCTTCTACTTCACCTTGAGCTATCAGTTTGTAATTAGTAGACTGTGGTGGAGGATGGTATTTTCTAAGATAGCCTAGAGAAGAGAATCATGTATTTTGCATGTATGGAAGAAGAAAGAGAAGAAATGTTGGAAAAAATTATGTAGCACCAAATACACATGAAGAATCTCTTTGACAAGAGGAAAATTCCACACAAGTTATGGAAAGAGGCCTAGTCCTGTTATGGGATAAGAGATGTGAAGCAAAAGGAATGCACTCCAAGTTTGAGACCTTGTGGAAATGACCGTTCAAGATGCACTAGGAGAACAAGCAAAACTCATTAAAGTTGGAATACCCATCCAAAGAAGTATTACCATTATCTTACAATGGTCAAGACCTCAAGCTCTACTAGATTTGAATTAAAGTAGGTAACCCCTATAATGTCCATAGTAGTTTAGTTTGATTTCCCACTTCGCTCTTTTTTCTTTGTGTCATGTCTTGCTGTCCTTTTGTGAAACCAGAGATGCAAGGTCCCTTTCTTAGGCACTTGTATACCTAAGTCCCTAGCTAGAGCCAACTATTGCCTCAGTTTTGGTTGCCCCTATTTTCAAGTTTCCCCCTAATTCCCCCAAACATGCATGTTACCGAGCCTGTGCTCTCCAAAATATTCCAGGTCCATAGTTGAGTTTTGGTAGAAGACACATCTCATTAGAAGTCCTCTTTCTCCTTTTCTCTAAGTTCTTTGGGATTTCCTTGCGTCAATGTCTTCAACATTTTCTTTATGCAAAAAATCCTCAAGTTAGGTGTAGGCACACACAATGTGCTCAAAATATATCTTTCCCCTTAGAAAGAGTTGGGCTCCCCTCCGCTAATGAGAAGAAAAGTTTCTATGTCCATTAATGTTACTCAAAGTATGTGGAGTTTGGAGTTTCCATTACCCCACTTCTCCTTTTCCTGGAAGTGAAGTGCTTCTAGAGAGATCTTGCATAACTGAAGATTTTGCTCTCGTGGCAAGGTAGAAGCCCGAAGTGCAAAGAATATTTGAGTGGAGACTCTATTAAAGTGAAGACTAGGGATAACTTCTTTTCAAGGAATTCCATGATGAGGGAAAAATAAAGAGTAACCAAAGCTCTAGAAAATGAGCAAAGGCAATTCTCCAGTGCACCTAGTGAGGTAGCTTCACACCACAATCAAAGTCCTTAATCTTGACACAAGCCATCTTTTGTCTTGGTCAAGTTTTGAAGTTAGGAAATTGAAGATTTTTCTTCTCTCATTTAAGGTAGCATATTTTGAAGAAGATCATATTCATTAAAAAATGTACAGAAAAGGCATAGCTGATGTCATTTCTACTTGTTAAACTCTTACATTAATTAAAAATATAATCATTAAACTCAAACACACCTTAATTTAATGTGAATAAGATTGTGGGGATTTTTGACCCAACGATCAAAAAAGAAGATCTATAAAGTAAGATTGCCCTGTGTATTTCATCATCTCATTATCAATGACTATTTTTAAATTCCACAATCAGTTAATTTCTTCAATCTCTTAAAAGTTCACCATTCCTACTAAATTTATTGGGTATGATAGCTTAAATGGAATAGATTACACTTTGAAGAACCTGAATGATATCCAATTGAGATTTTACAATCTTGGTGACTTGCATAGACGATTGCAGGAAAACCCCATATATCCAGTTACCAAAAGGTTGAAGGAAAGTGGTCTGGTTGAAACAAAGGGTTTTTCAATGGTGGTGTTGGCACCAGAGTTGATCCTAGAGTGCATTTTATACTATGATCCAAACACCCACCAAATCAAGATGACAGATAATGAGATGCTACTTTCTCTTGACCAAAATGATTTGTAGAATTTCTTCCAACTACCAACAAGGGATGTACACAATGATATGAACTTTTAGAACTACACCTCTATGTACAATGAGAATATGTCTTCAACGATAAGTGATATGATGGATACATGATTCCATACCCCTTGAGGCCACAATAGTAAAGTTCCTAAGATTCTTTATGACGCAAATTTAAAGTAGGAAATCATGGAGATCATGGTTCTCCTGTACAGTTTGAAAGGTAATGAGGATGCACTCAATTTTGTAGAGAATTACTTCTATCTAGTGAAAGAAGTATGCATTGATATAGAATATGTAGACTGGGCATAGCTAATGAGTGACAACCTAATTAGATGGCTCTAAATAGAAAAGGTCCAGAATTAGTTCTATATGTCCTACTTAATTTATGCTTTAGCTACCATCTAATTGTGGCCTAGGTTACACAATGTAGAGAAATTCGATGATGATATACAAGTCTATGAATTTTACTAATATTTTTAGTTGTATTCCTTTGTCTTTTCTCTTCTCTTCACTTTCTCATAAATGCAATTTTTGTAATGGCTAAAAGATGAAAAGCCTATATATGTAACATTTTGATAATTAATGGAGTTTCAACAAACTTTTATGTCCTTTTTTCCCCCCTTTGACTCAGACCATTGGGTGAGAGTCAAAAAATTGCATTGAATTTGTTGTTCATTGCATTGCATGTGTTATCAAGAATGGAATTATAATGGAACCATGAAATGTTAATTTTCAATGCATTGTTTGTATCAATGACTTTGGTAATCTGGGTGTTGTAGTTTCATGTGCATTTTCCCCCCATTTTTGTGTTGTGTGCTTCATCCTATGTTTGGTAATTAAGATGTAGATAAACTATGATACCCTTGATTTTAATGTATTGTTAAGGCTTGATATATTAGGTAATCTGAGAGTTTTCATGGTTTTAGGCACATCTTCATTCCCCCTGTTTGTGACAACATTTAGAAGTAGAGTTGTATAATCATTCTTGTTAGCTAGATAAACACATTTAGGAGTAGAACTAGAAGTTGATGTGCTAAAATGAGGTTCATTTACTTTCATGGTTGTGGAAGTAATTGGACTAGAAATCCTAAATCCATCCTGGGTCTTTTGTGTGTACGACAAACCTAGTAGTAACCTCTACCACTCTTTGGTTAAGAGCATAACCCCATCATTAAAGTAGGTTTTGAAACAAAATTCATTGCACATATTTATAGAAGGGAGTTGTACCTTTAAAATTTAGAGGGATACTAAGAGAGGAGAGAAACTAAAATATAATTCCCATCTGTTGGCTACAAATTGTTCTCACACCCATTGGGTGAGAAGGAGTCATATTTCTTTTGCGAAAAGAGGAGGGAACAAATTGTCAACCAAAAACATCAAAAAGTTAAGGTGTGTACATGTAGGAAAACCTATGTGAAAAATGTGTCTTGTCACATGATTATATTTAGACCTTCACAACATAGATAAGAGTGAAATAAGACAAGTTGAAGAGTGTGATCAATGAGTTAAAGAATATAGATTCTTGGGTTTTTCACTTGGAGAAAAGAATCAATAGAATACATGATGATTGCAGAATACTGGAGGAAAACAAGGAGAAGATACTGCAAAGATTCTCTTTATTAAGAGAACACTTGTCCTTCAAGATAGACCTAGTGCACTAGTAGCTTGACAATTTCTTGAAGGCCAAGATATCTTATGAGCACTTTTCTTATCCACACTTTTAAGCCACTGAATTAGCATCTCATGGCTTATACACCCTTATCACAATATCAGATTTGGTAAAAGATGAATGAAATAAAGGATTAATAAGCTTGAAGAGAATTTTTCTTGATTGCATTACATTTCTAACCAATTCATCGACACAGTAAAGGTACACTCAAAATTTTGATTATAAATAGTTTTTGACTCACCTTTGTCATTGATGTCAAAGGGGGAGTGTATTCTATGGAAAATTATATGTAAGTATAACGAGTTATAAGGTAGAGTATATACTAAGGAGGATTATTTATGATGTAAAAGATGGTATATAATAGAAACGATCCACATTTTGAAAATTTTGTATGGCCCTGTGAAAAACTTCACAAATTTTGTAATTTTGTAATTTTTGGACTTAGCCAATTTTCCCATGTGCTTCCATCAATGCCAAAGGGGGAGATTGTTGGAAATTTGACTAAGATGTGAATATTTCTATACATTGAGTTTGTTATTTATGGAAACATATCATCTATATTAAGTCAGCAAGTTGTAAAGATAAAGTTTTAGTTGGAAGACTTACAAAATTGTCTAAGTGTTGTGAAGCCTAACTGTCAGCAGAGACACCCTTTTGGTTTGTGAAGTTCATAGAGAGTGAATGGGTGCATGTGAACTTGAGGGAAGATAGAATAGGGTATGATGATCCTATATGTCAAAGCGTATGTTATTATGAGATGTACATACATAGATATTAAAGATTTACCATTCACTGTTAGCTATAGACATAACATGACAGAGTGAAGGAAATGATCAATTGTGTTAAGGAATTATTTTGTTTTACCAAAAAAATTACTTAAATAATTAGGGACAACATCCTAGATGTTAACCCTAACTTAGCAAAAGCCAATTTTTTGTTTTCTTTTGGGACACATGTGAAGATTTGAAGGTTGACATGACATGACAAAAGAGTATAAAGGAAATATTTGTTTATGTAAAGTTGTGTGATGTCTTTGAACATTAACATGTACTTTCCATATCATGCAAACTTTATGTTAGAGTAAATAAAAGATAATTTATGCAAAGTTGTATACAAAGATCTACAACAAATAAATAAGATATTGAAGATATCAACATTGTTAAGAGGTTTTTGTATATTTTCTTTTGTTACAAAATATATCATTGTAATTGCATATTTGGGTAGTGGGCTTATCTTTCATACTTTTCTAATTGAAATACTAACTCCTAATAGAGTTGAGGCTTCTAACAAGGCCTATTCCTCTAACAAGGATATCAACACTATACAAATGTAATAGACTCTACTAGCCCCTCTTTGAATGCCTTTGTATTTAAAAGGTTTTTAAATTTTGTTGAATTGTAAGAGTCTTTTTATTTTCTTCCATGACGGGAATTTTTCAATAAAACCTAGGTTTAATAAAATGGTTTAAGCCCTATTGTGTATTGATCCCTTGGCTAAGGTTTTACCTTACTTAAGTTTTAAGTTTTGAAAATTGGGTGTTATTTTCTTATATCGTTGGTTTTATTTTCCTCACAATTACTTTTTTCTTTGTCTAGTACTGTTTAATTGTATTTGGTTAACTAAAGGGACAAGATATTTTGCAACCATCAAATTCATCCTAGATCTATAGTTCTCGTGTTGTTGTTATGTAGAGGTATAGGTTCTTTAAGTTTTGTGACAAAGCAAGCTTGTGAAACTTGTCTAGTTTGATTGAGGAAAAACAATAATTCTAATGATCGATCTTAGCCCACATATGCTAAAGGAATCAATGGTCATCACTTTTTTGCTATGGAAATATGTGCTCCTTTTAACTGTGGTGACATAGTAAGAGTGGGATATGTGGATGTGGTGGAACCATAAACTTCTAAATGGATTCCTGTCATTAAAGAAAAGCTATCACATTGTAGTTGGTTCACAACTTAGGATAAGCATGTTTTAAAATATATTCCCAATCGTTGATCAAAATGAATATCTACAGACATCGTATTATCGCTATGGAGAAGTTCCCAAATTTGTGAGAATGCAAGGAGTTTCCACATCTTTTTAGTTGGTCCACATAAATACAATAATGTCAATGTTTGAATATAAGTTGTTGGATGTAGATCAAATCTATGATGGTCGCATAGTCACAATTCAAAATTACAACATTTCTAATTGTAGCAACATAGTGATGTGAAGAAACATGGATAAGGTGGAACTAGAGGGTTCACAAGCCTCAAAAGGAAAATGGAATCCTTAGGAGATAATAGGTGTCAAATTGTGGTTCACTTATAAGTTCACTATAAGTAGTTGTTGAAATATTGTTCCCAACCATTGATCAAATTGGAAATCAACAATCATCACTATATCACGATAAGAAGTAACAAGGCCATTGATCATAGCAACTACATGACATGGTGATGCATATCCTAGGTGGGCCTCACCCTAAATTCAAAAATTTCTTTTTCTTAGCCTTTCATCTTGAATAAATCAATGAGTGTCACTATGTTTCTATGGAATGTTGCAAGGATTTTAAACATAGTGACATAGCAAGAAAGTGATTGCGTCTGTGTGGACCATACAAAGAAGTGTAGATGCCTTTTCTCATAACTGTTAGATTAAAGGTAGATATGTAATAGTTTTTATGTTGCTATTCAAAGTTGTGAGATTTTTAGCCATAGTGACATATTGATAGGATAACACATGTTGCGAGACTTCACTGCTAGTACAATGAGGATGTAAATAGGATAGATGATTTCCAACTAGAAAGACATGATTAATTTGACTGCAATACCAATGTGTAGAATTTTGAGTTAGCAATAATATTCAATTGAATCCATCAGATCTAATATAGATCAACAACCAATTTTCAAACTCTTTTTCATCACATGCACATCTAATTGTTGCTGACATTAATCACAAATTAAACTCTCCTCATGCAAATGAATTCAAATAAAATGTACATATCTTTTCCTTATTTTATACAATGCATGATCATTTTAGCACATCAAATGGAGCCATATTTTTAGTATTCTTCAATTGTGAATTGTTGTGATTAGAGCGAAGTTTGTTACAATTACAATTTGCAAGGAGTGTGTGTTAGATTTTTACCCTTCTCAGTAAAAGCTATTCTATCTTAGAATTATCAAAGTTTGTGAAAGATGCTTCTACAAAGGGATTTCTTTGGAAAGACAAAGTACCAACATAGAAACATCCATGATGAATTCTTGGAGCAATTGACCACCTCAACTAATGAAATTGCAAAGGGTAGAGAATTGGTTCCAAAGAGTCCTAGATTGAAAATAGATGAAGGATTTTTATGATAGAGGCAATTTATTAAGAGATGTAGAGACATCAATTGGTGGCCTAAAACTATTTAAAAGATGGTTTTCATAGAGGAACCATGATACACTACTTAGTAATGTCTGGGAATTTGATGTCTAGAAGCTTGTTGTGCTAGGCATGTTTATGGATGTCAACTTATTGACCATGATGGACAAGAGGTATGACCCTGTACTATGGGTGGTAAAGAACCATTCTTGGGATAACCTATTTAAGATTATAGCTGAGGAAATCATAGAAGTTTTTATGCAGAACCCCAATACCACTTTGCATGAGAGTATTGACTTCAACGATTTGTAGGCGAGATATGATGCACAAAGGATATATCTTTGAGGTGGGCTGCTACAAGATCATTTTGCTAAGGTGGGTAACTTGACTTTGGGAATATCGTCTACCCCAGAGCTTCTATCAAAGAAACATTTCAACCCTAGGACATAAGCTATATATATTTCTCTTTGTAATATTTTTGGTATGGATGAGAAAGAACATGTCCTAACACCCCTAGTGCTTATAATACCTAAAATCTTGCAGTATGGCATGAGATCCATTTTTTATTTTGCTTCCCATGTGGCTGAAGAATTGAATAATGGATTAATTGGTATAGGTATGGGAAAGGTCAATAAGCTCTTTGGCTGGTATTCATTTCTTATGTACATGTGCCTATATAAGGGTGTTTCTATCTTTAAAAAGGACATGAAATTGGAGCGAGAAAGAGATGGTGAGAAGTTGTCAATTCAACTATGAAGTGTTGATATGACCTTAGAGGTGACTGATGCTATTTTTGTTTGGTTTGACTAGTACTTTTCATCAAAGATGAGGGTGTTATTGGTTCAAGATAACCCTTGAATCCCTAAACCCCTATTGGAGTTAATCAAGCCAAAGGAGAATGCTATGGGTTTGAAGGTGAGTCATAATTGGGGAGATATCATCCCATATTATGTGTCCACTATTTTTTAGAGTATATGGATTTCCAAGGAAGGCCTCATGTCTTGCCTTACCAAGTACCCTTAAAGGTATGCGTTGCTAAATTTTTGTGGCAAGTTGGAGTGCTCGAAGAGAGAGAGAGAGCTAGTAGGAAGATCCAGAGGGAAAATTTTTCCAAGCTTTATAGTGGCTCACCATTTTTTTATTACAAAGGGAGGATGGAGACACTTGGGTAAGTTCCTAGATAAATATCAAATGGCTCAATCTCATCCTAAGTTTATAGACCTAGAAGGATTTTATGAAATGTTTAAAGTGAGGACTAAAGCTAGAACTTATAATCACATTTTTTACTCCAAAGGATATAATTAGGCATGAATTTTCTCTATAAGAACAAGAAGTGAAAAAGAAAAAATGAAGATTTTTAAGCAAAGTTCTTGAGTTCATTAATGCTTTAGATAGTCAGTATGATCCTTTAAGTGATAAATAATTTTGGGGAGACAAAATCAACAAATAGATGACACATTTTGCCAAGATTCTACGAACATTAAATGAGAAAAGAGAAATGTTAATAAAAGCCTATCCGAACTAGGCTATGGAGGTGGACATAAGAATATCATACATTTTGATAGTGAAGATACACTAAGGGAAAAAATAAAATAAATGGGAGGCCAGGATGATGGTTTAATTACAATATCACAAATAGAAGAAGGAATGCCCTAGGAACACCCAATGCCACTTTAAGACCTTACGGTGGAGGATTATAAGGGGAGGGAGACAGATCCTATCACAGAAAAGGCTTCCAAAAAATTCATCTCTGATGCTAATTTTGTTAGATCTAGGGAATTTATGCAATTTTTATTAAGAACTAACATTTCCAATTTTGAGGTAAATTCTAAGAAAATAAAGTTAGAGAAATCGAATGGACAAGACTTTGAGATTGAGAAATATGCTAAAAATGATTTGATACAAAGTTTTGATCAAATGACCCCTAAAGGGGGAAGAAAATTGATCAAGGATGCTAGTGTTCTAGTACTGCCTCAATGGGACATTGCTAATGCAATGATTTTTTATGCAATCAGAAGGGAGAAGAATACTAAGTTTAAAATAGTGGAGGAAGTTAAGGAAGTCCATAAGGGGTTGAAGTACAGTGGAGATCATAAGGCTCTTTTAATATGGTCAATTTAGAAGAGGGATGAATCTAGACTCCAAGAAGTCTTAGACTCAAAGCATATAGGAAGTTTGATAATGTACAGAGTCTTTGATATAGATAGTCATGAGCAAGGAAGTTGTTGATTTTAACCTAGATGTTGCAAGAAAGGATAATAAAAAGTTTATTGAGTTGAACACTAGGTTTGAAAAGGTGCTAGAAGCCTACGATGAAAGGGGAAGAAAAATAAATGAGATGGAGTGAATTATTACAAATTTGGAGAAACAACAAGGAAAGATGAAAATGGCGGGAGAACCTAGTTAACCTATGATTTCAACTTACCCTACTCCATCTCCTCCTACTGGACCTATCATCGACATTCTTGACACACCCCAACATCAAGAGCTCTATACCATACAAGAGATGGATGAGGAAAATGCTAAGCTTAAGGAAACTCATATAGATGTGCAAGTGAAGTATGAAGATAAAATTAGGGACACAATTTTGTTCTTAGTTGATAGAATAAATTGGCTCTTGTTCTATTTAGAGATGTCAAAACTAGTCAAAATTTGGAATAAGTTGAATAATAATGTGAGCACCCTGAGATTTTTTTTGGATAAATGGATTGGTAGAGAATGTGAAATCATAGCTTTGTGTCACTATTTTTGATAAGGTTGATGGTTATATTTAAAACACATATGATCAAGCTATTGATTTGATAGATTTTGATCACAAAAGGAAAATGCTGTAGAGAAGATTGAAGATATGCTTCTTTAGATATCTCAGTAGAAATTTTGTTTTCTTTCCTAGCCTTGGTAACATCAAAAGAAAGGAGGAATTGGGAAATGAATTGAAAGAAATTATGAATTCAAGGATGTATGATGTCATCAACGAAGAAAACAATATCTAGTTTGCAAGAATTGTGGAGGAAGTAGTAAATGTTAAGATATTCTTTGATTCTTTCCACCAAAACTTTGAAGAAGTGAGGAAGCTTGGAAAAGATTTTATGAATAGAGAGAAAGAAATTCTTAATTTCAACTGGCCAAATGATACAATTTTCAATAAGTGGATGGTAAAATATTCTTCACCTTCAAAACTCTTACAGATGGCATTCAAGGGTGAATCACTAGACAAATCTATAGCCATTGAGGAGAGAAAATTGATTGATAGGGTATACAAGCAAAAATTGAAGAGATAAAACGGGTGGTCCCACAATTAGAGAAAAAAAATGAAGAAAAATCATCAAAAGTTGTTGCAAAACAAGATAAAGATAAAACAAAAGAAGCCCCTGCCCCATCACAAAGCACTTGACGAATGACCGCTAAAGAAAAGTGGTTAGCATAAAAGAATAGTTTGCTATCAATATACCTGTATAACAACTTGAGAAACTAATTTGATGTCAAGTAAAATGTGACACTCATGTTTAACCCAACTTTTTGTGATGTAAAGTTGATGATTTTTTGTCTCTTTTGCAACAATTTTGTTAAAGGATAGCTGTCCTTTTCCCTATATTCTTGAAGCTTGTTGCAACTCATGTTATATAAATGAGTTTCCAAGGCTATAGGAAGGGTCTATATTTTTATTTTAAAGAATGAACATAGATTTTCATTTTTTGAGTTGGTCCAGAGCTGTATAATTGTAATTTTGTCTTAGAGAAGTCAATACTGAGTCTTTTTCTTTCAAGGATTAACACTAAATTGTATATTTTCAATGAAGACAATATAAAGAGAACCTGTAGTCTAATTACTCAATTTAGATATTGTCTCTTCTTATGTTGCTTTCAATTTGTTGGAACTTGATGATAATGTCTATTTAGTTTAGGTTGTAATTCATCTTGAATTATATCTCTATTCATATTTTACTAATAATATGATGGTTATGTAAGTGCTTAATATGAATATGAGAGGATTGAATGTTGTCTAAAGAAGTTTATTGTAAGAATGATATCTAGATTGAGTATTGATGTCCTTTCCACAAAGTAATAGGATAGATTTAGTCATTTTTGTGTCAAATTTATGTGAGAAATGGCTCAATAGATAAGACACTAGTAATTTTTAGGAACTGATAGATTCTAAGAGAGATTATATTGTAGAAATCAATCAATTAAAATTTCTTACATTTCACTATATGAATCTAATGCATGAGTCCATACTTCATACAAGGTTTTAGAGGTAATGAGAAATAGTCATCTCTCATTTACTTCTTAGTTTCTTTAATTAGAAGAAGATAAGGCATATTCATCTACTAAAATTGAATTTATAATGTAAAGTATTGACAATAAAGAGTCTTTAAATTCCTAGGTGTACCTGCTTGAATCTTGTAGAGTTCAAAGAGAAGAAGACTAGAGTGGCCTTATTAGTTGGTCCTTTTTATTTTCTTATGGGAAAATCCACCATGGTTTTGTATGGCTAACTCCTAGGTTCTCCTTTGCATTTTGAGAGGTAGTTAAAATCATTGTTAAATTAGAAGCCAATCAAATGGTGACTCTATTGGGGAGACACATGGTGTATATATGAGGATTTACATGTTATGTGTTAGAATGAATGTCTTTGTTGGTGTAATTAAGTATTTACTAATTACACTTTACTTAAGTTTACTTAGGTTAATACATTAGCATATTTTTGTCATGTAGACACCTAGGAGTTTGCATATTCATATGAGTTGTCATGTAGACAACACAATGGTTTGCACTCCAATTGAGCACATGTTTTCTACTACATCTCTTTATGAGATACACCTTTGCATTCTTATCCTCTCATTGCTTCACGTACATTCATGCAAAATGGAGGATAATCCACTCTTGGTGGACATGTGCTTAGTTGTTATGCTTATCTCTTTATTGACTACTAGTCATATCAATTGCCTTTATATACAAAGAACTTCTATAATGTATTCATCAAAATATCTAATATCCAATTATTTGATATCCAATTATCTGGTATCCATTCTCATTTGATCATCATTTGTCTCTCTTGTGCTATCTATTGAGCTTCTTGATCTTGGCATTGAATTATTGCCTTAGGAAAATACTCACATGGTATTAGAGCTATACCAAATTCTTATATGGTATCAGAGCCATAGGAGTTTCATTAGATAGCCATTGAAGATATTTTTTTGTAGGTCAAAATTGGAGCTTGTTGGTGCAAATCAGATACTGGTATCACATTCAGAAGGTCAAAAAACCCCCAAATTGACTTTTTTTGCCATCAAAATCATACATCTAAGGTGAAATCAAGAGCCACTTGATTTTTGGAGGTGCGAAAATGACAATTCAGGAAAAATAATTATAGAGGTGATTTTCAAATAGCGATATCTCCTTCATACAAACTCCTTTTTTTGAGCAATTTTTTGTTTTTCTTTTGGGGTAGAATTTTGTGATCTACACATTGGTGCAGGTTGTTTGTTGTGATCTCTATTCTTGAATTTTTCTAAAATTTTCCAATTCTAATTTTTACAACTTCAGAGGCTTCATTCAAGTTCATATGGACACATATTCAGGTGTTAGTTTTTTTGTTAGGTGCTATTTTTTTTGAATGTGCATGATTTTTTGTCTAATTTCCAAATATGGTATCAATTTGGAATAATTCTAAGTAGACATAGTACTTTCATAATTTGGTCATTTTTGGCCTATTTGGCACTTGTAATTAGATCCTTGAGAGATCTTATGTGTTATCTTGTTGAGTCATATGTAGCTTCATAATTTTAGTTGTAAATATCAAAAAATTGGAGTTCCACTTTGGCCCAAAATTGGCAAGTGGCTATTGTACCCACACTAGATATAAAGTGCCAAATCATCTTTTTTGGGGTGGGGATTCTTTGATTAAGTGAAAAGGGGGGGGGGGGGGGGGGAGGGGGGGGGGGTGGGGGGGGTGGTGTGTGTCTTGTGTGCTTGTGGCTCTCTTTTTCTCTTGTCTTTTAATTTTGCATCATGGGTTTACCTAAAAGTCCACTTTTAACTTCACACAATTATACTACATGGAAAGATATTGTGTATAGTAGAGTAATGGAAAAAGGTTTAAATCTATATGTCAATGTTACAATTTTAAAACCCACTAATACTAATGCACAAGTTGATTGGAAAATTAAAGACAACCAAGCTTTAGATATCATTAGGAGTTGTCTTCATAGAGATCTCTTCTTCCATATTTCTAGCTTTAAGGATGCCAAGGGTGCTTGGAACAAACTTGAAGGGTTGTATGGTAAGGTGGATGAGGAAAAGGGATTCCAAATTGAGGATGATCTACTTCTCTTGGATCCTAAGAATTTTGACACAATTCAAGACTATTTCAACAAAGTCAATGAGTTTAGAGCACTACTTAAGGATTGTGGTAATCTGATGAAGGATGATAGATTGATTCATCACATCTTGAAGAGGTTTCCTTTAGAGTATGCATCTTTTGTTTCGAGTTACAACACTCACAAGTTGACCATGGGAAGTGCCTTCACTAAGCCTTCATTTGATGCATTTTCATAAATGTTGATGTTGGAACAATCCAAGTTGAGAGATATTGGAATTCTCAAGTCATCAAAGTCTAAAGCATTGGTGGCTAGTAATGAGAACCAAAAAAATTAAGGCCGAAAAAGTTTCACCAACAATAAGAAAAAGTAGTGGAAGCCAAAATCACAATCAAAGACACAATAATCTTCCTCACAACAAGGAAATTCTTCTTCCATCAAGAAGGATAAACTATTTTGTGCATATTTCAAGAAACCAAATCATGATGAGCATCATTGCAAGACTAAAAGAATAGATGAGTTGGAAAACTTACTTAGGAAGAACAAAATCAATGTGCAAAATGCTTCCAAGGATTCAAATCCATCCACTTCAAAGGGAAAAGGGAAAGCATTTATCGCAAGTTCAAGTTCTTTAGGGGAATGGATTCTTGAATCGAGTGCCTCACATCATATGGGTTCTTCAAAATGACACTTTTCTTCATTGGAGCAATCTAAGGTACCTCACATCTTTGTAGGGAATGATACACAAGTGGAAGTTGAAGGAAAAGGAAAAGTTGAGATGGAAAATGGAGAGTTCAAAGATGTTCTCTATGTTCCTAACCTTAGCACTAATCTCCTTTCAATTTACCAAATCACTCACCATGGATGTGGAAATAAAGTTGAGTTCCTTCCTGATTCAATAATAGTGCAAAATCTTAAGGACGATTCATTGGTGGCAATGGGTAAAGTTAATCATGCCACAAGGCTTTATTCTTTCTCCCACTTTTTTCCTAAGTCTCCTTCACATGCCTTTTTGACACATTCACAACCACAAAGTAAATTATGGCATGAACAATATGGACATCTTTCCTTCTGCTATCTTCATTAGCTTGGATTTAAAAATATGGTCAAAGTTCTAGCTAAAATCAACTTTTCTAAGGGTGAATGTTCAACTTGTTCAATGGATATGCATCTAGAAGAGAAGTTTGACAAAGGGAAGTCTTGGAGAGCATTAGTTGTTCTTGAGTTGGTTCACATGGTTCTAGCTAGCCCTTTTTTAGTGACATCAATTAGCAAGGGTCGGTATGTCCTCACTTTCATTGATGGCTTTTCACACTACACATGGGTCTACTTTCTTGATCACAAGAATGAAGTTTTTGATATGTTTCTAGCCTTCAAGAGTCATGTTGAGAAGCGATCAAATAAAGTCATCAAGGTTCTTCATATGGACAATGAAAGTAGATATGTGAACTCAAGACTTAGAGACTTTTGTAAACTTGAGGGTATTGATCTTCATAATCCTATAGCATTTAGTCCACAAAAGATGAGTGTTGCAGCAATGAGGATTAGAACTCTTAAGTCAATGGCATGTTTCATGATTCAAGCCAAGTCTCTTGATCCATCACTTAAGGTAGAAGCTATAAGTAGTGCTAATCACATCCTTAATAGGCCTCCTCATAATGTCTTAGATGGAATGACTCCTTTTGAGGCATGGTGTGGAAGAAAACTAATTGTAAAACACTTTAGATTTTTTGGTTGTCCAACATGGGCACACATATCTTCAAGGGAATGCAAGGCACCACCACTGAGGCCTTGTATTTTCATTTAATATGAAGAAAGTGTTATGGCATATAGACTTATGGATCCTAAGACTCATGAGATATTCATAGAGAGGAATGTTCACTTTGAGAAAAGTTCACCTAGCTTATCTTGTAATCCTCTCCATACTTCATACATTATGGAAACTGATAGTGATTCAAAAGGCTCACTTATGGGGGATCCTTTTGCTAAATGCAGGACAAGGTCACAACATCAAAAAAATTCCACATGCATACATTGCTACAGTGATAGGTCCATGCAATTCAGTATAATTGGGTACACCTTGTCTTCTAGTTCTAGCATCAAGGGATGACTACTTTACAGATATTTTAGGTTTGTTCATGGAGTCCTACATAGTAGATTTGAGAGATTTTATTGATGATATTCATATTCTCTTTGATGAAGATGATCCTTCACCAATTGTTGTGAAGGGAAACTCAAACCCTTTTATCTATTCTCTACATGATCAGTCTTACAAGGTTGATATGATTGTGGATCCTTATGTACAATAGTTATAGGAGGTCTCTTAATCATTCAAGGAGACAGTTGGTTCTTTGGAATATGTTCTACATCCATCCTTGTTAGATCCAAACTTGTTCTTTTTAGTAGTGTTGGAAGGGGTGACAATGAGTATCAACACAAGGATAGTTGAATAGTTTTTAGAGACACCATTCATCTTAAACAGTCTTTCTGCACATTGGGGAAGCATCTCATATGTACCTATGGCATTGTTTCTTCCTAAGGGGAGGAATATTATTCAACAGTCATGGATTAACTTCTACATGCATCTTACTTTATTTTTCTTCTCTCTTTTTGGGTGAGGGTTTTTCCCATGAGGCTTTCTCTCTTTCTCCACTTTATGAGAGCTTGCATTCTTTTTTAAATTTTGTACATGGGTACCTAACATGGCCTAGTAGTTGAGACCCATATTGCATTATCATCCAACTTTTGTGAGCTTAAGTACATTCCCCTAAGTTGCACCTAGGGGGGGTGTTGGTGTAATTAAGCATTTACTAATTACATTTTACATAAATCTACTTAGGTTAATGCATTAGCATATTAGTTGTCATGTAGACACCTAGGAGTTTGCATATTCATATGAGTTGTTATGTAGACAACACAATAGTTTGCACTCCAATTGAGCACATGTTGTCTACTACATCTCTTTATGAGATACACCTTTGCATTCTTATCCTCTCATTTTTTCACGTACATTCATACACAATGGAGGATAATCTACTCTTAGTGGACATGTGCTTAGATGTTATGCTTATCTCTTTCCTGACTCCTAGTTATATCAATTGCCTTTATATACAAGGCACTTCTATAATGTATTCATCAAAATATCTAATATCCATTTATTTGATATCCAATTATCTAATATTCATTCTCATTTGATCATCATTTGTCTCTCTTGTGCTATCTATTGAGCTTCTTGATCTTGGCATTGAATTATTGCCTTAGGAAAATTCTTACATGGTCAAAGCTATACCAAATTCTTGCAGTCTTGTCCTTTTGACAGAGTATATTCATGAAAGTGGACACATTTTTTGGTCATATAATATCTTTTCCTTTTTAGATATTTTTATATTGAGATGTCACAATAGTAGAACCTATTTCCTAATTGGTTATTGTATTTTTTCCCACACATAAAAAACCTTCTAGTAGTATCATTAGAATCCTCAGACCATCAAGATTTTTCCACAAGTGGGTGGTGACTCAGTCAAAGGTATAGCAACTAGTATTGTTTTGAAGTTTTCAATTAGATGGCTAACAAAAGAAGAAACACAAGGGCGTACACCAAAGCTAATCCAAAAATTCACTTGTATATAGATTTTCCCCAAGCCAATAGGAAGAATTAGTCTAAGAAAAGGGGAGATACTATGATACTTGGAAACCCCAAGATAATGTACAAAGTCATTTTCAATATCAACCCATAACAGAGAAGGAGTCTTCCTCCTTGAATTTCAAAGTCAAAGAGTACAAGAATTTTACGTGATATTTTTACCACTTCTTTTCTTGAGGTAATACAATGTCGCAAAAAAAAAACCTTTGCTAGGGCAGATATGGGTTATTAGCCAAATGTGTTTGAGAAGGTGGATCAACATTGGAAGTATAAAAGTGCTTCAAGTAATAGGCAAGATATTAGTCATATTTCATTCATTGAGAGAAACCTCATTGATTTAGATGATCCTATAGGGCCAAACACAATTTCAGGGGATCAAGACGAGTTGTTGTTTGAGGTTGAAACCCTTAGGAAAAGGGTTGCAAAAGAAGATGCTAAATGCATACGTTTGGAAAAGGAAAAGGAAGAGATCACCATAAATTCCCTCTTAGAAAGGGAACATTTTCTCAGAAGAATGGAAGCCCTAAAAGAGAAAAATAGAAGGTTGGAAGAGAAATCTTCAACTCTACATTTAGACATCTTTGGGGATATGGAAGAGCTGAGGTCTAAGATTCAAGAAAAAAAATGTTCTCTCCGTGAAAAAGAAGGACATGTTACTTCCCAATTCCAACCTTACAAACCCTTTGAAAAGGACATGATAGATTTTGCTACTAAAAAGACTAATAAAGGAAAGCAAAAAGTTACTGGCATCAAAATTAATGAACTACCTTTTATGTCCAAGGATAGTACTGGTATGTCCAAGATTAACTTGGAATTGGAAAGAGCCAAAAAGGAAAGCGAGGACTTGGCTAAGGAGTTGGAGAAGGTTAAAAATGAAGCCCAAGCAACTAAAATAAAGAGAAAGATCCAAATTCTAAAATCTACTTCCGATTTACAAAACCATACAAAACCAAATTTCACAATGTATGCCCTCTGTCCATGTACATGGTCTAGTTATAGTAGCCAATAAATCTCCCAGTTAATTCCATTATTTTCTTCTATTACCAATAGTCCATTAATAAATCCACAGCAAGACAAAATTCTTGCATAGACTCAAGTTGTTGGTCCTAGATCCTCTAATACCTTAGGATTCTAAAGAAGACGTGTATACATGGAAAGTTATAAGAAAATATCCTTTGTAGGAATCCTTGCCTACTTGAATCCTATATCAAATGAGTTAAGGGACACAATGACAAAATTCCCTGGAAATAATGTTGTTAGTGGTGAAGAGTACCTTAGGAACTTCATTGACATGTAAAATGATTATGAGGTATAGCATGAAGATTTTGTTATGAAATTGTTTGTTCATTCACTTATTGAAGATGCTAGGGTTTGGTTTAGAAGACTTCCTGATGATAACATTAGTTCTTGGGATAATCTAGAAAAATGTTTCAAAGAATAGTATGGAGATAACACTAATGTCAGCTTTGTCCTGAATGAGTTCAACAACATTAAGAAAATTTAGAACAAGTCTACGTTAGATTTTAGAAAGACATGTACAAGCTATTCCAAGTCATGACGTTAGATGAGAATGTGTGTCTCACAACTTATTTTGATGCTTTTTATAGCAAGATGGCTTACATCTTAAGAGACAAGGATCCTAAAACATTGAGGGGTGCTTTCAAAATTGATGTTAACATTGACAACAATAGAAGGGCCTTAGGTAAACTAGGAAGAAGAGATGATCCTAAAATTTTTAAACCTAAGGGAAATGAGAAAGAAATAGATAAACTTGGTACTAATAAGAAACTAGAGGAAGACAAGATGGACAAGATATTGAATTTGTTGAAGAATATAAAGCCTCAGCTAAACAATGCAAATAAGTCTAGCACTAGCAATAAACCCTAGTTCAAAAACAATTTCAATAGGTAGAGTAGGCTATAAAATTACTAGTATAATACACAATGGAAGGATGAAGCCCATATATAACCTTGTTTAGAATGCAAACAAGAAGAATACACCAAATCCATTACATAGACACTCTATGAACATGGCATAAGAGGTTCCCTGGTGTATAGTAAGTCAAGCCCCCCATTCTCATGAATATAAGAGGTTCCCTTACATAGTCAAGTTCCATTACATAGACACTCTATGAACATGACATAAGAGGTTCCCTAGTGTATAGTAAGTCAAGCCCCTCATTCTCATGAATATTGTGTAGTAGCCTAGTCATTTTCTAAATCACAATAGACACAGCCTGAAGAGACAAAAGAGGAAAAGGGTCATGATGATGTTGCTTGAAAAATGACTACTTCTTGCTATAGTTTTAAAGAATCTGATGAGGAGGAACCTAATTGTGATATCAGTGACCAGAGAAATATGTATCAAACCTATCACCAAAAATTATTTTCTAAAGATGAGGAAGAACTTGATAGTAGGGCATGTAATATGATAGCTCAAGTTGAGCATATAAAGTTGAGGAAACCATTTAAGAAAGAGATTGATAAAATAATAGTTGAGATGATTTCTCAAGTTCACAACAATTATAATTTTAGGAACAAGATAGTGAATAGTACTAGTGGAAATGCTTCAAGCATATTTATTAAAGATATAACTCACAAGATGAAGGATGATACTAAAGAAAAAGATCAATATGTCACCAAAAATAAAGAGACTAAGGTTAAGAAATGGGAACCCAAAAGAAATGTACAGACCCAGATTATAGAACCTGTCAAGACTGATGTGGGAGAAAAGAAAGGGAAATATGATGATGTCAAGCCGATTGATAATAATGCTACCCAATGTAAAAATAAAAAAGGTACTTTAAGTGAATTTCATGTTTATAGTCCTATCGATGTGATATCCATGATGTCACAAATTACCATAAAAGTACCTTTATCTAATATGTTTAGAATTGAGGAACATAAGAGTAAGGCTTTAGCTTGGCTAAGGGGGATAGATAAAATTGATACTATAAAAAATGATCACTTACTAGGAAAAGGAGTAGAATCCCATATTCCCTCAATGTACCTTGATAGCTCAACAAAAACTTATATAGAGGACATTGATCCTTTCTTCCTCTGTCTCATCATAAATGGAAAAATTGTAAAAAACTACATGACAGACTTCAACACCTCAAATATTGTCATGCCTTTCAAGATTATGAAGTCTCTAGGTATAAAAGTAGACACAAAATAGGGGAGGTGTTGTGCCATGGATTCAAGAGAAGTCCTAGTTATAGGCACTATTAGTGCATTACCTTACAAGCTAGCTGCCTACTCTGATGCTGATCTAATAATGAGTGTTTTGGTAGTAGATATTCCTCCCCAATATGGCAACTTTTTATAAAGAAAATGGAGTGCAACCATGAGAGGGAGTCTACAGTGTGATTTTTCCTTTGCTACTTTTCACATTGGTAATAAAGCTATAAAGGTTAAGAGAGAGCCTAGAGTTATATAATTGAGGATAACATAGATAAGGATGCAACATTCTTTCTTGACACATACATAAATGCTTTTAGAGCTAAGACAATTGTCCTAGAAACTGAAAAAACAATCCTCTTGATTTCACAAGATGCAACTAAGAATGTCGATTCACCAGAGCTCTAGATAATGTATTTTGATGGAGTTAGTTCTAAGGAAGGATTTGGAGTTGGAGTAGTTTTCATTTCACCAGAGAAAAATACATTTAGGTACTCTTTCACACTCAATTTTACATACACCAACAATATAGAAGACTCTTGTGCTTGGTTTGAAAGTAGTTGTTAGCCATGGTATTAAGAAGTTCCATGTCATTGGTGAGTCAGAATGTATCTCAAATTAAGTAGGCTTATGCATCTCAGAACAAAAGATTTAAATAGTATAGGAATGTTTTTTGGGATGAAATTGAAGCCTTCTATGCATTTTCTATATCTTGGATGGATAGGAAAAACAATAAAATGGCCAATTTTCTTGCTAATGTAGCTATCAAGCCTGATGATGTGGCTTTTTCTGGAATCTCTAAAATGGAAGTGCAAAATTGGCCCTTAATTCTAGACAATATAGCGAATTGGAAAGTTTTTGAGGATGATAAGGATATCATAAAATTCCTTTTGAATGAGGGTAAATACCATGGACATGAGTTGCACTATATCACATTTGTTGAAAATCTAAATGGGAAGGACACCATTTTTGGTCAAGAGATCTTGCAATTAAAAATGAATAAAGTACCCAAAGGATTGGTAGTATTGGAAATTATTTTTAACAATCAATATATTGTTCAATTGGAAATCAAAGACAAAAAACTAGAAGAATTGGAAGAAATTAATCTTGGGACAAATGAATCTCCTAAAAAGGTGTACATAGGTAAAATTTTATCCCTTGCTATAAGAAAGTCCTTAGTAGATTTATTAAGAAAATTCTGGCATGTATTTGCATGGTCTTATGATGATCTGAAGGCATAAAGAGAAGACTTATTCAAACATATTATACCTTTGAAAGAAAATGTGAAACAATTTAGGCAGAAGAAGAGGCCAATTAATTGTACTTTAGCCCCCAAGATGCAAGAAGAACTAATGAAACTTAGAATATATGGGGGTATTATCAGGCCTATAAGGCATTCCACATGGGTCTCAAATTTGTTGCTAGTCAGAAAGAAAAATGGGGACATCATATTATGTATAGACTTTAGGAATTTGAATATTGCTTCCTTAAAAGACAATTATGGTTTATCAAACATGGAGGCAATGTTGCAGCAAGCAACTATTTTTGAATTGATGTCCATGATGGATGGTTACTTTGGTGACAACTAGGTGTTGGTTGATGAAGTTGAATAATATAATATTTCTTTCACAACCCCATGGTGAACCTATTTGTATGTTAGGATGCCTTTTTCTCTGATAAATGCAGAGGTTACTTTTCAAAGGGTCATGGATGTTGCTTTTGCAGAGTACATAGAAAAATTCATGGTGATTTATCAAGATGATTTAATACCTTATTCTAAGAAAGTAGAGGATCAGCAAACACTTAGAGAATATTTTCTTGAATGCCCTAGAATATAGAGGTTCCTTAAATTTGAGGAAATGTATGTTTGGAGTCACATAAGGAAAAATCCTTGGCCATATAGTTTCTAAGGAGGCAGTAAAAATTGATCCAAAAAATGTTGCAAATATTGATAAAGTTCCCAAACCTAAAAGTGTGAAAGGAATTCAATCCCTTTTCAGCCAAGTAAATTTTCTAAGGAGATTCATAACCAACTTTTCTGAAATCAACCGACCAATATCTAAGATGATCAAGAAAAGGGTTGTGATTAAGTGGGATGGAGAGTAAGATTCAATTAAAAATTCTCTTATGCTTAGAATGTCTAACTACACAAATCCTATGCATATATTCTCTTTTGCTTCCTTCCGCACTATTACAATGATTTTACTTCAAAAGAATGAAGAAGGTTTTGAGCAATCAATTGCCTTTTCAGAAAATCACTCCAACTTGCAGAACTTAAGTATGACATCAATGAGAAATATGCCTATGCTCTAGTAAAAGCAGTCAAAGCTCTTAGATGTTATTTGGTTAGTGCAATTGTCATAGCTTTTGTCCCAAGTGTTGTTGTAAAGGAAATTTTCTCTTAGTAGGAAGTTTCTGTAGAAGATGTAGATGGATAAATAGGATCCAAGAATTTAATACGGATGTCTAGATCACTAAACTAGTGAGAGGACATGGGTTAACTAAATTGATTGCACAATCTAATTTGGATGATAACCATATTAATCTTGCAGATGATGATCACCATCCTTATACTTGTGATATGGATTTCTGTAAGTGGTATGAAGATGTCATTTATTATTTGCAACATATGGATGCCCCACTAGGCCTAACTAATAATGAAAAGAGATATTTTAATTTGCATGAAATAATATATATCATCATTGATTGAAAATTATGGTGGAGAAATTTTGAAGGAGTACTGTTGAAATGTGTTAACCATGATGAGTCAATTAAGATACTTACTCAGTTATATTCAGGAGTCTATGGTGACCATTATATGGCTAAGACAACAACCCACAAGGTGATGAGAGAAGGATTTTTGTGGCAAAGTTTGTTTAAGGATGCTCATTGTTTAGTTAGAAAGTGTGATCCTTATCAAAGGTTTGCTGGCAAATTGAAATTTACTTGGAACACCCCATTAAAACTAGTGGAAGTTAAAGCACATTTTTAGTAGTGGGGAATGGATTTAATATGAGAGATAGCAAATAAGATTAGCACTAACTATTCATGGATCCTTGTAGCAACTAACTATTTCAAAAAATGGGTAGAAGCTATTCCCACTAGGAAAGCAACTAGCAAGGTTGTGAACAATTTCTTGTTGAATAATATAATCATTAGACTTAGATGCGTACAAAAAATTGTAATAGACAATTCCATGTGCTTTAGATCAAATGAATTCATACATTTCTATGAAAAATATGGCATCACTAGATCTACCTCATCTCCATATCATCCACAAGGAAATGGAAAAGTAGAATCCACGAATAAAAGCTTGTTAAAGATTATTAAAAGGACTCTAGATGACAACAAAAAGGCATGGGACATTAGGCTACCTTTAGTAATCTGGGATGACAGAGTAACAATAAAAAAAGCCATAGGTGTCTCACTGTTTGATTTGGTATATAAGATTCAGGCAAGAATGCCCCAAAATAATTTTACAGGCTTATACAGATTTTTCCAAAAGGTATGATGAGGATCTTGCCAATGATAAACAAGAGAGAATAGATGAGCTAGCTAGGCTGAATAAGAAGAGGAGACAAACATCTACCAAAAATGTGAAGCTATAGTTACAAATGAAACACTTGTTTGAAAAAAGGCAATGAACAAAAAGTTTGAGCCTGAAGACCTAGTGTTAATATGAAATGCAAGAACAAAAGATAAGGGGAAGCATGACAAGTTTGACCCTTATGGCTTGACCCTTATTTAATAGCCTCTAAGTGGGGAGAAAACTCATATGTTTTAAAAAATTTAACTGAAGATATCCTTGAACTGCCAGTTCATGGACAATTCTTAAAGAGGTACTTCTCCTTAAATACCTATATTTTCCATGAACATTAGTTAGGCTTGTAAATTTTTTTTTTATGTATGTATGTGTGTTTGTTTCTTTTTTGTTTTCACATTATTCTGTGTGTGTGTTGTCAAGTTTTGTGGTCCGCTCTAACCAAAAATTGTGACCCTTGTATGAATTTGCAATATTCATCATCCCTAGACAGAGCCACTATTAGCCCCTCTCTAAGTGCCTTTGTGATCAAAAGGTTTTTAAATTTTTTTGAATTGTAAGGGTCTTGTTATTTTCTTCTAGGGAAAGAATTCTTGAATAAGCCCTATTGTGTATTGATCCCTTAGTTAAGGTTTTACCTTACCTAAGTTTTAACTTTTGAAATTTGGGGTTATTTTCTTATATTGTTGGTTTTATTTTCCTCACAGTTACATTCTAGTTTGTCTAGCATTATTTAATTATATTTGGTTAACTAAAGGGACGAGCTATTTTGCAACTATCAGATTCATGCTAGATCTATGATTCTCAATTTGTCACTATGTAGAAGTGAAAGTTCTTTAAGTTCTATAACAAAGTGAGCTTGTGACACCTATCTAGTGGGACCGAGCAAATATAATAATTCTAACGATCGATCTCAACCCTCAGATGCTAAAAGAATCAACGGTCATAACTTTTTTTCTATGGAAACATGTGCTCGTTTTAACTATGATGACATAGTGAGAGTGTGACAAGTGGATGTGGTGGTTCCATTAACCTCTAAAGGGATTTTTATCATCATAGGATAGCTGTCACATTGTGGTTGGTTCACAGCTTAGGATAAGCACATTTTAAAATGTATTACTGATCATTGATCAAGATGAAGATCTACAGACGTTACATTATTGCTATGGAGAAGTGCTTAGGTTTTAAATAATGCGAGAATGTAAGGATTTTCCATGTGTTTTCAGTGGGTCCACATGAATTTAGTAAAGTTAATGTTTGAATATCAGCCATTGGATGCAAATCAAATCCATGGTGGTCACATAGTTGCCATTCAAAGTTGCAATATTTCTAACTATAGTGACATAGCAATGTGAAGACACATAGATAAGGTGGGACTAGAGGGTTCACAAGAATCAAAAGGAAAATAGTATCCTTAGGAGATAATAGGTGTCAAATTGTGGTTGACTTATAAGTTCAATGTAAGTAGTTATTGAAATATTGTTCCCAAGCGTTGATTAGATTGGAAATCAACAATCGTTGCTATGTTGTGATATGAAGTAATGAGGCTATTAATCATAGTAGCTATGTGACATGGTGATGGGTATCCTAGGTATGCCTTACCTTAAAGTCAAAACAACCTTTTTCTTAGCTATTGATCTTGAATAAATCAACAATTGTCGCTATGTCACTATAGAATGTTGCAAGGATTTTAAACATAGTGAAGTAGCGAGAAAGTGGAACGTCTTTGTGTGGGCCATACAAAGAAAGTGTAGATGTATTTTCTCACAACCATTAGATTAAAGGTAGATCTATGATAGTCATTATGTCCCTATTCAAAGTTGCAAGACGTCTCATGGAACTTCATTGCTAGTACAACGAGGATGCAAATAGGATAGATGATTTCCAATTGGCAAGACACAATTGGTTTTACTAACACATCAATTTACAAAAAATTTAGTTAGTAGTAAGATTCTATCATATGTAATACAGATCAATGACCAATTTTTAAACTCTTTTGCATTGCATGGACATCCAATTGTTGCAGACATTAATGGTGAATTAAACTCTCCTCGTGCGAATGAATTTAGAATAAAATGTACATGTCTTTTCCTTATTTTTCATAGTGCATGAACATTTGAGAATATTTAACAGAGCCATACTTTTAGTATTCTTCAATTGTGAATTGGTGTGATCAGAGCAAAGTTTGTTACAATTATAATCTACAAGGAGTGCTCGTAAGATTTTTACCCTTCTCAGTAAAAGCTATTATGTCATAGAATTATTAGAGTTTTTGAAAGATGCCTCCATGAAGGGATTTCTCATGAATGATAGAGTACCAACATAGGAACGTCCATGATGACTTCTTAGAGCAATTGTCCACCTCAACTAATGAAACTACAAAGGCCTGATAATGGATTCCAAAGGGCCTAGATTGAAAATAGATGAAGGCTTTAATGATAGAGGCAATTTATTGAGAGATGCAAAGAAATAAATTAGCAGCCTGAAACTATTTAAAAGATGGTTTTCATAGAGGAACCATGATATACCACTCAGTAACATCTGGGAATTTGATGTCGGGAAGCTTGTTGTGTCAAGAATGTTTATGGATGTCTACTTGTTGACCATGATGACCAAAAGCTATGACCCTGTATTGTGGGTGGTGAAGAACCATTCTTGATATAACCTATTTAAGGTTATAGATGAGGAAATTAGAGAAGTTTTTTTTATGCTGAACCCCAATACCTCTCTGTACGAGAAAAATGACTTTGATGATTTGCAAACGAGATATGATGTGAAAAGGATATATCTTCAAGGTAGGATGCTACAAGAGCATTTTGCTAAGGCAAGGAACTTGACATTGGTAACACTATCTATCCCAGAGCCTCTACTAAATAAATATTTCAACCCTAACTTTATATATTTTTCTTTGTAATATTTTTGGCATGGATGAGCAAGAACATGTCGCAGCACCCCTAGTGTTTATGATAGCTCAAATCCTATAGTATGGCATGAGCTCCATTTTCTTATTTTGCTTCCCATATGGCTAAATAATTGCATAACGGATTAATTGGTATAGGTATGGGGAAGGTTGATAAGCCCTTTGGTTGGTATTCGCTTCTTATGTACATGTGCTTGTATAAGGGTGTTTTATCTTTAAAAAGGATATGAAATTGGAGTCAGAAAGAGATGGTGAGAAGTTGCCAGCTCAAATATGGAGTGATGATAAGACTTGGGAGCTCATTGATGTCAATTTTGTTTGGTTCGACTGGTACTTTGCATCAAAGATGAGGGCATTGTTGGTAGGGTAACCCTCAAATCCCTGAACCCCTATTGGAGTTGATTAGGCCCAAGGAGCATGCTACAGGTTTGAAGGCGAGTCATAACGGGGGAGATATCATCCCATATTCTATGTCCACTATTTTTAGAGTATATAGATTCCAAGGAATTCCTAATTTTCTATCTTACCAAGTACCCTTAAAGGTAAGTGTTGCTGAATTTTTGTGGCAAGTTGGAGGGCCCAAAGAGAGAGAGCTAGTAGGAAGATCCATAGAGATAATATTTCCACAATTTATAGTCACTCACTATTTTGTGATAACAAAGGGAGGATGGAGACACTTTGGTAAGTTCCTAGATAAAAATCAGATGGCTTAATCACATCCTAGGTTTATAGACCTAAAAAGATTTTATGAAATGTTTAAAGAAAGGACTAAGCTAGAACTTATAACCATATTTTTTTACTATCATGAGGATATAATTAGGAAAAAAAAATTCTCTACAACAACAAGAAGTGAAAAAGGAAAAATGGAGAGATTTTAGTAAGGTTCTTGAGTTCATTAATGCTCTAGATAGTCAGTATGATATTTTAAGTGATATATCATTTTGGGGACACAAAATTAACAACTTGATGACACATTTTGCTAAGGTTATGCAAACATCAAATGATAAAAGAGAAATATCAATAAAAGCCTATCCAAACCAAGTAATGGAGGTGGAAAGAAGAATATCAAGTAGAGTTGTCTTTAATCCTGGACAATATACCCTATAGAGAAGAACTGGATATGTAATTGCCAGAAATGTTGAAACACATCCTATACTAGTATATCAAAGTAAATATTCAAAGATCTCACCTTTAGAACCAACAACTAAAAAAAATAAAAATTAGAAGTAGGATCCTCATCAAGAATGGAGGAGTACTCACCTTCCCAAATCCCATACATTTTGACAGTGAAGATACACTAAGGGAACAACTAAAACAAATGGGAGGCTAGGAGAAACATCAAAACTAGAAGAAGAAATTCCCTAGGAACCCCCAATGCCACTTTTAGACCTCAAGGTGGAGGATTATAAGGGGAGGGAGATGGATTCTATCATAGAACATGCTTGCAAAAAATTCATTTCTGATTTTAATTTTGTTAGATCTAGGGCATTTATGCAATTTTTATGGAGAACTAACATTTCCAATTTTGAGGCAAAGTGTAAGAAAATAAAGTCAAAGCGACCGGGCAGACAAGACTCTGAGATTGAGGAAGATGTTAAAAGTGTTTTGATGCAAGGTTTTGATTGAATGACCCCTAAAGGGGAAATACAACTACTCAAGGATGTTGGTGTTGTAGTACTACTTGAATGGGACATTGCTAATGCAATTATTTTTTATGGAAGTGGAAGGGAGAAGGATACTAAGTTTAAAACATAGGAGGAAGTTAAGGAAGCCCATAAGGGAGTGAAGTAAAGTACAAATCATATGGCCCTTGTAATATGGTCAATTTAGAAGAGGGATGAATCTAGACTCCAAGAAGTCTCAGACTCAAAGCATACAAAGAGTTTGGTAGTGTACAGAGTCTCTAATATAGATAGTGAAAAATCTGCTCTCATGAGTAAGGAAGTTGTTGATTTCAACCTAGATGTTGAAAGAAAGGATAAGAAAAAATTCATTAAGCTGAGCACTAGGTTTGAAAAGGTACTAGAAGCCTATGATGAAAGGGGAAGAAAAATAAATGAGATGGAGTAAATTATTAAAAATTTGGAGAAACAATAAGGAAAGAGGAAAATGGTACGAGAACTTAGTCAACCTATAATTGCAACTTCCCTTGCTCTATCTCCTCCTACTGGACCTATCATCGACATTCTTGACACACACCAACATCAAGAGCTCTACACTGCACAAGAGTTAGATAAGGAAAGGGCAAAGCTTAAGGCAACTCAAATAGATGCACAACTGAAGTATGAAGATAAAATTAGGGAAATAATTTCTCTTTTAGTTGATAGAATAAATTGGCCCTTTTTTATTTAGAGATGTCAAAATTAATGGACATTTTGAATAAGTTGAATAATAATGAAAGTACCATGAGATAAATTTTGGATAAATGGATTAGTAGAGAATGTGAAATAACATCTTTGTGTGTCATTGTTGTTGCTAAGGTTGATGATTATATTGAAAAGACATATTATCAAGCTACTGATTTGATAGATTTTGTTCACAAAAGGGAAATGTTGTAGAGAAGATTGAAGATATGCTTCTCTAAATATCTTAGTAGAATTTTTTATCTTTTTCCTCATGTTTTAAAAGGCCTTGGTAACATCTAAAGCAAGGAGGAATGGGAAATGAATTGAAAGAAATTACGAGTTCAAGGATGAATGTTGTCATCAACAAAGAAAATAATATCTTGCTTGCAAGAGCTATGGAGGAAGTATCAAATGTTAAGATATTCTTTGATCCTTTCTACCAAGACTTTGAAGAAGTAAAGAAGCTTAGAAGAGATGTTGTGATTAGAGAGAAAGAAATTCTTAATTTCAATTGGCCAGATGACACAATTTTCAATAAGTGGATGGCAAAATATTCTTCATCTTCAAAACTCTTACAGATGGCATCCAAGGGTGAATCACTAGATAAATCTACAACCACTAAGGAGAGAAAATTTATTGAGATGGGTATACAAGTAACAATTCAAGAGATAGATAGGGCGGTCCCACAATAAGTGCAAAAAGATGGAGACAAATCATCAAAAGTGTTGCAGAATAATATAAAGATAAAATATAAGAAGCTCATGCCCCATTATAGAGCACTTGATGAATAACCACTAAAGAAAAGTGGTTATCATAACATGATAGTTTTCTATCGATGTACCTACATAAGAACTTGAGAAACTACTTTGACGTCAAGTAAAAGGTGCCACTCATGTTTAACCAAAGGTTTTGTGATGTAAAGTTGACGTGTGTGCTAGAAAATGTGACCTATTGGGAGCACGAATCAACAAACAAAAATTAGCTAAAAAACCTCAAATATGCATCAAAGACTCAACAAAATGAAAAACTATTAACTAATTAATGCTTGCTTGAGTTTTGCAACTCTAAGTAGCCAAAAAAAATTTGCAAATGACAGATTGTCGGCAGAGACGATAGAATGTG
The DNA here is from genome assembly GCA_028749045.1 of Cupressus sempervirens. NCBI lineage: Eukaryota > Viridiplantae > Streptophyta > Pinopsida > Cupressales > Cupressaceae > Cupressus > Cupressus sempervirens. The sequence goes on from CM053789.1 coordinate 383,189,223, forward strand.
TAGATGACAAAATAGAAGGTCACTGAAAAAGCACAGACGACAGAATAGAAGGTGGCTGAAAAAGTGCAGATGATAAAATAGGTCACAAAAAGCACAGATAATAGTTTCAGAGGTGAAGACGACAGTTTACTAGGTGCAAACGACAGTTTATAAAAATGACTATTTTTTAGGCTGCCCATAACGCTGACAACAAAGTAATAATTGCAAAGATGACAGACTATAAGTCAGAGACGACAAAAATATGGAGATGATAGAATAGAATTTTTTGAAAAAAAATTAGAGAAAAATGCAGAGATGCCAATCAACGTAGATGCTGATTTGCATAGACGACAAAATACAGACGACACTACGTTCGACATAGACAAAAAAATAAGGTTTTGGTGATAGATTATTAATTTTTTTACAGATTTTTGGATGAATAATAGGGATGTGGGTCCCACCAGGCATGCCAAAATGTGTGCTAGAAAATGTGACCTGTTGAGAGCACAAATCAACAAACAAACATTAGCCAAAAAACCTCAAATATGCATCAAACTCAACAAAACAAAAGAGGATTAACTAACTAATGCTTGCTTGAGTTTTGCAACTCTAAGCAGCCAAAAAACTAAATCCTCCAGCCACCTCTATAGCTCAACAAAAGCACCCATGAGAGGCCTTGTTGGTGTGTTAGGATGGGGGGTATGTTTGGTGTGCTCTCCCAAACACAACAATGTAGTGAATCTCTAAAGTGGATGTGCAAATGTGATTAATGACGAAATATTAACCTAAGCTGCAATGAGATGAAGAATACCTCAAGAAATGACTATGGAGAAATTCATACTTGAATGCATTCAATGACAATGATATGAAATGCAATAAGGAGAAACTACACTAATATGCAAGTTAAACTAAGATGCAAATGAAATGGAGATGAGAAAATGCAAGCAAACTAGACTAATAATGCAAATGAGAAGCTAAACCAGCTACCAAATGGTTAGTATGCACTTAGAAATCACCATGAAAGCTACCATGAAAGCTACTATGAAAGCTCAAACTAGCATGCAAACTCAACTATAATGAAAGCTCAAATCTCAAACCAACATGGTAACAATGCAATAATGGGAGATGCAAATGCTTGAGACAAGGTCTCTATTTATAGGCTTGAGGGAGGGCTTGGTGAGGTGGCATCCATGTAGGTGCCACATAAGGTGACATGCAAGCCATGCAAGTAGTCAAAAATTCAAAGTTTGCTCACACATGTGTGAGCAAACTTGAGAAGTAGAGTGGGAGACAAGAGTGCAAAGGGGAGTGTGTAGGCATGCCATCTCACACATGTGTGAGCACACTCGTAGGCTAATGAGGGGGATTAAAAATGTGATTAGGCTGATTAAGTGGGATTAGAGAAGAAGTAGGCTTAAGAGGATGAAAATGATGGTTATAGGCTAGGCTCTAGGTTAGGTTTAAGATTAAATTAAATGAGATTTAATTTAATCATGGGTTTAGAGGAATTAATAAGATGTGGGGATTTAAATAAATAAAATTTATTTTAAAAGGGGATTATGGATAATCATATGTTAAATTAATTTAACATATTAAGGCTACAAGTATTTAAATTAAATTTCAATACTTAGGAGAATGAACTTAATTAATTAATTAATTTAATTAAATAAGTAGAAGAATATGAGTAATATAATTAATTAATTAATAATTAATTACAATTTCATAGGCAATATTATAAATTAATATAGTCTTTAGGACAATTTTAAGTGTCTACATGATGATATTTTGTCTCTTTTGTAATTTTTTTATTAAAGGACAATTGTCTTTTTCCTTATATGCCTGAAGCTTATTGTGACTCATGCTATATAAATGAGTTCCCAAGGCTATATAAAGGGTCCAAATTTTCAATTTAAAGAGGGAATGTAGATTTTCATTTTTTGAGTCAATCCAGAGCTGTATAATTGTAATTTTGTCTTAGAGAAGTCATTAATGGAAATATAAAGTTACATTGCTGAGTTAGTATTGAGTCTTTTTCTTTCAATGGTTGGTACTGAATTGTATATTTTCAATAAAGATAATACAAAGAGAACTTGCAGTCTGAATACTACATTTAGATCTTGTCTCTTCTTATGTTGCTTTCAATTTACTAGAACTTGATGACAATGTCTATTAAGTTAAGGTTATAATTTATCTTGAGTTATATCTCTATTCATATTTTTGTTGATAATCTAATGGTTATGTAAGTGTTTAATATTAACATGAGAGGATTGAATGTTGTCTAAAGAAGATTATTGTAAAAATGAGATCTAGATCAAGTATTGATGTCCTTTTCACAAAGTGATAGGATAGATATAGTCATTTTTGTGTCAAATTTCTATGCTAAATGGCCCAATAGATAAGGCACTAGTAATTTTTAGGAATTGATATATTTTGGGAGAGATTATATAGTAGAAATCAATCAATCAAAATTTCTTAATTTTCAGTATTATGAATCTAATGCATAATACCATACTTCATACAAGGTTTTAGTGGTAATGAGAAATAACCATCTCTCATTTACTTTCCAATTTCTTGAATTAGAAGAAGATAGCGAATATTCATCTACTAAAATGGAATTTATATTGTAAAGTGTTGACTATAAAGAGTCTTTAAATTCCTAGGTGCACCTGCTTGAGTTTGCAGAGTTCAAAGAGAAGAATACTAGAGTGGTCTAATTAGTTGGCCCTTTTGATCTATTTATGGGAAAACCCACCATGGTTTCTTTTGGCTAACTCCTAGGATCTCCTTTGCATTTTGAAAGGTTGTTAAAATCACTATTAAATCAGAAGCCAATAGACTCCTAACAAGGTCAATATCTTTCACAAGATACTTTTCATTAATGTATCATTTTTTGGGTACCATCCCCACTGGGGTTTTCCCTTGACCAGGGCTTTCCTAGTTAACAAATAATGGTGTTATGAGTTACATTGTGTTATTGATAATTTTTTGTTTTATTTTAATCACATGTTCATATTTTAAGATTGTAAAATATATCCATAGTTTGGCAAAAGTTTGTGAAATACTGGTTCACCCCCTCTTAGTATTTCCAATTTATAACACTTGTATGTACTCTTGTGCTTTTGTCACCAATAATTTATTTAAGGGAATAATTCTTTATCATATATTTTGTAAATATAGCTTCATTTCTTTGATTTTTAGCATTTTCTACACTTAGTGGAGGCTCAACTTCATGCTCAGGTTGTACTGTCTGGTGCTTGGGTAATCTAGTCTGTGACTCAGGTAATATTATTTGATGCTCGGTAGCTCTTGGTCATAACTTGGGTAGTGTTTCTGGTACATCTTCATACACATACACAAAATTAATTGTAATTTTTGGGTTGGTTCTTTCTTTTCAAATCATTCTTATCTTCAAACTTTTCAATCCTCACATTTGCAATTTCAACCATTTTGTTAGTAGCTTTATTCAAACATTTATAAGATTTTCTCTTAGATGAATAGCCAAGGAATATACCTTCATATCATTTTAAATAAAATTTACCATTACTTGCATCCTTGTGAATGTAACACCTACTTCTAAAGATTTTGAAATATTTTACATTAGGTGTATGACCATACTGAAGTTCATAAGGTCTCTTATTTTTTCCTATCATCAATTGATCTCAGTTGAGAATATAAACTATAATACTAATAGATACTCTCCAAGATATTTGTGCGACATCTTTTTCAATCATCGATGTCCTTTCACAATCCATAGTTAATCTATTTCTTCTCTCAACAATACTATTCTATTGTGGTGTCCTTGTTGCATATAATTATCTCTTAATACCACTCTTAGCACAAAATTTTGTGAATTCAATAGAGATAAACTCATCACCTCTTTTAGATCTTAAAATTTTAGTGATTTACCAATTTCTTTTTTGACCCTTTCTTTATACCATTTGAACATATCAAAAGCATGTGATTTCACCTTCATGAACACAATAGTCATCATTCTAGAATATTCATCAAAAAACAAGAAGAAATATTTGTCACCATAATAACTTTATGTACCAATAGGTCCACACAAGTCAACATGTACTAGGTCTAAAATATTATTAGAAGTGTGTGTCTTGCTTAATAAACTTTATTTTTTCATCTTAATAAGATAATATTCTTTACACATAGCATTCTCAAGTTTTTCAGATTCAATAAGCCTATAACTCTCTCTTTCTACTTACCTTCACCATGTTCTCAAATTTTATATGACTCAACCTTTTACACCACAACCATACATCCTCAAATTTAGCAAATAAAAATGTCTCAAAAATAGGAGCAAGATAAAATAATTTACCTTTTGTTTTCATCCAAATTCTAATCAGATTTCCTTCATCATCATAGATCTTTACTTTTCCCTCATCATCATAAATTCCAGTTTGTTAGCTGAATTCTTCAATCGAGCAATGCTCAAAAGATTATACTTTAGTCCTTTTACCCAGTAAAGATAATCACATCTCAAAATTAGTCATCCTTATCCTTTCAACAGACATGGAACATCATTACCTAGCTTAAATAGTTCAACCATCATCAATTTCTTCAAATTTGTCAAACTTAATTAAGTCACTAGTCATAAGATGCAAGCATCCACTATCTATAATCTATGAATCATTCTTGCTAACATGTGAAATAAGAGTAATTTTATTCTCATACCTTTCTCCATTGAGATATTCCTTGATAACAAAATATACCATCTCATCTCAACTAATTATATTCCTTCATCAGTACTAGACTCAGTGTGCTCTTCTTTAATAATGTAGCATGATTTCTTCCATTTTTCTTTGTAGTCCTTGTTCTTCCTATACTTGTAATATTTCTTGTCATTTATGTCACTCTTAATATTGTTAGGACATTTAGTATCAAAATATCTGACTTTATTGCACTTAAAACAAATCATGGGAAATTTACCTTTAAACTTACCTTTACCTCTTAATAACCTTCTAGCAAAAATGCTTCAAGTTCATCTAGATCATCCTCATATTCAAGATCACTTTATTCCTTAATTTTCTTTTCTTTCTTTGAACTTCCAATGGTTAGTGAAGACTTAAAATAATTTCCAAAGTGTAACCATACATTATCATAATTTCTCAATTCAAATGCAATCAACCAACCAACTAAATAGTCAAGTGTCAAAATATTACCAATCATAGCTCTCACTTCTTGAATTGTAGAAACTTTGATAGCATAAATAGGTAGAAGAGTTCTAAGAATTTTAATTATAACATAAATAATAAATAACCAATAACAAAAATAATAATAGATCACATGCAAACTACATGAAAATATAACCAATAACAGAAAAAATAATAGATCACACAAAAATTAACACAAGGCACCAAGATTTAACGTGGTTCACCCAATCCCTGGGCTATTTCCACCAAACAGAAAGTCCGATCTTATTACAATCCAGTCATTACAATCCGATTACAATTCGTAATTCCTTACAGCTCAATACCGTCGCAAGAACCAATTTCGCATCACAACATTATGAAAAATACCCAACCCTAAGCCCTTTTATACAAGTATTAAATCACTTTAGGGTTATAACATGTCGGCCATATGTCGACCATAATATGTCGGCTACCATGTTGGCCACTGCCCAAAAAAAATTTTCGAACCCCACTATTTATGAAGTATGTACAGTACTTTCCTAATCACTCACCACAATCTAACAATCTCCCACTTGGGGACTGATCAGGCTCCACACTAAACAACAATCTCCCACTTGGAGACTGATCCTGTAGCAATACCACTACCACATGGGGCTCCCACTGGATCAAACCATCCTGGACTCTACTGTTCTTTTATTCATGTTCAGTCTAAAAGACCAACCGAAGCTGAAGAGGAGTTCAGCTTCTCCCTTGTTACAACCTTTGTCAACATATCTGCTGGATTGTCATTGCTATGTATCTTCTCCATCTTTAACTATCCATCCTCCAAAACTGACCGAATGAAATGGTACCGCAACTGTATGTGTTTGGTCTTAGAATGCAAAGCTGAATTCTTAGCAAGATGAATGGCACTCTGACTATCTGTGAACAAATAATTATCCTTCTGAGGATGTCCCAATTCTTCCAAGAAGAACTAAAGCCATATCATCTCCTTGGCTGCCTCTGTAGCAGCAACATTCTCTACCTCTGTAGTGGAGAGAGCATTAATCTTCTGTAACCTAGAAACCCAGCTCACGGCTGCCCCACCAACAGTAAAGACATAACTTGTAGTACTCCACATGGTATCAATATCCCCAGCCAAATCTGAGTCAACATAGCCCTGTAAATTAGTAGTAGAGCCCCCAAAGTGTAAACACTTATTGGATGTTCCTCTCAAATATCTAGGGCCCATTTACCGTTGCACCAAAAGCCATGACTATTAGTGAACATGGAACACCACATAATTAACCACCTGTGGGCAGGGGAGCGCGTCGCATCACCCAAAAATCTCCCCCTCGACTCGTATACCAAGTGCTTACGCAGGTCGAGAAGGCACCAGGGAGATTTGAACCCATGACCAGGCCAAAACCAGGCTCTGATACCACTTGACAGCATTCCAATGCTCAAATCCTAGATGACTCATATACCTACTAACGACTCCCATTGCATGTGCAATATCTGGCCTAGTGCATACCATAGCATACATCAAACTTCCTACAGCTGAAGCATAGGGTACCTTGGACATCTTATCCTCCTCTTCCTGTGTCTTGGGACACATCTCCTTAGTCAATTTCAAATGACCAAGTAAAGGTGTGCTGACAGATTTAGCATTCTCCATATAGAAACGTTGCAATACCTTCTCAACATAATGAGCCTGAGATAGCGTCAAGGTTCTGTTCTTCCTATCTCTACAAATCTTCATACCAAGGATTTTTTTTGCTGCCCCCAAATCCTTCATAGCAAATGCATGTGCTAACTGGCGTTTTAGCCCCTTAATATGATGCATGTTAGACCCAGCTATAAGCATATCATCAACATATAGACATAAAATAATGTAGCTATCATCATCCAACCTCTTAAAATAAACACAATAATTTGAATGACACCTATTATATCCATGTTCATGCATAAAACTATCAAATTTTAGATACCATTGCCGAGGTGCTTGCTTCAAGCCATATAAACTTTTCTTCAATTTGCACACTAAGTTCTCCTTACCTTTGACCTCAAAACCCTGTGGCTGAGCCATATATATTTCTTCATCCAAATCACCATGAAGAAAGGTTGTTTTAACATCCATCTTCTCTAAATGAAAATCTTCAATAGCCACAAGACTTAAAACAGTATGAATAGAAGTCATTTTAACAACAGGAGAAAATATCTCATCAAAATCAATTCCCTTTTTCTGTGCAAATCCTTTTACAACTAACCTAGCCTTAAATCTTTTCTTACCTCCTTCCTCTTCTTTCAACCTGTAAACCCACTTATTCTGTAAAGCCTTTTTACCTACAGGAAACTTGCACAAATCCCATGTCTTATTTTTCAGCAAAGAGTCCATTTCATCTTTCATTGCAGACTCCCACTGAATCTTAGTATCCACCTGCATAGCTTCATCATAACTTTCAAGTTCACCAGCATCAGTAAGTAAAATAGAATACAAAGAGGGAGAAAACCTTTGTGGAGGTCTAATTTGCCTTGTTGACCGTCTAACATTTACTGGTGTGAGTGGTATTTGTTTTTGCAGTTGTTGCACATCATGAGGAATGGCTGGAACATTAGCTTTTGGAGTATCATCCAGCACTACATAATCATCTTCTTTCTTCTCATGTTGCTGCAATAGATCTTTGTACAACACTTTCTCATTGAATATGACATCTCAACTTCTAATAATTTTAAGATTTTCAAAATCCCAAAGCCTATAACCAAATTCATTAATGCCATATCCAACAAAGACACATTTCTTTGATTTAGCTTCTAGCTTGGTTCTATTTTCAGAGTCTATATGAGCAAAAGCTTCACAACCAAAGGTCTTGAGAAAAGAATAACTCACCTTCTTACCAGTCCATGCTTCCTCTGGAATACCACAGCTCAAAGGAGTAGAGGGACCTCTATTAATCAAATATACTGTAGTATTGACAGCCTCTGCCCACATGTATAAGGGCAACCTAGCATGCAACCTCATGCTCCTTGTGCGCTCCATTATAGTCGTGTTCATGCGTTCAGCCACTCCATTTTCCTATGGAGTCCTTGGAATAGTTTTTTGTCTATGAATACCATTAGTGGAGCAATAATCTTCAAATTCATGACTGCAATACTCACCACCATTATCAGATATGAGACATTTTAATTTCTTACCAGTCTCATTTTCAACCAAGCATTTCCATTTCTTAAAAGTTTGAAATACATTAGATTTTTGTCTAAGGAAATAAACCCATACTTTTCTAGTTGCATCATCAATAAATGTAACATAATAATGAGAGCCACCAAGGGAAGATACCTGAGCCTGTTCCCATACATCTGTATGCACAAGCTCTAATTTCTCCTTTTTGTTTTCCTTCCCTGTCTTTACAAAAATCACTCTCTTTTGGTTTCCATACACACAACTTTCACAGAAATCCACATTCACACATTTTAGACCTGGTAAAACTTTCCTTGAATGAAGTACTTTCATACCTTTCTCACTCATGTGCCCAAGTCTATTGTGCCACAACGTTGTATCAGAATCTACAACAGCTATTTGTTCTCCCTGCTCAACTGCAGTAATTATTCCTGAATATTCATTTTTCTCTGAAACAATCAAAGTAGAAGGAACAATATGACCTGTACAAAGATATAAGGTGCCTACTTTCACACCTTTTGCTACTACAAGGGAACCTTTTGAAACCTTCCAATTTTTATCATTAAAAGTAACTACACAACCCTCATCACCGAGTTGCCCTGCTGAAATTAAATTTCTACTTAGTTTTGGAACATGTCTTACCTCATGTAGTAGCCAATGATTCCCATTCTACAACTTAATCTTAATTTTTCCCTTTCCAACAATCTGACAGGGTTCATTATCCCCAAAATAAATAAGCCCAAAATCCCCTTGGACATAATCAATGAAATAACCGCTATGAGGTGTAGCATGAAATGAAGCACCAGAATCTAAAACCCATGAATCATCAACACTCTCTAAAGACAGAAGCAAAGCATCCTCTTCGGATTTTTTACTTACCACATTTGCCTCCTTGTCTCCATTTGATTTATTTCCTTCATTTTTCTTTCGATTCCAGCAATCTTTCTTTTTGTGCCCTGGTTTCCCACAGTACCAACAATCATTTGGTCCTCTCGATTGAGACCTCCTCCCCTTTGACTTTCCTCTTGATTTCCCACGATTTCCAGAGTTACTTCCTCTTTCAGTCGTTCTGCCCCTGCTTTGTGCATTTAAAGCACTTCCTGATGTAGATCCACCTGAGGATTTTCTACGAGTTTTCTCACATAAAATAACACTGATCACATCATCATATTTTAGGGTACTAGATCCAAGAACAGAATTACTCACCGCCATTACCAAGCCATTCCAGCTTTCAGGCAAAGAACACAAAATCAAGAGAGCCCTAATTTCTTCATCAAAATTGATACCCACAGAAGATAATTGACTAATAATAGTATTAAACTCATTTAAATGATCTGCAACAGATCCACCTTCTGCCATTTTCATATTAAATAAACGCTTCATGAGAAATACCTTATTTGAAGCGGAGCGCTTTTCATATAGTGTCGCTAGGGTTTTCATCAAATCTTCTGTTGTCTTTGCTTTTGTAATATTAAATGCCACCGATGGTGCCAAGTATAACCGAATGCTTCCGAGTGCCTTTCTGTCCAAAAGATCCCATTCAGCCTCTGACATAGTTTCCTGATTCTTGGCTTTTCCTTCCAATGGCTTCCATAAATCCTTCTGATATAAATAGTCTTCCATTTGCATCTTCCATAACTAGAAGTTCTGCCCATTCAACCTATCAACCCTCAACTTACCCTCATCTTCCATCACTCCCACTCAACTGTGAGACTCCCACTTAACCGTGAGACTTTCCTGCAGAGGATAACTGAAAGACAACCTTGCTCTGATACCACTTGTTAGGATAAACTACAGACAGAAATAAAAACTACATGCAAATATAACCAATAACAGAAAAACTAATAGATCACACAGAAATGAACACAAGGCACCAAGATTTAACGTGGTTCACCCAATCCCTGGGCTACGTCCACCAAACAGCAAGTCCGATCTTATTACAATCTAGTGATTACAATCTGTAATCCCTTATAGCTCAATACCGTCACAAGAACCAATTTCACATCACAACATTATGAAAAATACCCAACCCTAAGCCCTTTTATACAAGTATTAAACCGCTTTAGGGTTATAACATGTCAGCCATATGTCGGCCATAATATGTCAGCTACCATGTTAGCCACTGCCCAAAAAAATTTTTTGAACCCCACTATTTATGAAGTATGTACAGTACTTTCCTGATCAGTCACCACAATCTAACACGACATCGTCATGCACTCGGTAGAGGTAGGGGCTCAGTTCATACTAGTCATACAACATTGCCTGGAACTCGGTAACCATTGATGACTCGGTAGATATAGTGTCACTCGGTAGAAACTAACTTCTTAGATAACCTCCTAAGCTTGGTTATCACTGAGTGCTTCCTCACTCGGTCAAAACTGAGTGCTTCCTCACTCAGTTAACACTAAGTGCAACTTTACTCGGTTGACACTAAGTGCAACTTTACTCGGTTGACACTAGGTGCTACTTCACTTGGTTAAAATTGTGTCTTTGATGCTCGATTAGAACTGTGTCTTCAGTGCTCGGTTTGAACTGTGTCGCCATCATTTGGTCTACACTGTATTACTCAGTTTGAACTGTATTACTCGGTTAGAACTATATGATGAGTGTTGTCACTAATGGCAAATAAATTTATGCCAACAATCTCCCCCTTTGGAATTAGTGACAAAAACAATTATGTGCAAAAATAGACATACAGTTTTGAATTTTCAAAATTGATCTTTGCAAGTCTTATTACACATATCTTTCTTACATGTATCTCCCCCATACAATATGCACAGTATTTACAAGTCATTACATAATGATTTATCTCTTGGAGTGTGCTATCTCCCCCTTTTTGACAATAATGCCAAATTAAACAATATGTATTTACACAGAGAGTCCAAAACTATAGATAAACTCAGAATGTACCTTGAGAATAAGAGCCAATGTCTTATCCCAATTTTTTTGCAAAAGTTTGCTGGTGGAGAGTGCTATTTGAACTTCTGCAGAAAGTTCAATCATATGATCTGCAATTGAGAAGTTTTTGTCATGAATCAATGTTTTGGAATGGGCAATATGCTTCTGCATTGTGTTCATGACAGGAAGGATCATATTTTGGATGTCAATCAAAGTACACCTAATCCTTGCTTCCTCTCTCAACAATTCTGCCTGTTTCTTTGACAAAAATATTATTCTGAGATGATGGGATGAACTTGAACTATGGTCAAGCTACAAAATTTGTGCACTTACCTTCATATCCTCATCAATTTTATTCAACTTTTCTTTGATTTCCTTAGTATACTTGATAACATCACAAAGTTTGCCAAAAAGTGAAGTTACATTATTAAAAGAATGTTCAAAATTACTCAAAATTGTAGACAGTTCTACCTGTTTTAATGGAATATGCTGAGCAATGTGCTCAAGCACCTTATTGTCAAATTTCTTCTCTGCTTTTTCAATCAATTTTTCTTGGCCGGAGGTATCCTCATTGAATTTATATACAACCTCTTCTAACTGATTCAAAATGTGTTGAGTAGAATCTACTTCAACACCTATAACATAGCGCTTTCAATAATACTATATTCCTGGTCTCTCTCATGCCTCAGTTGTTTTTGTCTTGCCTTCTGATCTAATAGCTGACTGACCATTCTCATTTCATCAACTGATGCATTATCCAGATCTATCTTAGGAATGATAATGTCCTTATCCAAGTCTATTTCCTCATCCACTGCCTTGCTGGAAATCATGTATCTTTTTGTTCTTCCTGCAGTGTCTTCACCTTTTCCCTTTGAGACTGAAACAATAGTTGATGAGGCTGGACTGGCTGACAAAATTGGAATAGAACTAGCTAGAGGGAAACTGAGAGAAGTGCTAACAGTATCAAAAATTGATGTTCCTCCCAAGATTGATGTACAGGTTGGAATGGGAGAACTAAAAGATGCAAAAATTGGAGCAGATGAAGTTGTCAAAATTGAAGTACTAGTGGGTACACTTACTGAACACTCTGCAGTGGAAGTTGATATGCCTGATGAACTTACTACTGTAGCTGATGATGCCTCGGTCAATGAAGATGGCTGCAGCTCAGTTAATGAAGTGGTAGACACTTGCATAGATGGTGCCCGGAGCTGAGAGGAGACAGGTGAAGATTGGGCAATTGATGAAGCTGTTGTGCACACAATCTCACTAGTAGAGGCTATCTCCATAGTTGATGTAACTGCTTTAGGTGGAGAGTGAGGAAGAGATGCAATGATTTTGGCTGCACTTTTTACAAGATCATCTTCCTCCTTAGCTTGATCAGCTTCTTCTTCCTCATCTTCCTTGTCTTCTTCCTCTATTTCATCTTCCTTTAATACTTCCTCAACATTTATCATCATTGAGTGCAGATCCCCTAGAATATCTTCAATATCATCATCACTATTGTCATTGTCCTTGATTTCAACAATATCCTCACTGGGTTTATGTAGATGATAGATATGTTTCCACATTTTTTTTGCATCATTGACAACATGCTCAATGTCTTTGATAAGTATCAAACAAGTGTGAAATCTAATCATCATATTACCTTCATGATCTTTCAGTGATTTCTTCACTTCTATATCAGTGAGACTCGGTAGGAGATTTTTTAGGGTTTGTTCAAAGATATCTTCGACAGTTTTGGTTACAATTTCCCATCTTGGTTGCAACCTCTCCAGTAGTTCTTTAGGGATCTGAGAGGCAATCTCATATGGAGAGTATTTCCATCTTCCCATTTTATTTAATACCAACTCCTCAATTTGCATTTTCTCCTATTCTGTTCTTGTCTCAAACTTCAATGCTTTGAAGTTTGTGAAGCTAGTACCTTCTTCTAATTGCTTCAACCTTGCCTCAAATTTGAGTGGAGGCTTGACAAATACAGGTTCCTTCTTCCCCTGTCTTGTTCTTCTAGAGAAGACTGTAGTAGCTTGCATTTTAGGTTTGGTGATAATCACCTTACCTTTCTTCCGTTGAGGCTCCTCTTCTTTTTCTGACTTGTTTTCCTCTTCTTCTCCATCATCTTCTCCTTTCCCTTCAGTAATCATCAGAGGACCAAGTTCTATTTTTAGCTTTGCAATCTTCCTCTTTCCTTTGCTAATGACCTGAGGGATTTTGATTGAAAGCTCAATTCTGGCTTTAGCTTCATCATAAGTTCCAAAGACTGGTTGCTTTGGGTCTACTGGTTCATTCACTAGTGCTTCTATGATGTCTTTGGTTTCATCAATATTAACCTCATAAGGAAGAGGTTTCACCCATGCAACTCAGGGCCTAACTGCCTGTATGTATACATTGTCACAATCTACCATAAAGCATACATCTTCTTTATATTCCTCAACTAGTTTTGGTGGAATCCGAAACCTATTGTTCATTCATTCCTTAAAATCTTCAAAGTAATTATCCAAAAAACTATCAAAATTTTCACCTAACTCTGCAATAAACTCATTTATTTGATAGAGAATGGGAATATCTTTTCTCCATACTACTGATCCTTTTGATGGAAAAGACTTTTGAACATAGAAATATAGACTGATCAAAAGTGAACCGAATTTTCAGGAATTGATCTTTGAAGTCCTTATGCTTTCCATATTTTTATTAAATTGAGACAAAAGCAATTCAGACAGATCAAACTCAACATTCTTCTTTACTATCTTATATGCTAAATCTACTGCTTCGCAAGGTACACTGTTTGGACGACTGGAACTGTAAATTTTATGAGCAATGACATGAATACCAAATCTTAATTTAGCGTCAGTTACTGTACTGAGCTTAAGTCCTCTACCATCCCATTCTGCCTGGGTTAGCCTTTGCAATTCTTCCCGGCCTAGGGTTTTGGTAGTCTTAGCTTTGCTCAATATGGGAAGGCCAGTAATTTTGTTAATCATTTTCTTTGTGATAAGCACTGGTTGCTCTAACCACAATTGCCCATTGTGAACCCGGCTGAGTACATACCTAACCCATTTAATTTGAAAATTTCTTGGCAAATGTGAAATGTGGGTTAACCCTTTTGTTTCAAGATGTTTATGCTCGAGTTTCAAATTCTCATCTATGCTCATTTCACCTAGGGCATTATCAATTTCTATGTTTCCAAGCTCTTGAATGGAACATTTGAAATGAGAGCGAATGTCATTTATAAGGAGTACCTTTGGACGAATTCGAGACTGAGCACCGTTAGGGTCAAGTGATTCTGCAATTATTGGTGCCAATTTGAAGTTTGGTACCTTCCATTCCACACCTTTAACCAGCATTTTTGAGCCTCTTTTTGTCTTGGAGCTGCTACTTCTGGATGCCATTGCTGCTCAGTAGGTGAAGAGAAATTCTGAATAGATTCTTCGCTCTTTAAAAAAAAAAATCACTCAAAATTGCTTTAAGCTTGCTCTGGAATCACAGAAGATAACTTAGCTCAAAGTTTGTAGTGAAGAATGAGATCAAATTTTTCCCTATTTGACGAAACATTCGTCATAAATGCTTGGTACGATGGTAGATGAAATGACAAGTTGTCATCCACTTGCTCGGTAGATACTATCAACTTCAGCGATCAAAATAAAGTATTGATGTACCGACCTAACTCAGTAAGGTCATGAACCGACCTCGCTCGGTAGATACAACTCGGTGAGTGAAACTTTGTTGCACCCAACCGAACTTGGTTGAGTCTTGAACCGATTTGGGATCAAAGTGTATCTGCATACTAATCTGATCATTTTTCTTCCTTTGGAACTACTTAGGATGATTCTTGGAGGATGCAGTTCCATACTTTCTTTTATGAATATTAATTGGAAATGATGGAGTCACTCATTTCTTGAGTGACATTGCCATTGCTTGACTTGTCTTGTTTAGTAGATTTAGGAATCCATTGTTGCTTCATTTGCTTTCAGATGTTGTCTGCTTTGATTTTCTTTTCATCTTCAATTCTTTCTATATTCATACAATTTCTAGCTATATGACCAAGTTCTGTACATGTATAGCACCTTACAGTAGTGTCCTTCTTCCTTAGGTGATGTCTTGCACAATTTATGCCAGTATGTCCATATTCTCCACAATAGTGACATCTGCACCAGGTGTTGTAGTCCCATCCAAATATGGCTTTGACAAGTTGTTCAGTGGGATTAAATGATTTGGATCTGCATTGGAATGCCTTGTGATCATGTTTATTGCATTTGTGACAGTTGCCTTCATATTTTGGTTTTTCTTTGCACTCATTTGCTTTGTGACCATGCTGATTGCAATTGAAACATTTACCATTGAATTTTGCTTTTCCATTGCTCCAACATTTGTTTGATGTATGACCTAACTTTCCACAGTGATTGCAAGTAGGTTTTTGATTCTTTTGGGTACTTTGTTTTGAAGATTCACCTTCTTCATTGTATCCAAGACCAGCTTTACCTTTTTGTCTATGAAGATTCTGCTCATTTTGCAAATTCAATTGATTCATATCTGCTTGGGATTTCATCATTCTTTCATTGACTTGCCTTTTAGAGCTTAGGTCATTTCCCAAGTTTTCATTGATTTGTCTCTCAGTTCTCAGATCACTATGCAAACTTATATTGATTTGTCTCTCAGTGATTAAATCATTTCTCAAACTTTCATTCTCTGATCTTAGAATCATAATTTCTTCATTTGCATTAGATAGTTGTCCTATAAGATCTTCATGCTGAAGGGATAGATTATTCCTTACCTCTAAGTCTTCATTTGCTTTGTTTCTCTGTTCCAAAACTTCACATAACCTGATGGATTGGACTTCTTGTTCTCTTTTGAGCTTTCTTACCTCTTCTTGCAGAGATCCATTATTTTCTAGAAGTTCTTTGATTGCCTTGTCAACTTTATCAGAACTACTTGATGGTAACAAATCTTCAATCTTTTCTTCAACATAGTGATGGTCATTCATTTGTCTTGCAAGTTCCTTTCTTCTTTTTAGGGATTGAGAAAGATGCTCCTTTGCTTCTTTGAGTTGAACCATGGCCATTTCTAGATCTAGTTTTTCATTTTCAATCACTTTCTCCAATCTGAATATCTCCATGACTTAGATCTTTGCTCAAGCTGTCAAACTTTGTCCTGAGAACCAAAAATCTCTGATACCAATTGTTGGAAATATTCAAGATATAATAGGTTACTGAGAGGCGAGGGGTGAATCAGTAACAACAAAACTTTTTTTTTTTAGTCAACCATACACAACATTTACTTATCTATCCTGCTGCATAAAAATAGTTAAACATTAAAACCATATATGCATAGAGATTTGGTGACCCAGAAACCTTCCAAAGTAGAAAGTAAAACTGGGGTGGGGATGATACCCACAAAGCTTCGTTACTACAGTATGAAGTTGGCCGGTTAAGGCTTACAATGATCACTTCTGGTGATCTGCCCTGTTAGGAGCACAGAGGATTGCTAGATCCACCTTGTTAGAGGATTTACAAACATACTTTATAAGTATGCACTCTGTTAAGAGATTTGAATAAAGACGGTTAAGTCTACCCTATTAAAGGATTTACAAAAAATGATTCACCTGTTAGGATGAACCAATAGATCAACTTACAATTTGACTGAGTTCTTTATTGTAGATCACCTTCTGTGATTGATGAAATCATTTCTGCTCCTGGTAGACCTTGCTGAGTATTCTTTTCTACTGATGAATTTGTACTATCATTACTCCAGATATCTTGTATGTCTTCTTGAATATCTATATCCCTTGAATGTCTATAATACATTACATATATATACCATTCCAATAATTATTTATGCAAGGTCGGCCAAACACAAGTAAACAAAATATAACTGAGTCGGCCAAATGGTAAAATAAACTTGAGTTCTTCAGACAGACTTGATGACCTTCTGATAAGCGGCATCCACTACGTTACTCGGCATCATCATGCACTCGGTAGAGGTAGGGGCTCAGTTCATACTAGTCATACAACATTGCCTGGAACTCGGTAACCATTGGTGACTCGGTAGATATAGTGTCACTTGGTAGAAACTAACTTCTTCGATAGCCTCCTGAGCTCAGTTATCACTGAGTGCTTCCTCACTCGATCAACACTGAGTGCTTTCTCACTTGGTTAAAACTAAGTGCAACTTTACTTGGTTGACACTAAGTGCAACTTTACTCGGTTGACACTAAGTGAAACTTTACTCGGTTGACACTAGGTGCTACTTCACTCGGTCAAAACTGTGTCTTTGATGCTCAGTTAGAACTGTGTCTTCAGTGCTCGGTTTGAACTGTGTCACCATCATTTGGTCTACATTGTATTACTCGGTTTGAACTGTATTACTCAGTTAGAACTGTATGATGAGTGTTGTCACTAATGGAAAATAACTTTATGCCAACAGTACATAATGAAATGTAATCTCTCATAAAGTAGAGAAAGAGGGAAAACCTCATGGGTAAAACCCTCCCCCAAAAAGAGAGATGAAAATAGGATGCATAGATGGATGGAGTAATCAAGACCCCCCATTATGACGTACATCAAGTATATACAAAAGAGAAGTGGAAGGACAAAACCCCTTAAGAGGAAAAAGTCCCCCCCATAAAAGAGAAGAAGAAGGAGACAAGGTAACACCCTCCCTGCCCCTCCCCCCAAATGTAAGGTGTCGACTAGTGAAAAATGCTCCAATGTAGAAGTTGATCCATGACTATTGAATGATGTTCCTCCCCTTTAGAAGAAATAATGGAAGTGGTATTGGTGAGATGCTTCCCCTGTGTGTGGAAAGAATCTTGATGATGAAAGGTGTCTCTGAAACTTTGTTCAAGTGTCCTTATGTTGATGTCGATGGTAGCTCCTTCCAAAAACATTGAGAAGAAGTGCAGATATAGCAAGGATTGTTGTAGAACCTATTTTAAAGAACCAAAAGTCTTCTTAAAATGATAGAGAGACCTCTTGCAACTATTGTACATAAGGATCCACAGTCACATCAGATTGTAAATACTAATCATGTAGAGAATGGACATGAGGGTCAGAGTGAGCCCTCGCAACAACTATAGAAGGATTGTCCACATCGAAAAGAAGTAGTATATCATCAAAGAAGTCTCCCAAGTCTACTATGTGTGACTCCACGAACAAACCTTAAATGTCTACCAAGAAGTCATCGACTGATGCGAGAACTGGAAGAAAAAGTGTACTCTATTGTGTTGGATCAATTACTGTGGCAATGGATGAAGTATTTGCCCCAAAGAGAAGATGAATATCATCGAGAATGTCTCCCACATCTTCAATGTGAGACTCCACGAACAACACTGCAATGTCTAGAAGGAAGTCATCACATGAAGGTAAAGTAGGAAGACATGAAGGTTCCTACTGCACTGAATCTGAAGCATCTATGGCTAGAATAGGATCAGTAGGAGCAACATGAGCATCTAGAGGTGTGATCTTATCTAGAGAAGATGAAGCTACAACTGGAGGTCAAAGATCTTTTGAGAATGGAGGAATAGGTGGATCTCCATACGTCTCGCAAAGATGAATCCAATAAACATATGTATTAGATGACTTAATGTCCTCAAGTGAATCCATAACCTCCATATCCATAAATAGAAAGAGAGTACGCCAAATGACAAAAATTGTGTCCTCATCGTATGTAAGTTCTCTCACATATGGTAATGCATTGTGCTGACTAAGATATGGGATAACCCATTGACTCCATTCCTGATAGTTCTCTAGTGTTAAGATAATTAAATCTTACCCTTCCATGATGGACTAATCAATGCAACCCCCAAAGATGCAAGAAAAATGAAAGAACGCCACCTAATGTGAGATTCAGTGCTTGATAGGTGGTGTGTGTACAATAGGCCACTTGTAAAAATGTATAGGATGGACTTCTGATTTTGCTAGTTACAACTACCTTTTGAGGCCTAAATTTAGAACTAAGCACTATAGCTCAGATATACAACAATTCTCGAAAGTAATCAAAGCAATACAATGCAGAAAAGGACCTAATGTTGAAAGTGATATTTTTTTCCACACAACCCTATAATATGATTGCAAAACTAGAAAGTAGATGAAAAATAATGCACTTTCAAAAAAAAATGGAACCTAAAAAGGAGTCCAAATGAGCCCGTATGGAGTGTTTCAAGTTGCAAAATGTAGGATTGGACAAGTATAGTCACCAAACGATGCAATTTCTGACAAATTCGTAATCAAAACTAGAAAAAGATAGCACCAAGAAGAGTTCAAGAAATTCTACCCAAAATCAAAAAATTGTACCTAATTTGGAGTCTGGATGACTGAGTTATGGCCTCTCAAAGTTGAGCTACAAAATCAAAACTAAATCTAGAGAGGGGTCTAGGCAAAAAACTACGAGCTTAAATTTGATAGTCAAATGGCCATCACTGTAGTTCAAAAGTGCCAGGGAATGATGGTCAAATGACTATCAAATTTAACATCGTAAAATGATGATGTCAGCAAAAAAGGCCACATGGGTGACATGGTAGATGATTTCAGCATATAGTTGGCTAACTGGTCATGTCTTATGGTCCAATCAGTCCACATGGAAAAAAGGGTATCGTCCACGTGGCAAGCATACGATTGGTAAGGCTAACATGGTAGATCTTATGTGGCTGCTTAGCTGATGATGACGTGTTACTAAGTTGGATTGACACATGGTTGTTGTTGTCACCATTGTTGTTGTCATGGAAGCTCATAATAATACCACATGTCCATGCACAGAGGTGTCACGTGACGCGCATGGCTAGGAGACCTACAGCAATGCTGAAAAAATTTGTTCAACAGGAGTGGTGTGTAGTAGTCAAAAGTCTGAACACAGTGCCAGAACTAGATTTTTGTGGTGATGTTGGGAACAATGTTTACAGTGATTGGGATAGAAAACCTTTTACCAGAATGGGAAGTAAGGGTCGTTGGTGGGTATGGGTTTAGTCCCACATTCGTTGTGCAGGCTAAACCAAAATGTTTAAAAAATGATGCACACCAATAGTATATCAAACAGCAGCTGGGTGGTTGTAGTCACCAGAACTTGTGCTTATTGACCGATGGTTTGTTGCATAGTCTGATGCTAAAAAATGTAATGTGTAGGCCAGACTGTGATAAATTTGTATCTATAGAATGAAGGAATATTCTTGCGATAGAATAGAAAAAATTGCATAGGGCACAAGGCCGAGGTGTCACTGCATGATGCCTATACAAAAAAAATTCTCTACTAGGTCGGCTGGCCAATTTTTTTTTCAAAATTTCTATCCAAAAAAGTGCAGAGAATAATAAAATCATAGATCTGAAAAATAATTAATTAGATCTACAAATGACCATACCAGTATGGAAAATTGGGCCTTCAGGTGCCAATTTGCAGAAAAAAATTGCCTCATGATCGACTTTGGCATAAGATAGTTGAATTTATAGCCAATTTTCACCGAATCAACATTTTGGATGCTATGGCGAGGTCAAATATGGCTCTAGACACTCCCAATAACAATGATACTTTAGATTCAGGCTGAGGTGCTGAAGGAAGAAGATGGTCTCAGATGGCTATGTGAAGAGAGATTCTCCAAGAGCTTTGATACCATGTAAGAATTTGTCTTAGGGAAAATTCACCCAAGATTGAAGAACTCAAACACAAGCACAACTATAGACCAAAAAGAGTATGATCAATATATCATAGCATGTCCTGATACATCACTATGTGTTTAGATACACTAGGAGTGCCTGTATATAAAGGCCTCTAAGATGCATCTAGAATGTCTCTAGAAGGTGCCAGGAGATAAGCTTGACAACTAAGAACACATCCTCCATTGTGCATGAATATACATGCAACAATGAGAGGATAAGCATGACAAGGTGTCCCACATGTGGAGATGTTGTAGACACCATGTGCTCAAATTATGTGCTAACTCCTATGTTGTAGACACCATGTGCATAAATGAGGTGCGAACTCCTATGTTGTCAACATGACAACTCACAAGAGTGCACATACTCCTAGGTGACTAATAAATAAAAATTACAATAATGCATGAACCTAAGTAAACTTAAGTAAGTGTAAATAGTGAATAATTATTTACACCAACAACTTTATTACTCCTTGATCCTATCTAGAGAGTGGCCTAGTCCAAAGGACTTATAAACACCACTAATAAATGTTACCATATAGGATTTTGTAGACTTGTTAGGATCACTAGTCGGTTAACTTTTTTTTTGCTATAATGCCAAGAAATTAATAGCACAAATTGTTAGTTAGGTTTAGCACTACCTTGCTTATTCATATATCCTTTTTGCTCAGTCTCTTTTGGATCTCTAACCTATGATCTCTTTACTAGTTGACTCACTCCTTCACTCTTTAACTCTTTCTTGGGTCTTCTTTGGTTAGTTAACCTAGCTCTTCTTTCTTCTTCAACAAATTTTTACTTTGATCTCCTTTCTAAACATTTCATCAATATTCAACCATCAACAAAAAAACTTACTCAACTACTCCTTATATAGCAGTCTATGTTCTTCCATATTCTTCCAATTATTAGCGCTTAATCATAATCATGGATCTAAACTTCATTACATTTAGTCACTTAGAAAATAGAACTTTCATAGAACATTTTACTCATCCTTATCCTTCCTCGATTTCCATCTTTACATCTTCATTGCATTTTTCCAATAGTAGACCTTGTAACAAACTTTGACTTATGCCTTCGAATTTCTCAAACTTTCTTTATTTATACCAAAATTTGGCCTCAGATTCCAAGTTTATAAACTTGTTCTTCTTTTTATTACTCAATGAACATAACATTTCACTTGGGTAAAAAATCACTCGGTCAATACTGAACTTTTTCTTTTCTTAGTTAACTACTCGGTGAACACTATAGTCATTCAATGAAAATTGTCTTCCTTCTTTTATGTTCTCACTCGGTATAGCTTGTATAGATCATCAAATTAAAATATTATATGATTGTAAACCAATCAAACCAAAATTACATTATTATTATTATCCAACTCATTCAATTTCTCATTGAATACCATACTCATCAACTTTATCATCATACTTTCTTCAAATCCTCTTCATCAATCAAACGATATAACACTCTACTAAGTTAGCATAGTGTCTAATCAACTAATACTTGACATCAATGACAACATAACAACTGACATGACTCTTTTACATACATTCATGGCATTCTTAGTTACATCATCATTTGGGGGTAACAGGTTCTAATAGACAACGAGGTGGTCATAGGATTGTTGCCTCTTTTTATCAAGCAAATTAGGTTGGGTGAGTCTATCAACTCATTAATCATTATTAGATATTTCTCCTTGAAAAGAAATACATAAGGAAGGGAGTTCAACCTATTATCCCCTACTAATAAATTAATTATTAGTAATGCTATGAATGTATGTAAAATATTCATATCACTTATTACATTGTCATTGATGTCAAAGGTTTAGTTGGCTAGACACTATGCTAACTCAGTAGAGTGCTATATCATTATGATTGATGAAGAGGATTTGTTGAAGATAAAGTTGATAAGTATGGTACATAATAAGCACTTGAAGGAGTTGGATAGCGATAATATAATGATGGTTTGATTATTTTATAATCGTGTAACATTGTAATATATAACATTATAATATATTGAGCTATGCATGCTTAGCCAAGTGACAAGGTTAAAGAAGGAAGACTTATTCGCCAAGTGACTACATTATTTACCAAATAAATAGTAAAGAGGGAAATTTGGTATTGCTCAATAAATTCTAGTATTGACCAAGTACTATATTACTTGAGTGAAGTGATATGTTCACTGAGTAACAACTAGAAGAATAAGTAGAAAGAAATGGAATCTAAGGGTGAACTTTGATGGAAATATGGAATGTTCAAGATGGTCAAAGGCACAAATCAAATTTTTTTACTAGATCAATGTCTAGGAAAATTAAATAAGGATATGATGATGGAGATTAAAGAAATATAAAGAAGAGAATGAATTTCTATTTCCTATGTGGTTAAGTACATTGAATCTAAAATTGACGATTGTAATTAAGTAGTAATAGATGGAAAGGTTTGGAAGTACATAAATGACTATTTTTGTTCAAGATAGTTTTAGGTTTCTAGTTGGAAGTTGATTTGGTGATGTTGATCAAATGGTAAAGAGGATATCAAAATGTGAACTATTGAAGAAGGTGAAAGAAGATAGTTGACCCAGGTGAACTAAGCAATGTTGAGGAAGAAGAAAGAGAAGGTGTGAATTTTCTAATCAAGAGAACGAAGAAAGAGATCAGAAGATAGAAATGAGATAAAGATAAGAATATAAAGGAGATAAAAACAAGAAAGGTAGTGCTATACCTAAATAGATCATTTTTACATTGTTACTTTCTAATAATTGTACCATAAAATCTCATAGACCGAGTGAACCTAAAAAGTCTATAAAATCCTATATAGTAACATCGATTAGTGGTGTTTTTAAGTCCTTTTGAGAGGAGCACTCTTTAGAAAAGATCAAGAAGTAATAAGTTATAGATGATCTTTTGGTTAAATCATTTAACAAGGTTACATTAACAATGTGTTTTAACCTTTAACAAGGTTGGCTCCTAAAAAAGCTCACTTCAAAAGAGTGAATTTTTTTGGGTTGTCAGTCCCAGGTGGTTTTTCCCTTAATAGGATTTCCATTTTAAAATATTGGTGTTTATAAGTGTGTTAATGTTGTTATGTTGAAAGTTATATTACATGTCATTCTCATTTTAATGCAACTCGGTAACAACTAAGTTTGTGGTCAATAATAACTAAGTGTTATTATTGTTAGTCAGTTAAAACATAATAGTGAATGAATAGTTTTGAGTAAAGTGATTGAATGAGTTAATTGTGAAGTAGAATACATAAACCAAGTGAAATTTTATGATGTTTATGAATATTTTTTGGTACATTGGTATTAGAGCACAATGCTTGGAGGAAGATGTTTGAAGGAGCTTGAGCCAAAGATCAAATATGTATAAGAGAGAGGGGTACCACAATTGAACATAAAGAACTTCTCATCATGGAAAGAAATAATGGAGCTACATATATCAGAATTGGAGACAATGTCACACATTATTTGGAACATGAATATACTACCCCTACTAGTCCTCTAGCGATGGAGCAAATGAATGAGAATAGAAATCACAATAGCTTGATTATTGAGATTACTTCTACATGCAATGATGTCAAGTTTGATGATATCAAGAACTGGACTACTGCCAGATATATGTGGGATAAGATAAAACTTTTACATGGAGGAGATGATAATGTAAGGAGAGCCAAAGATATAATTATTAGAGGAAATTATGATGACATGAGAATGAAAGAAGGTGAGAATTCTTCTTAGTATGTAAATTGAACCAAAGAAGTTGTGAGTAAAATCAAAGTTGTTGGAGGATTTATTAGTGATTTTGAGATTGTAAATAATGTTCTTAGGAATCTTCTACCTATTATTGATATCAATTTTTTTTCTATTCAAGAAGTGAGAGCCATGTCTGATAATGTATTTACACTTGATAATTTAGTTGGTTAGCTGACTATATTTAAATTGAGTAATAATGAAAGTAGTATGGTTATAATTGGAAATGCTTTTAATACTTCACTAACCATTCAAAGTTCCAAGAAACAGAAGAAAAGTAAAGAAGAAAGTGAATCAAAATTTGAGGATGATCTGGATGAATTGGAAGAATTGCTTAAAAGAAGGTTGTCAAAAGGTAAAGGTAAATACAAAGGAAAATTACCCCTAATTTATTTCAAATGTAATGAGGTTGGTCACTTTGCTGCTAAATGTCCTAACATAAGTAAGAGTGATTGAAATGACAAGAAAGAATTCAAGTATAGAAAGAATAGAGATTACAAGAACAAAGGGAAGAAATCATGCTACATTGTTAAAGAAGAGAAAATCGAGTCCAATACTAATGATGAAAAGAAAATAGTTGAGATGTATATATTGCAATCAAAGAATATCCAAATAGAGAAAGGCATTAAAGTGAAAATTCCCTTATTTCATGTGTTAGCAAGAATGACTCATGGATTATTGATAATGGATGCTCACATCACTTGATTGGTGACCTAAGTGAGTTTGATAAATTTGAAGAAATTGATGATAGTTGAACTATTAAGCTAGGTAATGATGTTCCATGTCTAGTGAAAGGAAGAGGATTCGTAATGTTTAATGATAAGATCAAATGTGATGATATTGTATATTGGGTACAAGGAATAAAGTACAATATTTTGAGTGTTGTATAGTTAAATAGCTTAAGTCACAAGATGGAATTTCATAATAGAAAGGCCAAGATCTTTGATAATAAAGTTAATCTAATTGGAACAAAAATGAAAACAAGAGGTATCTTATTCTATCTTTATCTTTATGTTGATACATGCTTATTTGCTAAAGTTGAGGATGTATAGTTATAGCATAAGAGGTTGTTTCATGTAAACTTTGAGAACATGGTAAATGTTAGTTAAAAAAGAGAGTAAGAGGCTTACAAAATCTACAAAAACTAGAGAATTCTATGTGTAAAGAATGTTAGCTTGGTAAAATGATAAAGTCTAGTTTTTCACGAAAGACACACACTTCAAATAATACCCTAAATCTGGTGTATACTTCTTTTTGTGGTCTGATTATTGTTGAAAGTTATTATAGTGGCAAGTATTTCATATTTTTTATTGATGAATATTCAAGAATGATGACTGTTATGTTCATGAAGGTGAAATCACATGCTTTTGATATGTTCAAATGGTATGAGGATAGAGTTGAAAAAGAAATTAGCAAAGCTTTGAGATCTAATAGAGGTGGTGAATTTATGTTTGTTGAATTCACTAACTTTTGTGTTGAGAATGGTACAAAGAGATAGTTGTCTGCATTGAGGACACCACAACAAAATGGGATTGCTGAAAGGAGAAATAGATCAATTATGGATTGTGCAAGAACATTGATCATTGAAAAGGAGTTTTCTCAAATATTATGGAGAGAAGAAATTAGCATTATTGTTTATGCTCTCAAAAAATTTAATTAAAGAAAAGAGCACACAAGTTATCCTATGAACTATGGTATGGTCATCATTGAATGTAATTAATTTCAAAAATCTTTGGAAGTAGGTGTTATATTCACAAGGATGCAAGGAATGGTAAATTTTATTTTAAAGGAGATGAAGATATATTCCTTGGTCATTCATCCAAGAAAAAATCTTATAGTTGTTTGAATAGAGATACTAACAATATAATTGAAAGTGCAAATGTTAGATTTGATGAGTTTGCAGAGAAGAATGACACGGAAAGAAAAAGTGAACTAGAAGATTACAACAAGCTCATGTATGTGTATGAAGAGGCAATTGATTGCTCAAGTTACACTAGAGAAACATCGAGCACTAGACAATAACACTTGAGTTACAAAATTCTTTAGCCAAGCATCAGATAGTACAACCCAAGTAGGAAGTTGAACTCCCACCGAGTGGAGAAATTACTGAAAATCAAATAACTAAACCTATATTGGCCTAATATGTGAGAAATAATCATTCTCCTAAATAAATTATTAGAGATAGAAGTTCTAGAGTACAAACAAGAAGTAAGATAAGAGACAACACTTGTTTGATTGCTGATTTTGAACCAAGAATAGTTAATTTTGCATTGGATAATAAGGATTTGACAAATGCTATAAATGAAGAGATTGAGAACATCAATACTTGGACATTAGTATTGAGACTTGCTAACAAGAATATGATAGGAACCAAATGAATTTTCATGAACAAGCTAAATGAAAATGGAGAAGTGGTCAGAAACAAGGCAAGACTAGTTTGCAAGGGTTGTAAACAAGAAGAAGGAATAGATTATGGATAGACTTTTGCACCTATTGAAAGAATGGAGAGAGTAAGAATATTTTTGGCTTATGCTACCTACAAGAAATTCAAAATTAATCAAATGGATGTTAAATTTGCTTTTTTGAATGGAATACTTGAAGAGGAGGTATATATTGAACAACCTAAAGGAATCATTGAACCTAAAAATAAGAACATGGTTTGCAAGATGAAAAAGGCATTGTATGGATTATAACAAGTACTGAGAGCATGGTATGAAAGGTTACATTCATATTTGATTAAGATTAGATTTGCAAGAACAAGTGAGAATAATAAATTTGTATGTGAAAAATGAATATGAAGAAATTATATAAATTTAAAAAATATTTGTTGATGACATAATATTTGGAGAAAATGATATGTTAATAAGACATTTGTTGATCAAATGAGTATAAAATTTGAAAGGTCAATGTTTGGTAAGATCAAAATTTTCATTGGATTACAAGTCTATCAAACAAGGAAAGGAATATATCTAACTCAATCTAAATATGTGAAAGAAATCTTGAAGACATTTTAGATGGATGAGTCTAATCTAGTTGGTACAACTATGGTGATTGGAATAAAATTATCAATAGAAGACACTACTAGAGAGGTAAATCAAACATAATAAAGATCTATGCTTGGTAAGTTATAGTATGTTGTGCATAGTAGACCATATATTTCACTTGTTGTTGGAATTGTTGCAAGGTTTTCATATAATCCAAAGGAGACACAGGTGACTTTTGTGAAAAAGATATTCATATATCTCAAAGGAACTAAAGATTATGGCTTATGTAACAAAAAAGATGATAAATTTAATCTTAAAGTATACATACATGTTGATTGGGCTGCACCAAGTGGTGGAGCTTTCATTTTAGTAGAAAAATTTATTACATTCACAAGCAAGAAACAAAGTTGTATTTCACAGTCTACTGTTGAAGTTGAATATATTGTTGAAGTACTTAATTATTAAAATATTGTATGGATTAAGCAACTATTGGAAGATATGCAAGAAGAGGCAACTGATCTTGTTAATATTTATTGTGATAACACTAGTGCAATAAATATTTCAAAAAATTTAGTGATTCATACAAAAATAAAGAACATATCAATAAATTATCATTATTTGAGGGAGAAAGTACAAGAAAAACAAGTGAGGCTTGAACATGTGAAGGCTAAAGAGCAATTTGCTAACATATTTACTAAGTCATTGCCTAAGGATGCTTTTGAGTATCTAAGAGGTAAATTGGGGGTCTTGCCTCTATCCAAAATTCACTAAGTTAAGATGCATGTTGCATCTATTCATTGATGAATTGCAGTATATTTGTGGAGTTGATGCAAGAGTTCACACTTTAGGAACATTTTTGATGTTATCAAGATGACTATCATGAAACTGATGAAATTTGTACATGCATGGTACAAGGATAAATTCTAGGTTTTATAAGTTTCATATTGAAATTTACAATGACCTTTGGCATTATTTTCAAAGTGGGAGAAGTATATAAAAAAGTGGAGATTTTCAGAAAAGTATATGAAAGGGACACAATATCTATAAGTTTAAGAAAAAGGGGGAGAAGTATAAGAAGATTATCAAATGATGGAGTATACCCAAAGGAGGAAAGACCCAAAGGAGGAGATAACTTGTAAAGGAAGAAATGTTGGTGAAGATTTTTTTTGCCAAAGGTACATACCGAGTTATAGAGAACTTGCTAAAAAAGAAGTCAAAGAGTTGAAAAGTTGTGTTGTTGACAATGCATACATTTGATTATCTTATGTAACGTGTTTCTATCAATGCCAAAGGATGAGATTGTTAGCCCCAATTGGTAAT
Source organism: Cupressus sempervirens (assembly GCA_028749045.1). Taxonomy (NCBI): domain Eukaryota; kingdom Viridiplantae; phylum Streptophyta; class Pinopsida; order Cupressales; family Cupressaceae; genus Cupressus; species Cupressus sempervirens. The sequence continues at coordinate 383,218,080 of CM053789.1, forward strand.
GCTATGAATGTATGTAAAATAGTTATATCAATTGTTATGTTGTCATTGATGTCAAAGACTTAGTTGGCTAGACATTATGCTAACTCAGTAGAGTGTTGGATCATTATGATTGATAACAAATTTGATTGATAAAGAGGATTTGAAGAAATTATTTTGAAGACAAAGTTGATAAGTATGGTATACAATAAGCACTTGAAGGATTTGGATAGTAATAATATAATGATGGTTTGATTATTTTATAATCATGTAATATTGTAATATGTTGAGCTATGCATACTTAACTAAGTGACAAGGTTAAAGAAGGAAGATTGTATTCACTTAGTGACTACAATATTCACTGAGAAAATGGAAAAGCAAGAGGGAAATTCAGCATTCTCGAGTGAGTCTAGTATTAACTAAGTACTATATTACCTGAGTTCGAGATGGTCAAAGGTACAAGTCAAAGTTTTTTACAAGATCAATGACTAGGAAAATTAAATAAGGATATGATAATGGAGATTAAAGAAAGATAAGGAAGAGCATGAAGCTCTATGAAATGTTATATTTTCTATGTGGTTAAGTACATTGAATTTTAAAAAGATGATTGTGATTAAGCAACAATAGATGGAAGGATTTGGAAGCACATAAATGATTATTTAGGGAGATGTTCAAGAAAGTTTTAGGCTATTGTTGGAAGTTGGTTTGGTGATGTTGATCAAATGATAAAGATGAGATCAAAAGTGAGAACTATTAAAAAAGGTTAAAGAAGATAGTTGACCTAGGTGAACCTGGCAGAGTCAAGGAAGAAGAAAGAGGTGTAAATCAACTAATCAACAGAACAAAGAAAGAGATTAGAAGATAAATATTAGACATAGACAAGAATAGAAAGGATATTTGAACAAGCAAGGTGGTGCTATACTTAAAAATATCAAATTTACACTAATACTTTCTAATCATCCTAGTTGAAAATATCATAGACTGAGTGGACCTAACAAGTATGTGAAATCCTATATGGTAAAATCGACTAGTGGTGTTTGTAATTGAGTAGGCTACTCTTTAGACAATATCAAGGAGTGATAAGGTCTAGATGATCTTTGGTTAAATCCTCTAACAAGGTCACATTAACAATTTTTTGTAACCTTTAACAAGGTTGGTTCCTAACAAAACTCACTTCAGAAGAGTCCAATTTTTGGGTTGTTCGTCCTAGGTATTTTTTCCCTTAGTAGGTTTTCCACGTTGAAATATTGGTATTAATGTTGTTATGTTGCAAGTTATGTTAAATGTTATTTTCATTTTAGTACAACTAAGTTTTTGGTTGATAATAACTAAGTTTTATTACTATTAGTCGGTTGAAATAGAATAGTGAATGAACACTTTTGATTAAAGTGATTGAATAAGTTAATTGTGAAGTAGAATGAATACACCAAGTGAAAGTTTATGAAGTTTATGAATGTTTTTTGGTACTGAAGTTGTTTAAAGGAACTATGTATAGCTAATTCATCCTCCTTCTTAGTTATCTAATACAACCTTCATTGGTAGGACTGCTTTGGTATCATAGACTAGGGAATATGTAGTTGTTCTTATAGATGTATGGCACACCCAAAGAACAAGGTTGATTTGTAAATTTCAATTACATCCAAAATAATTGAAAACCTTTTTGAGAATTTTAAGGAGGGTTTTTGGGTTACCTCAGCTTTATTTTTACCTTGTGGAGATTATGGGATGGAAAATTGATGGTGAATATAAAGGTAGGAGCACAAATCTTCCATATTGAGATTTTCAACATTGCCTTTGTATTATATGAAGATGGTGTCTTGGATACCAAATGAAAAATAATGTGGTAAAGGATAAGTTTAGATATTTGAACTACCATGGCATTGACAAGTGGAACTAATTCAATCCACTTGGTAAAATAATGCTATGGTATCTACTTGTTTCCTTTTGAAGATAAAGTTGCAATCACCCTAACTAGGTCAAAACTCCAAGATGCAAATGGTCATGGTGGTGCAATGGGTTGTAGATGTTGTGTTAGAGAATACATCAAATTTTTATGTTGTTTACAAGCTAAACACTTTTCTTTTATAAACTCATAGGGATCATGCTCCAATGTAGGTTAATAATACCTAGCTCTTCACATTTTATTAGCAAGTACTATATCACTTGTGTGGGAACCACAATTTCTGACATGTACCTCTCTTAGAGCCACTATAGTTGTATTTGAGTCTAAACACCTAGAAATTTTATCATCATAAACTCAACAATATAGGGTGTTGGTTATAATAGTGTAGCAAGATGATTTGCAAATAAGGTTCTAGTGTTGGGTTCAAGTGAGCTGAAAGGATATGACACCATCTTTTAGGTAAGAATGAATCTCATGGTACTATGGGAATTAGGGACCAATGATAATGCATACCATTATTGACTCATTATTCTTGTATGTGGGCATAGGTAGTTGTTCCATATTGTGAAGCTTTGTGGGGAATGCCTAGGAGTGAGTTGATAGTAGTCATAGCATTTGCAGCCTTGTTTTAAAGTCGTAACACTTGCATGAATTGGATCTTGATGAAGTGAGCTCCTTTATTTTATCCACCATTTCCTTATATGGAAGAAAATTATTTTCTTTTGTTTGATATTCATTTGAGACTTGCTTAATGATCAGTTGTAAATCACTAATGACCTGTAGCTCTATGATATTCCATTCTATTGCTTATTTGGGTCCTATGATGAAAGCCTTGTACTCTAATATATTATTAATGTATTGGAATATTAACTTAAAGGATTTGGGGATTGAATCACCTTGAGAGGTAGCTAACAATATCCCTTCTTTAGAACCATGAGATGTTCAAGACCCATTAAAGTAGAGTTTCCATGGAGATTTTTCCTCTATCATACAAAGATATTCTGTTAGCATGAATGCTTATGATATTCCTATGGGGGATTATTCTAGTATTTCTAGAGTAGTTGAGAGACTGTTAGCATGACTATGTGTAGTATTCATGACTATTTTTTTCATTGATTTCAACATACAATGAAAATTGTTAGAGTAGCAAATAGAGAATGAGATCGTATGGATCGAGTATTGACGATGAGGTCACGCACAGTTGAGGATATGTTATATCGTGTATCTAGATGACATGGACAAGTGCACATGTAGGGAGTCAAAAACATGTGAAAGTTATTTATGATTATAGAAGATAGTGTCTAGACAGAGTACCAAAGAAGTGGTTTCTATGTTTGGATTGTATCTTCTAACAGAGATAGAATCTTAATGAGCATAGTTAGATAGTGATAGTAGATAACTTGATGATGATGTCAACAAGTGTATGAAGTCTGAGGTCACACATATGAAAATTTGTAAAGACTATGAGCCGACAATATTTTATAATTCTAAAAAGATGTAGTGAATAGTATTATCTTAAATGAGGTCATATTGTAATTAATTGGGAAATCCTCAAGGCTGACTCAATGAATAATAATGAGGAAATAGTACAAAAGAAAGTTATTTTCCTTGTGATGATGCATGGTATGTGATTGTGTATGCAATAAGAGAATAAGATTGTTAAATGCGAGTAAGCAATCAAAGGGATCATTGTGATGCAAAGTTGAAGATCTGGTATTGAGATCTAAGAAGTATTTGGTACGGTATTGGCGTAGTAAGAGGATAGAGAAAGAGTTTGAGTTCCTGAGATCAGCTGCATTTCTATTATTTTAAAAGGAGTAATATAGAGGCTAGTTGGATAGAGAGTCTGGTGGTCTTTCCCTTGAAGCTATTTCGATAGTGGGTCCTTTTGCCTTCTACAGCTCCTAAGAGGGTTGGAATCTCCTAACAATGATTCAAAGTATCCTAACAAGGACTAATATGTAGTGAATGTATTTCATTGGATCCTAATAGAGTCCATCCTCTTACAAGGAAATTATATATTAGTAAATCATGTTGTGCTTACCATCCCCACCAGGGTTTTCCCTCTAATCAAGGGTTTCCCTAATTAACATATCTAGTGTTATTGTGTATGTGTATCTTGTTATGGTTGTTGTCTAAATTGATCACATGTTTAAGGTTTAATAAGGTTGATAAAAGTTGTATCAATGACGGGTTAATTCAAAAAAGAAAGTTGTAAGTCTGATGGAGTTAACTACAACAACTGGAAAGAGAAGATGAAGACACATATGCTATGCATGGGTCTAGGATATTGGTTGATGACAAAGAATGAGAAGGCTATTGGGGAAGAAAGAAAACTTGAAGATTGTAGTGAAGTTGAAAGAGATCTATTCATGTGTAGCATGCTTGCAAGAGAAGCACTTTTATCATCTCTTCCTAAAAATTAATACACTCAGCTAAAATCCTTAGTAACATCTCATAAAATTTTGATAGTTTGGAATCTACTTTTGAAAGTGATAAGCATGCTAAGTGAATCATATTGCAAAATTGGATATGTTTATTTCAAGAGGCTAAAATGATAGAAGATGAATCTATAAGAAGTTATATTGGTAGAATATCATAAATTTTGTTGGAATCAAGTCTTGTAATAGAACTAAAGATGAAGATAAGATCATATGGAATATCTTGAAAACTTTGACACCACCATTCAAGAAAATAACGTAGATGATTGAGAAAGTGACACCTTATACTAAGAAAGTCTCTAGAGAGACTCTTCTTGGAAGATGGAAGTAGTAGAAGTAAGCTTAAAATAGTCTGGAGATTTTCCTAGAGTGGAAATTGCTTTTAGTGTATTAAGTGTTCATTCTTCCTTGTCTAAGTGCAAGCACTAGTGGAGATTATGCTAGTAGTAGCAGATCCAGATCTAAGGAAGACAAAAAGATTGAAGAAGGAATTACCCTACTTGTGAGGATAGAACTAGATGGTAAGAAAATCTTTAAATGTTGGACTTGTGATGAATTTGGTCATTATGCTTCTAAATGTACTAAAAGAGTGAAAAATTACAAAAAGAATTTTATGTCTAGAAGGCCTAGAGAATATTTATATGCAAATGACGATGATGAGTCTGATGAGAGAGTTTAGAGTAAAAGTGACGATGAGTTAGGGTTTGTATCTATAAAAGAAGATAAAATTGATTAGAGTATGTTAATACAAAAGAGTATATTGTAGACATTTAAGCAAAGACTTTTCTTAAGAATACATTTGAGTATTTGAGAGGTATGCTTCGGGTTATGCCCCTGCCCACTTCATAGTAGATGATGAAGAGATTGCATTAGTCCAATGGTATAGAGCACTATTATTTATTTGGAATAGATGTTGATGCTTCCTTTATAGGGGAGTATTTGTGATTGAGAAGAGTCATGAATGACTCTTGGTAGTTAGTATTGAACAATCTCTTTGGACACTTAAGCTGGTTGAAGACTTTGAGTAGCTAATTGACATAATGATGTCTTTTTCATTGATATCGATGGGGGAGAAGTGAATGCATTTGAGAGAATCTCTTGTGATTAGGGGAGAGTTATGAATAAAAGATAGATTTGATGTCAACAAGAAGAAGATAAGAATGGGGGAGCAACAATTGTTCCTAAGAGATTCAAATTTGATTGATGAAGAGGATTTGATTAAATGAGAGCTACAACAACAGAGTTGAATCTAGTATTCTTGGAACTTATATGTTTTTCATCTCTATTGCCATCAATTCCAAATAGGGAGATTTTTAGCATGAATACTGATGATATTCCTATGGGAGAGTATGCTTTGCATTGATGGAGGAATTGAGAGACTGTTAGCATGATTGTGTGTTGTATTCATGACTATGTTTGTCAATGATGTCAACATACTATGAAGATTGTTAGAGTAGTAAATAGAGATTGAGATTGTACGGATCAAGTATTTATGATGAGGTCACAGGTAGTTGAGGATATTTTCTACATTGTGTCTGGATGACATGGACAAGTGTGCATACAAGAAGTCAAAGAAATTTGAAAGCTATTTATGATTTACAAAAGACAGTGTGCAGATAGAGTACTTGAGAAGTGGTTACTAGTGTTTGGATTGTATCTCCTAAAAAGGATATAATCTTGATGTGTGTAGTTAGACAATGATAGTAGACACCCTAATGATGATGTCAGCAAGTGCACAAAGTCTGAGGTCACATGTATGAAAAGTTGTGAAGACTATGAGCGTACAATATTTTGTAAGTGTGAAAAGATGTAATGAATTGTATTATCTTAAATAAGGTCCTATTGTAATTGATTGGGAAAGTCCCAATGTTGAATCAATGAATTATTGTGAGGAAATGGTATAAAGGAAACTTATTTTCCTTGTGATGATGTATGGTATGTGATTTTATATGCGATAAGAGAAGAAGATTAGTAAATGCAAGTAAGCAATCAAAGGGATCATTGTGATGTGAAGTTAAATATTTGGTATTGAGATCTAAGAGGTATTTGGTGTGGTATTGGCACAATAAGAGGATAGATCGAGAGTTTGAGTTGCTAAGATTAGTTGCATTTCTATTATTTCGAAAGGAATAATACAAAGGCCATTTGGACAGAGAGTTCGGTGGTCATTCCCCTGAAGCTATTTGAACAATGGGTCCTTCTTTCTACAACTCCTAATAGTGATTCAAAGTGTCCTAACAGGGATTGATATGTACTAAATGTATTTCATTAGCTCCTAATAGAATCCATCCTCTTACAAGGAACTTATATATTAGTACATAATTTTGTGGGTACCATCTCCAATGGGGTTTTCCCTCTTATCATGGGTTTCCCTAGTTAACATGTCTGGTGTTATTGTGTATGTGTATCTTCATATGGTTGTTGTCTATATTGATCACATGTTTAAGGTTTAATAAGGTTGTTAAAAGTTGTATTAATCTGATAACTGATTCACACCCCCCCCCCCCCCCGGTTATCTTGGTGACTTTACTTTCTAACATACTCATCAAGATATTCTATGACCAATGGATAGGCATATCTTAGGGTACATCAACCAACTAATCCACTATGACTTGTGCTTTTACTACTTTTTGGTTTGCATACTAGATATCAAATTTGTTGAGAAGCATGACCCATTTTGCTAGGCGACCTGTAAGAGTTGTCTATGAGAGTATGTATTTTAGTCGGTTAATATGGGAGATAAGATTTATGGTGCGGCTAAGCACATAATGTCAAAGTTTTTTAGTGGAAAAACCACTACCAAGCATGATTTTTCAATTAGAGTATAGTTGATCTCATAACTGACAAGGGTACAAGTGATGTAGTAATTTGTTATTTCCTCTCTATCATCATCTAATCAAGTTGAGAGTGCTCCTAGTGCCATTAGGGTAGTTGATATGCATAACATTAAGGGTCTTCCTACCACAGGTGGCTAAAATAGGTAGAGTGGCTAGGTACTACTTGATCTTCTCAAAATTGCATTGATATATAGTATCCCTTTTAAAATATTGATGTTTCTTCAAGAGATGTGTGAAGGGTTGGCACTTGTCTACAAGTTGTGAAATGAATCTTCTAACTAACTAAAACTCACCCTAGAGGCTATAGAGCTATCTCAATGTTTAAGGAGGAGGCATATCCATGATAGATTTGACCTTTTTAGGGTTAATCTCTATACCTCTTTGTGATATTATGAATCCAAAAGCTTACCCAATGTGATACCAAAGAAACACTTCTTTGGGTTGAACATGAGGTGATATTTTGTGATGTAGTCAAAAATTTCCTCCAAGCCTTGAAGATGATCCAAACCATCCATTGACTTTTCCAAGATATTGTCTACACAATTGTCAAGAGTTTTGTGGATTAGGTGATGGAAGATAATGGTTATTGGTCTTTGATATGTTGCCTTGACATTCTTTAATTCAAAAGGAATCATGTTGTAGTAGAAGGTACCCCATGGGGTTGTTAATGTTGTCTTATACCTATCTTCTTCTTCTATGAAGATTTAATTGTGTCTTGAAAATCCATCGATGAGAGACAACATCTCATGTCCATCTATGAGGTCCAAAATCATGTCTATATTTGGTAATGAAAAGTCATCCTTAGGACAAGCTTTGTTGAGGTCTTTAAAATATGTGCATATCTTGATAGCACTTGGTGCCTTGGTAATGGACACCATGTTCGAGATCCACTCTACATAATCAATAGGTTTGATGACTTTCACTATGAGAAGTTTCTCTAGTTCTACCATTACTAGTAAGGCAATCTTGGGATGCATCTTTCTCATTTTTTATTTGGTTGGTTTTGCTTTTGGATCTATTGTCATATTATGTAAAACTAGTGATGGGTCTAATATTGGCATGTAATTATATGGTCATGTGAATCTACCAATTTTTTCTTGGTGTAATTCAATAAGAGCATCCTCTTGTGGCTCTAGTAAGGATGATGAGATGTAAGTGAATCTGGCAATTTATCTTATGCCAATGTTGACTTGCTTTGTTTCTTTGATCGATATGGATGATGTCTTTGGTTTGTAACCCTATAGGGGAAGGAATAAATTGCAATCCCAAAGCACCTCCAAGAGGTTTTCACCTTTAAATATTTCCTTTATTTTATCTTCTTTTTTTACTAGGTCTGATGGCACCTCAAAGGAGTTTTCATCTGGAGATTCTTTTGTTTTATTTTTATGATTTTTACTTTTGTTTTTATTTTCAGTTTTGCGACTGGATATTTCTTCCTCTTCAAAGTATCCCTTTGAGTCTAACTTGTAAACATAGGTAGATGGTGGTTTTGCATTTTTATGTGATATTTCGGCTCCCATGAATCTCATAAACACATCCTCACTATGAAACTTGTCAATGTGTAGTATGCTTGGTTAGCCCTAATTTATGAGTTCAAGATAGATAAGTGGGAGGTCAATGAGGTTGATAGCTACCTCATGGAGTACATAGGTTTTTAGAAAAATGTCATCATTAGGGATATCATCATAGGTTCTCTTTTCAACCTCTTTAAGGATGTCTTTGACCTCAATGAGTTCATTTTGGATGTTTAGGAAGGTGTGGCCATTCTCATGAGTCTCATAGGTATGGGGAGTCCAATGCCAAGGCCTTTTGACTTTTTTCCAATATATGCCTCCATAGGTTTTTTTATTCATGTTTCTTTTTGGCCTAGGCAACTTCTTTGAAAACCCCATTTCTCTATATCAAGTCAATGTGAGTTGGGGTATTTGTCTTTAAAATAGTTAACTAAGCCTTTATCTTTAGGAGGTGGTTCTTTGTAGAATCAGGTGTTGATGTTTGAGGTCATCTTCTTTCCATTCAAGATTCCTTTGGAGACATGTGGATGAACCAACCTACTTAAGATGAGGTATTGTATCTAGCGTTGGTCCTTTGTATGATGGACACCCTTGTGTATGTGGATCAAGGGGAAAGACCCCAACTGCAAATTCCTATGATAGGCTATAATCACCACAACCTTGGTGGTTGATCTTAATAGTAGATAGTGTGGAGGTGAGGATGGTGTGTGGATCATGACAATTGTCACAAGAGCCAGTGATAGAAGTGTTGATCTCAATCTTGGGAAAATGATTATTGTTATGGTATGTTTCTTCCAATGCATGATAGTATGTGAAAGGTTTGTGATCAACATGAATAGTTATCTCAGTGCCCTGATGTAGAAATTTAATGCATTGATGATATGTAAATGTAACAACATTTATTAAATGAATCCAAGGTTGACTAAGGAGGATATTATATGGGAGGTTAAGATCAACTATTTGGTAGAATGTTTCTTTAGTGACTGGGCTAACTCTAATAGGAAAAAAAAATGCCTTTTGACATTATTTCTAGGTTATTATATGCATTGATTTTGATGACTTCATCGATAATATCTGCTCAATGTATCCTACCTGTTTAGTTAATTTAAAAATAAATAAGTTCAGGGGTGACCCAATATCTATCATGAATCATTTGACAACAAAGTTGGAGACCATGATAGCAATGCAGGATTGAAAGATGTAGTCTAGTTCAACTTCAAGGATGTTAAAGATTTTAAAAGACAGGGAACATGATGCAGATAAGTATCCTACAATTTTTACGAATTTGGTTGCATTGATATCCATGGGGACAAAAGATTCATGCAGAGTGTTGTTGAGGATTTCTTGGTGGAGTAGGATAGTGCAGAGGAGATCCAAGGTGGAGACTATGGCTAGTGTATTCCAAGGTGTTCTAGGATGTTATATTTTTCTCCTTAGGGAGTAGTTACGAGTGGACCTACAATAGATACCCATTCACTATTCTATTGCCTATAGCTAGCCATAAAATAGTGCCATTTTTTTCTAGCATGTAGAGTTGTAATAACACATTGAATTTCCATGACCTTCACATGTATGACATTGACATAGGGATCATCTTGGGATATATACCCAATAAAATGGTCATAGTTGATGTAGGATGTGGTGTAACCCTTTTTGTCATGGAAGTCACCTTTTTTGTGTTTGCTGTTGTTATTATTATTGTTTGTAGTGTCGTTGCTAGAGTTGTTTGAACTCTAGGCGGGTACCTTGCTCGAGTTGTTAAATGGTGAGAAATATTTTGATAGATTTATAATCTTGCATTTGGTGAATCTTGTGTATTTTCCCCCACTATAATTTCCTTGCAAGCTATAAGATCATGTACATAACCTTTTAGCTTCATACACTTGACTTGGTATGTCCCTTGACTCGATAATGGGTGCATAACTCATTCTCTTTATACCAGGTGATTTTAGGTTGACTTTTGACAAGTGGTATTATTTGTGGGAAGAACACAAGGTTGTCTTTCACCATTTTTTCAAAGATAAAATCTAAAATCTCTCCAAGGGGAGTAAAACCCATCTAAGGTCATTCTAAATGCATGGCTTCTATCAAGTTGTGACATATATGGTATCCATTTATTTTAATGGTGCTCATTGGTGAAATATTGGTTTATATTGTTGATATGCCTCTTATTGGTATGGCTATTGTTGATATGATTATCGTTGATAGAATGTTTGTTGTTGATATGACAGTGATCATTGTTGATGGGGTATTTTTTGTTGCTATGGTGTTTGTTAGAAATGCTATTAGTAACTAGGGTTTTGTGGATTTTGTATCATGCCTACCACATGGACATGCTTTGTTTTAGTAGCACCATCAATCATGACATTTTTTATTTTGTTTTTGTTTTTGTTTTTGTTCTAGTGTTGTGACTTATCATTGGAGTGACCCTGCACTTGTGTAGTTTAATTACTCTGTCTTCAATGAGTCCTCCCTCTAGGTCCTGTTAGAATATATAGTCCACTAATATAAGTTGTGGGGGGGGAGTGAGTCAGTTGTCCAACTATTACCACAATTATCAACCTTAAACAAACTTAACCATATGAGTAATATAAATTGAAATCACAACAAGATACTCGTACACAATAACACTCGATATGTTAAGTATGGAAACCCTTGATAAGAGGGAAAACCTCAATGGGGATGGTACCCACAAGATGATGTACTAATATAAATATTCCTTATTAGAGGATGGACCATGTTAGGAGTCTATGAATACATTCAGTACATATGAGTCCCTATTAGGAGATTCCAACCCTGTTAGGAGATTACGACCCTGTTAGGATTTGTGGAAGACAACTAGACCCATTGCCCAAACAACTTCAAGGGCAAGACCAATGAACCTACTGTCTAGATGATCTTTGTATCATTCCGTCTAGAATAATAGAGATGAAATGTACTTCCATCCTTATCCTCTGTCATGTCAACCAAACCTCTGCTCCTTCTGATCTTTTAACCAAATCACAACACTCACATCCAATAATCCCTTGGGTCGCTTACACGCATTCAGTAAGCACTCTGCTCCTTTTTGCACTTCGCACTTCAATAGATTTTCCACACATATATCCACTTTACAAACAAGGAAAATATCTTTCCTTTATACCATATCATCATAATAATTTCTTGAGTTGGCCTTAAGGCTTTCGTAATTAATTATAATAAGATAATTAATTAATTACAATTACAATAGCACTATCAGTTCACAATCTATACAAAACTTCATATGTATGATACTAGGGCTTGTGCACTCACTAACGTCATCAACGGATTGTCCTCTGTCACTGTTTGACTGCACATCTTCTCATTGCATCTCAGATGTAAGATAGCAAACAAACATCAGGAATTGATTTCCCAATACTTTGTCTCTGAACTACTCTTTGTAAATCAAGTACAACTTCTGTACATCTTTGACTTAGACTCTGCACACTAAACCACGTCATCAGGACATTGTGTCGAACATGTCCATAACTTGGCATCACCAAAAAATCGAACCATTCTCTGTACCATTAAGATCTTTACCTTCTACTCAACCAGTCTTTACAAAAACCATGCTATGTTGACATCAATGACAAACATAGTCATGAATGCAACATGTCAATACTCTCCAATGCTTAGAATACTCCCCCAACTAGTATCATCAACATTCATGCTAACATGTCCATACTCTTTTCTATGATATCCTTATATATTTTCAAATAGTTCATGCACATATGATATGCAAGCTTTTGGTGTATGTTGCTAATTAGCATCTTGAAAAGGCATCTTTTTGATAAGTTGAATGACACTCAAGTTGTAAGCATTTGCCAACTTTTTAAAAAGTTAGTAAGGCTTTCACTCCCTTTTTGTTTTGTGTTGACTAGGTCAATCACTAATAGTTCAATGTTAACCACGTAAGCATATTGTGTAACAAAAGTTTCAGAGAGTTCCACAAATGTGTTAATTGTTTCACAGGGTATTTAGGAAATCCATTCAAGGGCAAGGCCCCCAAGTCTCTTTAAGAATAAATGCACAAGGAATACATCACTATAGGCCACTTCCTGATAGTGCATGTAAAACTTCTTGATGTGTGTCACTAGATATCCTTTCCCTCTAAATTTATCAAACTTTGGTGTCTGGTAGTGTTTTGAGAAGGGCATTGTTATTATGGACTTGTCAAAGGGATATGGGCATACTTTCTCAAATTTGAATGCCTTGGCCTTCGTGTTGACTTTAAGTTCTTTGAATGTGTTACAAAATTTGAATTAAATTTAATTTAATCCAAAGAGGTCCACCTTTGGAAAGTTTTGTGAGATTAAGAATATTAAGGAGATAAGAAGTAGTGAATACGATAAAATTTGAATTAAAATAACTTTAATCCATAAAGGTTTAAAAGAATATTAGTTAGGTGGAGGGAATTAAAAAAATAAAAATTATTTAAATAAAGGAGATGGATAACCATATATTAAAATACATATCATTTATTGAAGGGATAAACTTTAAAATTTAAATACAAAGAAGGGAGTGAATTTATTAAATTAAATAAATGGATAAATATAACAATACAAGTAATATTTAAAATTAACTATAATACTAAGAACAAATATGAATATTAGATAGAAAGGATAATTTTAGGTGTCTACAGATGTAGTCAAATTGATAAACCACTATAAAACATTGTTTCACTTTGTGCTTGTTTGTTTTATTTCTTATTCTTACTATTTTGTATTTTCTATATGCACTTTTAGTTTATCTTCACACTAAGTTTAGAATTTTGTTATTTTAAGTATTGGTTTTCATAGATAGTAGTGTGCATATAATTTTATGAAAGTGTCCATATTTGTATATTTAAATAGTCACATGCATATAATTTTATACAAGTGCCCGTATTTTGACATGAATGGGACTTGTACTAATGACATTCTAGTCTAAATGGACCTATTTGATCTACATGGCATTGTCATCTTGTATATAAATATTGATTGCAAAGATAATTAAGCCGATAGGCTTATTACTATGAGACTTGTTGTCAGAATGTTATGACTCGTCAGAATTGTCAAATGCCATGAAAAAAGAATGGACAGAAAACGTTACATTGTTAGTTTCTCCAAAATAGAAAAATGACGAAGAAAAAGAATGTGTTGGAAAAGTCTTGCCCATGAGAGCAATTATCTTGACTATATGATGTGGCATTACCTACACTTGCTTTTCATTTTGCAAGAATTTTGTTAGATTGTCTTGGAATCCTGATAATGGAGAAAAATAGAATGAAAAATTATAGTCTGAGTAGGTATGATAGGGGATGTTGTTAAAGAATTTGAGGTGGTCATTGGAACAAATAATATTTTTTTCGAACTTTTGTGAAGATAATTTCCCTCAAATTATTGGTGGGAAAAAAATCATCTATTATCAAAGATGTTGTGTTTAATTTATACACTGATCTTAGTTTACATTATAATGAAATTTACTTTACTATTTTAATTAGATTTGACTCGGACAATTTTAATTTTCTTATTGGCGAATCATAGGAAGTGTTTTAGATTATCATAAATTTGGATAGATTTTTTTTAAAAACATTAAATCTTTTTATTTTTTCGAAAATACAGTTTTATATGTTGACTTTTATGATTAAAAAAAGTGACATGTCCGTGCACTTTATTTTCATTACATTGATTTGGAAAGATTTGGATATTTTTATTAATTGTTTATACTTTTAATATATTCATTTATGAAAATAATTTTATTTGATTTTTACACATTTAATTTAATTTAGTATTGTAAATTGTATATCAATTTATTTATTTTTAGTATAGATTCAAAAAGTTTAATAATTTGAATGCTAATATAAGAATATATCAAAATTGATTGCTTATACTAGACAAGAGTCTACAACATAACAACCTTTTATTTTGCAAAATTATACTTTTTGTACAATTTTTTAAAGTTCTTTGCTTTATAAAATTTTATAAGCTTTATTTTCCTATATTTGTCTAAAACAATTTTAAAATATTTCCTCTTCCTTTTAAAACTATTTCAAACCATTGATAGGTAGATGTCACTTGTATATTATTAACTAAAAGTGCTAATCAAAATAATTTAAATTAAGTGGTATAGAGAACTCAATAACATGCATAATCATAGAAATGTTCAAATTGTATCATTGTGATTTTAAATGTTGCTTGTTAAATTTTAAAAAAAAATAAAGCTAATTCTTAACTTATTACTTCTAGATTTATTTAAATTAATATATTTAAGATAGAAGAATGAATCATAATAGAAGAATGCTATTACCAATCGAAACTATTATCATTTAGGATAGTCATATAAGAACCCTAAATAAGAAAGGCTCGCGGATGTAGAGAGTGTGTAGATAGATGGATTTTAATCCAATATCAACATGAGGGATATTTATGAACAAGAGGCAACAAAGAAACAATGGGAGGGAGAGAAAAAGGAAAAGGAGAGGATAGGGGGAATATGAAGAGATAAGAAGTGGGAGGGGGAGAAACAAGAAGAGAGGAGAGAGGAGGGGGAGATGAAATAAAGAGAGATAGTAGTGCCTAAAAAAGTTAAATCTAAATTTAAACTATAATTTCAATTTTAGCTTTGTAGAATCAAATGGAGAATAGGAATATATATTCATATTTTGTATTACAAAATAACAAACCAAATATTTAAAGTAAGAAAGAGAGGAAAAGAGGAAGGGGACTTAAAGATAGGGGGAAACTAGATTGGAAGGCCTCAAACAAAAGCCAACAACCATTTCAAAAGAGATTTAGTATAAGTCCAACTTGAGGTAAAGTTTGTAAACTTGTCATAGACTACCTATTTATTACCAAACCATGAATACTAGAAAGAAAAACAAGTAGAGAGGTTAAAAAAATTACAGTGATAAAACTAGATAGGGAAACATAATGGGTCATAGGAAAATAAATACGAACGATAGAGGGAGACGAAGTGAGAGAATTATAAATATATATCAGGTGATAAATAGAGAATGGAAAGATACATAGGGAGAAAGGAATGCCTATATATCTGAAAATAAGAGAGATATAAAGATGGGAATAGGATAGTATATAGTGAGAATTTATGAATAACTATTGAAGAACATCATTAAAAGTATACAAGACTATCGACTTAACTCTTGCACTGGGTATCCATCCACACAACGTATATAGCTATCATGAAAATTATGTTCATGTTAATACTTTTGTTTCGTAACCACATGACCATAGTTTTAGACATGCCCAAATTCAAATGTGACTGGCTTTATGATCTTAGTGCCATATTCTATCATAAATGAACCTAATTGTTCCCAATGGCATGGACATCTTCAATGTATATATTATTTTTTACTATGTATATTTTATCTTCTGTTAACATACATACTTACACATATATGTTTATGTATCTAATTTTCAATTAGAAAATAAAAAGTTACTCATTTGCAGGTACAAATATAATTAGATCTCTCAAGTGGAGTTATAAATATACATTCATCTCCCACAGAACAACCCGCTCATATCATCCACACGCGTGTAAACCAACACTCAGGGGAGCAGCTCTTATAAAGAAATATTTATATATATATGTATGAATATAATGGGATTTGCCTCTACATTAATTCCACTATGAATATAATGGGATTTGCCTCTACATTAATTCCACTATGTTCTAAGGTGCTTCAAAATTATGTGACAGTATTAATAAGATTTATAACACCACGGATAGAAAAAAAAAAAGGAACATTATGCGCATCTTTCCAAATATATGCTAAGTTTGTGTATTTTGACTCTCTTCGTCACAAGAATACAATTCAAGAAACATGACTTCCATTTCGAATATTTCAGCTATGTGATTCCCTATGAACTTCCCGTACTTCTTGTAATTATCTTTGTGGGCAAAATCAAGCATCTTGAGCCTCCGAGATGGAGGCACTGAATCCGAGGATAGATACTTGATTAACAAATCCTGCAACAAAGGTCATCACTTCAAGAATACCCAATAAATTCTAACAAGAAAGCTGAAAATGGCTGCTTTGAAATGAAATAAGTAATATATATATAATTTATTTCGTGCAAAGTGTTATGAGCTTAAATCTGCGTATACCTTTGCAATGTGATAGACATGTGATCCTTCACTTGCCAGCGCATGTTGAAATATAAGTTTCCAGTCCCTTGCCTCAAAATTAGAATACAGAAGCTGCATAGGAAACCTCATCAGCCTCTGAAAAGCCAAAAGCTTCACCCTCTTGTCTTGATCGCGGATCTTCAGGAACACTGTATACAATAATTCTTGAAAAACAACACTATCAACAGTCAAACTCATCTTGCTTTGTTGAAGATTAGTCCATAATCAAGAATGCAATTCAAAACATAGCTTTGAGCATTTTAAGAGACATTTCGCAGGTAATATTCATTCACATTCGTAATAAAGCAAGCATTGTAAATCAGGCATGAAAATACACAAGAACATGCAAAAAAACAAGAAAATATTGTTTAGCTGTATCTGAAAGAAGTAAAAAGAGAACTTAGATGATGCTATGATGCGTGATGGTCCCTTAAACTCAAGTAACCTTGTTTGGTCCATTGCCACCCTTCTTGCTCTTCCATTATGGTGTAGGTCCCAATGTCACGGCTAAAGAATGGAGCTACGCTCCCCTCTAACCCACTGTACTGGGTACATCAGCAGATAATTTCTTACCAGGGTTCTTTTTGCTATTGGATTTGAACTTATCTTTTGTCCAGCAAACTCGTTTTCTAGAGAAGTTATTACTGCATATAAAAATTTGAAGTCTTTTACTTCTATCCGGCAAATGCCTTCGGAACATTGCAGAGGTTAACTCCACAGCATAAAAATCTATAGTCTAGTCTGTCTTACTAATAAACTACTGCCCATTGGAGATGTTTGATTTTGAAGCTTCTTTTCAGAGCTGGAATCTTGCTTTAAAATGGTGGAGCTGCTACAGTTTAGGCATTGGAATTCTAGCTATGGATAAATGGATGGGCTGCCACTATGCAGCAGCAACTATTCAATGAAAGATATATAACTAAAACATATTTTCTTTCTTTCTTTTAAACATTTCCCTCTATATTTATATTAACTGTTTACATGTTATAGTTAGTTTTAGAAATTTATATATTTGAAAATTACAATTTAATGGACTGACTCTTAGTTTGAATGGTTGGTAGGAAAGTACTAAGACTTCGGGTTCTTCTCATGTAGACTCAATGAGTGTGGCTCGTCGGCTGCTGTGATCATCACTAGGAGACTAGTCTTGCCTCATCTGGCCCCATTTGTCCTCCAACTTGATAACAAATAAACTTGAGATGAGTTGTAGGGATATCTTTGGCATATCAAAATAAATTAAATTTTAATGTTCATTAAAATAAATTAAGACACGTAATAAAACATAAGACCTGTTGTGAGCTTTTCACGCCATTACTACATTGCAAATGATGACCCCCTCTTTTCACTTTGCAGTAGGACTAGTGGTCTTAGGTGGTCTTGGTAGTGATTCTCAAGTCTCCAAATCTAACAGATGAGTTTGAGTTTGAACTTTGAACAACTTTGGGCATCATAGTCCATTCATGAAGCCAAAAGAGGAGAGCGAGATCTACTTTTCAAGAATTTAAAGGTAAAAAGGACAGTGTGAAACACCATTGATGGTGATGGCCATGAAGGTTGTGGTGAGAAACAAATAAACGAGTGAGTGAAATTCAAGTCTGATTTAGATTATAAAGAAGGCATGAAAAATGAGATGAAAATGGGCAAAATCCGTGGCAAATGAGAATTTCAACATTCAGATCAGAGGCAATTCTCACCGAGATCAGAGGTAAAAATGATCACCAAGGTCCTCTTTTCCATGAAAAAGGGCTAAGCAAACTGAGGTTTTAGTTGAGGGAGTAAGAAGCATGTTTGAATTGAAAACTTTTCCCTTTAGATAATCTTGAGAACAGGTCAGATTCCTACCTTGTCTCAGGATTCATGAGCACTAACATTCAAAAATCTTGGCCCAAGTCAAGGCAAGATTCTAAGTGGCTAAAGGGAAGAATTCAAATGCTAAAACAATGAAAAGATAATGGAATGGGTAGCAAGACAATAAATCAAGGTGAATATAATGGTTTAACAAATGCAAGTCCATGCCAAAAGCCCAACAAAATCAGATTAAAAATGAGAAGAGAACAACACAAAAGGGCAAAAATAGAAGTTCAGGTAGAATCAATGAAGTCTTTGGGACATGTAAGATCAAATGAAGGAAAAAGTAATCCCGAGAGGATGTTGAAATCCGACCATTTCTCAGGATTCTCAATCTTGAGAATCTCAAGACTCTGCCCCCTTCATCTTGTAAAACATCTCAAGAATCCTAAGAACCCATCCAAGCATAAAGGTCATTCAATAAAAGATTTCAAGTTTGTGTTGATAAAAATGGTGAAAAACAAAGACTTGAGATTGGTGAAGTTTTGAGGGATAAGGATCCGATTTTTGAGCAAGGAATGGATTGAAACAAAAAAGATGAGCTTTAATCAGGCATAAATGCAGATCGCTGCCACAAAACTATGAAATGGAGCTTAGAAGGCTGGAAGAGGACTTTGAAATCAAGGTAAAAGCAGGAATAATCCTGAAATAGGGCCGGATTCCGACCCATGCTAGGATTCCTAATATGGAGGATCCCATTTTTCCACCATGGTATTTTGAGGTGGTGAGTTTGGATATTAAGAATAAGATGTTGCCCCCTCCGCTACAAAGGCAGGTCGGGCAGCATGAAGGAGGCAAAGAAAAAGTTACAATCTCAACATAGGGACAAGATCTGCCCTTTGTCAAGATTTTCAATCTCTAAAACCCTGAATTTCCACCCAATTTCTTGGCAAACTTCACCTCCTTTGGCATTGTGGCATTGAAAGATAAGATTTCCGAGGTGAAAATCAGAAATTATTCTCCCGAATTGAGATCAGATCTTGGATGCAATAGCAAGGAATATCAAACGAAAACATGTGTAAACCTAAGCCCAAGAATCAAGATCGAAAGCATGAGATTCAAGTAAAATGGTCTGAAAATGGATTGGCAGTCAAGTTCAAAATTAGAATAAGTCCTATCACTAGGTTGGAATCCGACTTCTTGTCGGGATTTTTAATCCAGACAACCCTAAATAATTGCTAGCCTATAAGCTTCAATTAATATTGAAACCAAAACTGCAAATGAGTATCCTTGATCAACTTGACCTTGAGGAGATTATATAAAAGGTAATCCATTGAAATCTAATCAAATTTAGAAGATCAGGGCAGATCAATGAAAGGATGAAGATTAGAGATTCAAGTTAGAAATGGTCATGATATAACAAGAGTTGAACTCTGGAATCTTGACTTGAATCTGAAATTAAGAATGTTAAAGTTTCTTTCATCTAAGCATTATGTTGAAATCATGATTTGAAAAGATTGTTTTATCTTGGCAACTAGAGAAAATAATCAAAACCTGCATCTCCATTGTAAATCCATGTTTACTTTGAAAGATCCAGCTACATGGAAGACTTCATCACTTCAAAAAGATCAAGATGAAGGCATCGAAAGAGACATCGTTTGCGAGCACAAGCAATTTCAAAACCTTGGCAATGAGAAGATTTTCAGAGGAAGGAGAAAATTTAAGAAGATGAGGCAATTTGGGAATATGTTGTCATAATTGGACAATTGATAATGTTGAGTATCAAGAGATACATCACCAAAGAATCTATTAAGTCTTTAAGGCAACCGAAATTAAGGTGGCACCCACCCATCTTTAAACAATCAAAGGGCTACAGTAACACGTGTTTAAGCACATTCAATCATATTATGCTAGGTGTACATGTGGAAGACATCTAGTGCCTCTACCTTAACTATTTCCTCATTGACTTTCAAAGGCATTGTAATTTTTCATTTTGGCTCATGAAGTGCCTTCATGTAATTGGTTGAGCATTTAATAATTGTAGCAAATTAGGTAGATTAGGGCTTTGTTGATATAATTTTGGCCCTTGATCTTGAAGTGATCCTGGCCTTCATTGCAAATTAACAACTATCAAAGACAAAGGCGCCCTCATTTGTAACTCAATAGATTGAGGAGATTAGAATAGTTTTAGAGTAGAGTAGAAGGAGACATGTTGAAATTGTTTCAAAAATGCTATCAGAGTAATTATTGATTCATTGTTGGACTTCATGGTGGATTACTTGTATTGCTTTCGAGTATTGCATGGTTTCTTCATTCCCTCACTTAGAGTAGATTTTGTTCCATGTTGATTAAAAGTAGTGTTAGTTGAATGGAAGTAATTTTGATGTATCTTTGGCAAATGCACTTAGACCAAATTACTTAGAGTAGATTTTGTTCCATGTTGATTAAAAGTAGTGTTAGTTGAATGGAAGTAATTTTGGATGTATCTTTGGCGAATGCATTTAGACCAAATTACTAGCTGCTTATTGATTGTGAGTTTGTCTTGCGTGGTCGAATGACATATGTATGAACTTAACTTCAATTATTGCTTGTACACTGATATGCATTGAAGGATGGTGTTAATGCAATGGTGGTACTTTGAACATCTTACATATACTTTAGGAGATTGCATTAGCTCGGTTGATGTTGATGGCTAAACTAAGACTAGTAGAATCACAAAGACATCCAAAACTTCTTGCATTCTAAGAGAAGATTAACTTTCTAAGCTCTTTCCTTTCATAGTTTGGTTGGCAATAACTAGGAGGAGTTGATATCCATTGAATGAACAGCGTAAATCCCTTTGTGATAACCAGCATATCACATCATAAAACTGATTGAAAGTCCACATGTAAGAAGGAACCTTGAGGTTGTCTCATTTGATCATACAACCCATATACACTGTTTGGCATATGACCATCCTTATTCAAGAGAGAGTTTGATATTTGGTGTTTCATCCCAAAATATCGAAGTATTTGATTCTATATGTTGTGGTGGAACGAAACTCACATCAACAAGACCAATAGCTCAAAAAAACTGTAAATTTTTAACTATGACTTTCAAATAAAATTAGCTGTACAGCGACATAATACCTCTATGTTATTGCCTAGTTTTGGTTTGTTTAGTTTGATGCAAAGGAAGTGTGAAATTCTCATCTAGGTTTGGACAGCCTTATGACTTTGGTTACAAAGTTAAGAATGGGAGCAATTTTCCAAATTTCGTTACATTTGCCATTAAGAAAAATATTGAAACAATGTTGATTTAAAGAAAACTGTCTCACCTTTTTCATCCACTTCTGGAGGCTCAAACTGCAGTAAAAGTTGAATAGCAGATCGCCTCACTCGTACACTTGAGTCACTGAGAACACTAGTCATTACATTGTAAATGGCTTCTGCTGGCCATATTTTCATAGCACCATGCTCGATTATACCACTTGTCATTTGCAATCTGATTTTCCCCAACACTGTTTTCCAAAATAGAATATTCACATGTGAGTTATTTAACCAACCTAATATGCAGGAAAATCAATGCTCTAGCCCTTGGTAGCTAATATTTGAAGGTAGCATATTCATTGTGGAAGACTTACAAGCTAAGCATTCAAGCCTCACAAGAGCTGAATCTGTGTAAGGATCAACTAGTTTTGATGCACAAGTGGTTACTATAGTCAGAGAGCTTGACTTATAGACTATCTCAAATATTTGCAATGCTGCATGTATTGCTACATGAAAGAAAGCTCAATCAGTAACTTTTTCATTTAGTGTGTGCAAAAAAATCCACATTAGTTATGCTGACAACTCCACAATGGAGGTTAGGAATGTATCGTGTAAAGAGCACAAATCCATTCGCAAAGTTCCAACTATCTTATAGAAGTCATTGGACAACTTTCCTACTGATTGAATATAAGATTAAGATGAATGAAATCAAGAGGCTAAAGGTCAACATGCACATTTCCCTCGATAGGATGCATGTGTTGAGATTATCGTGAGCATCAAATCAGGCATGGAATGCTGAAGCTTTCTTACCAATTTTTTCAGCACTGCCATTGCTTGAATCAGGGAAGAGAGTGATTGATTCAAGGAAACTTCTCGCAAAGCATGGTTTTGCAAGAAGTTGTAGAAGGAATTTCATTGGAGCTTTCTGAAGAACAGTTGGACCTTTTGATAGAAAGAAGGATATAATTTGATGTAGCACTGTAGCCAAGCAGGCATCCCAGTCATCCTGAATAGGAAGCACAAAGAAGGCGTCATTACTTAAAAAGGGAAGTATATAAATGTCCCAAAAACCAAACTAGTTATATTAATTGTATAATCGATAACTTAAAGAGATGCCTCAAGTGTCTTTTGAGAATGCAGAAAATCTCATACAAATATTTCATCATAGGATTACTTGAAACCAGACACACATAGACAAGAGGAACAGGATGAAGGGAGTGTTTTTGTTCAGAATATAAAAGCTCAGATAGCCTAACTTCTAGTTCAGATTGGTTTGTGACCAACAAAACAGGATTTGAGAGCATATCTGTACTGTGTCTTGGACTAAGGCAGAATAATACATGGAGCCTAGAGACTATAATAAATGCATCTGTAGTGTGTCTTGGGCTAACTTGAAAAACTAGTTACTAAGGACTATAGCCGACCGCCATGTCAAGTAAGGAATGGATTCAGTGATGAAAGGCACAGTAGTGACAACCATATGCACCATTTAACATCTTCAAATCTAATTGATCATTGTGATGTTTGACACAAATAATTTGTCAAACAATATCTTATAATTAATTATAATTCTTTAAAAGCCTTATAATTCTCCTTGTATCCTGTTTCATTCATTTCCTACACTCTCAAATCAAAACATTTAGTCTTCTATGTTCTATATTTTTTTTTCAGCGAGGCATGTATTCTGATAATAACGAACAGTTATACTCAAAAATCTAATTTATGTATCACAATATTATTACTAGGGAAAATATAGTCCTATCAAGTTGAACGAAAAAATAATTCTGACCTCATTTAGCTGCTGAAGATCTTCCAATAACTTCCAGGCACCATCCCAAAAGATCCCATCTTGACACAATAATGGCATTAACTTTGAGCCAAACAGGTCCAAAAAGAGCTGAAATCCAGCTTGAACAATGAACACTTGATAGCTGTAAGTTTGGAACAAAAGACATTCAAAATAGCTGAAAAGAAGAGCAAATGATCTAACAAACGCATCAGTGTTTGGCTTGAGAATGTAATTTGGTATGATTCATTAAGATTTCAACTCAAAACTATTGTTGTTCATTTTGATTTTGCACTATAAACTGCTAAGATCCCTGTGAAATTTGGCTTTTAGTAAAAAAAAGTTCTTTGGCAACCCCTCAGAAGTACCTCGAGAGCTGCTTTGAGAGATTAATTCCCCGGTCATATCCTCAACTATAAACTATTGATCAAATTTCAGCAAAGGGCCGTTTCTTTATGAAGATATAATAATGAATTTAAGACTTCTATATTGCAGGCTGTCATTTGTAATACAATTCCTTGGTTCGCACAAATATTTATATTTACAGAGCCGTAATACAGTGATTACATATCATGACCATGCTGGACAAGAAATTGCAAAATAGGGTAATGTCAAAAGTCGGTTTTGCAGACACGGATTTAGTTTTAACCTCACTTCCAAACTGTAAACTAAACTAAACTTTGCGAACCCGCCTTTGCCCAAAGAAGATAAATTGGGCATCATTGTTAATGTTAAAGGAAATTAGATCTGAGGTAAAGCAATGAAATCTTCTTTTGTTGTCAATGCTGAAAATACTTATGTATGTTTTCTTGATCTCAAGGTTTGCTTGAATCTGAGTTTCCAGCCAGATAGTATTGTTCTGAAACTTCAAGTAATAAATTATAATACTAATTACTATTCTTTGTAACAGGTGAATGCAGATATATCAGACCGAAGGTAATAACATGAATTGTTGATATGTTTCCAAGCGATCATGACATTGTGATTATATATGATGTAATGTTTCCGAACAGAAATAAATGTATTCAATTATTTTTGTGTAACGGGCCGATTGTTTAATTTAACTCGGACCCAAATTTAATTTTTGTCACAGTAGTTTGTGTCGCCGTCGGCTAATTTTTGTACACCCTCGGAAAGCTTTTCCTGATGGGTATTTAAGCATGGCTCGTAGTAGTCGATAGGTATGCTTTTGGAATTTGATCTCTCTGTACTGCGGATTCCTGTTGGAGTTCAGCATTGTTCGCCATTTCGGAAGTGAAAGACCTTCCCTATCTGGCTTGCACGGTTTCGGTGGGAATCAACCCTCACCCTATTCTGTCGGTGTTCATCTAGTTTGTATCTGGCAATTGGAGTGCTCTCATTATTTGCAAATACATATCAATCTGTGAATGTTCATCCAAATTGGTACGGGCATTGCATGTTGTTTACATTATTATTTGCCATTAATTAAATAATATCAGTTGATGTTTATGGTGTACGACTCACTTCCCCTCCTCTACCTACAAATCACACTATTAAGAAGTCACTGTTAAGAAGTCAACTGTTGTTGCTCGCATTCACTTTTCAAATCCGTACGAACACCCACTACAATGTACGACTTCATACTCTGCCATTCCGTACAAACCCCCCCTCACTTTCCTGTCGTACAACCTTTGTTCCCACCGTACAAACATTGGTCTCAACGTACGGTCAGTCACCATACAAGTATCTTACCGTTCGGACTTTGGCACACTGTACGAGTATCATACCTAGTCACCGTACACTGAATTGTCCAAACCCACCATACGGACATTGTTTCCTACTGTAAGGTTATCTTCAGTGCTTCCAATTTACTCGCCCCCTTTTGCACATTGCTAATTCAATCGTCGATTGGAAGTGATTAGTATCCAGCCTACACATTTTAGACCGTACGGCCTCAATTCAGGAATTGGTGCATTGATTAAAAGGGATTATAGTAGGTACGGTACATTTCAGATGAACACGGATGGTTGTGACTTGTGGAGTGACATGACCCTACAGGCCCTTGCTTGAATCTGAGTTTCTAGCCAAATAGTATTATTCTGAAACTTCAAGTAATAAATTATAATACTAATTACTATTCTTTGTAACAGGTGAATGCAAATATATCAGACCGAAGGTAATAACATGAATTGTTGATATGTTTCCAAGCGATCATGACATTGTGATTGTATATGAACACGGATGGTTGTGACTTATGTAGAGATGTGACCCTACGTGCCCTTTGGGCCCTTAGGGTCATGTCTCTCCACAAGACACAACCCATAACCAATATTAGTTATGTTCCATCTTGCAAATTACAATCGGTGGATAACATGTTTAAAGAGCTCGATCATAATCGACGCTTGCAATTTCTCTTGCACATAATCTGCAATATGAAACAATGACAACATAAAGACTCACGATTTGTGAGAACAAAATTACCTCTGATGATTCATATAGGCTGTGATACTACCACAGTGGGATCGCTGCATTATAACGGAGATACACCAAATTGAATCATTTGTACAATCAACTATGAAATTTCAATATACACAATGTCTGTAGAGATACACACACACACACATGTATATGAATTTCTTTCTGAGCAACAATCTAATATTACATATCCAACAGATACTACAAATTCAACACTCCCTATTAGGGAGGGAGTATATGACTAGCTCACAAATGATGATCCAGGTTTATCAATCTTAGATTAAAATGCTTATCAACACACATATCCTAGAAGGATATTAGATATCTGATCTTTGGCACATTTTCCGGGACAATTTTTGGGTAGAGTCTATTAGATGTCCATCTTGATCTTAAGAATTATAATCTCTGTTTCATTCCGAAACTAAGGTAGTCTATCATAACTCACTTCATTGTCAAGAATTTTGACACAGACCAAGACAGCAAGTTCTTGCAGTCTTTATCATGACAATGGATCAAGAAACTCAAAACACAACACAAGTAGTATCATGACTTTTGGCTCATTCCGGGACAATACTAGAAGTCAATCATGATACTTTTGTTATCATACTATCCAAGCACATCCTGGGACAACAATTTAATGAAGTCTATGATAACAAGTCAATCTATTGTTGAGATCGCAATAGAGACCTAACATCTAATAAAGTGAAAGATCGTCATCTTTCATAAAACGCGTGTACAAAACTAACTCTTTAAAACAACAACAATAAATATATATATTTATACAAAATTGAGAGTTTATCTCAAGAGTTTCAATTATAGTTTTGTCATACCAATTTTTTGATGCAGTGCAAGGTAGGAGAATCCCCAGAGGAGATGTCCCAGCCCCCAGCTATACAACCACGCAGCGGAAACACAATACCAAGAAACAACAATGCAAAATCTAATACCAAATTATAATAATATATTTATAAAATAAAACTAATTAGATGCAATGTGTCGTGTTGTAAGGCCTTCCCGGTTACAGCTAAATACAAAGCAAGTAATAGTTTTGCAAGATCCCTCAAGATCCAACCCAAATACTAGCTAGTCCAGATTCACACTCTAGTAGAAACCCTCAAAGAATATCTCAACTTGTGCTCGCAAGCCAACCAAGCAATCTCCTTGTTTTCCAAGCCGCAACTACTAGCTCTTCTCCAAATTCGCTCTTCCAAGCTCCTCCACTTCTCCACAATGGATGAATAATGCCTAAAGGCTTCCCCCCAACCCCTACTTATACCAATCTAAGCCACAAGTCGGCCTAGAACACAAATTAAATACAAATACATAAATTAAATGCCACAAGTCGGCCAACAACAACAATTAAATGCCCAAAATCGACGTCTTAGTAAAATTGTGATATCTCCTAGCTCCGAATGAATTAAAACTCAAGCTTCGAACTATAGTTAGTACTCTAGGCCCTCTTCAATCCTTGAAATTTGCATCCTCTAACTCATTGTAGAAAATAAGTTATACGGCCTGCAACAAGCACCAAATTCCTAAGCAAGGCCGAGCTCCTCCCAAACCATGCCGAGCAACCAAAGACCATGCCAAGCAACCAAAGACCATGCCGAGTAACCAAAGACCATGCCGAGTTCCCAGACCATGCCGCGCTGACAATGTATGCCGAACACCAATATCTACCAAGCTCCACAACACTTAACCAAAATCCTTCCAAACATGCAGGATTGCAAGCAAACCCAAGATGCTCTTGCATCATTTTTCCTCTAAAGTATTCAACTTTTAACTTTGCAAGAGGTTAGGTGAATATGTCAGCAAGCTGCTCTTCAATGCTTATGTATTCTAGCTTGATGACACGTCTATCTACCATATCTCTGATGTAGTGGACAGGTATCTCTATATGCTTTGACCTGTTATGGAAGACTAGATTCACAAAGAATTTGCTACAACTCTGATTATTACAATGTATAACTATAGGCTTTAGAGGTTTTTCAAATAGTCCAACCAACAACTTCCTTAACCATAGGGCTTCTCGTGCTCCCATAGATGCAGCGTTGTATTCTTCTTTGGTGGAACTTAGAGCAACAAAAGATTGCTTCTTACTAAACTAGGATTGTTGTCAATCAAGATTGGGCCTATAGCAAGATGCAAAATATAGCTATCTTGTTGAATCATTGAAACTCTCTCGGGTGGTGGGTTGTCCTAAAACGACAAATGAATCTCCAAAAGCTAGGTCAGTTCCTAAATAGTGATCACCTAAAACCTAAATTGTATGTGGGAAAAGAGATGAGAAGTGAATGAAAATCACTGATACTAAACCTAAATGAGGTGATACACCAATGATTTTTATGCAACTTTAATCAAATCAAAACAACTTACACATAACACGAATGATTCACAATACTCAGACAAACATGCAACTACAAAAGTGATTCTATGCAAGGACCCAGAATCTTCTGCTTTGAAAGGAAAACGTAGGTTTTACCAATTTTTTGCAAAAAGAATAAGGACACAAACAAAGACCTACAATTACAAGTATCTAGATTCTAACATGCAATAAGGAATATAGCTTTAATGAAGGACGAACACAACATAAAAACAAAGAATCCACAATACTGCATGAAAATCAATGAGAAGCAACTGCCGGATTTGTATAACCAATGCTGAAAAAATCTCTACTACAAAGTTTTCTTACAATCAACTCAAAATTTGCAATGTGCAAAAAAAATCTGATCCCGAAAGAAGATACCTCATAATGAGGTGAATGTACAATAAATAGAGCTCAAAACCCTAATTTGGATATCATAAATATGCATCGAAAAAAAAACTAATCCAAACTATGAAGAAACCCCTAAAAACTACTCTCAACCACCTTTCCAACTGATAGCTAACTGGAAAACTGCCTCTAACTCCTCAAAATCATGCATAAAACCTAACTCGGATTTCAAAATCAACCCAAAAATATAACATGTGAAACTCATCAAAAATATGCAAAATATGCATAAAACAAGTTCTCATAATGAACTGCATGCAAAACTGGCCTTAACTACTCCATATCTTGCCAAAAATAGCACAAAAATGCTCTATCACTGCATGAAAAAACTCAAACTACCCTTAACTGAGAATGAACTTTATGTAACATTCAGTTGACTAAAAAGTCTTCCTATGCTAAAAATAAAACTCCTGAACAAACTAAAAGTACCTCACATTCTCAATCATATCCCTTTCATCTTGCATTTTAAAATAATTAATGAATGTCAAGTATTTTATAAATTTAACACTTCATATTATCAATTTTACAATTATATTATGCAAGGAATTGATTATTATTATTTTTATTTTATTAATATTAATCATTTAATCTATATTAAGTATATTAATATTGATAAATTGAAAATAATAATAAAAATTAAAACAATAATGAAAGTTATATGTGATATATGATTGTAAAATAAATGAATATCCCCTACATGGACCCGAAAGTTTATGAAATATAATAAAGGAATGTTAAAAGGCAGGCTTTTTGACATTTGCATGTTATTCTGAAAACGAATGAAGGAGGGGGGGTTTTAAGAACCTTTGCTGACATGGAGAAACTTTGTGATTTCTTCTTGCTCTACTCAATTTGAGTTGGATGGATATTTGCTTGTATTCAGGTCATGGCTGATGTACTTGTTGGGCAGTTTGTTGTGATTGGTGTTCTTTATTTTGTGGCACCATTTCTTCTAGCCGTGAGTGGGTTTCTTCACAAGTTTTGATCTTTGTTTTTTTTATGGCATGGATTTCATGCTGCTTGTCGTGAGCTTCATTGGGTTTCTTCATTCTATGAACGCCATATTTGCTGGTGTATTTGTTTCGTGGCTCCATTTCTTCTAGCTATGAGTTGGGTTTGCTACATTTCGTGGCTCTTGAACACCATTCTTTCTTGCTTTTTGTTGCTCGAATGCCATGAGGGTTCTTCATTTCGTGGCTTTGTGATGGCCAATTTTTTGATGCCATGAGCTATGGTATCTACTCTTTCATTGTCGGTTTGCTTCTGGTTTTAGCTATGAAGGTCTTGTCGTGTTCTATGACGTTGTAGCTTCATCACTCCTTCAAATTTGGGTTTCTTAGCTTATTGCAGCCGTGAGCTATGGTAACTTCTGTAAGTTCTTTTACCTCCGTTTATGCCATATGGTCTTCTTTTCCATGGTATTCTCTGCTGTAAGTTATGAAGTCTTACTCAATTTGTTATGAGATATCCATGTGTACTTGCTATATCAATCCTAGAAAATCCATCCTCCAAGTCATGATGTTCTAGTCTTTTAATGTAGCTCTATAATACAAGGGCTTTTTTGTAATACAACATGCCCCTATCATTCCAAAATGTTGAAAAACTTCACAACATGGCTTTTCATTGTTTTCAATAGACACTTGCCAAGATGCCATGTCATGACCACCCCTCTTATTACTTGTTGCTTGAAAGCTTTTTATAAATGCTTCAAGAAAATGTTCGAATCTTCATTCTTTATTTGTTGTTCTCTACTGTATGTACTAGGTATTCAAAAACATTCTCTACAGAAACATATTGAACATTTTCTACCAATACAACAATCATGAATATAAGATCCTATTCACCCTTCAGCTACAACTCAAGTAGCCTTTTTCACTGCACTTGCTAGTTTGTTATCCTGGAAAATACATATAAATGAAATGTTCCTCCTTCGTGACAGCATAGTATCATATTTATATTTCTAACGTAGAAGCCTACATACTTTCATTGTTTTGATTGTTAAAAATCATTGCTCTTTGAAACTTCTCCTATAGATACTCAATTTACTAGTATCCTATAGCATCTTGCACTTCAAACTCTGAAAATTGTGTTTACCTTAAAGCTCTTGTTAATTGCATCATAACAAACCCATAACTAATACTCCTTGTTTGAACAATTAAAATCGAATCTGGAACTTATTGATTCTATATTTTGATTTCAACTTGCATTTAAAAAATAATGATTACAAAATAGTTATGCACAATATATTTTTTGCTTGACTATAATAAATTCCAGTACATATTTGCTACTGAATCAACTCTCATGACTTCATGAATGAACATTTATTTGAGCATCTTCCTTGCTGATATAGCTTGTGGCTTTACTTAGTTTCATTACATATTTTGATCAGCAGATCTATATGGTTTAATATATCTTTTTTCTGATTTTCTTTGCCATAAAATGTGAGAGTTGACGCATCTTTTACTTTTTATGCAATGTAAGACGTTCTTTTACAAATATTTTCTCAACTTTGACTGGCTGATTTCTCTATTCACTGCCTGTTCTTTTCCCTCAACTTGTA
Organism: Cupressus sempervirens; assembly: GCA_028749045.1. NCBI lineage: Eukaryota > Viridiplantae > Streptophyta > Pinopsida > Cupressales > Cupressaceae > Cupressus > Cupressus sempervirens. The sequence goes on from CM053789.1 coordinate 383,249,484, forward strand.
AACTAAGAATTCCATATGCCCTCCATGATTCAACTGAAAGGTTTCAAACCTGTAATTTATGTATGTCCCTTTGACAATCTCCTCGTGTCTTCAATCTTCTGCTATGGTTCAACTAGAAGGTCCCATACCTGTAACATATGTGTGCCCCCTCAACAGTCCCCTTGTGTCTTCAGTCTTCACCTCTACATAATTTGACCAGAAGGTTTCATGCTTGTAGTTTATGCATGTCCCTTCCATAGTCTCCTCAGTCCTTCAGTCTTGGCCTCTACAAATCTCAGTTGAAAGGCTTCATGCATGTAACTTATGCAAGATCCTTCAACAACTTCAAACTTCATACCTGTATCTGCACATGAAACAAACTTATTAGCATAAAACCTACTTTGCTTTCAAATACTTTTTTTGCTTTTGCATCTTTTAATGTTTTTATCTAATAACCATGTTGTAGGAACATTAAGTAGTGTAGAGATAATTGGAATGGTTTCCATTGCTCAATTTGTATGAACCAACCCTCCTCCTTTACATTTTACAGGGCTATTCCCAGATGGGGATGCTTTCTCAAACCTTCTTCAACATTTAGATCAATGATCCTCCCATTCAAGAAATGGAGGCTCTTCCCCTTATTTCTCCAGTACTTTTCTATTTATGCAATGTGTTTATTCAGATATTATATTAGGAGCTGAGAATGCTTGTGTGGTATCTAAATACATTGTATTAAGTACTATTTAAAACTTGAACATATTGTACCTTATCAAAACAATTCTAAAATATATTTCAATAAAATGTACTATTTTGGTACTTCTATTGTATCTTGAATAAAAAATGATCAATTTTTCTTGTTAATTGAATTTTGTACTCTACATTCCGCATCCAAACCATTCTATAATATGTATGGTCAGCAACTTAAAACACCTAGCACAATATATAAGAAAGCATAACCTTGCAATTTAGAAGGTAGGACAAATTGGTAACAAGGATATCATCACAAATCCAAGACTGAAACAACATCTTGTGGTACTTTTCTAATCAGTAGAACATCAACCCAATCAAAATCAAAATATCCATGAAGTTGTAACTCAACTTTTTCATATTTCAATCTAAGTCCAATAGTGCCTCGTATGTACCTTAAAATGTGTTTTGCTACCACGAGATGAATCTTTTTGGGTTCACACATAAACTGACTTAGTGCATTTGTGGCATAAAAAATATCAGGATGAATGTTTACCAAGTACATTAATGATCCAATTATCTTTCTATAATATGTAAGATCAATGTCCTCAAACTCATGTGCCTCAAATTTGAGTTTATGGACATTTGTCCCCATAGGTGCAGATAGTGGTTTGCAGTCAATCATGCCAAAGCTATTCAATACATAAGTTGTATATTTTCCTTGATTTAGGAAAATGTATTCTCCCCTTTGTCTTGCTTCTAATCCCAAGTACTATAGAAGCCCTAAATATTTCATTTCAAATTTAGCTATGAGGTCTTGCTTGCATTTAATAATAAGATGGTCTTCACCTGTAATCAGAAGGTCATCAACATAGAGAACTAGTATTAACATATTTGCCTCTAATTTGTTGAAGTATATGTTAGAATCTGCTTCATTTCTTAAGTATCCTAATTTGGTAAGGTAGCTATCTAATCTCTCATACCAAGCCCTGGGGGCTTGTTTAAGACTGCAAAGAGCTTTCTTCAATTTGCATACATGTGACTCTTTCTTGTGGATAATAAACCCTTTTGGTTGTTCCAAGTATAATTCTTCATTGATTACTCCATTTAGGAATGTCGATTTTACATCCATCTAATGTACCTTCCGACCTTTGGATGCAACTATTGCTAGCATAGTTCTAACAAATGTGTATCAGGCAACTAGAGCAAAAGTTTCATCATAATTGATCCCTTCCTTTTGTGAGAATCATCTGGCCACAAATCTAGCTTTGTGTTTCTCAATACTTCCATCAGGTGCCTGCTTGATTTTGAATAACCATCTTGAGGAGATAACAGATTTGTCTTTAGGTCTTGGCATAATATCCCAAGCACTGTTCTTTATTATAGATTGATATTCCTCAATCATGGCATCCCCCCAGGGTTGAGATTTTAGAGTTTCTTCAACATTAGAAGATTCAAACTTAGCAAATTCATTTATGTGGGTAACATAACATGAATGATTCCTTTTGCTCTTGGTCTCTCTAAGCACCTCATCAGGTACCGCATTGTTTTCTTCAATCATTTTCCTTGCCCATAAGGGTCTTTTCTTGTTGAGTTGATTTGAATTTTCTTCAGGATTTGATATAGTGGGTCCATTATCTTCTATGCCACTCCCTGTCAATCATAGAACTTTCATCATTTTCAAGAAGGAATCATCATTAGATTCTTCTATATCTTTAGACGTTTTGAATGCAACATCTTAGTCAAACTTGACATCTCTACTGATTTCAATTGTTCTTCATCCTAGCAGATATACCCTATAGGCTTTAGAAGAATCACTATAGCCAATGAATATGTCTTTCTTCCTTGATGGCTCTAGTTTAGTTCTTTTCTCCTTAGGAATGTGAATATATACTGGACAACCAAAAATACGAAGATGACTTAGGTAAGGTTTGTTTCCTAAGAAAACTTCTTCAAGAGCTATGTTTTCTAGAATTGCATGAGCGCATCTGTTTTAAATATATACATCAATATTAGATACTTCAGCCCAGAATGATGTATGTAGATTTTGATCGTGCATCATTGCTTTAGTTGCTTCAATGATAGTTCTATTTTTTCTTTTTGCTACTACATTCTGTTGAGGGTTGTAAAGTACAGTATACTCCCTCTTAATCCCAACAGATATACAGAAATCTTTGAAGTTCTCGGAGATATATTCTCCTCCAATATCAAATCTTAGAATATTTATCTTCTTCCCAGTTTGGTTTTCAACTACAGCTTTGAAATCTTTAAATTTGAGTAGGACTTCATTCGATTTTTTTAATTTAAGAGAATATATCCACGTTTTCCTAGAATAGTCATCTACAAAGATGATGTAGTATGAATATCCTCCTAATGAAGGTACTGACATGGGTCCACATAGACTAGTATGAATAAGTTCAAGAATGCTCTTAGATTTGTGTTCACTAGAATGGAACGGAGTTTTAGGATTCTTTCCTAAAGCACATCCTTTACATATCCCTTCATGTCCATATTTAAGGTTGGGTAGACCTTTTACAATTTTCTCTGCAAAAGGTAATGCTCTAAAGTTTAAATGTCCTAGCCTCCTATGCCAAATTTCATTTGTCTTTTGAGTTTCATGATTTATTGCTAGGTATGTGGAATTACAAAGTTTGTATAAACTTCCTTCATTAATTCCAATAGAAATAGCATTTTTAGTGTTTGAATTCTTCATCTGGCACAATACGTTATTTTCTTGAAAAGCAATTTGATATCCTTAATCTGCTAGACCGGATATTGAGATAAGATTTCTTTTGATTCTAAGGACAAATAGAACATCTTCAACGTGTAAATTAATTCTAGTACATAAAAGTACTGAACAGGTCCCAATTCCTTTCACAGGATAAGTGGAGTTGTCACCTATTGTCACTTCTTCAGTTGAATATTCTTCAAGAGTCTCAAACTTATCTCTAAATCCGGTTATATGTCTGGAAGCTCCACTGTCAACTATCCAAGTGTATTTATTGGTGTTTATTTTGCTAGATAGGGCAAGGTAGACTAGTGAATATTTTTCATTCTTGTCTTCTACTTCCTTGACTTCAGCCATGTTTCTTCCTTTCTGGACAATACATGTGAGTATGTCTAAATTTGTCACATTTATAACATTAAACTTTTGACAAGTCTCTTTTCTTATAGGTTTTCTTCCCTCTCTTCCTTTTGAATTTCCCCTTTTTTACTACTTGAATTTATATGCAATGCTTGAATCTCTTCCTCTTTGTTAAAGATGATACCTCTTGAGATTAATCGAGCCTCTTCTTGGGTACATTCATTTTTGAGTATATCAAATTTGGGTATAGATGGATGACTAATGCACTAAATAAATGATTCTCATGATATTGGTAATCCTCTAAGAGCTATTAGAGATAATTTGACATCTTCAACATTGTTTCCAGTGGTAGAGGGTTGATCTCTTAGTTCAGAAATTTTGATGAAATAGGAGGTGATTGTATCTCCTTTGTCCATCTTGATGTTTAGAAGTTGTTGTTTTAATGTAAGCAATATGCTTGCATTGTTTATCTCCAATGTGTTTTGAATAGTTTTGAACACATCATAAGCATTTGTAAGTTTTGCTATTGATGGAAGAATATGATCTTTAACTCCATCAATAATAATTTTCTTGGCCTTATTATTTCGTTTTTTCCAAGTTGTTAATTTTGATTCATCTTTGGGTAATTCCTTGTTTTCCTCTATAAATGACTCCAATTCAAGTTCTTGGAGTATTGTCGTGATTCGAATTTTTCATGAAATGAAATTGGAGGCACCTTCTAGTCTATCCTCAACTCTGATATTGTTCACCATGATTGATTTAGTAAAGAAGTATTTCTGTGATTTTGGAGCAAATAAAATCACAGTTTGGTTCAAAGGTTTGTTCTACCAACTAGGCTCTGATACCATGTTAAAGCTCTGAGGTAGAGCAATGAAATCTTCTTTTGTTGTCAATGCCGAGATATACTTATGTATGTTTCCTTGATCTCAAGGTTTCCTTGAATCTGAGTTTCCAGCCAGATAGTATTGTTCTAAAACTTCAAGTAATAATACTGATTACTTTTCTTTGTAACAAGTGAAAGCAAATATATCAAACCGAAGGTAATAACATGAATTGTTGATATTTTTCCAAGCAATCATGACATCGTGATTATATATGGACACGGATGGTTGTGACTTGTGTAGAGATGTGACCCTATGTGCCCTTTGTAAGGCCACGTCTCTCCACAATACACAACCCATAACCAATATTACTTATGTTCCATCTTGCAAATTATACTCGGTGATAATGTGTTTGAAGAGCCCCACCATAATTAGAGCTTGCAATTTCTCTTACACATAATCTGCAATATGAAACAATGACAACATAAAGACTCACGATTTGTGAGAACAAAATTACCTCCAATGATTCATATAGACTGTGATACTACCACAGTGGGATCGTCACATTATAATGGAGATACACCAAATCGAATCATTTGTATAGTCAATTATGAGATTTCAATACACAATGTGTGTGTGTGTGTGTGTATACACATATGTATGTGAATTTCTTTCTGAGCAACAATCTGATATTACACATCTGACAGATGCTACAAATTCAACAGTTAATGCTTGCCATCCATAGAGTATGGAGGAAACTATTAACAAGTGATGTGGAGCAATCACAATAATGACAATAAAATAATAAACAACACAATTTACAAAGGAACAATATGGTAGACTACACCTGGCACTCCCTACTCTTGGACAGTGGCCTTTTATACCATCAAATGGTCAATACCAAAGGGAATTAGCCCCAAGAATTCTACAACACCCAATTCCTAAATCTTGTCTTGACACCCTTGTAATCTAGGGCTTCTCCAATCTCCTGTTAGAACGCACTCCTGCACCCAATTAGTGAATGATTCACCATCTAATAAACATCATAGAATGTTTCAAATCATAATATCCACCCTCTATTGGATAGATTGTTCACTGCTACACACTAGCCACCATCTTCACTATTTCTTTCACTGTTCTAGACCGCGACCGCTTTCAATCCCCACAATTCTACATGTGTAATGTTATTGGTTTATAATACAAGTTAGGAATGGTCATTCCATGAATATTAGGCTTGTATATTCATGGAATGATTCTTATTTTCCCTAAACCCTACTATAACAGAGACTTAAGAAAAAGAAATGTTGTTTCAAAACCAACTGGCGCACCACTAAATTTAGTGTAATATGAAACACGCTAAATAAACAATTAAGTAATTACTAAATCCCTATCAATGCATGAGAGTTTTGAATCACCAAATTGGAATTATATAAGCCAATCAAATTTTAAGCAACAGAGAGTTTTATTGTTTCTTGTTCGCCAATACATACACCAGTCTCATTTACTGTCCCCTAATAGAGACTCTCACCCCAATATATATAGATTCCTAAATAATATAACTGTCCAAAAACTAATTCAACCAACTTCATCGTTGGGTTGAATAGTTAGGTTTTAACAAAACAAAAAGCTTCCCTCTAATTCCTTAACTAACCGTTTATGTTTGAAAATTTGAATTTCAAAATCATAAGAGGCACACTACAAATTAATTGAAGAAATGCATTATGTTAATATCATTATAGGTGCCAAGATCCTCCATTTGATCTATTGACCCAATTTGTACAGTCCATCCACTAGATTTGCTTTGAAGGTCTTGAAAGTTTGCCTAGTCTTCTCCAAATTGATTGTGTGAGGTGCTCCTACACCATACTCCCCATCACAAAAAGAACTCTTGCCACAAGAGTTATTGGGTTTATACTTACTACTCACTGTAATTGCTCTAATGTTCAGGGATAACACACTCCCTAAAAGTGATCTACCTCTGCCTCAAACTTCTAGCATTCATACACAAAGAATTAGATAAAAACATAGTTGTAGTTGACTATCTTGATCCACAACTGTGTTGTTGCTGCACTCTAGATCCTTGAACAAACTGCATTTGTCTCTGCATTGTCATCATATCCCTTCATCTACCTGCCCTCTCAAAGGACACTTCACTGCTCCAACCAAAACAAAAGGTTGTTCAACCAGCCCTGTCACCCTTGGACTGTCCTGCCCCTTAACCTGGCATTGCTTCCAACCAATATCATAATGTGAAATACCTTGATCCTGCACTAGAACATCTCTGCCAAAACACATCAGTATAGATTCCTTATGACTCCTCATCAATGGATGCAACTTATACTTCACCTTTCCTTGTTGAACTACATATGTATTTTCATAGCCATCATGCATGACTCTCCTTGAACATTGCCAAGATCTTCCCAAAATGAGATGCCCACAAGTCATGTGCATGACATCACATAGTACCTTGTCCCTATAACTCCCAACTAAAAACTCAACCATCACTTGATCCTTAACCAACAAATTCTGATTCTCATTGACCCAAGTAGCATAATAAGGAGTAGCATGTGCAAAAGTTTTCAAATTCAATTTATTAACAACCTCATAAAATAACACATTATTACTTGCCCCTGAATCAATTATAAACTTGCATACCTTGCCTTGAATGAGACAATTTGATCTGAATATGCCTGGATCTTTTGGTATTTGATTGCTTCTTCCCATCAGTAAGCACTCTCCTTCTTTTGGAAGAAGTTCAATGGGTTCTTTCTGCCCATCCTCTCTTGGCTCTTCATCAACCAAGTTCACTCTTCTATCTCTCCCTTTGTCTTCTTGCCATTTAGGACACCGAAAGGACTAATGGCCTACTTCATTGCAAGTGAAGCATCTTCCTGTGAATACTCCATTTCCTCTTCCTCCACTTCTTCCACCTCTATAACCCCCTCTTGATTCTGAAAATGTTTTGTCCTTATCCTTATCATTGCTGCTCTGAAAATCAATAGTACCTCTTCCCCCTCTTCCTCTCATGAAAGATCCACCTCTATTGTTGCTTTGCTTCTCTTGCCTTCTCTTTATCTTCTCTTCATCCTTCAATGCTAACTAATAACATTCATCAACCGACCTCGGGGTAGCTAGACTAAGTTCATCCTGGATATTGAACCTCAGTCCCCCCATATATCTTGCAATCTTTTCTTCCATCTCTTCCTCATGATTCACTCTAATGTCAAGCTTGTGGAGTTCCTCAGTGTACTTCTATACATCCATCTCCTTTTGCCTGAAATTCCTCATCTTCTTGTACAACTGTACTCTATAATCTTTTGACAAAAATTTTGCCTTCATCTTGTCCACCATAGTATACCAAGATGTGATTTTGGGTCTACCATTCTTCCATCTATCTGCCTGGATACAATCCCACCACAACAAAGCATGTCCCTTCAACCTGGACTTTGCTATCTAACACTTTGTCCTTCTCTTCTATCCCTTCACACTCAAAGCAATTTTCAATTGCACCAAACCAATCTATTAGTTCTTCATCATCCATCTTCCCTCCATACATAGATAAGTCTATCCTTACCCTTCTATCTCCATTCCTTATTGCTTTTGCCAACTTAGCCATCCTTATTTCCTTAGGGTCGTCTTCTTCTTCTTCAGGTTCTTCTTCCTTTTCTTCATCCAATCTGATGCTCTTATCTTTCTTCTCTAGTGCTGACAGCCTCTCCATCATGGACTTTATCAATCTATCTTTTTTAGCATTCTCTTTGTCCCTTTGGTCTAATGATGCCCTTAACTTTTTATTATCTGCCACTTGTTCTTTCACTATCTTTGCCAGCTCCATATTTGTCAACCTTGTAGGAATCTCTTCTTCTCCCTTAGACATAGCTGCTTGATCAACTTGGTACAAAAATCTACTATAGGACTACTCCTCCCAAGATAGTTCAACTACAAGGGCTACTAAGGGATTCAAGAACCAGCGTCACAAGACCAATTACACTTCCACAAGACCTTTCCAGCTCTAATACCAATATGATTCAGAGCAATCACAATAATGACAATAAAATAATAAACAACACAATTTACAAAGGAACAATATGGCAGACTCCACCTGGCACTCCCTACTCTTGGACAGTGGCCTTTTATACCATCAAATGGTCAATACCAAAGGGAATTAGCCCCAAGAATTCTAGAACACCCAATTCCCAAATCTTGTCCTGACACCCTTGTAATCTAGGGCTTCTCCAATCTCCTGTTAGAACGCACTCCTGCACCCAATTAGTGAATGATTCACCATCTAATAAACATCATAGAATGTTTCAAATCATAATATCCACCTTCTATTGGATAGATTGTTCACTGCTACAAACTAGCCACCATCTTCACTATTTCTTTCAATGTTCTAGACTGCGACCACTTTCAATCCCCACAATTCTGCATATGCAATGTTATTGGTTTATAATACAAGTTAGGAATGGTCAGGTTTATAATACAAGTTAGGAATGGTCATTCCATGAATATTAGGCCTGTATATTCATGGAATGATTCTTATTTTCCCTAAACCCTACTGTAACAGAGACTTAAGAAAAAGAAATGTTGTTTCAGAACCAACTGGCGCACCACTGAATTCAGTGTAATATGAAACACGCTAAATAAACAATTAAGTAATTACTAAATCCCTGTCAATGCATGAGAGTTTCGAATCACCAAATTGGAATTATATAAGCCAATTGGATTTCAAGCAACAGAGAGTTTTATTGTTTCTTGTTCACCAATACATACATCAGTCTCATTTACTGTCCCCTGACAGAGACTCTCACCCCGATATATATAGATTCCTAAATAATATAACTGTCCAAAAACTAATTCAACCAACTTCATCGTTGGGTTGAATAGTCAAGTTTTAACAAAACAAAAAGCTTCCCTCTAATTCCTTAACTAACCGTTTATGTTTGAAAATTTGGATTTCAAAATCATAAAAGGCACACTACAAATTAATTGAAGAAATGCATTATGTTAATATCATTATAGGTGCCAAGATCCTCCATTTGATCTGTTGACCCGGTTTGTAGAGTCCATCCTCCAGATTTGCTTTGAAGGTCTTGAAAGTCTGTCTAGTCTTCTTCTCCAAATTGATTGTGTGAGGTGCTCCTGCACCAACAGGTTAAGTACCACATATTTGAATTTAGCATGCTTATAAACTTCAGTTTTTCAATTACTTAGTCGGCTGTTATTAGATCACTCTAAGATCACTTGATTTGGCCTTTATAGCCCTGTTTCTAAGCTGGTCTTGAACATCTCTTAGAAGCCCCTGATTTTGTTGTCATCATCATGACATTGTACATCTGATATCTTTAATAGATTACATGAAACTCTAGCGGACTCAAATGGTTCAATTCCAGGAGCAATCCTTTAATTAAAAAACAATTTAAGAATAGTAGTCAAACAACTGTAAGTAAATATTGTAGCGTATGGCAAATTAGCATTATCTACTAGATTTGTACAAAAAGATGATGTTTATATTCATATCTTTATCAAAGAAGGATACGTGAATGCGGATTGTTCATCAGATGCAGAATGTCAGGGGGCTCTGATAGGAATAAGCAAAACAGGAAGGCCAACTTGACAATTGAAGCTTCATTGTGCACATCTCCGAAGACAAGACCAATGTCTGGTTGACGAAAAATCATTATATGTAATAAACCTGAAAAAGTAAATTTACAACAAAAATGATCAGGTTAATCCTTTGTTAACGTGCTTCTGATGTCAGGACCCTCTTCCTGCTGCTTTTTATCAAAAACAAAAATATCAGTTGCAAACCCAAGCGATAATTTCCTTCAGTTGAGTGTTCTCAAATGCAGATGGGGATCAGGAAATGCGCAATCCAAAAGTCATTTTTATTTCAAGTATTGCAGCTACTAAAAGCACAATAAAATTATTTGAACATTAATTATTTCTAACTTTTTATGTTTTATTTATAATTATAAGTTCCTCTCTAACGACACCCTTTCTAATAAGTGATGCATATTTTGAATTTCCCCAGTCGTGATTTTCTATGTTCAATGTACAGTAATTCTCAGCATATGTCTTCGCAGTCTTCAAACATTATGTCCGAATCAGCAGCACGACATCTAAAGCCAAACGAATTTGCATTCCACTTAAAATTAGAAGTTCATTTCTAATGAAATCCCTTATTCAATATTTGATGTATATTTCCCTCAGCTCAAATTTTCATTTTCCTTGTTCGATTTATTGCAATTTTGAGCATATTTATTTACACGGACTTAATTACTCTTTGACTGAGTTAAAAATAAGTTTATATTTTATCTTTTTTCAACCGTAAGTCTGTGCATTCCTCAGCAACATCTATACCAAAATTTCAAACTATTATATTCTACCTCTTAAATACCGAACAATAGTTTCTAGAAATTTTATTTTTGTAGCAGAAAATAAATTTAAAACCTAAATAAACAATATTTTCTCGAACTGTTGAACATTCTAAGTTGAAATAACTTATAGTTAAGCAAGAGCAACAAAAAGCACATAAATACCTTCTATAAGTGGTTTTTTCGAGACGATCCACACGGCTACGGATTCGGTGGGTTCCTTTGCCTTTTTAACCATGGATTTAGAGCACTCTTGCATAAACTCGTTAAACGAAGATTCGCAGCTTCCAGAAAAGGAATATTAGCCAGTAAACAATAAATAATAAAATTTAGACATCGAAATAAATATTCTGTGTAAAACTGAATTCTCTTACAATTCACTCTGGAGAAGATCCAGAAATTGAATAATTTTCTGCATACGCTGTAATTTTTCCTTCGTGATCGGAATTTTAAAGTCACTGCAGAGTATTGGGAATAAAGATTTGGACTGCCAGGTCTTTGCAAATTAAATGTAGTGCTGATGCTTCAAAAAATATATAAAAATCCTCACGATTTAGAGCCTGTATTTCCAGGAGTTTACTTGTCCTAAAGAGCGCTGAAAAAATACCTGGACTGAAAGAGCTCATTATTAAGTTCTCCAAATAGGGATTCCTGCACCATCCTTTGAAAATTTGTGAGAAAACCAATGGATTTTCCTCTTTTAGTTTTTTAGTCGGGAAAGGGATATGAACTCGAATTTCCTCCCTATTGTAAAGTTTGGGCGGCAAACAACATAAATTCAAGCAATCCCACAGAACATCTATACTTTGAAGCGTTTAATTTATTTATTTTTAATTTATTTTTTATCTTATTTTCGAGCTGTTCCGAGTTTCAATTTAGTTTGATTGGGAAACTTCGCCAATTGTACTCAGAAAAAGATTTAGCAATAATAATATGTTAAAAAAGAAGATCACTTCATCTTGGGGCATATGTTCTATTTGAGTCTTACCATATTTGTTGCGGGGTTTTAACTTTATTATAATGGTTGTGACCAATTTTAATCGATCAATGGATGTTGGTGTTGGAGTTTTAGCAATGGGTAGTCATGGCATCTCTAAACAAATGATCTTGTAATTTTGTTTCGAAGTGATTTGCAAGATATGACTTCTAATACCCTTGATGTTGTTTTGTCTTCACAACATTTTGATAGTGGTTGTAACAAGCTGGAAAATATACTTTGATTGGATATTTTGTGGGGAGAGTTCCACTTGAAAGCATGTTCCATGATTGGGGTGTCAAAGACTATGCCCCTAACTGGGTTCAACTTGATGGCATCTAAAATCTCGCCAAAGGTTTCATTATGTTTCACTTTTCCAGCCCCTCCCATGTTGAGGATATCCTCAAGAATGGGCCCTAGTTTGTGTGGTCTTGCTTGCTAGTTTTCTAGCTATAATCATGAGACTTTATAATCTTTGAGAATAAAAAGATTAACATCTCTATTTGGTAGATTCTTTGAGTCTACCCTTGTCATGTTGGTTGTTCCTACAAACTATTGCCTAAACCCTTGTAGTTTATTTGATTGCAACGCGATTGCTTTTTATGTTAGTCCCCTAAAGAGAGTTTGTGTTGAAGTTGATTTATCTTATGACCTCAAAGAGACCATCAACATTCAACTTGGTGGTCAAGATTTCTCTTAGTAAGTGCTTTATTTGAATTTTCCCTACACTTTCTAGTGATGTCAATCCTCTAAACACAAGATTAATTATTTCCCTCTTGTTGCTCTCAAGATGAAGTCCCCATAGAAGGAGATAACCCATCCTTGATCTTTCGACGGTGCTAAAATTGATGAAGGGTTGACTACAATTTATTCACAAAGGAAAATGTATCTTGGGTTTTCTCCATAGGTAGACTAGTTTTGTTATTTTGCAACCACAAGCTTATAAATGACCTAGCCTAAGTCACAAACAAAGACTCACCTCATCTAGTCTAGGGCTTCAAACCCTGAGGTTTAGGGGAAAAGTCTAATTGAGAGTGTTTAGTAGTTCCTATTATGTGTGGATTCACACGACTCGAGATTCTTCAATAGTTTCTACTTAGCCCTCTTCTCTACACCACAACCTTTGGCAACCGTCATGGGTAGGTGAAATTTGGCAATGGAGGTCAAAAAAAATATCAGATAATTCTAAGGGAATCTTACCCTAGTTTTCTACCAACTTTAGACTTCTTGTACAACAACTTCTCCTCTCTTGGGAATGGACATGACACGTAAGCATTTGATTGATGGATTGCATATTGTCGAATGTATGAAGTCTGACTTCTTGACCCCACGAGTCGTAATGAATTGATGAGTGTATAACTATGTTGTCATTGATCAGCAACTAGTCAGAGGAAGGAGATGTTATAAGGTAACATTGTCACTGGTAGAAGAGTAAGCTAGTATGCACGCTTATGCCAAGCCACCACTGGTAGATAGACATAGATGGCATTTGATCATTGATCATTGACGAAGTGAGTCACCGTGATTGTGACACAACATCAAGAACCGTCAAAATGGATGTGACAGAAGTGGTTAAGTGCAACAAGATGGTGTACAAAAGGGGGGGTATAAGTGAACACTTTTTTTCTGAAATTAGGTAAACCTGATCTTGGAAGAGTCATATGAGTGTCATGCACTCAAAATGATAAAATGTGTAAAACAACACAAAATTTGTAGTACTCTGAATCTACTTTATACTACTAAGGTTTTTTTAAATGGATAAGATTAAGAGGGTCAAACTCTACATGCATAAAAAATTATTCTTATTATTTTCTAAAAAGCGTAACATAGTTGTTACTTGTTGGAAACAACAATTGGAATAATTGTTATGTTGTCATTGATGCCAAACCTTACAGGTGAGACAATTATTACCTAAGAGGAGTGTCATATCATTTGATTGATGAAGATGATTTGAAAATAAGAGATAACAAGAAGACCTAGTGAAAAGGTTGAGTTATGTGGAACTACAATGAGCACTTGATTATTTGGCAGATTGACAAGATAATGTGTTGTTTAATCATTACACTAAGTGGAGATGATAGTTGAATTGAACCCTAGTTGAGATGATCAATGGAAGACCAAATGCATAAGATAAAGCAACTAGCATAGTAGAAGATTAAGGAAATCATAGTTGAAGTCGAGCTATGCTAGTGTCAACCAAGTGAACAATATAAGCTGAGAAAATATAGTGTCAGTTGAGCATCAGTAAAGATTGAGTATTAGAAAAGTCAAACCAAGCGAAGACAAAGTATGTCGAGCAATATAGTTAGTATTCACCAAGTTGTCTAGGGATGACCAAGGTCAAGGAACATGTTGAGATAATGAGTGTTGCACACATTGCATAATATTATTATATTGTGTGATTTTATTTTATTATGTAATGTTGCACCTAGATGGATGTGCAACATATAAAGATTCCCATGGGATATACTTGATGAGTTGTATTGTAATATTGTGATAATATTTCATATAATTATATAATATTGGGGAAAAGAATTAAAATTCTAATATTAAATGTGGGGTCAAGGGGTTAGGTAGTGCATGGTTTATGTAATACCACTTGGTGGTTTTGTGGGACTTGCTACTGTATAAGTAGCCACAAGGGTAGTTGTTGGTGTGAGAAGACAAAAAGACAAAAGACAAAAAGGGAAAGAGTCAAGCGGGACAAGGCTTGACAGGTTAGCCAAGAAAGTATTTATGAAGGTTGGAAGCATGGCATGGGATATGTGGATTCATGCGTGTTCACATAGATTGTTTGGTTGTGGATGTGGCTTTGAAGGCTTCCATGGTTGTATTGCAACAACCATATTTTGGTTGAATAATACATGGTGATGGATGCTAGGTTTTTCCCTCAATGAGGGTTTCCCAGGGTATATCTTGTGTCACAATTTTTGTGGGTATGTTGTCTATTCTCTTGCATGTGGATTTTAGTTACGTATTCATTTCAGATCTTTTATGGGTTATGTGGAAATGGTTATATTTTTTCTTGCAAATTTCTTTACAAGCGGTATCAGAGCTATGGTTTTATTATTGTAACCCTAGATTAAATCCATGGGAATGCATGAGAGGATAAAATAAAGGGCAAGATATATGAGTTGTTTATTGCAAATTTGAGGGTTTTGGGTTTGTTGTTAAGATGAGATATTGGTAGATTTGGGACATTAAAATTTTTACACAAAAGGGTTTTTCGGATGTTTCATTTAAATGAGGGTTTTAGGGGGAGCTTGCAGAAATGACCTCCTAGGTAAAAACAAACCTCACCATTGGATCTGGATTAACCATTCCATAAATTTTGATATATAATATGCCCTAATTTGGCCATATTCAAAAGAAATGAAAGAGTTTTTTAGTTTCAGCTCGTGATGGCCATCAAATTTAATCCCGTCAAAAATTTTGTCACAAAAAAAAAATCACAGTAAAAATGGAAAAAATATTGTTTTAGTAAAATGGCCATAACTTTCTCTCAAAATATTGAATTTCAGACTTCTTACAAATGTTGAAAGGATAATTCAAAGCACTACAAGTTGGTGTAGGATTGATTTTGTGATTTTGACATTTTGTCAAGTTTTAAGAGCCCAAAAGTTGGAGGTTTTTATTTTGAGCATAGATTAGGGCATAACTTGGGCATATGGAGTTGGATTTTGGACTTTGAGTAGTCAACAAAAAGCTGTTGGAGAACTCTACACATTGATTCAATTTGGTGCAGGTTTGGCATGGTTTATTTGGTGATATATTAATCTATATAGTTTATGATATATATTGACTATGGTAGCATTGTGAGTTTACGACATTGTATATTCAGTTCATATTTCATATTGATCTCATGATGATATGGTTATCAGTGTTTGGTTTGGATATGTATGATGACTTGTTGGGTCTACAAGTTGTGTAGTGTTGTAAGCAGTCTATACTTACAGGTTGCATTTATAGCTTGGTTATGGGTTGTCTTTTCCCATTGATCTTTCATTATTGATGCATATTCAAATTGGTGGCTTGGATTTGGGTTGTATATGCCCTTAGTCACATGATTTTCTGATTTGTCTTCATGTAGAAGGGATGAGATGTTGTTACCAAGTATAGTCATGGTGGAGGATTGCAGTTGACTATTTTATGCTGACAAGTTGGATAGTTTGAGAGTTAGATGCTCGGTTCATGGATGTGATCATGGTGTCATAGATTTTGACATGACATGACTGGATATAGAGGTACACCCTTGATGTTCATTGGTTTGGATTCCTGATTTGGTTATGGTGGCATATCTTCTTGGTTGAGAATCATGGTTATTTGGTTTCTTTTGAGGAGCTCATGATGTGCATTTTGAGTTCTTTGATGGTTTGATTCCTTGGTTGATTCTCATGATTAGAGGATTATTTTTCATCATGATGTCATGGATAGCTTGGATACATAGTTTAGTGGGAGCTTGTGACAGTGTAGGATTGGTTCCTGGTTTGGTTTGTATTTTCTTGGTTTGTAAATCTTGGTTTCACTTAATATTGACACTTTGGTTGTGTGAGTGTAGACCTAGAGGATCTTCATGTAGGAGATGGATTTTATAATGTCATAGGTGACTTGGTACCACGATTGAGTGAGAGTTTTTTTGAATTGATATATTTATTGAGTGTTTATAGATGTTGGAGGTTTGTCTTAGATCCTATTGCTGCAGAAGCGTCTTTGCCATTTGCATGGTGCACTTGTTATCTTCATGATGTGTGAAGATGGTTAGATCTTGAGAACTCATGGGGTTCTTGGTTATCTTCATGGTGTGTGGAGATGGTTGCATCTTGAGAATTAATGGGGTTCTTGGTAAAGGTGTGGTTTATGCTTTCATTTGGCATGTTATCTTTGGAGTTAAGATGGTTTCATTTTTATGTCATCATATACTCTTTATACTCATTTAGAGTTTTGACATGTTATAGTATGTTCATAAGAAACATATTATCTCTTTGGTTGAGACGGTTAGATCACATTGTCACATTTATGTTCTTGAGGCCATGATTGGAACTTTGACATTGATCTTGGTTTAGTTTATTGGTATTGAGTAAATTGATCATAAGTCGGATACTTCGTGATATTGCTATGTTGCATTTGGAGTTGACATGGATTGATTGGTTACAGGTGCTCATGGATACTTATAGACGGCGGTGATGTTGATTTCTCTTGGATTAGAGATGTGTTTGTTGGGATGGTTGATGGTTTCATCAAGGAATCTGAGGGGCATTCACCTGATATGGACTTGAGAGGAGATTGTTCTTGGTTGAGTCTTGGTTGGAGACTTGGATATCTTGATGAGCCTTCTCATTCTCCACTCTTGGTCTACTCGACAGTTTGTTGCTTGATAGGTATAGCCCATTGTTTCTCTTATATGCATTATGTTTATGCTATGATACATGAGTTAATTCTGGAGGGTTCATTTGAGATATGGTTTAGCATTGGTTATCTCCATTTGCATAAGTTGTTATGCTGGTTGAGTTTGGGAGATGGTTTTATATTGGGCATATTCCTTAGATTAGGAATGGTTTATGAGTTTGATCTTCTTGTGAGAGGCTTACATCCATGATTAGTTATATGGTATGGTTTGGGTGTTATTGTGGCTTCTTGTTGGGGTTTTTTATAGGGGAGATTATACGTGCACAATTTACATCTAGAGGTGTGTATAGAAGGACATGATACATGTTATGATTTGCATGGTTTCTCTTTGGTCTTGGTTATCTTCTTGGATGTTCGATTTGTCTTACATTGGATTTGAGATTGGTTAGAGATTGTGATCACTAGTTTGTGCTCATGTTTGTCATGTGAGAGATGACATGGTTATTTTATTTATCTCTTTCCTCTGTTGGTTATGGAGAACTTGGGAGACAATTGGAGATTTTTTATGAGAGTTGCTCTTATAGGTTATTGGTTTATGTGTTGTGGATTTTCTTGAGACTACATAGATTCACTTCTTTGAGATGTTGTGAGTGGATTGGTTAAAATTTGACATTATGTTTTACAGTGGAAGCTTCTTGGTATATATGTGGTAGGTGTTGCTCTTGAGGCTTGTGATTGCAGGTTACAAATTGGATATGTTGATGATGTGAGATTTACTTGGCATACCTTTGGAGGTATGGATCATTGGATGGATTTAGTACTTATTGTGGGTGCTATTTTTTGTTATGGATATTTTGACAACTACAAATACAATTAATTACCTTTGGATCAAGTTTTCATGCTTGACATTTCAGTTGGTATAGGATTTTATCATTTTCTAATGCGACATGGGTGGCTTTCTCTTTGTATGGCTTTTATGTATATCTAGTGGCAGTGGCATAATAGGAGGTGACATCATTCATGTTTGAGATGCTAGATACTTTGATTTTGTTGTGGGTACCAGGATGGAGCACATGGTGTACTTTGATCTATGATGGTGGATTTGCTAGGAGGGATTGTTCCCTTGTTCATTATGTGGCTACAAATTGACCCTGTGCAATATATACAACAAGTGGGTGATTGTTGAGATAATGGGTGTTGCACACATTGCATAATATTGTTATATTGTATTATTTTATTTTATTATGTAAAGTTGCACCTAGATGGACATGCAACATGTAAAGATTCCCATGGGATATACTTGATGAGTTGTATTGTAACATTGTGATAATATTTCATGTAATTATTTAATATTGAGAAAAATAATTAAAATTTCAATATTAAATGTGGGGTCAAGGGGTTA
This sequence comes from Cupressus sempervirens, assembly GCA_028749045.1. Lineage (NCBI taxonomy): Eukaryota > Viridiplantae > Streptophyta > Pinopsida > Cupressales > Cupressaceae > Cupressus > Cupressus sempervirens. The sequence goes on from CM053789.1 coordinate 383,268,157, forward strand.
GGTAGCACATGATTTATGTTATATCACTTAGTGGTTTTGTGAGACTTGCTACTATATAAGCAGCCACAAGGGTAGTTGTTGGTGTGAGAAGACAAAAAGACAAATGGCAGAAAGGGAAAGAGTCAAGCAGGACAAGGCTTGACAAGTTAGCCAAGGGATTATTTGTGAAAGTTGAAAGTATGACATGGAATGTGTGGATTCATGCTTGTTCACATGGATTGCTTGGTTGTGGCTATGGCTTTGAAGGCTTCCATGGTTGTATTGCAATGGTGTTTTTGTTGAATAATATGTGGTGATGGATGCTTTTGGATGTTGGGTTTTTCCCTCAATGAGGGTTTCTTAGGGTATATCTCGTGTCACAATTTTTGTGGGTATGTTGTCTATTCTCTTGTATGTGGATTTCAATTACATATTTATTTCAAATCTCTTATGGGTTATATGGAAACATTTATATTTTTTCTTGTAAGTTTCCTTATAGAACATAGTGTTGATTGAGTGATAGCATTTGATAATCTGTGAAGGAATTCAAATTCCCAATTGACATAGTTGAATTTTTAGATTGGTCAAAGTGGTCGAAAGATAATTATTGATGAGTTGGAGCATTTAATTCATGATAAACTGTGTTTGAGTGTTCGTAGGCATGGATTCATAGGGAAGTTTTGAAAATTATCTAGAAGAAGAAGGAGGAATCAAAATGATGGAAGGTTTTGATGAATTTGACCTAATCCTAAGATCAATGGTGATGTTTAAGAAGAAAAAGATCAAAGCTACCTATTTAAGGAGGCATAAGGATAACCTAGAAAGGTTAAGGCAATTGTTGATTCAGTTGATTGGCGAATTTGAGCAGAAGGCTATGAAGAGCTGAGAAGAGGTGAAGTGTGATTGCTTGAAGGGTTTCCAAGAAAATCAGTGATAGAAATATTAAAGAAGACCATTCAATGGATCAACAAATGAGCTACACTATAATCTGTATTTGCAAAGTGATTTGTATTTATCAAATCAACCAGTTGTTACTTTCTAACCATTATATCAGTTAAAATCCTTTAATCAAGGTTGACCTAATAGTAATTTGTAAATCCTTTAATCAAGGTGACATTCTAATGGGATGTTCATAAGCCCTTTAACCAAACCACTCCTAACAAGGTGAATAAATTCTTTAATAGGGTCACTCCTAACAGTGTGTATTGTAACCTTTAACAAAGTTGGCTCTTAACGAAGCCCACTTCAGAAGAGTGAAAAGATGGTAGTATGTTACTAGTGGTTAGTCCCAAATTGGGTTTCCACATTAAATCATGGTTTCATACTTGTGTGAATGTTAGTTGACATACTTTATTGCTTATTGCTTTACATTCTGCAAGGAGGTTACTTTTGGGACAGTGAACTACATGTTTATGTTACTAATAAGTTGTTATGGAGACCGAGTGGATCAATTAATAAATATGAGTTGTTAAAAGTGGTTAAAAGTTTATTTGAAACATTTGGACATGAGGATAACTAATTCACCCCCCTTAGTAATTTTGAAATCATTCTAACAATTGGTATCAGAGCTTGTGGTGCTTATAAGGAAAGTTTGAAGGGACTTAAAGCTAAAAGATCAAGATGTTTAGAAAGGAGGTACCCAAGTTGAACAAGGAGAACTTCCTTGCATGGAAAAGTTTGATGAAGTTACACATTGCTAGAATAAGAGATTCAATACTATACTACTTGGAGCATAATTTTATAGCAGTACCAGCACCTATGACAACCCAATAGACAAAGGAGAAACAAGAAAACAATCATGCAATGTCGGAGATTACATTTGTCCTAAGTTATTTAGAGTTTGATGATGTAAAAGGATGAACTACTACAAAGAAAATTGTGGGATAAACTGGCAAAGATCCATGGTGGAGACAAGAATGTACTAATAGCTAAGTCAGATAGCTTGATGATATGAAGATGAAAGAAGATGGGAGCATCGCACAATATTGTGGCAAAATCAAAGAGGTGGTGGATGCAATCAGAGGAGCTAAAGGAAAAATTAGTGATGAAATTGTGATCAACAAGGTACTAAGAACCCTACTTCCTATTTATGCTATTAGTTTTTCCACAATACAAGAATCAAGATGTACTCCTGATAATGATTTCACCTTGGATAGTCCAATTGGGAGAAAAGCTACTTTTGAATCATCAAATTTTGATAATTTTACTGCCCCCACTATTGAATATGCTTTCAAGTCACAATTGGTTCTACATAAGTCTAAGAAGAAGAAAGGAAAGTATGAGGATAGTGATAGTGAATGATCTAATGATAATCTTGAGGATCTTGAAGCATTAATGGCTAGAGGGTTACCTAGAGGAAAAGGAAAATTCAAAGGTAAACTTCCTATTATATGTTTTTTAATGCAATAAAGTTGGTCGTATTGCTGTAAGATGTCATAATAAGGATGACAAGGATGAAAGCAAACAACAAGTATCGAGGAAGAGGAGATGGAAGAGACAAGAAAGGATACAATGACTACAAGGGAAAAGGTAAGAAATCTTGTTACATTGTTGAAGAAGAAATTGATAGTGATTATGTTATTCATGATGAGGAAGTTTTTTATATTGCAATGAAAGATGATTATGATTTTGATGAAAAAATTGTACTTATTTCATATGTGAGAAAAAGGTAATAGATGGATAATTGACAGTGGTTGCTCACATCACATGACTAGTGATAAAAGTAAGTTTGAAACTTCAGAATATTTTAAAGGAAGTTGTGTTAAGTTTGGTAATGATGCACCATGTCTTGTGAAAGGTAAAGGATCAATATGCTTGAACGACAAGATCAAATGTGATAATGGTTATTGGGATGAAGGATTGAATTACAATATGTTGAGTGTTGCATAGTTGAACAATTTAGGTTACAAAGTTGAGTTTCAACTCAAGAAAGTTAAGATCTACCATGGTTCTAGAGAACTTATTGAAAGTGAAGAACAAACAAGAGATAACTTGTTCTACCTAGACCTATCTGACGGTACATGTTTGTTTGCACAATATGAATGCATTTGGTTATGGCATAACATGCTATGTCATGTCAACTTTGATAATTTGGTAAGCATTAGTAAGATGAAAAGAGTAAGAGGATTACTAAGATTGAAGAAATCTGACAATGTAGTGTGTAAGAAATGTTAATTGGGTAAAATGACAAATTCTAGTTTGAAGAAAAAGACCTATTCATCTAATGATATATTGGAGTTAGTTCATACTGATTTTTGTGGACATATTGGAGTGTGAAGCTATTGCAGTGACAAATATTTTATTCTATTTGAAGATGATTACTCTAGAATGATGATTGTGATGTTTCTTAAAGAAAGATCAGATGCATTTCAATTTTTTTAGTGGTATTTGGCTAGAGTTGAAAAGGAAACAGGTAAAATCTTGAAGTACCTAAGATTTGATAGAGGTGAATTCATATCCGAGGAATTCAACATATTATGCAATGATAGAGGAATCAAGAGACATATGCCAGTACCAAGGACCCCTCCACATAATGGTATAGCTAAAAGGAGGAATAGATTAATCATGGACTGTGTTAGGACTTTGATGATGGAGAAGAATATTTCACAAAAATACTGGAGAGAAGCTATAAGTACAACTATTTATACTTTGAACTAAGTACGAGTCAAGAAAGGTAAAAATGTTACACCTTTTGAGTTATGGTAAGGATATGCACCTAATGTGAAGTATTTCAAAATAGTTGGGAGCAAATGTTTATAATGAAAAACAATAGACATGGACAACTTGATGCTAAAAGCGATGAAGGCATATTCCTAGGATATTCCACTAAAAGAAAAAGCATACAAATGTTTGAATTCTAATAGTAACAAGTTGTGAAAAGTGCAAATATTAGAGTTAATGAATATGTAGAGAAAAAATGAACTTGAATAGAAACAAGAATCTAAAGGCTACATGGATTTTGTATATGTTTATGGAGAGCCTAGTATCCTACCTAGCCTTGAGAAGAGAGTTGTTGAGCAACACCAACCAGCAAGTGCCAAGTCACAACAATAAACTACTGAGCATCATGTAGTTTGAGCCAAACATTAGCAAGTGAATGCCAAACAACTACAAGAAGAAGCTGAAATACAATAAGTGCTACCAAAAGTGAATTTAGAAGGTGAACCTAATGAACCAATGCAAGAAGAAAGAAGAGTTGAACTTGAGCTAACAAAGTATATAAGAAGACATCATACACCAGATCAAGTCATTGGAGACAAATATTTAGGAGCTATGACAAGAAAAAGATTGAGGAGTGATACATGCTTATTGTGTGAGTATGAGCCTACACTAGTCAAGGATGCACTTGAGAAGAAGATTGGATTGCAGTGATGAACAAAGAGATTGAGAAATTAGAGAAGAACAAGATTTGGTCATTGGTACCTAGACAAAAGGACAAGAATGTTATTGGTACAAAGTGGGTAATCAGAAATAAGTTGAATGAGAAAGGAGAATTCACAAAAAATAAAGCAAGACTAGTTTGTAAGGAATATAAATAGGAAGAATGAATTGACTATGGGGAGACATTCACCCCACTATCAAGGTTAGGAGTGAGAACTTTTCTTGCATATGATGCTTACAAAGGATTCAAAGTGTATCAAATGGATTTCAAATCTATATTTCTAAATGGAATGCTTGAGGAAGAAGTCTATTTTGAACAACCTGAAGGATATGTTGATCCAAGCAAGAAGAATATGGTATGTCATCTACACAAAGAATTGAATGGATTAAAAAAATCCCCTAGAGCATGGTATGAAAGGTTGCACACATATTCGGTGAAGATTGGATTTGCAAGGACTAATGATAATGGTAATCTATACTTGAAGACTGAAACTGGGAAAGAGATACTATTAGTTGAGATATTCGTGGATGATATCATATTTGGAGGACAAGATTCACTGTGTCAATCATTTGCTACTGAGATGAAGAAAGAATTTGAGATGTCTATCCTTGGAGAGATTAAATTCTTTGTTGGTTTACAATTATATCAAATAAAGAAGGGTATAGACATTACAGAATCAAAGTATATTAAGGAGATATTGAAGATCTTTGGAATGGAAGACTCAAGACCAGTTAGTTCACCCATGGCTACTAGACATACACTTTGAAAGAGTGATGACACTGCAAATGAGAATCAAACCTTGTAAAGATCAATGATAGGAAAGTTGCAATATGTTGTTCATGAAAAACCAAATACTGCACTAGTTGTTGGGATGTTGCTAGATTATCTACAAATACTAAGGACAATCACATGATGGTTGTAAAAAGGATATTGAGATACCTAAAAGGAACAAATGCCTATAGATTATATTACAAGAAAAATGACAAACTTGAACTAAAAGTATACGCTGATGCAGATTGGACTGGGAATGTTGATGACAGAAATAGTAAAAGTGGTGGAGCTTTCTTTCTATGAAAGAGATTAGTTACATGGACAAGCAAGAAGAAATTGCATTTTTAAATCTACATCAAAATTTGAATATGTAGGGGGAGCAATTAATTATTCTGACATAGTGTGGATCAAGCAATTATTTAAAGGAATGAAGAAAGAGATCACTAAACCTATTATCATATTCTGTGATAACACAAGTTCTATAACATATCTAGGAATCTTGTGATGTACACTAAGACCAAGCACATTGCCATAAAGTATCATCACTCGAGACAATTGGTAGAAGACAAATAAGTTAGATTGGCACAACTCTTAACAAGGTTGGAATCTCCTAACATGGATTCAAAGTCTCCTAATAGGGACTCATATGTACTAAATGATTCATAGACTCCTAACAGAGTCCATCCTCTAACAAGAAACATTTATATTAGTACATCATCTTGTGGGTACCATCCCCATTGGGGTTTTCCTTAATTAACATATCTGGTGTTATTGTGTATGAGTATCTTATTGTGGATTTTGATTATATTTCTCATACGGTTAAGTTTTTTTAAAGTTGATAATTATGATAATAGTTGGATAATTGATTCACCCTCTGTCTTAGTTATATTGGTGGACTATATATTCTAACAATTGGTATCAGAGCATGAGGTCCTTGAAGGATAAGCTGAACAACTTTGGGAGACCAATGGTAAATCTTTTCAAAAAGGATAGTCCTCAATTTGATGGGGCCAACTATGACAAAGATGCATCTGTTGTGCATGGGTCTATGTTATTGGATTTTGACAAAGAATGAGAAGACCATTGTGGAAGAAGAAAATATTGAAGAATGTAGTAAAATAGAGAGAGATCTATTCATGTGTAACATGAGAACAAGAGAAGCATTACTTTTAGCCCTTCCTAAGAATGAGTACAGTTAGGTAAATTCACTTCAAACATCTCATTAAATATGGAAATCATTAGAATCTACTTTTGAAGGTGATACAAATGCAAAGAGAATTAGATTTTAGAATTGGATATGTGCATTTCAAGGGGCTAAAATGATGGAAGATGAAACTATATTGGTAGAATATCGAAAATTGTTCCAAGAATCTAGTCTCATGGTGGAACCAAGGAAAAAGATGAGGTAGTATGGAAGATCTTGAAAAGTTTGACGCCACCATTCAAGCAACTCGGATGATTTAGCTATTGATACCTTGCACTAAGGATTTTACCAAGGAAATGTTGCTTGGAAGATTAGAAGATGCAGAAGTAGATCTGAGACAATCTGGAGATCTAGCAAGAGTGGAAACAACTTTCAATGCAATTAATGTTTGACCTAATCTGACAAGGAGTGCAAGAACACGTGGAGAATTTGTTGGTAGCAATAGATTTGATGAAGAGAAGAAGATTGAGGAAGGTATAGGCCTTCTTGCGAGAAGAGAAAAAGATGGTAAGAAAATCTTTAAATGTTGGACTTGTGATGAATTTGGTCATTATGCATCTAAATGTCCTAAAAGAGAGAAAAAAATATAAGGGAAAGTTTAAGCCTAGAAGAGATAGAAATTGTTTGTATGCAAATGAAGATGAAGAATCTGATGAGAGAGGTCAAAGTGAAAGTAATGACGAATTGGGATTTGTGGCTATCAAGGAAGATGATCTTGATAGAGAAATTGGAGAAGAAAGAGCTCTAGTTTCCCAATTTGAAAATAAATTTGATTGGATTAGTGATAGTGGATGTTCATGTCACATGATTGGTGATATGAATAAGTTTGTTAAGTTCAGGAATCATGATGGGGGTATTGTTAGAGTTGGTAACAATGCAACCTGTTAGATAACATGAATTGGATCCATTACTCTTGATGGTAAAACTAACACTGATGATGTTTATTTTGTTGATATATTGAAGCATAATTTGTTGAATGTCAGACAATTAGTGGACAAGGGTTATCAATTGCAATTCACTGAGAAGACCTGGTGATTATCAAAGATAGAGATCGTAAGTTGATTGGAATAGGCACAAGATCCAAAAGTAATGTATTTCAGTTGAATCCTACTAATATGACATGTTTGGTAGCTAAAGTGGACAAAAATTAGTTGTGGCATAGAAGATTCTATCACATAAAATTTGATAATATTGTAAAGGTTAGTAGCATCTTTGTAGTTAGAGATCTACCTAAGATTATTAAGCCTACTAATGTTGTTTGCAAAGAATGTATTTTGGCTAAATAGAAGAAAATTTCATTTGCTAGCAAGAAGTTCACTACCATAGAGAAGTTGGATATCATTCACACATATCTAAGTGGTTATTCAAAAACAAGAGGATTCTATGGTGAAAGGTACTTTATGATTTTTGTTGATGATTTTGCTAGAATTATGTGGGTATCATTTCTTAAAGAGAAATGTGAATCTTTTGAGAAGTTTAAGATATTTAAGAATAGAGTTGAGAATGAATATGGTATTAAGACAAAGTGTTTGAGATGAGATACATGAGGAGAGTTCACCTCTAGAGATTTTAACAAATTTTGTAAAGAGAATGGAATCAAAAGACAACTATCCTCCCCTAGAACACCTAAGTAGAATGAGATTGCTAAAAGAAGAAATAAATTAGTAGTATAGGCAACAAGAGCGACGATGTTTGAGAATGAAGTTTCTAAGACATTTTGGAGAGAAGCAACCAATACAATAGTATACACTCTAAATAGAGTACAATTTAGAAAAGGTATGAGCAAGACACCCTATGAATTATGGTTTGGTCATTCACCATCAGTCAAGTATTTCAAAATATTTGGAAGTAAATGTTACATTAAGATAGATGATAACATTGGTAAGTTTGAACCAAGAAGTGATGAAGGTAAATTTATTGGTTATTCATTAAAAAGTAAGGCATATATATGTTTTAACTATAGAATTAAGACAATAGTTGAATGTGCAAATGTAAGGATTGATGAAAAGTTTGGAACTAAGGAAAAGATGGTAGATTATAACTCTGATAAAGAAGAAGATAATTATAGAATTGTTAGACAAAATATAGAAGTTTTCTATGAGACTAACAATGATCTATAGAATGATGTGTTAATTATTGAACAAAGAGGAGAGAAAAGATCTAAACCTAGGGATGAGATAATAGTTGAGATGTCAACTCCTACCCCTAACATGAATCTGACAAAGAATCATCCTCTAGAGAAGATAATTGGAACTAAAGACAAAGGTGTGATGACAAGAAACATAGTTAATGAAGAGATATGTTTGATTTCTCAAGTTGAACCTAAGAGCGTAGATGAAGCATGTAAAGATGATCATTGGATTCAAGCAATAAAGGAAGAATTAGATTAGATTGTGAAGAATGAAACATGGGAGTTAGTTTCTAGACCTAAAGAAAAGAATATGATAGGAACTAAATGGGTATTTACAAACAAGATAAATGAGCAAGGTGAAGTTGTGAGAAACAAGGCTAGACTTCAAGGGATATTCACAACAAGAAGGCATAGACTATAAGGAGACATATGCACCTGTAGCCAGAATGGAAGTAGTGAGAATGTTCCTGGCTTATGTAACAAATAAGAAGTTTAAGGTTTATTAGATGGATGTTAAATCAACTCTCCTAAATGGAGAACTTGAAGAAGAGGTATACTTTGAGTAGCTTGAAGGATCCCCTCTAATAGAAGACAAGGAAAAGGTATACAAACTAAAGAAATCTTTATATGGTCTAAAGAAAGCACCTAGAACCTGGTATGTAAGGTTGGACATCTATTTGGAAAAGCTTGGATTTGCTAAAGGTATTGAAAATAGTAACTTGTATTTGAAATAAATTAAGAATGGTTTGTTGGTAATAGTAATATTTGTTGATGACATCATATTTAGAGGCAATGATGAAGCAAGTGATAAGTTTGCTGAAGAAATGAAGAATGAGTTTGAAATGAGCATGATAGGAGAAATGAAGTTTTTCCTAGAATTGCAGATTGTGTAGAACAATGATGGTATTTTCATTTCACAAGCTAAGTACCTAAAAGGCTTGTTGAAAAGGTTTAGATTACAAAGTTGTAAACCTATTGGTACACCTATGATAACTGGTCACAAGTTATCCAACAAAGATGAGACACCTACAACATAGTAGAAGAAGTAAAAATATGTGATTGGAGGTTTGCAATATCTAACTCACACTAGACCAGATATAAAAAATGCAGTTGGGATTGTAGCTAGATTTCAAGCTAATCCTAAGGAGTATCACTATCTAGCAGTAAAGAGGATATTTAGATATTTGAAAGGAACATCTGACTATGGAATTTGGTATGATAGATTGAGTGATTTCACTCTATGTGCATATACTAATGTTGATTGGATAGGCGGTATGGATGACAAAAAGAACAGTAGTGATGGAACATTTTTTCTTGGAGGAAGATTGGTTTCTTGGCTAAGCAAGAAACAAGATTGTATTTTGTAGAGTACAGTTGAAGCAGAGTATGTTGCAACAAAAAATGACTGTAATCAAGTTATGTGGACGGGGCAAATGTTGAAGGATATCAGGATTGAGTTTGAAGAACCTGTTATCATATACTATGATAACACAAGTATAATGAGTATATCTAAGAATCATGTATTGCATTCTAAGACTAAGCATATATCTATTAAATATCAGGTGCTAAGAGAGAAAGCAACAAAAAAAGAGATTAGATTAGAGTATGTGAGTACTAAAGATCAGATTGTAGATATCTTTATGAATCCTTTACCTAAAGATACATTTAGGTACTTGAGAGGTATGCTTAGGGTTATGCCCCTACCTACTTCTGAGTAGATGATGTAGTAATTGCATCAGTCTAGTGGTACAAAGCATTATTGTTAAACTGGATTGAATGTTGATGCTTCTTGTATGGGGGAGTATCTGTGATGAGTTGAGTCATTTAGGACTCTTGGTATTTGGTTTTTAATAGTATCTTTGGACACTCGAGTTGGTTGAAGACTTGGAACAATTTACTAACAACTGGTATTTAACAATTGGTATACTATCATATTAAGGCCTTTGACATTGATGTCAATGGTGGAGAATATGCATGAAAAACATCTCTTAAGTAATGGTAGAGAATAACTCCTAAGTATGAATGGGAAAGTTGTACCTGAATGGAGGAGAGATGTCTCTTTAGGGAGAATTAGAAATATTCATGTAAGGAAGCAGGAATATCTCTAGGAGATATGTACCTAATGTATTGAGAGTCGTTAGCATGTGAACAAGTGATGCTAATCCTAGAAGTGTTCTAGAGGATTTTAGACTTGATTAATGAAGAGGATTTGAGAAGATGAGAAAAATAGCAACAACAAAGTATTGTTTTGGTATACTCAGAACTTAGATGTTTTTTCATCTACATTGCCATCAATTCCAAAGGGGGAGATTGTTAGCATGAACGCTAATGATACTAATTTGGGGGAGTATCCTAAGCATTGGAGAGTATTGACATGCTGCATTCATGACTATGTTTGTCATTGATGTCAACATAGCAATAAGTTTTGTGGAGATTGATAGAGTAACAAAGAGAGATTGTAGTTGTATGGACAAGGTGTTGCTTATTTGGTGATGCGCGATCATGGACATGTTTAGCACATGGTCTTGATAACGTGGTTCAATGTGCAACACATAATTTGAAGACATATGGAAGTTGTACCTATTTTATAGAGAGCAATTTAGAGACAGAGCATTAGGAAAGTAGTTCATGATGTTTGTTTGTTATCTTACATCTGAGATGCAATGAAGAGATGCGCAGTCAACCAATGATAGAGGACAATCTATTATTGATGTTAGCAAGTGCACAAGCCCTAGTATCACACATGTGAAGTTTTATATAGATTGTGAGCCGATAATACTATTGTAATTGTAATTAATTAATTATCTTATTATAATTAATTGGGAAAGCCTCAAGGTCGACTCAAGGAATTATTTTGAAGATATGGTATAAAGGAAAGATGTTTTCCTTGTTTGTAATGAATCCATTTTTGGATGAAATATGAAGTGTGAAAAGGAGTAGAGTGTTTACTAAATGTTAGTAAGTGATCCAAGGGATTATTGGATGTGAGTTTTGTGATTTGGTTACAAGATCAGAAGGAGCAAAAGTTTGGTTGACAGGACAGAGATAAAGGAAGGAAGTTAATTCATTTCTATTATTCTACAAGGAATAATACAGAGATCATTTGGACAGTGGGTTCATTGGTCTTATCCTTGAAGCTGTTTGGGTAGTGGCTCCAACTGTCTTCCACAACTCCTAACAAGGTTGGAATCTCCTAATAGGCATTCAAAGTCTCCTAACAGGGACTCATATGTACTAAATGTATTCATAGACTCCTAATAGGGTCCATCCTTTAACAAGGAACATTTATATTAGCACATCATCTTGTGGGTAGCATCCCCACCGGCGTTTTCCTTCTGATCAAGGGTTTTCCTAGTTAACATATCTGGTGTTATTGTGTATGAGTATCTTGTTGTGGTTTCTGATTATATTTCTCATATGGTTAAGTTTGTTTAAGGTTGAAAATTGTGATAATAGTTGGATAATTGATTCACCCCCCTCTTAGTTATGTTGGTGGACTATATATTCTAATAGGTCACAACCAAGCATACTCTCTACTCCCATCCTAGCTTATACTAGCACTCAAGGCTTGGGCAAGGAAAAACATTGACTCTTATTAGTTCATTTTAACCCCATTTAATGAAATGTTATCAATTATTAAAACAACTTACAATGGGTTACCTAGGCAACCACTTATGGCTTCGACCTACATTGCAAGCCACTTCCCAGCAAACACATAGATTTCCTACCCTAGGTTCATAAAAAGTACAACTCATAAAAGCACAATTTTCACCTCAGTCCTTTACAAGCAACCAAAAAGTACCTATAGATAAAATATGGTATTCACCCTAGTCCTTTACAAGAAACTAGAAAAAACTTAAAGATAAAACACAATAATCACCTTAGTCTTATGCAAGCAATTGGAAAGCACCAAAAGATAAACAATCAAAACTCAAAAGTTACAACAAGAAAGTCACAATAATCACCTCAATTTTATACAAGCAATTGGAAAGCATAAACATATAACTAATTGAAGACTTGAAGGTTATTCTAGGAAAATCATACCATTCACCCTAGTTCTACACAAGAACTGGAAAGCACTAAAAACATTGATCATAACTCATCATAGAAAGCACATGACACATCACCGTGGTCAGTTATAAAAGATCATGACCAAATATAACCATAACATCATCATAGAAGAAAAAAACCCCAGCCTCTAGTAAATATCCTAACTGGCCAAAGAACTAAGTCAAACCTGAACCCCAACACAAAGAAAACATGCATCATAGTAGCGTAGTTTGTAATAAAATTAGTTTTCATTTATCCAAGGTCATGTTTGCTAAGAACTTTGAATCCACGATTATTCCAAAAATAACATTCTTAAAATTTTAAATGAAAAGTTCTTTTAAATAATAATCTCAAGAAAAAAATGTTTATCAAATTTATACTGATATTCTATTTAACAAATTCTTGTTATTAAAAACTTAATAATAATTATTAAATTATTAACAGTAAGTAATTATTTAATTATTAACAAAATAATATAACAAAACATTAATTTATTAACAATGACAATTATTACATTAGCAACATAATAATAATTAATAATAATATAATAATAATATAATTATTAATAAATTATAAAATAATTTAAATAAAATTGCAAATCTCAAAGTGCGATGTATTATCACATAACCCAAAAGTCAGGAAGCTGCATAACGGCTTGGTTGCCAAAAGTAATTGCTGCCTTAGAAGCGTTGGCTGTGGGGAGCACGTGGAGTTTACAACCCCTCTCTTATTTTTTTAATATATATTTGTATTTAATAAAAGCATTAAAATAGTGCCCTCTCTTATTAAATTCGCACAATCCAAATTTGCATGGGAAATATTAATAACACGAAATTTAATATATGTATATAATATTGTTATAGTAGATTTATTTACTATGGTAATTTTATATAATATATATATTTTTAAATCAATTTACGTGACAGACCTTATAGGAAAGTTACAAACAACTAATCAAATTTTGTATAACAAATCCTAAATTCTTTATTTTTTTAAAACCCTACCCGAATCAACAATATAGATCTCTAAACTTACAAAACAAGGGTTTCAAATCATCAATTCATTTATAGAGGTTTCTGAATGAAAAACAATTAAATTCACAAACAAGGGTTTCAATTCAATTAAATTCTGAAAACCATTCAATTCAGACACAAAAAAGACATATATTTCAATGAAAGAAACTACTATGCAAAACCTACGAGATTCTACCTAAATCTGATACTAAACAATCAAATGCATAGAACTTGCAAGCAATTTCTTTTTCTTTTGAAACCCTCTTCTCAAAAATTGGCTCCTCCAAACCTGTGTGTGAAGAAATGAGCTCTAATTCCTTAATACAGAGCTTTCTCTAATTAGGGCTTTGGTTTTACAGTCATGTGAAACCTTTTTCTTAATATTTTATTATATTTTAACTTCATGTGCAACCTTTTTGTAATTTAATTAAAATAACATTATTAAATCAATTCCTTTCACTCTTTTATTAAATCATAATACATCTTTACTTAAATATTTATTAATTTAATAATAATTTTAGAGTTTGATATAAAAATAAAACTCCTAAATAAATTATTATTAAATTAAATAAATATAATTATGTCACAATTAGAACTTTAATTAAATCTTTAAGTTTAATTCTTTAATTTAATTAATTTCTCAATTAATTAAATATGATTAAATATTGATTTTTCTTTATAAAAATTTCATTAAATTAGATCATTAAATTATCTTTTAATTTGGTTTAATTATACCAGAAAACCATAACAGAACCATAAGACTAAATACAAAAACTCAATTTAAAGAACATAGTACCAAATCAAACTCAAGGGTCAAAATCATGAATTCACATCACTTGACGAATTTGGAAGGGTAAAACTTAGATACTTGTCCTACTTTCTAGGACATTTAGCTTAAGGGTAGGATTTGGAGTCAAGAATTATCTCCCCTCTTTTACCATTGAGATACTGTGATAAGGCATGCTCATTCTGACAATTTAGGGAAGTCAATGCCCAATACCTACAATCTGCATAAAATCTAACCATGTACATACACATAGAATCTAAACTAAACATGCAATGGCAGAGACTGGTGCATTATGTATGTTAGTAAATAATTTTTGCCCTTCAACAAGAATTACAAAACAAGATTCATACACCCAACAAGAAGGATAAAATGTACTAACAATTGGATAGGTTATCATTGATTAATAACTATCCTCTGAATTAAGAGGTACAAGTCCCTCATAAAAGATATTCAATGAACATGATATCTAGTTGTGTCTTTAACTTGAAGACGCAAAAGGATTTCTAACACCCACCCATCAACATGAGGCAAATGTAATTACTAGATCTATAAATAAAGAAGGAAGACAAATAAATAACTCTATGATTGCTTATTCAACTTCCCATATTACATTATAGAAGAGTTAAGAGGGGTGATAGATATCATTATGCAAAAATGTGAGTGCATAAACCATAAGATTACATACATCACAAATCTGGTGTAATAAACATGAGTGTGTCCAAAATAGGAAATAAAAGACCATAAGATCTTTCAAACCAGAAACACGAGTGTACAGACCATAGGATCAAACACACGCATATCCTCTTTATTTTAGAAATGTAATAGAATAACAATAGTATTATTCCATCCCTCCATTACAACCAGACTGCAAAAAAAATCTATCTCCCCTTATTACAAAATAGAAATCTCTTCCCCTTGAAGCGACTGTAGAACTTGCAGATCATAAAAGAAGAGCCCTTTACAAATGTTCTGCCCCTATTAAATAAATTTTCCAAGAAGTTGGACAATCACCACAACTTCTTATCAAACTCTTTGTCTTCTCCGACACTTTACTATAATAATTAATTCTTATAAAAGAATTAATTATTTTACATATTTTCTCAACTTTAATCAATTGCCCAAGAGCTTTTACAATTTCATTTCATAAGAATAATTAATTCTTTTTAAAGAATTAATTATTTCAATTTTTTTTTTTACATTTACCATACCCCATCAACTTCATTTATCATTTGACCTTCAATATCACATTATAATAGCAATAATTAATTCTTTTGGAATTAAAGAATTAATTATTTGAAAGAACATATTAAAAGTACGATTTTAATTATTTTGCAAATATTAATATTTACATATTTAAATAATTAAATATAATTCTTTTTTCTTTGAAGGTCTTTTCTTTTTTAAATTGTTTCAGAGGGGTAATACTTAGGGATTCAAAACCCTAGGTAATAGTGGCTCTTTTTGGGGGCTACGGTCTATGCTAGGGTGCAGAGAACTCCAAGATCTCTGTCTGTTGTTGTCTAGTGTTGTCCATTGGGTGTAGAGTCATTTATCAAAGTGAACCTAAACTTGTACCCATTCAATGAGTATTACAATAAAATTCTTATTAATATCTCTAACTTCTTCTTTCCAATAGGTGTTGTCACATCTCTGCAATCTTGGATCTTCAATTAATGTTGTGAGTCTCCCATGACAACTTCTACACTTGTTGGGGTGGCAATGCATCCACCTATCAAACCTCAGAACTTTTCTCTCAAAAGTTGAGAGGCTCATTCACCACAAAAATAGAATCCTTTTTTAGCTGAAGTGAGTTTTCTGTAGTCAGTGGATGAACCAATTGGATGAACTACACATTACTCCTTCAACAAAGAGATGAAAGGGTAAGAGTAAATCTCTATACAGACCACCCTTGTATAGCTGATCAGGAGGCCTATTGGAAGTAGCAACCAAGATAATTCCTTTGTTAAAAAGATTCTATTCAATATCAATGCATCAGCTACATCATTTACCATGAACTCATCAAGGCACAATAAAATTGCTTCCCTTGAAATCTCCTCAACAACAACATCTAATGGATCACTAACACCTTTATGTCTTTACAAGTAGCTATGTACACCCAACATCAAGTCATGAAAATGAATTCTTTTCTTTCTCCAAGTTTCAGGCAATTGCTCATAAAACAATTCCATTAGCGTTGTTTTTCCTGTGTCCACCCTGCCATATAGATATAAGCCATGAATACATGACAAAGAAGTCTTTTGAATGATGTTCCAAAATTAGCTCCTGCTAGCTTGACCAGATGATGCAAACCTTTCCAATCCATAGGATTCAACACCATCCATCAGCTCATCATACAACCTTTGAAGAACTCTCAGCATCTCTTCCTGATCTTTGTCACCTGTCATAAGCTCTCCTGGTGCTATTTTCTTTTCATACTCTACTAGGGGACCCTTTATTTCCATATCCATTGTTGCATCAATTAAAGCATCTTTGCTACAATTTTTTACTATATATAATAGTAAGCTTCATGAAATTTTAGCATGCTATAGACCAATACTGATTTAATTTTCCAAAATAGGGCCACATAGCATAGAATATGTTAATGCTTTATGCAGCTTGACAATACATCTTCCAACCCTACTTATGCACCCATCAAATGCACCCTCTTTTGTAAGCCAGTAAATTGACCTCGAATTAGCTGCTTGGATCATAGACCTCATTGTTTACCAAAATCTTAGTCATTTGTGTTCTCCTAGCCACATGAATGAGAGATGCACGCTCAATCCTTTCTGCCATCCTTTAACACAAACTCTTCTCTGTGCTTAAATGGAGACATGATCTTTGTGGTTGTATTCTAATAAGGAGCTATCTCGATAGAAGTTACATGATGCCTACATGCCTTAACCATCTGGATGCTGCTAGAAATCACTTGATAGCCTATAATTGCAATTGATGCATTGTCGTATGATTCATTCACTAAACTTGATATTAAATTCATCAATCCCAAACTCTTCGTGCGCACACCACTTTCTCTCATTATCATAACTCTGAATCACAATTTTTAGGAGAATGATGATGCTGACAGATGCATTTTTTATAAAATTTTTCCAACATTTTGATTCCTCTAGAGGCACGGGTTAGGCATAAGCACTAAGAAATCTCTAAAGCTTGCATATACTCGCCATATGATAGAAACATCTTTGCTGGAGATGGGCATTATGGAGTGGGGTCACAGGTGAAAATGTAAGACACTGTGAGATTTCATTTGAAAGAATTCCTTCGCAAAGTTGTCTAGCTAGCTCGGTAAGTGCAGAATTCCCACAACTTCATCTGTTATTTGGATAGTGTTACAGAACTAGTGCAAAATATGTCATCAACTTTTGGAGTTGCTTCGCTCCTAGTTTGTCAAAGAGGAGGCGTTACTAATACCATGTTGGTTTTATGTCCTTACCATCTTAAATAGGTTGCTAATCCTATAATTATTTGGGTTCAACAAAACTCATTCCTTCATTAATGCATTGATCTAGATTTCTTCACAAACTGATGATCTTAGGCAATATCCTTCCCTGCCCATGGAGAACAGAGGCTATAGTGACTCCCATATCTATATTGAAGATTTATAGAATGGTCATCACACCACAAGCCAACTTCGAGTAATCATCTCCCATATCTTAAAATCAATAATTTCTACCACCAAATGTCATTCATTCACCATTGCACTATTTATGTTTTTTCCACAGTTCATTTTAAATTTGTTTTGATGCCGCCAACAAATGTGCAGTAGTCCCAATCTCATACCCATTATTGTAAAATGAATCCATACACATCATTATTTGAAAATCCACCTTGGGAAGAATAGCTCATTCTTTAAGAAGAACTATCATATCTACCCATATTTTACTTTTTTGGAGTTTCTATTAAATCACATGTTAAAACCTATTCTTAAAACCAAACTCCACCTTCATCTAAGACTCCACCATTTAATACCTATTCTTAAAATCAAACTCCACCTTCATCTAAGACTCCACCTATCACTTGACACTTTTGAATCAATGAAGAAGGTCTATTTTTTCAAAAATTGGATTGACTCAAGGGAAGGGAAGGATTAAACGATTATGCAACTTTATTGAAGGGGAAACAACAACAAAACAAAACAAGAAACAAACAAGCCAAAAATTGCAAAATGGAAATGATTATTTACAATGGAGAGGAGAAAATCCTAAAACTAAATATGACCATTTATAGGTTGGAAAAAGTATGAGCCCTTCTAAACCAACTTTGGATATAATGGAACTAGATTTTTCAAAAGGTAAGCTAAAAACAACCAAAGTGTAAGGTTTCTCCTATTAACAATGCAAGGTAGGGGTGGAAAAATGAACACAGATTCAAGAGTATTCTCATGAATAATATGAGTTTCTTCGGAGTGAAATATGGAATGAATTTCTTGCATAGAATTTTCACCACTATATTTGAAATTTCAACAAACTCTTCCATACCTTGATCTTTTGACTGTTGAATTGATTCCTCCAAATGTGACATTGAGGAGAGAACTCTAGAGTGTCGCAAAACAAATTGATCCTCTTCTTCTTCTTGGCTATCATTTGGTTCTCTTTCAATATCCTTTTCTTGCATCAATCCCATTCCACCAATTTCTTTTTCTTCAAACATTTTCTCTTCCTTTTCTACTTCTGAGCAATCATTTGATGCTTTAGCTGTAGTAATGTTTTATTAGTCTCTAAGAGATCAAATAAGAAATGCTCATAGGAAAAGCTATCCAAGCCTTCCCAAACAACATCATTTGGTGGAATGTCATCATAAGTCTCAAATACAAAAGAATCAAATTATGAAGTTTGAAAATCTCCTAATAAATTTTCATTTGATCTTTCAACCTCTAGGCTTTGTTCAGTGGGAGATATATCAATTGTGTGTTGTCTTTGATGTCACACAAATGTCATATCAATCATCATACAGAGTCTATTGAGCTTAGTTGGTCAGCAAGGCAACGAACAAAGTCTACCGAGCTCAGTTGGTCAACAAGGTAAAGGACAAAGTCTACCAAGCTAAGAAGATTAGTAAATAAAATTTGCAGTGTCTATCGAGTAGACAGTTGTTATCGAGCTTTCAAGAAATTTAGTTGTTATCGAGCTCACTCAGTCATCAAAGGGAAATATGGAAGAAATAGTTCTTACTGAGTTGTCACAGACAAAGAAGGAATTTAGTTCTTATCGAGTCAACTCGATAACCAAAGGATTTTGTAGAAGTTGTAATGTTAATCGAGTCAAGACGGTTAACTCAAGAAATTTTTGGAAGCAGTATCTACCGAGAAGGGTCGGCCAGTGAAGGATTTCATTAATTTTTGAAATAATGTCTATTTGTCTAAAATAATATTTGTAGCCGACTGATGTATGGTTTATTGGTAAATGTAACATGTGAATGAGTTGACTTGATAATTTGAATGGTATAAATAAGAAGTCAAGTTGTGAATTCTAATTGTGAGAAATGGATTTGATGTGAGATGAAGACTGATTATTGTGGAAGCAAATTTTGAAGAATGATCAGAGATCATTGAGGAGCAACAAAGCTATACTTGATCAAGGAGGATCTAATGATGATGAACCGAGACCTGTAATCAACAAAACTAGTTGTATCTTAATTCAAGTCAATTCATTGTTACTTTCTAACAATTAGCAGTGATTTCAAATCTCTTAACAGAGTTGGTTTAATAGCCATTTTGTAAATCCTCTAACAAGGTGACAGTTCAGTTCAATTGTTCTAAAGACCTCTAGCAAAACCACTCGTAACAGGGTGATTAAATCCTCTAACAGGGTCACACCTAATAGTGTGTATTGTAACCTTTAACAAGGTTGGCTCCTAATAGGGCTCACTTCAAAAGAGTGAAAAATTGGTAGCTAGTTACTTGGGGGGTTTTCCCATATTGGGTTTCCATGTAAAATTTGGTGTCTCTTATGTTCATTTTATTTAACTTTTGCATGCATATTAATAATTATTAATGCTAGATGATCAGTAACTAGTTAATCTACTGAGTTACAACATTCTTACAGTGTTTATCAAGTATCGGCAGTAAATAAGTATTAAAGACATCTAAGGGATCTGTGGATTTGTTTTGTGGTGACTGATTCACCCCCCCTCTCAGTTACTCCATCTATAATTCCAACAATTGGTATCAGAGCTTTTGGTGCTCACAGGAAAAGATTTCAAGGATCTAAGCCAAAGGTCAGGATGTCTTATAAGAGGGAAATTCCAAGACTTAACAGGGACAACTTCTTAGCATGGAAAAGGTTGATGAGACTTCATCTAGCTTCTATTGGAGATACAAGACTGAAGTTCTTTGATGAAAAATATGTAGAACCTGTTGGTACATTATCTATCAATTATATTGCTAAAAAGAAGACCCATAACAACATGATGATAGATATAGCATCTACTCTAAGTTATGAAGAATTTGATGACATCAAGGACTGCAAAATTACCTTTGAAATGTGGAACAAGCTGAAAGAAATCTATGGAGGAGATGATAATGTGAGAAGAGCCAAAGCAGAAAGTTTGAGAGGACAATTTGATCAAATGAGGATGAGAGAGGATGAAAACATTGCAAAATATGTTGAAAGAGTTAAAGTATGTTTTAGTGCAATCAAAGCATCTAGAGGAGATATCAAGGAGGAGACAGTTATAAGTAAAGTTCTTAGAACTCTACTTGCCATTTATGTAATCAAAGTCTCTGCAATTCAAGAAAGAAGATGTGCAACAAATCATAAGATAAATTTAGAAGCCATAGTTGGAAGATTGACTGCATTTGAGCTAGACAACTATGATAATTATGTTCTAGTTGCCAAGAACATTGAATCATCATTTGAAGCCAAGCTTTCACTCAAAGAAAAAGGCAAAAAGTTAAAGGATCCTCAATCAGATAGTGATGAAGAATCAAAATAGAGTACAAACAGTGATCTTGAGGTGGTTGAAGCTCTGCTAGCAAGAAAATATTCAAGAGGCAAAGGAAAATACAAAAGTAAGGTTCCTCTAATCTATTTTTTTGTGAAGAAATTGGACATATTGCTACTAGGTGCCCAAATAAGCAAAACAAGGATGAGAAAAAGGGTCATAAGTGCAATGGCAAGAAATACTTCAAATCATTAAAGGACAAAGGTAAGAAAACATGTTTCATGGCTAAAGATTTTAATGATTCTGATGATGAAGAAGAAGATGAAATTGTTTACATAGCTATAAAAGATGAATCTGATAATGACGAAGAAATGGCACTCATTTCTCATGTGAGAAAAAATGATACATGGATTATAGATAGTGGTTGTTCTCATCACAAGACTGGTGATAAAACTAAGTTTGAACACTTTGAAGACTATGATGGTGGTAGTGAAAGATTTGGTAACAATGAACCTTGTTGTATAAAAGGAAAAGGAAGAATCTCGCTAACCAAGGAACTTGTATGTGATAATGCATATTGGGTAGAAGGACTAAAGCATAATTTGTTGAGTGTGGAATAGCTACTCAATAATGGATTTAAAGTGGAGTTTATGCATGGAAAAGCAAGACTACTAGATGGCAAAGGAAAGTTGATTGGATCAGGCACTCAAACTAAAGGTAACTTGTTTTATCTTGAACTTGGATGTTCATGTTTTATTGCTCGAGTTGAAGAGAGTTGGTTATGGCATAGGAGGTTATGTCATGTAAACTTTGACAACTTGGTAAAAATAAGTAAATTTAGGAAAGTAAGAGTCATTCCTAACATTAAGAAACCTGAGGTTGGTCTATGCAAGAATTGTCAAATTGGTAAAATGGGAAAGACTAGCTTTAAAAGCAAGAATTATCAGTCTAAAGAAATTTTAGAAATTGTGCATACTAATTTACATGGACCTATTGGTATTGAAAGTTATACTGGTGAAAAATTCTTCATGCTTTTTGTTGATGATTATTCAAGAATGATGACTGTCATGTACCTAAGAGAGAAATCAAAAGCATTTGAAAAGTTCAAATGGTATTTGGCTAGAGTAGAAAAAGAAACAGGCAAAAGACTAAAATGTTTAAGGTCTAAAAGAGGTGGTGAATTTATTTCACATGAATTCAATAACTTTTCCATTGAAAGGGGAATCAAAAGACAAGTTTCAGCACCAGGAACTCCTGAACAAAATGGAATAGCTGAAAGAAGGAACATATCTATCATGGACTGTGCAAGAACCTTAATGATTGAGAAGAGCATTGCTATCAAATACTGGAAAGAAGCTATCAACACTGCAGTTCATACCTTGAATCGAGTACAATTGAAAAAGGACTCATTCAAGATTCCCTATGGGTTATGGTATGGCTACAAACCTAATGTAAGTTACCTAAAAGTATTTGGAAGAAAATGTTACATTTTGAAAGAATCTAGAAAAGGTAAATTTGATGTAAAGGGTGATGAAGGAATATTTTTGGGATATTCTTGCAAAAGTAAAGCATATAGATGTTTGAATCTGTCTACTCAAAAAGTCATAGAAAGTGCACATGTGAAAGTTGATGAGTTTGCAGAAAGATCTGAAGAAGAAAGCAAAAGGGAACCTGAAGACTATAGGAGATTTGTTTACATTGAACCTAATACAATGCCAAGTTTACCTATTAATTAGGAATCCTCAACTCTAGAGTCTTTAGTAACCAAGTCACAGGAAGTTCAAACTGAGCTAATGTCTCCCGAGTTGCAAATAGAAGCTACCAAATCAACATCTACCGAGCTCGAGCAACTAGATCTAGAACTAGAAGTTGAGACATAGAAGGATAACAATGGAAGTTATTCAAAAGGCAAGGAGCCTATGTTAGCCAAGTATGTCAGGAAGCATCATGCACCAAATCAAATCATTGGAGATAAATCAAAAGGAACAATGACAAGAAGTAAGTTAAAAGGCACTTGTTTACTTATTGATTTTGAACCTAGAAATGTCAAAGATGCATTAGAAAATGAAAGTTGGATTGAAGCCATGAATGAAGAGATAGAACAAATAGAGAAAAACAAAACATGGAATCTTGTACCTAGACCTAAAGACAAAAATGTGATTGGAACTAAGTGGGTATTCAGAAACAAGTTAAATGAAGATGGTAAGGTGTCAAGGGACAAAGCTAGACCGGTATGCAAAGGATACTCTCAAGAAGAAGGTGTAGACTATGGTGAGACTTTTGCTCCTATTGCAAGATTGGAAGGTGTCAGAACCTTACTTGCATATGCTGCATACAAAGGATTCAAAGTTTATCAAATGGATGTCAAGTCAACATTTCTCAATGGCATATTGGATGAAGAGGTTTACATTGAACAACCTGAAGGTTTGTTGATCCAAACAAGAAGGACATGGTCTGCAAACTGTGAAAAGCATTATATGGTCTGAAACAAGCCCCTAGAGCATGGTATGAAAGATTGCATAACTATCTTATTTAGATTGTTTTTCAAAGAACTAATGATAACAATAGTCTGTACATAAACGAAGGACTAGATAATAAGATTGTTTTAGCAGAGATATTTGTAGATGATACTTTGTTCACAGGAAATGATGATCTTTGCAAATATTTTTTAGAACAAATGAATAAAGAATTTGAAATGTCAATGTTTGGTGAAATCAAATTCTTTGTTGGTCTTCAAATTCAATAGAGTAAGAATGGTATCTACATTACTCAATCCAAATACATCAAGGAAATATTGAAAAAGTTTGGTATGGAAGACTACAAACCAGTTGGGACTCCTATGTGTATTGGATTGAAACTTACCAAGGATGATGAATCAAAGGAAGTGGATCAGACATTGTATAGATCTATGATTGGAAAGTTGTAGTATGTAGTGCATACAATACCAAACATTGCCCTTGCAATAGGAATTGTAGCAAGATTCTCAGCAAAACCAAAAGAAAATCACATGATGGCAATCAAAAGGATCATGAGATACTTAAAAAGAACTAAATATTATGGATTATGGTATAAACTTGGAGGAAATCTGGATTTAAAAGTGTTCACTAATGCAGATTGGGCAGGAAATGTTGATGATAGAAAGAGCACAAGTGGAGGAGCTTTCTTTCTTGGAAAAAGGTTGGTTTCTTGGACAAGTAAAAAGCAAAATTGTACATCCCAATCCACAACAAAGGCTGAATATGTTGTAATAGCAGTAAACTATTCAAACATTGTGTGGTTCAAACAATTATTGGAAGGTATGAAGCAAGAAATCAAAGAACCTGTTGTTATGTTTTGTGATAACACAAGTGCAATTAATATCTCCAAAAATCTAGTAATGAATTAAAAAACCAAGCATATTGCCATAAAGTATCACTTTGTTAGAGAATTTGTACAAGAAAAGAAAATTAGGTTGGAATATGTCCATACAAAGGAACAAATTGCTAACATATTCACAAAGCCCTTACCTAAGGATGCATTCTTGTATCTACGAGGTAAGTTAGGGGTCATTCCCCTATCCGAAGCTCACTAAAATATATTTTTAGTGATGCATCAATAGAAACAGAATTGAAGATCTATCAGTTGATGCAACAAAGTAATGAAGACATTGCATATGAATCAGTACATTAGGTACAATGCATTTAGTTGATTTATGTTGTCTTTGGCATGTGCTGTCAAAAAGGGAGAATATACTATCATATCTTTCTGAAATTTGCAATATAATAAGAGTTTGTGTAAGAGGGAGAGATTATTATGAAAGAGGGAGTTCGTTATGAAGTATTTTGTTAGTAAAGACTTGTTTTCAAATTTCATTCTGCTATGACATGTTGTGTTGCCATCAATGCCAAGAGGGAGATTGTTGGATACGATTGTTCAATTGTGTGTTGTCTTTGATGTCACACAAATGTCATATCAATCATCAGATGGAGTCTACCGAGCTCAGTTGGTCAGCAAGGCAATAGACAAAGTCTACCGAGCTTAGTTGGTCAGCAAGGTAAAGGACAGAGTCTACCGAGCTTAGAAGGTTAGTAAAAAAATTTTGTAGTGTCTATCAAGTAGACAGTTGTTATCGAGCTTTCAAGAAATTTAGTTGTTACCGAGCTCACTCAGTCATCAAAGGGAAATATGGAAGAAATAGTTCTTACTGAGCTCTCACGGACAAAGAAGGAATTTAGTTCTTATCAAGTCAACGCGATAACCAAAGGATTTTGCAAAAGTTGTAATGTTAACCGAGTCAAGATG
This sequence comes from Cupressus sempervirens, assembly GCA_028749045.1. Taxonomy (NCBI): domain Eukaryota; kingdom Viridiplantae; phylum Streptophyta; class Pinopsida; order Cupressales; family Cupressaceae; genus Cupressus; species Cupressus sempervirens. The sequence continues at coordinate 383,293,654 of CM053789.1, forward strand.
GTTAATTTAGAAAATTTCTGGAAGTAGTATCTACTGAGTAGGGTCGGCCAGTGAAGGATTTCATTGATTTTTGAAATAATGTCTATTTGTCTAAAGTAATATTTGTAGTCGAATGATGTATGGTTTATTGGTAAATGTAACATGTGAATGAGCTCACTTGATAATCTAAATGGTATAAATAAGAAGTCAAGTTGAGTGTGAGAAATGAATTTGATGTGAGATGAAGATTGATTATTGTGGAAGCAAATTTTGAAGAATGATCAAAGATCATTGAGGAGCAGCAAAACTATACTTGATCAAGGAGGGTCTAATGATGATGAACATAGACCTGTAATCATCAAAACCAGTTGCATCTTAATTTAGGTCAATACATTGTTACTTTCTAAAAATTGTAGTAGTGATTTCAAATCTCTTAACAGAGTTGGTTTAACAACCATTTTGTAAATCCTCTAACAAGGTGACAGTTCAGTTGAATTGTTCTAAAGACCTCTAGCAAGGCCACTCCTAACAGGGTGATTAAATCCTCTAATAGGGTCACACCTAATAGTGTGTATTGTAACCTTTAATAGGGTTGGCTCCTAATAGGGCTCACTTCAGAAGAGTGAAAAATTGGTAGCTAGTTACTTGGTAGTTTTTCCCATATTGGGTTTCCATGTTAAATCTGGTGTCTCTTGTGTTCATTTTATTTAACTTCTGCATGCATATTAATAATTATGAATGCTAGATGATCAGTAACTAGTTAATCTACCGAGTTACAACATTCTTATAGTGTTTATCGAGTATCAGTAGTAAATAATTATTAAAGACATCTAAGTGATATGTGGATTTGTTTTGTGGTAACTGATTCAACAAGGAGGTGATCATTTCACTACTTTGAGAATGAACCTTTTCTATTTAGGCTTTTCTTTCAAATAATTTTGTTGTTCATAGAGATAAATTCCTGCCTGTGCAATTTCTTTACACTTTGTTCCACTTAGAATCATATCATCATCTAAACTAATAGACTTTCATTGTGCATCTTGCAATGTTTACACTTTTAAACAAAGAAGCAAGAATTTAATTTTTGTTTGTATGGCAGCAATGAAAACACACAACTGATTGTTTTTAGTTGGTTGGCTAGTTAGGGGTATCTTACCAATAGTTTTATTGAATCTATCAATAAAATCTCTCATGAATTCCCCTTCTTTGATCTTGATTTGAAAGAAATTTAATAATAATTTAGCAACATCAACCATAGACATAAATCTCTGTTGAAATTTTACCTCAAGATCATTCTAACAAGCGATGCAACTATCTAGTAAATTCTGGAACCAATTTGCTGCACTTCCAATAAGGCTTCCAACAAATAATCTAACAAATACATTCTCCTCTTGCACACCAAGAATCCCACAGGCAACTGTAAATGCTTTGATGTGATCACAAGGGTTTTGGTTTGTGTCACCATAAAACTTTGGGAGATATTCTATTGAACCTTTAGGTAAGGCTGAGTATTGGGACAAAGCAAACAACCCAATCTAAGCCCCCCATGGTTGGGCTACAACCAAAGCCATAACACTAGAATTCTTTCACTATAATCAATTAGAGTCACCAACCTCTATCTTCAAGGAGGTAACCTTCAGATATCCAAGGAAAGGAAAGCACTGGAACTTCGCTTTCTTCCCCAGTAGGGTTGCCAAAAACTATTAGTAAACAATTTTTGCCCTTCAACAAGAATTACATAACAGGACTCAATACACTCGACAAGAAGGAAAAAATGTACAAACAATTGGATAGGTTATCATTGATTGATAACTATCCTTTGAATTAAGAGGTACAACTCCCTCATAAAATATATTATATGAATGTGATATCTAGTTGTGTCTTTAACCTAAAGACACAAAAGGATTTCTAACACCCACCCATCAACATGAGGTGAATGTAATTACCGGATCTATGAATAAAGAAGGAAGACAAATAAATAACCCTATGATTGCTTATTCAACTTCCCACATTACATTATAGAAGAGTTAAGAGGGGTTACCTATATCATTATGCAAAAATGTGAGTGCATAAACCATAAGATTACATACATCACAAATCTGGTGTAATAAACATGAGTGTGTCCAAAACAGGAAATAAAAGACCATAAGTTCTTTTAAACCAGAAATACGAGTGTATAGACCATAGGATCAAACACATGCATATCCTGTTTATTTCAGAAATGTAATAGAATAAAAATAGTATTATTCCATCCCTCCATTACAACTAAACTACAAAACAAATCTTTCTCCCCTTATTACAAAATAGAAATCTCTTCCCCCTGAAGTGACTATAGAACTTGTAGATCAGAAAAGAAGAGCCCTTTACAAATGTTTTGCTGCTATTAAATAAATTTTCTAAGAAGTTGGACAACCACCACAACTTCTTACCAAACTCTTTGTCTTCTCCGACACTTTACTATGATAATTAATTCTTATAAAAGAATTAATTATTTTACATCTTTTCTCAACTTTAATTAATTGCCCAAGAGCTTTTACAATTTCATTTCACAAGAATAATTAATTCTTTTTAAAGAATTAATTATTTCAAATTCTTTTTTTACATTTACCTTACCCCATTGACTTCATTTATCATTTGACCTTTAATATCACATTATAATAGTAATAATTAATTGTTTTGGAATTAAAGAATTAATTATTTGAAAGAACATATTAAAAGTGTGATTTTTAATTATTTTGCAAATATTAATATTAATTATTTAAATAATTAAATATAATGCTTTTTTCTTTGAAGGTCTTTTTTTTTTCTTTAAATTTTTAATTGTTTGGGAGGGGTAATACTTAGGGTTTCAAAATCCTAGGTAACAGTGTAGATTTCGACTAGCAAGTGACTACAACTCCCTCCCTCAACCACATCAAAAACATCATACATAAAGTAACACATACAAGTACACCATACACATGCAAGTATGGGGTAAATAAATCATAGAACTGCATATAAATCATTCATCTAACTATCATCATGAAATAACTTAAATCACTATATGAACATACATATATCATCATTGAAAGAATAATCATCAACACGTGAAATAATTGAGTATCAAGTAGCTCATCAAATACATCAATTGAATATGAAATAACATCTAATCAAATCTGATAACCAAGTACCGCTAATCATAAAATATAATCATAAAACTGGCCTAAAATTTAGCAATAAAACATGAAAACCAAACTAGGAGTAGGCATTACATGTGTGGTTACTTTGGATATCTTCTAAGGAGTGTTTATGCGCCAAAATTTCTCTAGTGTTGTAATTTTTCTTGATGAGCATTGGCTCAAGGATTGTATTGTAAGTATTGTTGATGATAATACAATTGAGTCTAGCTTTTGGAGGGTGGTGTTTTTTCCCTGCAAGGGTTTTCCCATGCATATGTAATATTGTGAGTTTATTTGCTTAAATATGATATTGTGTGTGTTTATTGAGTTTGCAATATCACAAGGATTTTGTAAGAGTTTTTTAGCATCATCTCTCTTTTTAGATTTAACATTGGGAAGCATTTCCACACTTTGGCTTCCTTTCAATATTAAAGCTTCAATCAATGAGTATTAATCAATAGCAATTATTCTATTTACTAAATAAGTTTAAAAATGAAATAAAAAAGGAAAGGTTGGTATCACTTTTGGCAACTAATGAACAACCTTCATCTTGAAATTACACCTTTTATGAAAGTTAATTTAAAATTTACTCTAAGAGGAAGAAATTAGTTTACATAAGATTCATGAAATCTATCTTTAAAAAGATTGATTTCCTTTACAACTTGGTTTTTCTTGTTGATTGGTTTTCAATACACATGTATCGACTAATTAAGGAATTACATTCCTTAGAAATAATTTTTCTGATACAGTTCTTAATGACAATATAAATTAGTTAGAAAATAAATTATTTAGTGTATTTCTTGAAAGATTGACAATAGTGAATGTGTAAGGAATGTGGATGAGAAAGATTAAAGGACTTAATTCAAGAAATTAACCAAGTACAAATGAATTAGTCAAAGTTATTAGTATATTCTAAAGGAAATTTATGGTGTTGTTATGATTGAGATTTTCTAATTTCACACTTCTACAGAGAAAATAAGTTATTATTATTTTGATTTTTGAAAGCATTTCTAAGTTTGTCAAGATTAAATGTTTGTTAAGAATACATTTAATCTTTGTTATTGTCATGTCCCTTAGTCCCTTCTCATTATTTGTCATCAACTTGATTATTGACATTGTTGAGTCCTTCAATGTCTGATCATGTCCTCATATAATCAATTTAATAGAATTGACTATGCATATTAATGTTATTATGATCAATCCTATCAATCAATTTCATTTAACCTATGACATTTGCAAAATCCATTAAATGTCATATTTTGTCAGTCCTTGGTATGTGTCCTTGACAGGTCATTGATTTCTATCAATCAATCTAACATCATTTATTTCATCAATTTGATCCTATTCTACATCATCATATTCGATCTACATTTTCATCACAATCCTTCGAAATGGTTAGTTCTTGTATTTATTCCATCATTTTTACTAATTTTTTGTATAGGAATAAACATGATTTATTCCTATGCCTTAATCATTTAATCTATCTCATCTTATTAATTCATTCTCTTTTATTAATTATTCCTAATTAATTAATATCTACTAATGAATTATTCTATTTTCATAAATTTTGCAAATTTCATATTTTCTATTTACCATATTTTCTCCTTTCCCTTTCTTACACCTTCCCTTCATTTTCCACTTCTTCTACCAAATATTTTTACATGTTTTTGCGTACATCTCTTACAATTTGTCATAATGTGTCATTTTACGACGCATTTTCTAATTTAGGTATCTGTTAATCATGGAAATAGTCCATTTGTGCAATTTAAACATGACAATTTCTAACTACATGCTTTTCCTTCCAATTTTGCATTTTGGCTCTCAAATCCTATAAATTGAGCCTCTTTGCACTTGTTTTGCTAACCATATTCTCCTAGTATTTTCACTATCTTGTCATTTTTCTATCATATCATCATATCATTTGTCCTATTGCTATCATTTTGTAGGTACATCTTGTCAAGATCAAGAGCTACATACTTTAAATCTTATGGAGAAGAAATGAGAGCATGCGATTTACATTTGAATTGAGTTTTGTATTTCAATTATTTTACTTCAAATGGATTTCATAGTAGAATAGGATTATTTGTATATTGTTATAGAGTTTGTGGTTCCTCTATTATGAAAATTTACCCTTTTTCTAGTCCTACAGTAGTTCCTCAATTCTAGCCAAGAGAAACAACCCGCTCTTGGTGGAATGTAATTGTTCCAACAGAAGTTAAAGGTACACGTTAGAGTGATAATTAATTTGCTAGATTGGCAAGATTTATAACCAATATTGATAGAATAAGAAACTGAAATGGATGGAAGCCAAATTGATCTATTGAAACTTTTTGAAAGGAAAATAATTCTCTCTACCAATTGATTTCAAAGTTTAACTTTGAAATTGTCATTAATAAGTAGGGAAGCATGATCCTTCCAAATCAATTGACTTGAAGGAAATTTGATGACATCCACATAATGAATCATATTGTTGGAAGTCTTAATTAGGAAACTAAGATACCAAGTGGCAAGGGGTGAGGGGGGTGAATTAGGAACCTGTAACAATTAAACCTTTTTAATAATTCTTTGGTACATTTACCATATTTACCATTTAATATCCAATGCATGGATAACATAACTTGTAAAATCAAATTATATCATCTTAAAATGGAAGCACTTTAATGTTAAGAGTGTTTATCCCTCTGAGTAAGTGGTTTGGAGTCATGTCAAGTGCCTTGAATGGGTTTTTGCATGGATTTGGCTATTTCCCCCTTGTTCTACTTCTCTCTGTCCATTTCCAACCTATTTTTGACAAACTACTATGTGAAACTAAGGACTTTGGCCTTTGGGTCAAGGTCAACCTCAATCCTAACTTAGGGCAGGATCGATCTCATCCCTGAACCTAAGTCCCATTTTCAATTTCTGGGAGTTTCGGGATCTCAAGCTTCAAAAAGTTTCTTTTCTTGCTTTCGAGTCAGCTATTTTAGGTTTTGGAATGGTAGACTCTTAAATTACATTTAATCTAGGTCCATTCCTAGGGTTTAAGGTTAAATGTGATTTATGCTCCCATGTCAGCCTTCTCTAAGAGTTTGTTCCCTAGATCTCTATATAAGGAAGTCTTCTTCCCTCATTTTGATATCCATCCACCTATTATGAAGTTTACACACACAAGAAATATTGAAGGAGAATCCACCTACATGAAGTAAAGATCTAATATCCACCAAAAATTTACTCATTTAAGCATTCAAGTGTTCAAGCATCCAATTCATCAAGGAGGTCCATTTTTAACCATTGAAGGATTCAATCTATATTGAGCCCTCTTGTTGAAGATTTCTCTATCCATATTTGTCCAAGCCTTCTTCTATGTGAAGATACATTCAATATTGGTGTTGAAGATCTAATGACATTGATTTGAGATATCCTACATATATTTCTACATTCATTTGGAGCATGCACACTTGTGGATTCAAGGATTCAAATCCTTCACAAGGATTTCCACATAAGCAAGGCGAATATTTCCATTTACTTTGTTTATGCATATTACAATTTCAATTATATTTCAAGGTTAATTCCAAATTGGGGTTTGACTGAGGCAAACCCCCTATCCAACAAACAAAACCATTTTTGTTGGAAATATAGGTGTGAAATAATGAATTGGAGAGCTGATTTGGATACCCTTTTCATCGAACTTATGAGATTCATGAACATAAATTTTGTTGAAGCAGTGCAGGTCAAGGTTGACTTTTCGGGGTACAATTGTGCCTTGGGTAAGATTGTGCCCTGCCAACAAGGTCAAGGTCAACCTCCCTTCAAAAGGACAAAATATTTATGGGTTTTCTCCATCTTGACATTTCTAGTCTAGGATAGGTTACAAAATTCCCCAAAACTGTACACAAACATCAGAAATCAATATTTTCCAAATTCAAGGTTAGTATTTGTCTTTAATATATTTAAGGATTTAACCACATACTCCCCTCAAAATAGAAAGTAGACCAACTGAACCTCTTTTGACCCTTTTCTCCATCAGTTGATCCATTTTTGCATTGAACACTGTCTTGTGCTTAATCAATTTGGATCATTCATTTTGGAAATTAGGGTTGAGAAGAGATTTCCATTTATTTTCTATTCTTTTTGGTGAACCTGACACACTTACCCCCTATCTTTTGTGGAATTAGATGTCTTTTTGTGCTTTGTGGTGTTATATTTCCTTTTATTTTATTAGGTCTTTTCTTGCATTAATATTAGATTGAGTTTATGCTCTTGCATTTTAAATTCAAAAATACAAAAAATTGCAATATCTCTTTCAAAATACCAAAATATTATTGTTTTATGTTTTTTTTAGTTTAGTTTATTAGCTTTATTACTTCTAGTTCTACTTCTAATCTTAGAGTTAGATACAATTATAGACTTATGGGTACCTTTAATCCTAAATCTTCTTCTCCTTTCCTTAGGATTCTGAATGAGACTTTGGTTCTTCCAGATTCTAATCCTCTTATGGAACAAAACTCTTCTCACTCATCTTATGATGAGGATGATGCTTTAAAAGTTCCTACTAAATAAGTCCAAAACTTTCAAACGAACTTGATAAAATGGGTAATTGGCTTCTTCAAGAAAACCATAATCAAGATTCTATTCAAGCTATAGGGGCTCTTAAGAAAGTAGTTTGTGATAGTGACCAAGGTGTTTATCTCTTGCATCGTATTACTCACCTTGTGTATTCCAACGATAAACCTTTAGCTCAAGAAGCTTAAGATTTAGTGTTGACTCCTCCTATCATTAGTGTAGAATCTTCTTTTGTTCTTTTCCCTAGTGTTCCTACCTATACTACTTCTTTGATGACTACGATAGTTCCCTCTATTCCTATGAGTGTTCCTCCTGTGTCCCTTCCTACTTCACAACCTTCTTATCATAATATTCCTTTTATTTATTCTAATTCTCTACCAACTATAGTTCCTAGTGTTCCTCCAACTGTATCTTCTATCCTATAGCTTCATACACTTTACCTAGTGTTTCTAATGTTGTTGGTTCTCTTATTTCTTCTCATGATTGAACAATTATCAGTTTGGCCCAAACTATGTCATCTTTACAACAACAACTTGCATCCTTGACTCAAAACAAGTTTAGTATCTCTACTTGTGATATGGGAAGTCCTTTCTCTCAAGATATTATTTGTACTCCCATTCCTCAACAAGCCAATATGCCTCATCTTTAGAATTATAATGGTAAGGGAGACCCTGCTGACCATGTTAAAACATTTCAAATCCTTTGTAGTGATTATCCTCATGATCATAAGATTTTAGCAAAGTTATTTTCTCAAAATTTTCATGACAAGGCCTTACAATGGTTTTTTTCTTTGACTCCTTATTCTATTCATTCATTTCCTCAACTTGCTAATGCTTTTATTCAACAATTTCAAAACAACATTGGCCCGCAAGTGTCTTTGACTAGTTTGATGCATTGTAAACAAAATTCTAAGGAAAAATTGACTAAATTTATTGGTAGATTCAAGCATTTGCATGCTTAGGTTTCATATCATGTTCCTAATATTGATATTCAATGTATGTTTATTTCAAATTTGCAAAAGGATATTAGAGATAAGATTATGCTTATTGAATTTACTTCTTTTCAACAACTTTGTGCAGCACTTCATCATTATCAAATACAAGTGAGTTAATTTGAGAGCACCACTCCAATGGCTCTTGTTCCTGTTGATAAAAGTGATGCTGCTCTTAATCCAAATAAAATTCAAAAATTCTACAACTATGTCAAGATAAATAAACAAGCAAATGCAGTTGTTGATCAAGTTGTTGTTGCATCTCACAATGCCACTTCTACATCTACTACTTTTCAATTGAATCATACATTTACTCCTCTCTTTGAATCTTTACATTCTATTATGAATAGTTTGTTGTTAGGATAAACCACGGACAGAAATAAAAACTACATGCAAATATAACCAATAACAGAAAATAATAGAACACACAGAAATGAACACAAGGCACCAAGATTTAACGTGGTTCACCCAATCCCCTGGGCTACGTCCACCAAACAGCAAGTCCGATCTTATTACAATCCAGTGATTACAACCTGATTACAATCCGTAATCCCTTACAGCTCAATACCGCCGCAAGAACCAATTTCGTATCACCACATATCAAAAATACCCAACCCTAAGCCCTTTTTATACAAGTATTAAACCGCTTTAGGGTTATAACATGTTGGCCATATGTCGGCCATAATATGTCGACTACCATGTCGATGTCGGCTACTTCCAAAAAATTGTATGTACAGTACTTTCCTGATCAGTCACCACAATCTAACAATCTCCCACTTGGGGACTGATCAGGATCCACACTAAACAACAATCTCCCACTTGGAGACTGATCCTGTAGCAATACAACTACCGCATGGGGCTCCCACTGGATCAAACCACCCTGGACTCTGCTGTTCTTTTATTCACATTTAGTCTAAAAGACCAACTGAAGCGGAAGAGGAGTTCAGCTTCTCCCTTGTGACAACCTTTGTCAACATATCTGCTGGATTTGCATTGGTATGTATCTTCTCCAGCTTTAACTGTCCATCCTCCAAAACTGACCGAATGAAATGGTACCGCAACTGTATGTGTTTGGTCTTAGAATGCAGAGCTGAATTCTTAGCAAGATGAATGGCACTCTGACTATCTGTGAACAAAAAATTATCCTTCTGAGGATGTCCCAATTCTTCCAAGAAGAACTGAAGCCATATCATCTCTTTGGCGGCCTCTGTAGCAGCAACATACTCTGCCTCTGTAGTGGAGAGAGCATTAATCTTCTGTAGCCTAGAAACCCAGCTCACGGCTGCCCCACCAACAGTAAAGACATAACCTGTAGTACTCCGCCTGGTATCAATATCCCCAGCCAAATCTGAGTCAACATAGCCCTGTAAATCAGTAGTAGAGCCCCCAAAGTGTAAACACTTATTGGATGTTCCTCTCAAATATCTGAGAATCCACTTGACAGCATTCCAATGCTCAAAACCTGGATGACTCATATACCTGCTAATGACTCCCACTGCATGTGCAATATCTGGCCTAGTGCATACCATAGCATACATCAAACTTCCTACAGCTGAAGCATAGGGTACCTTGGACATCTTATCCTCCTCTTCTTGTGTCTTGGGACACATCTCCTTAGTCAATTTCAAATGACCAGGTAAAGGTGTGCTGACAGCTTTAGCATTCTCCATAGAGAAACGTTGCAACACCTTCTCAACATAATCAGCTTGAGATAGCGTCAATGTTCTGTTCTTCCTATCTCTGCAAATCTTCATACCAAGGATTTGTTTTGCTGCCCCCAAATCCTTCATAGCAAATGCATGTGCTAATTGGCGTTTCAGCCCCTTAATATGATCCATGTTAGACCCAGCTATAAGCATATCATCAACATATAAACATAAAATAATGTAGCTATCATCATCCAACCTCTTAAAATAAACAAAGTAATCTGAATGACACCTATTATATCCATGCTCATGCATAAAACTGTCAAATTTCAGATACCATTGCCAAGGTGCTTGCTTCAGGCCATATAAACTTTTCTTCAATTTGCACACTAAGTTCTCCTTACCTTTGACCTCAAAACCCTGTGGCTGAGCCATATATATTTCTTCATCCAAATCACCATGAAGAAAGGCTGTTTTAACATCCATCTGCTCTAAATGCAAATCTTCAGTAGCCACAAGACTTAAAACAGTATGAATAGAAGTCATTTTAACAACAGGAGAAAATATTTCATCAAAATCAATTCCTTTTTTCTGTGCAAATCCTTTTACAACTAACCTGGCCTTAAATCTTTTCTTACCTCCTTCCTCTTCTTTCAACCTGTAAACCCATTTATTCTGTAAAACCTTTTTACCTACAGGTAACTTGCACAAATCCCATGTCTTATTTTTCAGCAAAGAGTCCATTTCATCTTTCATTGCAGACTCCCACTGAATCTTAGTATCCACCTGCACAGCTTCATCATAACTTTCAGGTTCACCAGCATCAGTAAGTAAAATAGAATACAAAGAGGGAGAAAACCTTTGTGGAGGTCTAATTGGCCTTGTTGACCGTCTAACATTCACTGGTGTATGTGGTATTTGTTGTTGCGGTTGTTGCACATCATGAGGAATGGCTGGAACATCAGCTTTTGGAGTATCATATAGCACTACATAATCATCTTCTTTCTTCTCATGTTGCTGCAACAGATCTTTGTACAACACTTTTTCATTGAATATGACATCCCGGCTTCTTATAATTTTATGATTTTCAAAATCCCAAAGCCTATAACCAAATTCATTAATGCCATATCCAACAAAGACACATTTCTTTGATTTAGCTTCTAGCTTGGTTCTATTTTCAGAGTCTATATGAGCAAAAGCTTCACAACCGAAGGTCTTGAGAAAAGAATAACTCACCTTCTTGCCAGTCCATGCTTCCTCTGGAATACCATAGCCCAAAGGAGTAGAGGGACCTCTATTAATCAAATATACTACAGTATTGACAGCCTCCGCCCACATGTGTAAGGGCAACCCAGCATGCAACCTCATGCTCCTTGCGCGCTCCATTATAGTCCTGTTCATGCGTTCAGCCACTCCATTTTCCTGTGGAGTCCTTGGAACAGTTTTTTGTCTACGAATACCATTAGTGGAGCAATAATCTTCAAATTCATGACTGCAATACTCACCACCATTATCAGATCTGAGACATTTTAATTTCTTACCAGTCTCATTTTCAACCAAGCATTTCCATTTCTTAAAAGTTTGAAATACATCAGATTTCTGTTTAAGGAAATAAACCCATACTTTTCTAGTTGCGTCATCAATAAATGTAACATAATAATGAGAGCCACCAAGGGAAGATACCTGAGCCGGTCCCCATACATCTGTATGCACAAGTTCTAATTTCTCCTTTTTGTTTTCCTTCCCTGTCTTTACAAAACTCACTCTCTTTTGTTTTCCATACACACAACTTTCACAGAAATCCATATTCACACATTTTAGACCTGGTAAAACTTTCCTTGAATGAAGTACTTTCATACCTTTCTCACTCATGTGCCCAAGTCTATTGTGCCACAGCGCTGTATCAGAATCCACAGCAGCTATTTGTTCTCCCTGCTCATCTGCAGTAATTGTTCCTGAATATTCATTTTTCTCTGAAACAATCAAAGTAGAAGGAACAATATGACCTGTACAAAGATATAAGGTGCCTACTTTCACACCTTTTGCTACTACAAGGGAACCTTTTGAAACCTTCCAATTTTTATCATTAAAAGTAACTACACAACCCTCATCACCGAGTTGCCCTACTGAAATTAAATTTCTACTTAGTTTTGGAACATGTCTTACCTCATGTAGTAGCCAATGATTCCCATTCTGCAACTTAATCTTAATTTTTCCCTTTCCAACAATCTGACAGGGTTCATTATCCCCCAAATAAACAAGCCCAAAATCCCCTTGGACATAATCAATGAAATAACCTCTATGAGGTGTAGCATGAAAAGAAGCACCAGAATCTAAAACCCATGAATCATCAACACTCTCTAAAGACAGAAGCAAAGCATCCTCTTCGGATTTGTTACTTACCACATTTGCCTCTTTGTCTCCATCTGATTTATCTCCTTCATTTTTCTTTCGAGTCCAGCAATCTTTCTTTTTGTGCCCTGGTTTCCCACAGTACCAGCAATCATTTGGTCCTCTCGATTGAGACCTCCTCCCCTTTGACTTTCCTCTTGATTTCCCACGATTTCCAGAGTTACTTCCTCTTTCAGTCGTTTTGCCCCTGCTTTGTGCATTTAAAGCACTTCCTGATGTAGATCCACCTGAGGATTTTCTACGAGTTTCCTCACTTAAAATAACACCGATCACATCATCATATTTTAGGGTACTAGATCCAGGAACAGAATTACTCACCGCCATTACCAAGCCATTCCAGCTTTCAGGCAAAGAACACAAAATCAAGAGAGCCCTAATTTCTTCATCAAAATTGATACCCATAGAAGATAATTGACTAGTAATAGTATTAAACTCATTTAAATGATCTGCAACAGATCCAACTTCTGCCATTTTCATATTAAATAAATGCTTCATGAGAAATACCTTATTTGAAGCGGAGGGCTTTTCATACAGTGTCGCTAGGGTTTTCATCAAATCTTCTGTCGTCTTTGCTTTTGTAATATTAAATGCCACCGATGGTGCCAAGCATAACCGAATGCTTCCAAGTGCCTTTCTGTCCAAAAGATCCCATTCAGCCTCTGACATAGTTCCCTGATTCTTGGCTTTTCCTTCCAATGGCTTCCACAAATCCTTCTGATATAAATAGTCTTCCATTTGCATCTTCCATAACTGGAAGTTCTGCCCATTAAACCTATCAACCCTCAGCTTACCATCATCTGCCATTGCTCCCACTCAACCGTGAGACTCCCACTTAACCGTGAGACTTTCCTGCAGAGGATAACTGAGAAACAACTAGGCTCTGATACCACTTGTTAGGATAAACCACGGACAGAAATAAAAACTACATGCAAATATAACCAATAACAGAAAATAATAGAACACACAGAAATGAACACAAGGCACCAAGATTTAACGTGGTTCACCCAATCCCCTGGGCTACGTCCACCAAACAATAAGTCCGATCTTATTACAATCCAGTGATTACAACCTGATTACAATCCGTAATCCCTTACAGCTCAATACCGCCGCAAGAACCAATTTCGTATCACCACATATCAAAAATACCCAACCCTAAGCCCTTTTTATACAAGTATTAAACCGCTTTAGGGTTATAACATGTTGGCCATATGTCGGCCATAATATGTCGGCTACCATGTCGATGTCGGCTACTTCCAAAAAATTTTTTTTTTCGGGGCGATGCCCCGAACCCCACTATTTATGAAGTATGTACAGTACTTTCCTGATCAGTCACCACAATCTAACAATCTCCCACTTGGGGATTGATCAGGATCCACACTAAACAACATTTGTTAATTGCTAATATGATTACTTTACCTCCTATTTGTCCTCTTTTACTTGCTACAATAGAGGAAAAATCTTTTCATCTGAAATCTTTTTATCAATATTATCGCCAGAATGGTCATGATACTGAGAAATGTTGTTCTTTAAAACATAAGGGTCGTGACTTAATTGATTCTAATTCTTTATCTATTGATAATTTTGATGGTAGTGGGAATAAGTTTGTTTCTTCTAATCAAAATTTGCACATCTATATGAATCCTTTACCTACACATGATACTAAAACTCTTGCTCAACCATCTTCTATGGATATTGTGTATGATTCAAAGATTGATGATCTTAATCATGTTGTTAATCAAGTGGAGCATGTGGTTCCATCTGTATCTCCTCCTTAATCTCAACCTCCACTTCAATTCAAGTTTCAACTCCACCTTAACTGAAACCTAAGCCTAAATTGAAGCTTCAACCTAAACCTTGACAACAACCTAAGAAAAAACAACCTTGGGAACTTTTGATTACCTTTGATGATTCTAAGACTATTAGAGGTCTTGATGGTCCCCTTTATATTTATGCTAAGGTTGCTGAGATACCTACTCGTGGTTGTCTTGTTGATCCTACCTCCTTAGTCAATGTTATTACAAAAGAAAATCTTTCTATGAAAAGTTTGCAACATGATTTTTATGATACATCAAATGTATGGATTCAAACTTGTAATGGTTTTCTTTATCCATCATTTGGTTCTATTGATTTTTCGGTTGAACTTTGTGGAAAGATCGTGAACACCACCTTTGTTATTGTTCCTACTTTTGATCAATTTCAAATTTATGTTGGTTTACCATGGTTAAATTCCATGCATGTTGTTGCTTCACCTATTCATAAATGTCTTAAGTTTATTTATGATGATGAAGTAAATATGGTTAATCATAGCTTATACCAAACTTCTAGGCCTAGGGATGTTGCTACCATTGACTTCTTTTGGCCTTCATTACCTAATTCATGTCATGCTTGACCTAATCATCTTTTTTTTTTCATATCAAGCCTATAAAGTGTGGAAGATTCTTGAGTTAACCTTACCTCTTATGGATCTTAACTCTGGTCTTTTGCCTACACTTTCCATACCTCCTTTATCTAGGGCTTCTACATCTGTTAATCAAGCTCTACCTATTGCTTGTCAGTCTCCTGTTAATATTATTAATCCTCCTGTAGAACCTATGAAGAATTCAATAACTATTCCTCCTAGTTCTCAACACATTTCAAGTAACAAAAAAAGTAACCAATCTGCTGATGAATGTCGTAAGAAGTGTCATTGTCAAGCTAAAGCTCATAATTTTGTTATTCAAAATTTTTCTTCTTCTGTGGATACAACTATCCATGATGTATTAGAAGAAATTATTCCTAATAATGATGTTAAGTTATTTGATTCTAATGATTCTATTTGTATCTTAGATCCTATTTTGATTAATCTAGATGATGAAGATACTCTTGATGATACTGATGATGTTAATGATGAAAATGAAACTATTGACATTGATGTTGATTTACCTAATATGCTTTCTTCACAATTAACAATTACACCTAGTATCAAACATTGTGATTCTCAAGAGGATCCTTGTTTGGAACTAGCTATCATTCCTATTATGTTGGATATAGTCCCTCTTGCAAGTTACTTGAATTTCCTAAATGATATAAAATGAGATGGAGAGAGTAGGCAACACACTTGATTGGCTAGTCCTTCATGGTAGCTATTTTGTGTGTTTGTCTATTGTACTATATTTCTCCTGCGATATGTTTGCTAAATGTTGTTAGATTCTTTTATACGATCTTTTTTGCTTCATTGGTGCAGGGTGATAAAGGAATCAAACCTATTCTATTATTCCTCTATATGTATCTCTATTCTTCCATAGTACTTATGATATTGTTTGTGCATGTTTCCTTGTGTAATTTTCTTGGATCTACAACTTGGTAGCATTGATTCTTTTTGATCTCTAGGTCATGGTTTGAAAAGATTCTTCTTTGTATTTCTTATGCGATCTTTCCTCCTTTGTGATTTTAGTTCTACTTTCTTTGGGGAATGATGTGAATTCATTTGCAATAATACAATTATATATATATATATATATATATATATATATATATATATATATATATATATATATATATATATATCATATAAAATCTTATGATCATACTAACCCCATAGTAGGTAGATCCCTTCTGTGTTCTTTGTATGTTTATATGGTATTTCCCTTGATTTATCATAGTGGAAATATAATTAGTGGAGTTGTTGATGTATCCGTCAAAGCCATTGATCCCATTAAAGTGTTAGCAATGACTTCAATGTGGGGTCATACACTCTGCTCACTTATTGTACACACACACACTTTTCAATACATATATATTATCTTTCAAGATAACTTTTCTCCCTTTTTGGATTAGTGACTAATCCTTAAAGCATGGATTTATATTTTAGGATCTCTTGATCCCTCTAGTTTCAATTTTTTTGATCCCTTAAGGTCAAAGGTGTCCTTAAGATTTGATCTCTTTTGCCTTTTGGTTTAACTCTTATAGAATAGAATATTCTTGAGGGTGAATCCTTGATGGTTGACTACTGAGTGGCCACATTCACTAGGCAGTTCAATGCCATCTTTCCCATTGCGTAGTTTCCTTGTGTGGTTCACAATGGGATATAAGTTCTCATTGGGCGAGATAATCACATTCTTTTTCCTTTTCTCTTTTTTCTAGAGATGTCTCTCTTATTGAGATCTTGGAGTTGATGAAGACTTGAGTCTCTCGGGGCTTGAGGATTTCTTTGTCCCTTTGATTTTAATAAGATTATCTTTTCTTTACGATCTACTTTACCAAGAGTTTGCATCGAGTCCATACTCTTGCTAAAGTAGGGTCTTAATGTATCATCTTAAAATGGAAGCACTTTCATGTTAAGAGTGTTTATCTTTCCAAGTAAGTGGTTTGGGGTCATGTTAAGCAGCTTGAATGGGTTTTTGTATGGATCTAGCTATTTCTCCCCTGTTCTACTTCTCTCTCTCCATTTCCAACCTATTTTTGACAAACTCCTATGTGAAACTAAGGACTTTATCCTCTGGGTCAAGGATGAACTTTTGGGTCAAGGTTGACCTCAACCTTGAACTAGGTCAAGGATGACCTCGACCCTAACCTAGGGTAGGGTTGACCTCGTCCTTGACCCCAGGTCCCATTTTTAATTTCTAGGAGTTTCAATATCTTGAGCTTCAGAAAGTTTCTTTTCCCACTTCTGGGTCAACTATTTTGGGTTTTGAAATGGTAGACTCTTAAATTATATTTAATCTAGGTCCATTCCTAGGGGTTAAGGTTAAATGGGATTTAATGCTTCCATGTCAACCTTCTCTAGGAGTTTGTGTTTTAGATCTCTATATAAGGAAGCCTTCTTCCCTCATTTTGATATCCATCTACCTATTATGAAGTTTACACACACAAGAGATATCGAATGAGCATCCACCTACATGAAGTGAAGATCTACTATCCACCAAGAATTTAAGCATTTAAGAATTCAAGTGTTCAAGCATCCAATTCATTATGGAGGTCCATTGTTAGCTATTGAAGGATTCAATCTCTGTGGAGCTCTCTAGTTGAATATTTCTTTATCCATATTCATCCAAGCCTTCTTCTATGAAAAGATACATTCAAGATTGGTGTTGAAGATCTAAGTCCATTGAATTGAGACATCCTACATACATTTCTACATTCATTTGGAGCATCTGCACTTGTGGATTCAAGGATTCAAATCCTCCACAAGGATTTCCACATAAGCAAGGTGAATAGTTCCATTTACTTTGTTTATGCATACTACAATTTCAATTATATTTCAAGGTTGATTCCAAATTGGGGTTTGAATGAGGCAAACCCCCATCTGACAAAATTTTTTATTTTTGTTGCAGATACATGTGTGAAACAATGAATTGGAGAGTAGATTTGGATACCCTTTTCGTCAAACTTATGAGATCCACAATTTTTTTTTTGTTAGAGTAGTGCCGGTCAAGGTCAACTTTTTGGGGGTACAATTGTGCCCCAAGGTAAGATTGTGCCCCACCAATAGGGTCAAGGTCGACCTCCCTTCAAAAAGACAAAAGATTTATGGGTTTTCTCCATCTTGACATTTCTAATCCAAAACAAGTTGCGAAATTCCACAAGACTATATGTACATAGACATCAAAAATCAACATTTTCTAGATTCAAGGTTAGTATTTATCTTTCATCTATTTCAGGATTTAAGCACATACTCCGCTCAAAATAGAAAGTAGACCAATCAAACCTCTTTTCACCCTTTTCTCCATCACTTGATCCATTTCCACATTCAACACTTTCTTGTGCTTAATCAATTTGGATCATTACTTTTGGAAAATAGGGTTGAGAAGAGGTTTCCATTTCCTTTCTATTCACAAACTATAGTAACATGTAGATCTAATCTATCACTCACATACATGAAATGAAAACACATAACACAAAGATTTGGTTACCCAGAAAACCTCCAAGAAATCCTACAAGGTGAAGGTAAAACTAGAGTGGGGATGACACCCACAAATCTTCACTACTGTAATAATAAAGTACTTATTAGGGTTACAATGTTGATCACTTTTGATGATCTACCCTGTGAGGATTCTGCCTTGATAGAAACTATTAAGACTATTAGGTCTTACCTTGTGAGAGGATTTTACACTTACAACAAAGTAAGGACTTGGTTAAGAGATTTAAAAAGATATATTAAGACCAGTTTGTTAAGAGATTATCATTGACTCAATCTGTTAAAATAGATTCAATACCCGATCCTTGGTCTTCTCTAAAAAGATGGTTTTGGATCTACTCTTTTCAATTTGATCTGATCTATGATCTGATATAACTTTTACTGTCCTTCACTTCTTTATAAGTTTTCTTCCTCTATTTTGCAATAATAAAACTCTTTTGTCTCCTCTACAATGTTCACACTTTTACACTTGATCTGCTCTATGATCGTACAAGTAGCTTTCTCTCTTCTTCTCACCATATCATGTCCCAAATAGGATTTGATATACTCTATTTAAAGATTTCTTAAAGAGTTTTCTTAATGCTTCCTTATTTTGCCTCTTCATTTGATTGGTTGATCACATCAATAGGGATCTATGATCCATGTCATAAAATGTGCAATAGCCTCTGTAGCAACCTCTACAAATATAAAATATTATCTCAATGCTAGCTTGAAATGGTTTACCTCAAAGCTTGTATTAGTCTGACTTGAATGTTAGTTCTCCATTACTCAACACTTGCTATCTCTATTACTCAAAATTCATTGTTTGCTCTATTGTTTCTCAGTCTCTACTATGCTCAACACCTTCTGTGTAACTTGACATCAATGTGTTCAAATTGCTTGACAATCATTAGGCTTAGCTTATACTAAAAATACTTAGTGACCAAAGACTTTCTTGACTCTTATAAAGATTGACATATACATGTTTATTTACAAGTCTTTATATGAATCAGCCTACATAGAGTAGCTCAGTAGCAGTGATGATGTTCTGACTCTGCCTAGAATATGACTATGTTTTTGACAATAATAGAAAATAATGGTTGGAGATACCAATAATCTTCCCCTTTGACATTAGTAGCAAAAACACTTTTTCATGATTACATCATTACAATGATAATATGAGCACTCCCCCTAAGCCTATGAATTAGTTCAATAGAATTACAATACTTTTTTCAAATAAATAAATAATGAAACAATATAACAATGCATCGATATATATATATATATATATATATATATATATATATATATATATATATATATATATATATATATATATATATATATATATATATATGCACATGACTCTAAGTAGTCTGATTGTTTTAGTGCCCCACCATGTTTTTCTTCTAAACACTGAGAAATCTAATCTGACATTCCCCTTGTGATCATTATTTCCATTCAAGATATATAATCATCATTACGTTCCCCCTTGATTTTGTCACTTATGGTTTTTCTTGGGGCTGAATGGGTGGAATCAAACTGTATTTCTCATTAAATGGTTTGTGAACTTGGTTAATCATAACAAGAACATGATCCCAAGTGGTTCTTGCTAATTCCAAAATGTGATTCTACAACTCTGATCTAGTTGCTAAATCAAGTAACCTATTAACAACAGGAAGATTATGATATTCTTGAATAAGATCTTGTGCTGACTTCAATTCACCCTGCATGACCTCCAAATGAGGTATCAACATGGATTAAATAGAGACCAATTTTGACCTCATGCTGCTATTAGCTAGCTAAAGCTTGACCAATTTTCCTTGAGAAAATAATCACTTATAGTAATGGCTTGAGATTAATTCTGATGACTATGAAATGATGTTGCTTGTTTGCTACATTTCAGCTTGAATCTATTGGATGTTTTCCTGAAGATCACTAGTGAATATTGGCATATCACACAAAGTTTTGTACAAATATTTTACCTTTTTTATAAGCTCCATGGTATTATGTCCACATTCCTGCAATACAACTTTTTTCTCGGCAATGGTTATTGAGAGTTTCTCCACAACCTTATTCTCAAATTTTGTGGTTGACCAAGCCATCAATTTATCATTTGCTTCTATATCTCTAGCATTTATTTTTCAACAATATGTACAATCTTGGAAATAATTAGGGCTTTCCCATCAATTTTTATTATATCAAATACTTCTACAAAAATGTCCTTTATATCATGCAATACTTGCCTGTGTTGATGCTCTCTTCTCATCTCTTCTTGTTTCTTCTTTTTCACCAAAGTCTCTTGCAACCAAATTGTTTGCTCAAGAGTGAGGATTACCAAATCTTATTTTGGCAACTCAATAAATTCATCTAGACTAAATTAAATATTTGAAGAGCTACCCTTTATTACTTTCCCTTTTCTTGGTGATAGAGTGCTTCTTCTTGGCACTACTTTTGGAGATGGTGAGGGGGTGTCACCACTCAGTCTTTCTTGAATATCAATGCTAGAGACAACAATTGTAGCACTTGACACTGCTTTATTTTCCTCCTTATTATACTCAACTTAAGGTTTTGACACTTTTTCTCCTTCTTGACCTTTGGTAGAAATGTCTACACTTGTATCTTTATTTTTTTCCTCTACCTTTTGCTTCTCTTTCTCTGCATCTGAGGGCTTCTCTTGCTCAGAAACTGGAGTGTCATGGGTGTCAACATGAATATGTGAAATGCTTCCTTGTAGACTCAACACACCTAGACTCAATTCATCACTTTGATCATCTTGGATGGGCACTGTCTTAATTTATTTCACTTGTGTCACTTCTTTAGTGACGAGATCTTCCACAATAACTGTTCTACTGAACTATAGCTTCAATATTATTTTGTAAAATCATAAAAAATTCTAAATTTGGGAATAAATTGGTTCTTGTACTTCTCCAAAATTTTTGCCTTTTGGTCCTTTGACAAGTTGGGCACAACTTTGGCCAATGTGCCTTCTCTAATGTCTCTCTCTACTATTGATGCATGTTGCCATATTTTATCTAGTCTATTGTACAAATCCATAGGTAATTCTTCTCTACTTCATTAGGATCTAATTTATTATTTGCCATCATATCTATCATGGCCTCCTTAACTTTAGTTCTATTAGCATTATCCAATGTGTCATATTTTACAAATCTAAAACTAGATAAGCCTGTAGAGCTTTGTAGGTAGACACACACCTCATTAATAGTATTTTCTCTTCCAGATACTGTGGTTGCTTCATTTGATTCTATTCTCTTTGCCTCATCTTCTTCACTCTCTTTCTTCTTGACCGATCTTCTCCTCTTTTTCTGGTTCATAGAAGATTGTGATTTCTTCTTTTGTGCACTAGAGCCACTTGGTTTAGTAATATTTACTACTCCTTTCTTTGCAAATGGCTTGACACTTTCTTCTACTACTTTGGTCCTTGGTTTGGTTGGTGGTGGAGGAGAGAGGGCTGCCACCACTATCTTCTTTGTAAATTTCTTTATTGTAGGCTTAACCAATTTAGCCTTCTTGGTGGGTGTTGTAACAACAACTAGGACTTTACCTTGATCTTCTTCTTCTTCTCCCTCTTCCCCATCACCACTATTTTTCTCTTCATCTTCTCCAAGACCTTGTGTGAGATGCAAAGGTTCTTTGACTTTGCCTTGTGTGCCTAGTTTTTCCTCTAGGTCTTTAATCATTTTCTTCCCTTTCTCCTCCTTAGAAGCTATATTGATGTCAACAATTATTCTTGCCTTAGCTTCTTCATACTTTCTAAAAGGTTCTTCTTTAGTATCAATCTCCTTTTTTAGTAATGCAACAATGTTTGCATTTACTATATCACTATCAACTTCATATTTAAATTTTTTTAGCCATGCCTTCCTCGACTTTAATTCCTACACAAATGTGTTGTCTATGTCCACTAAAAAGCATACATCATTGTAGTATTTTATTACCAATTCTTCTGGTATTATCATCCTCATCTTCATTCTCTATTTAAATTCCTCAAAATATGTGTCCATGACATTTTCAAAAATTTCTCCTAAGTTATGTATTCATTGATTTGTCTTGTCACTGGTTTACTTTGTTCCAAAACAATATTGCCAATATGAGGAAAATGATTCTAAACATAAAAGAACATACACATGATAAGTGATCCAAACTCACACATAGAATTCTTTGCTTTTCTGATGGATATTAAATTTTTTTTTTCCAATTGTAGTTTCTGCAACTCTGTAAGATCATATTCATGATCTTTTGTGAGAATCTTCAATGCCTAGTCAAATTCCATACATGATACATTGTTCAGACTGCTTAATTGGTAGAATTTGTGAGAAATTACTCACTATAAATTCAATCAATGGATTAGTGATATTCAAGATGGAAAACCCTCATCCATTCCACTTGGCCTCTGTGTTTGCCTCAATTTATTCATGAATCATACATCACATGGTATTCTTCTTGTCTAGAATGGGATAACATGTAACCTTGTCAATCATATTCTTGGTTGTCTGAACTAGTCCATTATGTAGCCATAACTTCATATCATGAATCGTACATTGTACAACCTTGATCCATTTGATCTTGAAGTTCCTTGGAAAATCTAGGACATGTGTTAACCCTTTTCTCTCAACACTTTTCAATTGCTCCTTCAAAATTGCTTTGTCACACAATTGTTCATATGCCTCTTGAATCTCATAGTCACCAACTTCTCCAATCTTACACATGTAAAAACTTTGTACATCATGTGTCATGATTATTTATGTGGTATAGAGGAACACACAAATTGAATCATCTTTCATCATAATCTCAAAAATAACACAAAATTCTAGTGGAGGACAAGAGTCACTTCTCACTAATTGAATGTACCTCTACTCCTTGGCTCTTTCCTATGGATGATGAAACTACCATATTTATATTTTAGGATTTTAAACTTCTTTTCTCTGAATAAATCAACATAACTCAAATCTTCACTCAACAAAAATTTTGTTCCAAATTTTCTCTTAATCACCTTAAAACCTCTTTTGTAAATCACTCAAATTTCTCTGTGCTCTTGTAATATATATGCAAGCTATGGAACAATGTCTTCACATTTTAATATATACTTCTTTTTACTCAAATTAGGGCCTCCATTAATACTATTTACATGTTGACATTAAGGTCAATTTGTCTATTAGTGAGTCACAATTAGTCGATATATAGTTTCTACCAAGCTTTAGAACCTATGTACAATTAATGACGAGTGTAGCATTGTTTACAGAGTTTTTTAGTGCAAGTGATGGAAACTCCAGTGTCAATCAAGTTCCATAGTGTTAATCAAGTTCCATAGTATTAACCAAGTTTCATAGCGTTAACCATGATCTCTAGTACCTACCAAGCCAATAGTATCAGGGATGTGAATCTAGTGTTGATCGAGCCATGGAGTGTCAACCGAGTGATTCAATATATGTTGAGTTTCATAGTGTTCATTGAGTCACATAGTTCTAATTGAGTTCAAGTTACTTAGAAGTGATCAGTATGAACTGAGCCTCTTTGTCAACTAAGTGATAGATGATGCTTAGTGTTGACAGTGGTTGTCCAATATCAGAACATCACTGACTTTGTCTTCAGAACTTGAGTTACAATAGTTGGGCCAACTTTGTGAATTTCAGTGAAACTTGTATTGTAGCTAACTCTAGTAACGTGTGATTTGGATTGGTATATATGTAATGCGTTTTATCATATCCAATTAAGAAGTGTAAGTATATGATGAGTAGAAGTGAGAATTAAAGAAGTCTACAAGTAGTATAAGGGACAACAAAGTATTATCTATCACAACAAGGTGATCATTACAATTCAAGGAATCTCACCAAAAAATTAGAGTTGTAGATCAAAGATCAACCACTGGTTCATCCTAACAAGTGCGTTAGTCAAATCCTTTAACAGAGTAGACTTAAGAGTCTTTGATAAATCTCTTTACCGAGTGCATACTTCACTGTATGTTTGTAAATCCTTTAACAAGGTGGACCTCATAGTCCTTATTGCTCCTAACAAGGTAGATACTCATAAGTGATCAATCGTAAGACTTAACAGGCCAACTTTATATTGCATTACTAAAGCTTGTGGGTATCATCCCCACCCTAGTTTTACTTTCTATTTGGAAGGTTTCTAGGTCACCATATCTTGTGTCAAATTGCTATGAATATTTATTTGCTCTCATTCTTTCATGCATGCAATCAGATCAGAATATTATATGAAGAAATAAGGTTAAGTTTTATTAGTTCCTGATTCACAAATCCCCACTTAGTAATCTTTCCTACCTCATATCTCCAACAATTGGTATCAGAGCTTTATGGTTCTTATAGAAGAAGTTTAACAACTTGAGCAAAGATCAGAGGCAATGGACGTATATAGGCTAGATAAGGCTATTGATAATGAAAAGATGGATCTTGCATTAGCCATTGGGAAACTAAAGAAAGCAAAGGAACAACTCTCTCAATCATTGAAAAGAAGGATAGATCTTGCAGTACAAATGAATGACAATATCTACACTGAAGAAAGAATTGAAGATATATATCCTAAAAGAAAATGAGATGAAGCTGATGAAGAAATCAAAGACATATTAGAAAAGAATTCCAATCTTCAAGAAGAAGTTAGAAAGTTGAAAAGAAAACAAGAAATCCAATCAACAAGATTATGTGAAGTCATGGAAGAAAAAGACAAAGCCAAAGAAGAGATAGAAGAAAAGAACAATGAAATTCAATATCTATCCCTTCAACAAACAAACTTCATTAATGAGCTCACTAATGAAAATGAAGAACTATTGAATCTATGTTTAGAAAATGAAAGACTATAGAATGACCTAAACATTGAAAAGAAAACCAATGAAAGAATGTTGAAATCTCAAGAAAGCATGAATTAGTTGAATAAGAAAAGTCAGTAAAGACACAAAGGAAAAATTGGAATAGGATACATAAAAAGAAGGTGAATCATCCAAGCAAGGAGCTCAAAATAATCAAAGGCCTACTTGTAATAATTATGGTAAGATAGGTCATACATCAAACACATGTTGGAGTAATGGTAAAGAAAAATTGAATAGAAAGTGTTACAATTGCAATAAACATGGTCATAGAGCAAGTGAATGCAAGGAGAAACTTAAGTTTGAAGGTAAATGTTACAATTGCAAGAAACAAGGACACAAATCTTTTGAATGCAAAACCAAGATATTGAATCTAGCAGAACAAATTGTGAAAGCAATCTTTGGATGGGACTACAACATGTGGTGTAGATGCCACTATTGTGGTGAATTTGGGCACATTGGAGCAAACTGTGTATTTAAAACATCATATGAGGAAAAGAGATATCACTAAAAGATGCTTTATTTGTATAAAACCTAGATATCTTGCCAAGAAATGTATGAACACAAAAAGAATTGAAGATGAAAAGAAAGCCAGAGCTAACAATATCATTAAGTAGATGAAGTAGCAATGGATACCAAAATCTTTTGAGAATGCAAGTCCAAGTCATAAAGTAGATGTCACTTAAGAGTTGGGTGACTCAATCTTCTCAACTTGAATCCCTATGGGAATAACTAGAAATGAGACTCTGAAGTAGACATCTTTCATCAATTCTAGTTAACAAGAAGAAGAGATCCATATGAACATTTAAGATGCACAAGCATCACTGAGTGGTCACTGAAATCATAGACTTTACCGAGCTACGTCAGTACCAAGAAAAGTTTGGAAACACTAAGTATTTTATGTGGATACCAAGCAATAATGATTCTACCAAGATATGAATGTCTACCAAGCATTAAAAGCTGAACCAAGTGGAAGACAACCTCTCACCTAGTGAACAAAAGTACCAAGCATTTATGGCAATTATAAAGAGGAAATTCATTGAAAAGAAGAAAGTGTATGCATTGTTTCACCACGATTTTCCAGATCTATTTAAGAAGAGCAATTTCAAAGCTTAAGAACGATTTGAGAGTTTTTGTTGAAGAAATTTTAAGTTTTCCAAACCTACTAAGCATGATGTCTTCTAGCAGCAAAATAAAAAATGGGTCTGAAATGTTGATTTGAGGAGTTGATTACAAGACACCATTATGACCAAATTGGGAAAATGGAAATATTCTCCTAATGAGCTTACTCAAAAAATTCCAAATGATCTTATGCAAGAAATCAAGCCTAGATGGGAGCATGCAAAGAAGACTATGAAAAATATCTTTGAACAGACTCTGAGGAAACTCATGCAAAGTCTCAATGAAAAATAGGTGAAAGAATATTTGAAGAAGAATGAATAGAAGTACACTCTCAAGATGAACACTTGCATGATACTTCTCAATAACATTGAATATGTTGTGTAGGTTGCTACATCAACATGGAAGAATATTTACAAGCTACATCAACCTAGTGATTTTGTTGTTCATGTTAGTGACAAAGATGATGATGGTGATGAGGAAGAGGACATGGAAATAAAATATGATGAAATAGATGATGTAAATGTGGATGATGAGGAGGAAGAAAAGGAAGCTACTGAAGGAAGTCTTCTAGAGATTCAAAGCATTGAGGAAATTGATGTAGAAAAGATTGCAGCAGTAGTAATGGCTTCATTTCCTCATTCTTTGAGCAAAGCTTTATTACAATCTGGCTCTGAGAAAGCTTCTACCAAGTTGGTTGTGACTACCATTGCAAAAAAATGTACTCAACCAACCTCAAGACATGTTCAGTTGCATATTCCATTAACTGAAGTGGCCAACACTTCACTTACCGAGTAGCAAGTAGCTCCATCATCAAGTTTTATCATGCAACAACAAGGTATTTCTACTATCACTACCATATCTACATTTGTTGCTAGCCCCCCCTCTATTTCTACTATTGTTGCTATGCCACATATAGCTAGTACAATGATAGTTGAGAACAAGTCTCAGCCAAGTACTAAAGTTTTAAATAAGGATAAGGTTAAAGAAGAAGATATTGATCTAGATGAGGATATAGTTATTCTGAATTGGGATATCTCTACTCTCGATCCTGATCAAATGAACATCATGGGTGAATTATTGCAAAAGAGAGCTAAGCAACAAAAGCTTAGAGAAGAGAAGAGAAAGGAAACTCAAGTGCTTGAAGATGCAAATGACATATTTGTAAATGCACTAAGTATTGAGGTTGATAGTGCATAACCTATGTTGGATCATTTAGCAAAAGTTGTCCAAAAATTCAATGAAGACTTAAATGGATAAGATAAGTTGCTACAAAGAGCAGAAAGAAAATTTGAGAACAAGGTATTGGGACAAGTGGCACAAAAAATTGCAATAAACCAAGTAGAATTGTCTACTACTCTTGTTTCATTGGAGACATCTATAAATAATGTCACTTCATTATTTGTTAAGTTGTCTGATACATCTATCTTCACATAAGACAATCAAATAAAATCTCAAAGATAGATGAAGACATGAAGGCTAGTGCACACCATCTATCACTTGACCCAAGCTATAGCTTTGCTCATTATTCAAAGATTTGATTTCTGACAAATTTGCAAGCAAAATTACTAAAGGAAGAAGCTAGGATTAGGGCCACACTTGCAGAAATCCAAGGCATGATTCTTCCAAACATGGATGCATTTTAGACACACATTGCACATGCTAAGACACTTATCCAAGACAATAAATTTTCCATAGCTAATCATATGATGAATTTATTAGTAGAAGTTTATATTGCATTCATTGCAAGCAAGAAGGTGTTATAAGAAAATTGGGACAAGACAATGGCATTAATTTTGAAAGTACCCTCTGAATTCTTGTCACATTTTGGTATTAACATATAATATACACCTTTGGCATTTATGTCAAAAAGGGGGAGAAGTATAGATGAATGTATATATGTATAAAGAGGAAGAAGTATATGTAAAGAATACGTGTATGGCGGAGTAGTATTCTAGGTATATGTATGCAAGAACTGTATTGTAATAAATAGATAAGAAGAAAACATCCTTTACAAAAGAAATTTTGAAAAACTTGAAAAAAAAAAGTATGTTATCGAGTTGTAGACACAGAATGGAGATAAAAGAATGTTTTGATTTGTAATTTTGAATATTCAGTTTTTGGATGATAAGTGTTTTTGTCACTAATGCCAAAGGGGGAGATTGTTGATGTTAAGATCAATTTGTCTATTAGTGACTCACACTTAGTTGATATATAGTTGCTACCGAGCTTCAAAACCTATGTACAATTTATGTCGAGTGTAGCAATGTTTACCAAGTTGTTTAGTACAAGTGATGGAAACTCTAGTTTTAATCGAGCTCCATAGTGTTAACCAAGTTTCGCAGTATTAACTGAGTTTCACAGTGTTAACTATGTTCTCTAGTGTCTACCGAGCCAACAATGTTAGTGATGTGAGTCTAGTATTGAATGAGCCATGGAGTGTCAATTGAGTGATTCAATATATGCTAAGTTTCATAGTGTTCACTGAGTCACGCAGTGGTGACTAAGTTCAAGCTACTTAGAAGTGATCAGTATGAACTAAGCCTCTCCATCAACTGAGTGCCAGACAATGTTGAGTGTTGACAGTGGTTGCAGAATATCAAAACATCACCAACTTTGTCTACTCGAGTTACAATAGTTGGGCCGAATTTGTGAATTTTGGTGAAACTTGTATTGTAGCTAACTCCAGTAAGGTGTGATTTGGATTGGTATATATGTAATGCATTGTATCATATCCAAATAAGAAGTGTAAGTATATGATGAGCATAAGTGAGAATTAAAGAAGGCTACAAGAAGTATAAGAGACAAAAAAGTATTATCTATCACAACAAGGTGAACATTATAATTCAAAGAATGTCACTAGCAAATCATCCCCAACCCAGTTTTACTTTCTATTTGGAAGGTTTTTGGGTCACCATTTCTTGTGTCAAATTGCTATGAATGTTTATTTTCTCTTATTCTTTCATGCATGCAATTAGATTAGAATATTATATGAAGAAATAAGATTAATTTTTATCAGTTCTTGATTCACCCCTCCCCACTCAGTAACCTTGCCTACCTCATATTTCCAATAGTACATTGGTAGGTGGAAGCCAACTATCTCAAGTGATAATGTGCCTCTTGAACTATATCTTCACTATATACCTCAGTTTCTTCCATCTAACTCAACCTATACACCAATTTGGCATTTGAAGTATTAGACTCATATTGCAATGCTCAGTCAATATAGAGAATTTTAATGATCTTCAATACTGACTATGTAAATGATTCTTTTGCACTAGTCTTTTCATAGATATGTTCTTATGCATATTTACTTATCCAAATATGAAATTTAGCTCATTTTATGTTTGGAACTAATGTAAGATATATCATAAAATATGCAATTCCTTACACACATTTCTTAACTAGTTTCAAATGATATGATCACCTCCTCTATTTGATTGGGTCATCTCAACTCCATTTGTTCCACTATTTCCATTGTTTACCTTTTTCTTCCAAGTTTGTTTCATCTCCTTCCTTGTTTTTTTAGTGTCCACTTTACCTTTACCCTTGATGTGATTGTGATTCGATCTTGGTATTTGGGTCTTGTAGTTTTTGCTTGAATGTCCAAACTTGTGGTATTTGGAACATACATTGTTAAGTGCATAATTATGCCTTTTGTTAGTCCACTAGGGCCTTGTCTATGATTTGCATTCATATGATCTATGTCCATATGTTTTATAATTGTAACAATAGCCTTAAATCTAGGTATAGTGAATGCATTCTTCATTTTTAATCTACACTTGTGTATTTGATGTCCTTGCTTCTTGGAGTAAAAACAATAACTAGCAAACTTAGGTGTTTTGTATACCATTTTTACTTCTCCATATGTTTGCAATATGACCAAGTTTTCCACAATGATAAGATGTTGGATTGCCTTTTAAATTTGGATTTTTCAATTCTACACTCTTGAATGATTCTCCTTGCTTGGTAGATTAATTAAGTTCCCCTTGAATGGTATAAAAGTCCCAATTCCTGGGGATAATTTTATGTCAATAAACATGCCCACTACTATTGAATCCTTAGCTACAAATAATAGATCTATTAATGAATCTAAAATCTCTCTTTCTAATTGTGAGAAGAAGCTAAAAATGATAAGCATCAGTATGAGAGAGTATATCTTAGATTCTATTGTTGCATTAATATTTTCCCCATGCTCCCATGAGAGACCATCTGAGCACATGAAGCCCTCATCCTCAACTATGAATATCTTTGGCACATTTTTCCAATCCTCAAATCCATTAGAATATGAAAATGATGACCAAGCTATTAGGGATTGGATATGATGGGACTCAAAATTGCATTCTTGATTTGAGTGCCATTCCAAACTTTTGAGTCATTTTGAGCCCCTATAAGTGCATTTAATGCATGTGTATCCAACTATCCTTTTGAGGCCTATGAGCTGTTTAATGTTTCTAACACTTTACATTTAGTATACCCATGCATCCGATGAAGATAAATTTTCATTTTGAGTCATTCCATGAAGTTTCATTTTGAGCAATGTTCAAATTTGTATTTTCGCCCAAGTGTTAAACAATGACTGGTAGCCTAGTTTGCATTTGAATATCTCACACCTAGTAATGTTTCATGACTCACTACTTTAGGAGTGTTTAGTATGCATATCATAGAAGCTATTTTTTTTTCAAGTCATTTTGATATTTTTTGACTAGGTTTTGAATCCCTCAAAGTCTATTTTTTACTATTGTCATGCTAATGTAAATTGTTGAGAATTTTGGGAGGCTCTCTTTGACTAGTTATAATTTTGACCTAGTTGACTGAAATGAGATAATTTTTTTTGAATTACATTCTAGAGGTTAGAGACTTATTATTTTTTAGATTTAAGCTTATGATGAATCCATTTGATCAGTTTTTGAATGCGATTCCATATGCAATTTGTAAAGTTTTAGTGGTGTCATAAAATGCAGATTGATCAATATCCTCGTTCGGGAAGTCATAACTCTAAGTACATGATTGTTTAAAAAAATGGATTATACCACTATTTTCTACACTAAAAATACTTTAAGTGTGTCAGTTTGCAAGTCTTTACCATTCTATTTTGCCATTGTTTCCAGTTCTGCAATTTCAAGTAGCCTACTTTGGCCTTTCACAAAATTCACCCAATTATTCGTCATGAGCCCAAATCACATATTATACTCTCCCCATGATAGTGAACTAATGCACCATTTTTCATGCCCCCATGTGTCAGTTTGACCTATTTTCAAAGCCAAAACTGAATGTGATTTATGGTTTTCTAACATGTTTACTTGTAGGCAGTTTTGAGAAGGCAAATTTGATAGTCAATTTCTTTTGACCCCGAAGTCATCATGAGACAAAATCAGACATGGTAAAAGAATATGGAACAAAGAATCAATATGTCTAATTTCAGAGCTCAATTATGTATTTTGGTCAGTTTTTAAAACCATTTAGGGGACCCCTTGGCATGAAATTGACAGTTTGCAAAAGGTTGAAAATTGAGTTAAAAATGATGGTCAGTGGTTGATTTTGTTTTTAATTAGTATGACGAGTTCAATAGGCTAGTTTGAGATGTTAGTTGTTCGAAAATAATTTTTTTTTAGCCAGACCCAATTTGGGGGCCCAACTGATCTCATCAAACCAATAAGGTGTTGTTGAAAGTCAAAGTATCTTCAAAGGTTCATAGCCACAATAATAATAAAGGAAAGAGTCATATGTGCCAAGGGGGTTTTCAAACTCATACTTGTTGAAGCCCATTCCCAACTTACCCATAAAATGTTTGAATGTGATGATAATTGTTTAACTAATTTGAGCTCATTCAAGTACCTTGTAGACATATCAAATATGAATGCGACTTTTAGTCCAAAAAAGCTTAAATGGATTGGTTTTTGACCACTTTAGGATAGATCAAATGTTAGGGTACATAATGGGTGAAGTAAGCCTTGCTCACTGGTATTGGGATTTGACCATGTTCAATATAAATTTTAAATACTAAGAAATCATTTGTCAAGGAGAAAATTTGATTGTATTTGTAAGATTGCTATTTGAAACATTATCTTGAACCATCCAAACTAAATTAAAAAGGGATATGTAGATGTGCTGGATTGCCACAGATGCCATATTGCTATGAAGTTTTCTAAGATCTTGACCAACAATGGAAGACAAAATGGCAGGGAGTCTGATAAGGTATCCAAATTCCTTAAAGATGGGGATGTCAGATTTGTCAAGATATTCCAAACCAAGCTCCTACCCTTGCACATATACATTTCTAATGGTAGTAATGTGCAACTTGTTATGAAAAATTATAAGACCAAGGCTTTTGGAAGCTCTCATCCATTCTTTGTAATTTACTTTGATTTTATATATTGTAAAATCTGCAGTGCACAAAAGGTTTAGAAAGTTATTCAACTCTTACTAGCTATTCACATATATTTTGAAGATAAGTCTCATCCCTCTCAAACTGTTACATTCTATTATTAGTTTGATGATGTCTGCAATATGGAGGAATACACAACCCATGTGAGTTAGTACGGGTTGTGAGTGCCAAGTAAAAGACCTCCTTCTTGCTACAGTTGGAAGCTTTTTCCTAAAGGCCCCTAAAGTTGAAGTTAATGACAAAGATACTACAGTAATTTTGGGATCAGCCTTGCCTTGGTGCTGAGGTTGAGGAGCTCGGTGCAAAGTGTACTTGTGAGAAAGGCAGGGATGGGGTGCTAATTTTAAGTGAATGGCCCTACCTCCTACCATTGCCCCCTTTAAGGTGATTCACCTTTGTTCCAGTGGACAACAACAACTCATCAAATGGAGCACAATGAACCACATATTTTCAAATGAGCCAAAATGTATTATTGTGTCAAAGGATTATGGTACTCTATGCATTCTCAGTTTATGCAAAGCTACACTAATGGCATGATGACTATTTTGTGGAACTAAATTTCAAGGATTACAAAGTTATTATTGCTCATTGTTTACAATTTGGAGTGTCCAAGCTTCTAGATAGACATTTTTGGTTTTTTATTACGATGTGGATGGTTCTACTCTTCATTTTCAGTTTACTAAGAAAGTCAGGAGCAAGCATAAAACATAGAGTAAAGTAGATCCCAAGGAGAGCATGTAGTTTGTACAGAAATGCAGACTAAAGATGAACATTCATAAGATTATTCAATATTATGGAGTTGAAGTTATGAGCCTTGGTTTTGATTTTTAACCACAGTTCAAATCTAAAGTTTTTTCCAATCTATGTAAAGTAACACAATTTATGCTAGAAATGATGCTGATAAGGGATGTTTCTTTGGATGTGAGTAGTCCTATTGTTGTGGCTCAAGGAGAAATGGGGTGCAATCACTTAGTCCCACATGCATTGTGAGGAGGGTTTTTATAGTGTTTTTATATGTGAACTCATAATAGCTTAATGTCTTAAAGGCAATGCCTTTTAGAGCCATCAAACCTTGTGTGAGGGGGAGGGGCCCATGTGGCCAGTTAGACAAGATAAAAAGAAAATTTTGAACAACAACACAAACCAAGGGAAATGATGTGGCATCCAAGTAGGACCAACTAGAAAGAGACACGTGGATCCAGATGCATAAATTGCAAGGTGACATGTGGTGCAAAAAATGAGGAGTAGTGATGTGGCAGTCCAATATTAAAGGCACTAGATGTTGCCACGTGTTAGATCGAATGGTTTGTTGGAGATGCTGGGAGGTTAAGAAATGCAAAAATGTGATGATGAACTAGATTATGACACATGACACTATGTTAGAAGCCTTGAGTAGTTCAGTCAGCCAATCAAGAAGCACCACATGGCAGTGACATGGTAGAGTTCCTATTAGGTGTTGACATGGCACAATGACCATGCATAGAAGAGCTAATGAAATAGTGACATGTGGCAATGTTAGATGACAACTATTAGAATTAGTGGACCAATCAGAGGGTTCCACATGGTGCCTAAATGGCAGTGATGAGAAAAAATGCAGTGAGTCATAGGTTGACACGTGGCGCAGGGGCGTCAAACTTGAGTTGACCCATATGCATAATTGGAGGGAAAAATCAGGTTAAGAAAAAAAATATTTTTATTATTGTTTTCTAGTTTTGGATGTGTAGGAGGTTTTTAAGTAAAAAGGTTTTATTATATAGTTTTAACCTTGGGAGAATTTAAATTTTTGCATAAAAATAAAGTCCCGAGGGTCATGCCAGGAACCTAATTTTCGAATGGAGATTCTGGCCATTTCTGGTAAGCAGATATAGGACTATCATATACCATTGGAACTAAGAGAAAACTAACTTTCCACTTTTGAGGTTTTTTTTTGCAAAGGAAGCCATGTATTCAAGTTATTCATGGTTTTGTACTAGATGCCTATTTTTCAACCACTTTCTATTATCGCAGATCATGTCTAATTTTTGGCAAAATGGTGAACTGGGTGAATGTCAGAGGTAGTAGAGATGCAGTTAGGGACATTTCTCACCTCAAAATTAGTTTAGTGAATAATTTATCAGCATTTCAGATGCATATCTAATGTTTTTGTCAGAATAAGGTTTTTCATCATTAGGAAGAGATATTTGAAGTTTGTTGAGACAAAATGATGAGATTCCTTTTAGATTTCAATTGTAGAGAGAAGAGAGAAGATTTTCAATAGTAAGGAATGAAGATTCAAGTGGACATGTGTCACTTCTAGATTAGATCTAGTTTCTTCTTCCTTTCCTATATCTTTCTCTTCCTCTCTCGTTGTAGGGGTTCTAGTTTTTGGAGAAATTTTCTCATTGTTGTGATACTAGGGTTGGTTCCAGTTAGTCTGTGATACCACAAGGTTGGATCCAAAGCTGTGATTCCACCATTTTCTTCAACTTTCTTTCTTGTATGGACATCAGGAATGAAGCTAATATAGATAGTTCTAGTCTATTTAGTGGTTCTATGAGTTATTTGTATGCATCTTGAATGTATAGTTTCAAAGAAATGAATACAATAAACATCAAACTTCTTAGTTTCATTCTGGTTCTCATCTCCTATCTTTGTAATTTGCAATGTTTTATGATTTAGGGATAAAAATCTAAACTCTTTTGTATCCCTTAAGGCTATATGTCTTGTGTGTTTTTCTGGTGAAATAAAGAGCCAAGTAAATGCTTGATATATTTGATAGGGTTGTTGGTTAATTTGAGAAGGATATTTCATGAGAATAAGGTCTTTATAAACATAGATGTCTGATTCATAAAGTGATAAGATAGATCTGATATCTTGATGTATGGAATATTTTACTGGTATCATAGATGTTTGTGTGTGATTTATGGAACTTCCCAATGGAAAAGGCACTGATTAGCTATAGGATCAACATGTTTCTTATTGTTGCATAGTTGGGATCTGCTAAAATCAAATTTATACTATGGTATTCCTATCAGGATTTAATTGTGTGATTTTGAGTCAAACTCATTGACCCATATTTCATGAGTAGTGATTCAACATGAATCCATCTCTCATGAGAATAAATGGAACACTTAGCACTCATTGGATCTAGGTGACGCTCATAGGGATGAAGCACCAGGACTCCCCAAGAGGTCACCCATCCTAGTACTACTCTAGCCTGAGAGTGCTTAACTATGGAGTTTCCTTCATGGTTAAACCCGAAGCTTCCAACCCCATTTACAAAACCTTCACCAAGTGTTGTGCCTTATGAACCATTCATTAGAAAGCCCCTTAAGCTCATCAATTGATAAATAGGAGAAAATTTGCACAGCAATTCAAACCGTGATATTGCTATCAAGATTTAACTATGTGATTTTGAGTCAAACTCTATATGCGACTTGTTACTTTCCATCTGAGAGCAGTCATCTTGTCACATACACAACATTTATACTTTCTATTAAAAGGCTTTTGAAATGTAGATTAGAGTTTGATTTAACAAAAAGTATTAATTTGTATTGAAATAAATAGGTACCAAAAAATGATTGAAGTTCTTTTGAAGACAGGGCGTCCTATATTCTTTGCCACTACTTCGTGGTAAGAAGACCTTATTTCAAGTAATAATCTCTATGTCCAACAAAAGTTTAAAAGACACTCATTAGTTTATTAACTAAAAATGACGCTAACTATTTCTATGTTGATGTACAGGGGCAACCTTACAGATTATATTGCGGATAGGCGTAAGACTGCCAACAACTGGTTGAGTGGTCAAATTCTAGTTCCATATGAATAGTAATAAGCTTACAACACCCATGTACAATATTTGCACAATGATGAGACTCAAAAAAGAAAATATATTATCTTTTTGTTTCTTGCAGCTTGTTCGAAGTTGCTGGCACGAACAATAAGCTCGCTGCTTATGCAGGTCCTAACTGTGGATGGAATGGTACATTCATTGCTCCATGAGTCCGGTGACTTGATATTGCTGTTGATTTCCATTGTAATATCCATACTAATATCAAATAGTTTGAATGTGCTTGGATTATCCAAACCAGATGCAGATGTATTGTAGATTGGAAGGATGGGTCCGAGTTGGATAATTGATGAGTACAGATCACAATTCAGCATATGGGCCTTAATGAAGGTAAAACAATATAGGCCTCTGATTTATGTATAATTAGCTGAAGTAGGTTCATTAGTAAATATAGAAACTGGTAGTTTGATTAAGAATCATTACCCATAACCCACACAAACAAGATGTTGCAAAACTTGGCATCTCTAAGCCCCACAAAAATATTTAAATATCACATCCATACAAGCACCCGGGCCTAGTGAAAGGAGACACTTTGAAATTCAAAGATGCTTATATTATCTTGTAGGCACCCTTGATGATTACCACTGACTTAAGGAATGCCAGTTAGGAAACAAAGAGGTTATTGATGTCAATCAAGGTGAGTTATACATGTCAGCTCAATTTAGATATTTTACCACACAAGTTTGATAATGGGTTCCAATCTATAGCTCCATTCTAACCTCTTTGCCATGGCTCCAGATTCATTAGGAGTTCAGGGGAAGAAAGTGAGCAAGCAAGGAGACCTTGAGGTATATGGATATTTTTGTGGGTTAATGGATTAACATATATAAGTCTTTTATTCAGCCTCTAAAATTAAATAGCATATTTTTCCCTTGAATTCAAGTTAGATTTTGTATGTCTAATCTATGTCAATTTGATCTTCCCAAGGTATAGGCAGGGCCTTTGTCCAACAAAAAAGTAGCTGTAACTTTCTAGAACAGAAGCAACTCCACAACCTCTATCACTACCAAATGGAAAGACATTGGCCTTTCATCCAAACCTGTGGTTCATGCTAGAGACTAATGGACAGTAAGACTATTAGAAATTCTCCTTTGTTATTTTTTTTTTAGGTTTTTTTTTAATATCATAATAATGCGATAGAAGCATACTTTAGGCTTTACAATTTTGTGTCTATTTTGATTTGGCGTTTTATGATTTTGACTGCAAATATTTTGTAGCATTCATACCTTTCTGCAAATTATAAAGGAAATCTCACTTCAACCATTGATTCACACGTCGTGGAAATGTATATCTTGACACCCATCTCTGTGTAAACTTCATACTCAAATTTGAAGATCAATAATTATATTGTGGACATGGTTATACAACTCTGGTATACTTCCAGATTATAGCAGAATAAAATAACTTTGGTATTAACAAGTACTATATAGTAGCTTGTAATTGCCATAAGTTGTAACAGAATATAAATAATAAAAGTTTTATAAATATATTGTGACATGGGTATACAGCTCTGGTTAATGCCATAGATATTCGACAATAGTAGAAATGGGTGGATTTGTGAGAAATATGAATACAACTTCAAAACTCACAACCTAACCCTAAAAATTTTCTCAGGAACAACTATTACCGAGTGCCAAAAATTGCTTGATAACCAAAGAAACCAACTGGCAGGAGTGTTTACTGAGTGAGCTCGATAAATGAAGAACACACAACTCGATAACCAAAGGATACCGAGTGACCTCAGTAGTGTGATTACCGAGTGAACTCGGTAACCATAGGAAGGTAGAGCTCAATAGAAGAAAGCACCGAGTGAGGTCGGTAGCCACTGCTGGGAGGAGCTTGGTAGAAGATGTTACCGAGTGAGCTCGATTTGAACTGCAAATGACTTCTACCAAAGACAATGCCGAGTGTAAACTTATAACGTGAATATTTCCACCATGAAAACCAGAGACCCAAAGCTTCAAACTTTCAAATAAAATTTCCAAAATGCAATGAATAGAAGATGGACAATAATGGATTCAAGTATGCCTGGTTGCTTTCTATTCAACTCTGATTCAAACTATTACAAATCTGGGAGCAATCGGCTTCAACCAGAAAACCCTAAAAATAACCCTAAAACTTTAAACTGATAAAACTTCAAACTTGCAGCTCTAATGGCTGCATACAATAATGCCTGGAGCAATCACTGCTTCAACAGGATGAATGAAAACAATAAAATATTCAACTTACAGAATGATCAAAGAAGAAACATGTGCAACTACAAGCACGAAATGAACTTCCTTTGTCCCTACAACAAACTGGATTTGCTGATCACTTTCTCTGCTCTGCAACTTTTGAGCTCTTCAACTTCTTCTCCTTCTACTATCTCATTGTCTTCCTCTGACTACTCAAATGAATGCAAACAATCCTTTTTATCTTCTTCCAAAAAAGTTTTCCCCCTCATTTGCAAATTTGAAAACTCACCTACCTATAATAAATTTTTTGGCTGTTGTGCAATCTGTCAGGGGTGGTAGGTGGGCGTTTGGCTCCAGGGAGAAATGCCCATCTGCATTTAATATTCCAACACTCCCCTTTTTTCCTGAGCCAAACAAACAAGGATCACAGCTGATCAAAATCAACTAACCAAGACACCATCTTAGGTGTACAAAAGTTCCAATGCCTAATGGCTTGGTAAAAATGTCTGCTAGCTGCTGCTCAGACTTGCAATATTTAATTTTGATATCCCCATTCTCCACCAACTCTCTGATGAAGTGATATCTGATCTCTATGTGTTTGCTTCTCCCATGGAAGACTGGATTATTGGACAATGTAATTGATGAGATGTTGTCACAATAAATTGTGGTTCCATCCTCTTGCCTTTCATTCAGATCTATCAAGATCCTCCTCAGCCAAATTGCTTGACATGCTGCTGCATTTGTTGCTATGTATTCAGCCTCTGCTGTAGATTGAACAACAATAGGTTGCTTCTTGGATGCCCATGAAATTGCACTCAATCCCATATGAAACATGTATCCAGAAGTGCTCTTCCTATCATCTAAACTTCTAGCCCAATCACTATCAGTGTAACCAACCAACTTGAATTCATTATTTGCAGTATGCAAAATCCCAAATCCCTTGGTACCTTTCACATACCTTAGGATCCTTTTTTCCGCTTGCCAATGGGAATCCCTTGGTGTTTCTATAAATCTAGAAATCAAGCTAACTGCATGCATTAGATTTGGCTGAGTTGCAGTCAAATACATCAGACTTCCAACCATACTCTTGTATAGTGTTGGATCCACTCTCTTGCTATTGCCTTCTTTGCTCAACTTCAAACCTACTGCTGTCGGTGTTGGGGCTTCCTTACTATTCTGTATTTTGAATCTCTCCAAGATCTGCCCTACATATTTTTCTTGAGAGATGAATATGCCATCATGCATTTGTTTTACTTCTATGCCTAGAAAGTATTTCAAGAGACCTAGATCTGTGATTTCAAATTCACTTTTCATGGCCTCTTTGAATTCACCAATTAGAGCCTTGTCATTTACATACAAGACAACAATCAACACATTACCATTTTCTACCTTGATGTAGAGAGTGGGCTCACCATTGCTTTTTCTAAAGCAATTGCTCATCAAATATGAGTCAATCCTACTGTACCATGCCCATGGAACTTGCTTGAGCCCATAAAGAGCTCTCTTCAGTCTATATACTTTGTTCTCTTCACCTGCAACTTCATAACCAAGTGGCTGCTCCACATATACTTATTCTTTCAATACACCATTTAGGAAGGCAGACTTCATATCCATTTGGTATACCTTCCATTTATGCTAAGCTACAATTGCTATGACAGCACGCACGGTTTCTATTCTTACAACTGGGGCATAGGTCTCATCATAATCTTTGCCATACTGTTGTTTGTAGCCCTTGACTACCAGCCTTGCCTTATGCCTATCAATTTTGCCTTCAGCATTGCATTTGGTATTATAGACCCATTTCACTCCAATCACTTACTTCTTGGGAGGCAAATTAGTTAGCTCCCATGTCTCATTTCTTTCTATAGCATCTATCTCCTCATCCATGGCCTTACACCATTTCTTCTCCTTAATAGCTTCTTCAAAATAAATTGGATCACTATGAGAAAATAATGCAAAATTAACACTCTCATCATAATCTTCATACCTTTCATCTTGGTATATCTCCCTAAGACTCTTGGTCTTTCTTGGTAACAGGGAGGAGAGTGTGGGATTAGAATCTTTGCTGCTGCTACTTGGCCCTGACACTCGGTCATGCCTAGAGGAGCTCGGTAATGACTGAGGCAACTTGCCTTTCCTTCTATCTACTCCTTCTTCTTGCTGTTCATTAGCATCCTCTTCATTCATAAATGGCACTTTACTAGAAGTGCTTGGTGACTCATCAATTGAACCATACCAAGACTGATTTTCAAGAAATTCCACATCTCTTGAAAGCATCATCTTGTTGTTCAATGGGTCATACAATCTGTATGCCTTTGATTTTGGGTTGTACCTTGTAAAAATGCATTTGACACCTTTGTCATCAAATTTTTTCCTTTGCTCTTTAGGCACATGTGCATATGCAACACATCCAAACACCCTTAAGTGTTCAACTGTCCATCTTATTCTTGACCACACTTCCATTGGAATTCTGTCACAGACTGCCTTTGTAGGACACCTATTAATTAGGTAAACTGCTATTGCCATAGCCTCTCCCCAAAATTCAGTTGGGAGACCTTTCTCTTTCATCATGCTCCTTGCCATCTCAACAATGGTCCTGTTCTTTCTTTTAGCCACTCCATTCTACTGTGGTGTATAGCTGGCTGTGATCTCTTTCTTAATGCCATGTTTCCTGCAAAAAATTACAAAAGAATTGGAGGTATACTCCCCTCCTTTATCTGATCTTAGGACCTTGATACAGTGTCCACATTCTCTTTCAGCCTGGGCTTTAAATTCTACAAATTTATCAAATGCTTCAAATTTATTCTTTAAGAAATACACCCATGTCCTATGACTGAAATCATTAATGAATTTCATAAAATATGTACTCCCCCCAATGGAAGTAACTTGCATAGGATCGACAAGGTCAGTATGCACTAACTCTAATGGATATCTAGCCCTCCTAGAATTTCCAGAATTAAAGGGAAGCCTATGTTGCTTACCCAAAATACAAGCCTCACACTTGTCACAAGAATTTACTACATGTGGCAAACCTTCTACCATTCTTTTATTTGACAATAAATTTAAACCAGCATAGCCAAGATGACCATATCTGAGGTGCCATAGCCGTAAGGGGTCTTCAATCACACTCCTTAGAGCTAATTGTGTGGGAGGTGCAACATGAACTTGAGATGAGAAACATGTCTCAATCCTTAAGGGAAACATTCTCTTCTTGTCATTTGAACTGCTGCAAGTAGGTTCTTGCTCCCATCCTTTTCATAAATGACACATGTGTCATTCTCCATCAACACTTTGTATCCATTTTGAATGAGCTGACCAATGTTCATCAAATTGTGCTTCATACGAGGGGTGAAATACACATTTTGTATTTCCCTTTTCTCACCTTTCTTGGTGCGGACCATAATAGATCCTTTGCCCACAACTGGTAGGGTTCCATTGTTACCCATTTTAATCTTAGATTTGAAACTCTTGTCAATGAATGAAAACAAAGTTTCATTACCACTCATGTGGTTGCTACATCCACTGTCGAGGTACCAAACCTCAGGGCTTCCTTCTTCACCAACATTACACATGATGAATGTAGCAACATTGGGTCCACTTCCCATATTCACATTAGCCACATTTTCTTTTCCTGACTGATCATTCTGCTTCTTCTAGCAGTCACTTGCATAATGCCCATATTTATGACAGTAGTAGCATTCTACATTACTCTTATTTGAGTTGTAGTTTTTCTTACCTCCTCTTGAAGTATTTTGTGAGCTACTTGCTCCATCTGCTCTTCCTGAGCTTTCTGCTGCAACATTTCTTTGTCCTCCATTTCCTCGGCCTCTACCTCTGGAGTTTCTGCCTGAGCCATTTCTTCGTCTCCCCCTTCCTCTTGGATTTGATTGAGCCTTGAATGCTTGCTCTTGGGTAGAAGAACATGTAGATTTTTTGATCCTATGCTCATGGGTTTGAATTGTACCCATCAACTCATCCATTGTCAAAACAGTGAGGTCTTTTGCCTCTTCTATGGTCATGACCAAATGGTCATATTTATGAGGTAAACTCCTCAATATCTTTTTCACTATCCTCTACTCTTGATAGTCTTCTCCATTTGACTTTAGCTAATTAATTACATTGGAGGTTCTTAAACTGAAGTCTGCAATTGATTCATTCTCCTTCATTTGAAGGTTCTCAAACTCCCTCATTATATTCTGTAGCTTTATAGTACGGACTTTATCAGTCCCCTTGAAGTTTTTCTCAAGGATATTCCATGCTTCCTTTGCATAATTTGCTGCTGCAATCTTAGGGAATATAGTCTCTGTCATT
This sequence comes from Cupressus sempervirens, assembly GCA_028749045.1. NCBI lineage: Eukaryota > Viridiplantae > Streptophyta > Pinopsida > Cupressales > Cupressaceae > Cupressus > Cupressus sempervirens. Next base: position 383,336,916 of record CM053789.1, read on the forward strand.
GCTGCTTCAATAAGACTTAATGCCTTAGCATCCTTCCTTCTTGACTCTTTTAAATGAGTCTTCTATGAATTTGTGAGGACAACATACTGAGTTGGATCAGTCACATCATTGAATCCATTAGCTACAAACTCCCACAAATCATTTGCTACCATAATGGTCTTCATCTTCTTTGCAAATGTATTATAATTCTGTCCATTAAATGATGGTGGCTACTGCCATATCTTTCCTGCATCTCCTGCCATGATAAATATCCCAAGGAAACAAATGCCCTAACTCACTTTGGATGTGGGGCCTCAAAGCTCTGATACCATGTGAGAAATATGAATACAACTTCAAAACTCACAACCTAACCCTAAAAATCTGCTCGGGAACAACTATTATCGAGTGCCAAAAATTGCTTGGTAACCAAAGAAACCAATTGGCAGGAGTGTTTACTGAGTGAGCTCGGTAAATGAAGAACACACAACTCGGTAACCAAAGGATACTGAGTGAGCTCGGTAGTGTGATTACCGAGTGAACTCGGTAACCATAGGAAGGTAGAGCTCGGTAGAAGAAAGCACCGAGTGAGGTCGGTAGCCAATGCTGGGAGGAGCTCAGTAGAAGACATTACCGAGTGACCTTGGTTTGAACTGTAAATGACTTCTACCAAAGACAATGCCAAGTGCAAACTTATAATGTGAATATTTCCACCATGAAAACCAGAGACCCAAAGCTTCAAACTTTCAAATAAACTTTCCAAAATGTAATGAATAGAAGAAGGACAATAATGGATTCAAGTATGCCTGCTTGCTTTCTATTCAACTCTGATTCAAACTATTACAAATCTGGGAGCATTCGGCTTCAACCAAAAAACCCTAAAACTTTAAATTGATAAAACTTCAAACTTTTAGCTCTAATGGCTGCATACAATAACGCCTGGAGCAATCACTGCTTCAACAGGATGAATGAAAACAATAAACTATTCAACTTACAAAATGATCAGAGAAGAAACACGTACAACTACAAGAACGAAATGAACTTCCTCTGTCCCTGCACCAAACTGGATCTGCTGATCACTTTCTCTGCTCTGCAACTTCTGAGCTCTTCAACTTCTTCTCCTTCTACTGTCTCATTGTCTTCCTCTAACTACTCGAATGAATGCAAACAATCCTTTTTGTCTTCTGCCAAAAAAGTTTTCCCCCTCATTTGCAAATTTAAAAACTCACCTACCTATAATAAATTTTTTGGCTCTTGTGCAATCCGTTAGGGGTGGTAGGTGGGTATTTGGCTCCAGGGAGAAACAACCATCTGCATTTAATATTCCAACAGGATTATGGTGTGAACAATTATCTTTTAAACTTAAATTTGACAACCATTTGCACGTCAAAATTTCAATATTTATTATAAACATAATATACTTAAATTTTTTAATAAATATCACATAAAAATAAAAGAATTATAAGTTTTGAAGATTTAAATAATATTATTTTTAGAAATTAAAATAAAAAACTTAGTTCAGTCAAAAAAATATAGATACAATGGAATATAACTATTTTTGGGTATAATCAATTAAATTTTAAAATAATTGATATCTATTGACATTTCTTTAGATAGATTTATTTAATACATCTATACTAGTATACTTCTAGCATACTTCCAGATATAACACAAAATAAACTAAAAGTTTGTTATAGTTTTATACCCTTATCTAAAATCAAATTGAAACAAGTGCCACATAGTGGCTCCTATGTTGTAATACAATATAGATAATAAAAGTTTGATAAAAAAATATTTAAATGAAATGACTATATAGTATTAAAATAAAATTTGAAATAATTAAATTAATATAGAAGTAAGGTATAGTAGTATGTATAATTTTTAAATATAAAATGTAATTATTAAAAAATGACGAATTAGTGTGTAGAATATTCTTTGTAGAAAAAAAATTTAGAGTTTAAATGGAATGAAATAGTTGAATAAAAAGATATAAACTAAATTTTTTTAAATGGCTTTGTTAAGTTTTTTTGAGATACTTATAAATAGTATGAATTAAATTTCAATTGGACATTAGACATTAAAATGAGACATTGTTAATGCTTAATGCCGATAGGCATTCTACAATGGCAGAAAGGGTGGATTATGGTGTGAGCATGTTAAATGTTAACAGTTACCTTTTAAACTTAAATTTGACTATCATTTGCACATCAAAATTTCAATATTTAATGTAAACATGATATACTTAAAAAAAAATCAATAAACACCACATAAAAAATAAAAATAAAGATATGTTTTGTTAAAATTATAAGTTTTGAAGATATAGCTAATATTATTTTGAGAAATTAAAGTAAAAAACAATAAATATAGATACAATGAAATATAAATATTCTTTGGTATAAAAAAATAAATTTTAAATATTTTATAATTGATATAGATATATTTAATATATCTATACTAGTTATATCCTAGATAATAAATATAAGTAAAAGTATTTAACTTATTAACCTAAATTAGAACTTAGAGAAGAGAGATAATAAAGTGATGTCAACCTTAATACCAACACTTTGTTCATGACCACCTTCATTTACAAAACTTGGGCAACAAATTTTATCCACATTAATAGGATTTGCATTGTCTTGTGTTGTTCAACTTTTGTTGTTCTTTGATGTTCTTTAGTTGATCTTTTGCTACCTTGACTCTGGTTTGAGGCTTTGCCTCTTTTGTAGTGCTCGAAGTTCTATGTAACCTTTTTTGATCTCTCTATATCTAATAGAAATTTTTTTGCAGACTACATTTTGTGGAGATAAATATTTGCATGGGCAGTTAATTATAATTAATATTTAATATTTAGGACATTGGACTTTTAATTCCTATTTAAGGTAATTATGATTTTGGGACCAATTTCTTTATTAAATTAAACAAATTAATGATTGTAAAATATATAATTTTAGTTTTTTTTCAATTAAAATGGTAATTTTGTTAACTTTTTAAAGAATTATATTTTATTGAATATTTCTAATATAAAAATAAAATTTTTGTATAATTATTTTTAAATTATTTTTTATATTATATACAAATATTTATGTAAAAAAACTTATATAACCAATGTTTTATGTACTCTTGTAAAACAACAATTTATATGGTTTAACCAATATCTAAGTAATGGAAAAAAAAGTTTCATCAATTAGAAGTTAAATAGTTGAGATTGATTGTTGGAATAAATATTGTGATAATTAATCTAAATAAACAAAGTTTTTATATATTTTAATATTTAGGAGCATTCTACAATGTTGCCTCATAATAGAGAGTGTTTCCTAGAAATATGCTCCTATAACACCCAAATATATTAGCCAACCAAATTACATTAAGATAATTTTAATGATTTAAAAAATTAAAAAATTTACGTATATACTTTTGAAAAGAAAAGAAAAGTGACAATAAAATATAAAAATACTTGTGTATAATTGGTTGAAATCAAAAGTTTTATAGCACAAGTGATTGCAATAGTATAGCCAACAAGTACAAAAAAAAGAGATTTTCATTTTGCCATGTATAATTTTTTGATATTGGATTTAAAAACAATGTGTAAAGTTATTATTTTCAAATTTTTATTAATTAAAAATTATTGTATCATAATATTTCAAGGCTTATTAGTATAATTATTTGTTTTATAAATTTGTTTTTGATATTAAAACAACCAAAACGAGGGGGCTGGCCCTTTATACTAGTGGTGAAACAACCAACAGAAAACCAATAGACAACTACATAGACCCCTTAACAATTTACATAAAAATAATAATGTAAAAACATATTAGTAATTAAAAGTACTAGAGTTACTACTCTTAATACTAACATAGTTTAACCGATTATCACAAGACACATAGGTGGTTAGTGCATCATACCACCTACAACACAAACCAAGTTCAATAGTAAAACCAAAACCATCAAATGAGATGGAGATCAATAACTAGTAGAGCACGAAAAAACACTACACACTAGAAAGGCCACTAACTGGCATCCTTTTTCTTCCCTATCCCAACCAAGAGAAATTTGGCCTAGTCATCCACAAGGAAATTGTAGAGCAACTTTGAATCCTTCCCAAGGCCCTCCTCCTCCTTCTTGTGAACCAAAAGCTAGACGACAGTTACAGTTGCATGGGTCACATTCAGGGTGAACTTGGAGAAGAGGGTGAAGCCTTCCTCCAGTGCATTGAACATGTCCTTCAGTTCCTAAAGGTCTTTAAGAGTTACAACCTACTCCTTCATAGTACCTATGTTTAGAGACTTCCTCTTATCCTGCACATCTAGAGTGTTAGTGGGAGCCCTTAAGACTTCTAGATCATCATTCCTTAATGGGGAACAAATAGTCTTAGGGAAAGCTTTATCAAGTTTGGGCCTTCCTGGTTATCACAAAAAATAAGGTGAAATTGGTAGAAACATGAGTGGGTCTTGGGAAGTGTCCTTAGTAGGGTTCTTTAGCTCAAAATCCCAAGTGGCATCAATAGTTTCATCCCACTTCTCCACCTCTTTATTAGTCTCCTCCTTCAACTTCTTCTTACCATAACCTGAAGTCTTATCACTCTCCTCCGAATTTGTATCTTCCTCCTCCACCTCCTAAGAGATACTTTCTATTTGTTTGAATCAACCCCTAGTCTTAGTAAGTCCACTCGATCTTCTTTTTTTCCATGTATCTCTTCATCCAAATCCTTTATCTCCACCTCCACCCTCATTTCAATTTAATTTTTTAAATTTGAAATTGGCTCCAAAGCCAAGGTTTTTCTTCCTACCCTTAATTGGGATTTGGCTTGATGAGGGTTATGGAGTAGGAGCATAGCTACCACATGAAAATTGTAGATGAAGGGGGTCTCCAATGGGAAGGAAATTATCAATTGCTGTCACTCTAGGAGGGAAAAGGGCCAGGTGGAACTAAAATAGATGAAACATGAGCCCTTGGTATTAAATAGTAAGATTATCCCTAGTCATTTTTTTCACCCTAACATCCATCACTATCTCTTCTAGGGTGTGCATTAGAAAAATGGAATGCAGATTAACTCCCTATTATGAAAGTGATTAAGAAAAGGAAAATGGTAAAAATAATATGCACCATGTCTACCTTCTAGGGTGAGATACTTCATTATAACCATGCACACATCATCCCAGGGCTCTAATAACTTATCCCTCTGAAAGCCACCATGATACTAATATGGAGCCTCATTGCCTCTAAAAAAACTAGATAGGCTAGCTTCATCCAACACCTTCACAATCTTTTGCCACTTCCTACCACTTATGTCAAGGCCCATTGCCATAACTACAATCTCCTTGTTCACCTAGAAGGTGATATCATGTATAGTGACCCTCCTGTCCTTCTAGTTGTTGGAAAATTGTTGAGAACAATTCTCGTTGTCGCTAGCCATGGCCTGCATGTAAGGGACAAACCCCCACCCTTCAACATAATCCAAGTTGTCTAATTTTTGGAGAAATCATCCATCTTTATGGGATCCAGTCTGTTAAGGTCCCTACACATGGAAATTGGATCCTCAACAATATCACTTTCCACGAGCTCGATTATTTTCATTTGCAAGAAAAACACCACCCAAAAATACTCAAAAGCAGGACTAAAAATAGTGTAGCCAGTAGTTAAAATGGATTCTTCCTTATACTTCATGTAAATGCAAAATTCAAAATTTACTAGTCATCTTAAAACATCATTACAGGGAGTGCAAATGATTAGCACATAATACCTTAATGATTTGGCTATAATAATAATGGGAAATTTTTCTATAATCATCTGGTACCACTAAAAAATGATGACACTTTTTTTAAAGCCGAGGTTATTAATTTCTTTCCCTTTTCTATTCCCTTGCGTGATGCAATTCACATGGTTGATCCTTGTGAAATGTCTTGTCAAATTCAAGGCGATCTTAACCATCATAAAAATAGAAAGGCTGCCAAATTTGGATAATTATCAAACACATTTTAGAGAGGTCCTTTCCCTACTAATGAGGGAATTTATATAGTTTGGTAGCATTTCAATACTTGTCTAGCTTTTTAGACTCTCCAAATCAAATCCCAAGCCAACCATAGCATTTTCCACCACATTGCCTTCCCTAAAAGTGTGTAGTAACTCATAATGATCAAGAGGCACTAGAAATTGCTAGATGTCCTGCAAGGATGCAATGTAAAGCCCAACCTAGTTGAGCACGCCCTTGGACAGAGTCAATGATGAGTTTAGAACCACCTTTAATGGTTAAGTTTCTAACCTTCATCTCCATAGAAAATAAGGCATTGGCCTTTGCCACGTTATTGGTTCCCTGCCCTTACTTCCCTGAGTAGGCCAAAATTGAACCACTAAATTACTTACAAACATACAATTAAGGTCCACTAAGGTCCACCTTGTCAAAGGATTTACAAACATACAATTAAGTATGCACTTAGTAAAGAGATTTATCAAAGACCATTGAGTCTAGTTTGTTAAAGGATTTGACTGATGCACTTGTTAGGATGAACTAGTGGCTGATCTCTGATCTGCAACTCTAATTTGCTAGTGAGATTCCTTGAATTGTAATGATCACCTTGTTGTGATATATAATACTTTGATGTCCCTTATACTACTTGCAACCTTCTTTAATTTGCACTTTTGCTCATTATATGATTACACTTCTTATTTGGATATGATACAATGCATTACATATATAACAATCCAAACACAACTTATTAGAGTTGGATAAAATACAAATTTTAGCAAAATTCACAAAGTTGGCCCAATTGCTTTTTCAAGTTTTGAAGGAAAACTCAGTGATGTTTTGGTATTCGACAACCACTATAAACACTCATCATCATTTGGTACTTGGTTGACAAAGAGACTTAGTTCACACTGATCACTTCCAAGTAGCTTGAACTTGGTCAACACTATATGACTTGATGAACATTGTGAAACTCGACATATACTGAATCATTTGGCTGACACTCCATGGCTTGGTCAACTTTAGATTCACATTGCTAATACTGATAGCTCAGTAGATAGTGGAGAACATGGTTAACACTATGGAACTCGATTAACACTATGGAACTCAGTTAACATTGGAGTTTCCATCACTTTCACTAAATAGCTTGGTAAACATTGGTACACTTGGTATAAGCTCTACATAGGTTTGGAAGCTTGGTAGCAACTGAGTAACTCAGTAGCAATTGTAGATTGACTAAGTGTGAGTCACTAATATACAAATTGACCTTAATGTTAACATACACTTATAACAATCCTTGTCATAGTTTGATGGATAGGTATTGAGACATTCTAACCCTGACACTTGAGGATTAAGCCTCATTCTAGGGATGATTCTATGACTCATGACTAGGTATTGTTAGCTTTATATGTACTAGTATCTAGGTGTTCTATCTAGAATCTAGAGGATTAAGCTCTATTATGGAGATAATCCTAATTCTTATTGGGAATTATGCTCCGTTCGAGAGATAATTCTAAACTCTTGCTTTTGATCACTATTTAATGGATAGGTATCAGGGCAATCTAACCCTAACTCTTGAGGATTAAGCCTCATTCTATGGATAATATAGTGAATCATGATTAATCATGTCATCTTCTAATGGATAGGTATCAGGACAATCTCGCCCTGATTCTTGAAGATTAAGCCTCATTTTGGGGATAATTCTATGAATCATGATTAATCTTGTCAGCTTCTAATGGACAAGTATTGGGGCAATCTAACCTTGACTCTTGAGAATTGAATCTCACTTTTGGAAAAATTCTATGAAGTTTCATAATCGTTGTCCTTTCATATTAGTATCTAGGTGTTCTATCTAGATTCCCTAAGGTTAAGCTTCATTCTAGAGATAACCTTAAAAAAGCTCATTAATTGGTCTTTGTGTAATCGATCTCTGAACCAATCTCACTTTTGATTTCTTTGAATCAATGTGCTACTTGCACATTCATTCAAATTGGGGCAAATGTAATACCCCTAAATTGGCACATTGGTATGTTGAACCAATTTCAATCTATCAATCTTACTCAAAGTCCTATTGTACTAGGCAATGTTGATTTTGACAACTCTACTTGGCCTAAGTGTCAAATGTAGAAAATCATTAATCTACATTAATCAAATAATTTATTTAATTCCTAAATCAAAATTGAATTAGCTAAGTTAAACCTATTAATTGAATTTATTTAATTATAAGTCCTACTATTTTAATTAAATAGAATTCACCCCTTTAGCTAATATACACGAGGAATCAAATGTATTTGATTTAATTAAATACTCCCATTCTAATTATTGAATATAATTATTCAATTAATTATATTATTCATTAATGAAAACATATTTAACTTTTAAAATCAAATACCTTCTCCAATATTCTCTCTTCAACTCAAAATTGGAAATATTGACTGGATTGAAACTAGAAAAGGAATTAGATCAGTTAACTCCTTATTACACTCAGAAGTGATTAGTTAACTTCCTTTTCATAAAGTAATTTTCTATTCTGACTGAATCTCATCTTCAATCTCAACCTTTCATTTAGTTTTATCTTGACCATTGATCAAATTGTTGGATTCTATTTAAGAAACATTTAATCACCCATTTCTTAAAAAAGGTGCATATGAAATGTATCAAATTAATGTCATTTTGATTACTCATCTCTTCCATTCACAATTACATTGTTTCCATATTCTCTCTTTCCTAATAGATTAACCATGCATACATTTAGATTAATTCGTTCTTTATATTCTTGAAGTAACTTGCATATATCTAGCTTAAATTATGCATATCATCTAGCTTAGAAGAAATCCTTCGTACTAGTGGTCTGGTTGCTGATCTCTCTACTCTGAGAGTGGACAACAAAATCCAATTAGTTAGAAGGAAAAAGATTGATTTGTAGGATCATTTCAAATGGACAATCCCATGTTCATTTTGGGATGATTCTTAGCTGTAAGAATCATGTTGAAGTGTGGTTAATTTACAGGCTATAATTAGCACTCACAAAAGTAAAAACCCAAATGCGCTTTTCTATATCAAAATACTTTCCTCTATAAAATCATCTACTTTGTTCTTCAAAATTTTATACACCTTTCTCTTGGGCACAAATTTCTTTGCAAAATCTCTTAGGGAAATAGACATATGAGTCTTTCCTAAGTTTGGCATGGCTTGGGCTAATGTAGCCTCTCTTATTTATCTCCATGTGGATAATTCCCACTTCCATTTTGCATCAAATTTATTGTACAAGTCCTCTAGAATGACTTATCCTAACTCTATAGGTGCATACTTAAATTTTGTCATCATATCTAACATTGCCATTTCAAATTCCTTGTGATTTTCCTTATCTAAAGGATCATAATGAATATGTTTGAACCCTCTTAGTGCTGCTGAATTTCTAATTTTCTCACATACCTAATTAGTATTCATGGGAGGTCATCTAGGAACAATTTCAAGTTTACTCAAATCATCAAAATCAATTTTCCACCTTCATCATCAGGCATGTCAATTAACTTTCTTCTTGCCTTCTTTTTTGGACTTCGCTTGGTCCATTTTGCAACTTGCTTCCTTTTGGGTATGTCTTTGCCCTCACTTGGCTTGGATGTATTTTTTGTGCTTTTCTTTATTTCAACAACCATGAGTAGTGCTACTTTGGGTCCTTTTCTTTTTATTATTCTTCTTTTATGTTCCAATGCAGGAAGGGTAACCATCTTCTTGACATTTTTCTTCAAGTCCCTCTTCACCTTAGGATCCACTATCACAATTTTTTTTTGGTTTTTTTGGGCTCAACAACCATTAGTTCTTTTTCTCTAGATTATTCCTCATCTTCTTATAATTTCTCATTTTCTCCCCTGCTTTTAGTTATCTATAGGGGCCCTTCACCAAGTTCTCCCTCAAGATCAACGACCATCTTCTTTTTCTTTTTATCCATCTTGGGCACTTTGGTCTACATAATCATTTTTATCTTAGATGACTCATAATTTTTTAATGGATCAACATTATTGTAGAAGTTGAGAAAACCAACTTCATAGTTCACCAAGAACACCTACATGCAAATAACTTGTTGCTGAAGAGAAACCAAAGAAGGAAAAACCTGTAGCTTGGAAATCTCAATGGAGTGAGAGAAAAATGAATTCCAAGATAATGAAAAAGAAAATACAAGCATTCAACCTTAAAGGTGAATGAAACCCTAAAGCCTAAGAAAGATAGGTTGCATATTAATAATTAATATAAGGATTAATTATTAATGCACCTAAGATAAAGCTTAAGCACTAAAGAGTAATAACTTAACTAATTATATAAAAATGATTTAAGTAGTAAGAAAACAAAATATTACTCTAACACCCCCACTTAAGCTAAGCGAAGGGGATAAGCTAACCTAGAACAACTATGAAAGTAGGAAATGGGTCCTGACAACAAGGCCTGATTAGGTACCTAATACAAGGAAATCTCTATAAACCAGAGACAAAGGAGAAAACCCAGTGGGAAAAACTCCTCTCCAAAAAGAGATGAAAAGACAACAAAAATAAATGGCTCAAGAGACTCTCTCAAAACCATAATTACAACCAGCCCCACCATGAGAGAGAGAAGAGACACCAAAGCCCTCCCAGAATGATGGAGCCCCTATAGAAATGATCAAACCAATAGAACTCCAATGTGGAAGAAACAAGGGTACAGAACAAGGAAAACCCTAAATGAGAGGTGAAACTGGAAGGCCTAATTGATGCTCAAAGGGGAAAACATGAGGATCCTAAAAGGGAATCCCCAATGTAGGTGTGTTGACACTGTCATGAAAGAGGAGATGAATGTCCTCTGTAGAATCCTCAACAAGTGCACTTGGAGGCTTGATGAATGGGGCTGGAGGGTCAGGCAGAGCTGAAGAAGAACCCTGTTAAAGAGAAAAGACCTCAACTGGATGTGGTATGGTAGTCAAAAAAGTGATCTTAGGAACAATAAAAAGGTTCAAGTGTCCTAATTGCACCACATGATGCTCTCGCAAAAGAGAAGAGTTGTGCTTCAACAATGGAGATGGTGGACCAAAGTGAGAGAAGGTGTAAAGATAGGTGGTATGATCAACTATCCCTATAGTAATAAGGCCTCCTATTTCACTATCTCAAATGAAAATTGAATATTTAGTGAACTCAACTATCTTCCTTGATCCACTGTGTGTAATTTGATAAATTGAGAGAAGGTTTGCAGACAAAGATGGAACATACAATACATCATTGAATGTGCCACCCTGAATGCCAACTAAGCCTTTCCCATAGATTGTTAGGGTAGTGTTATTCCCCATGTGAATATGAGGAATGGGAGAAGCCTCAATAGTGGAGAAGACCCCTTGAGAAGATGCCATATGGTGAGAAGCACCTGAATCCAGTATCCAAGGGATTTGGGAAGGGGATGCAATGGATGCCTGTAATGCATGACCCTATCCAAAATCTAGTGTAGATGTCGAAGATGTGGAAGAAGACTAAAAAGAAGACCCCTGTAAAGTAGAAGAGGATAGAGAGGAAATAGTGCTCTTTTGAAGAAGAGCTTGCATATCTGCAATATATTGCTTATAGCCATCAAATCTCTTCTAAAAACAATGTGACTCATCATGAGGTCCCTTCCAATAATAGGAACAGGTAGGAGTCTCAGTCTTCTTTTTCTCCTTCTTAGAAGAAGAAGATGAACCAGTAGAGTGTTGAAAAGAGGAATTTGATATTTGCTTCAGCTTCTGCTTTTGTGTATCCTAAGGTAACTTGGCAAGCAATGCTCGTGATTGTGAACTTGTAAGTGAATCCATCTAAGTGAGCTTGGACTGCTCACAAGTTAACTTGTCACAGAATGTCTCAAAAGAGGGCATACCATGTCATGTACCTACTGCATTCATAGTGGAGTAGAAGGTAGAAGTGAAACTCTGATAAGGACCTTGAAGCTTTGAGAGTATCAGAAAGATACACTCATCATTTGACTTTGTCTTTCCAGCAACCCGTAAAATAGATTGAAGAGACATGAATTTCATCAAGAAGTCCTCAATGCTATTGAATGATTTAGGAACCAAGGAGGTGAACTCTGCATCTATATGTAGAACCCTAAATTGATTAATTGTGCCAAACAAGGTGGAAAACTTGTCCCACATAGCCCTGGGTGTAGTCAAACCATCCAGGTGAAACAATAACCCATCTAAAATATTCATTGCAATGAGGCCCATTGCCTCATCCATCTTATTGCACTACATAAGAACCTCATAAGGCCTCTGTAGAATTGGTAGAGCTGCATCGAGGTATGACCATAACCCTTTTGCCATAAGCAATCTGGTCATTTGTCCTTTCCAAGTATGGTAGTTGTGAGGTGTAAGGTAGGCAACAAAAGAGTCTACCATTAAGAGAAGAAGACAAAAGTAGAAGGGTCATTTCTAAATTTAAATGATAGAAATGAAAAATGCACCCCCCATAATGTATAAATCTATCCCTCATAAACCAAAGATCCAACTAAGGAAAGCACAAAAAATGAGAAGAAAACCTGGACGCTAGATGCAGAGAGGAAGGAAACTGAATCCTCTACTTCAATGCAAAAAAATAGGAACTTAAATGGCTGTATCATAAAATGAAACCAACATCATCATTTCTAGCTTGAAACCAACTTTCTAGCACTTCTTTTGGATCGAAAAAAGACCTTCCTATGCTCAAGTTATGAAAAAAAATGAATTAAAGAGTTCTTTGGAAAATTATAGAGACGGGAAAAAATTTGATGGCTGTACGACCGTCAAATGGCCATCTGTCAGAAAACATTGAAAAATGATGTCATCATGTCATAACCTACCAAAAAGATGTCAAAATTTTTTGCAGTGACCTATTGATGATGTCAGCTATCAGTAAAGTGACATCAGCTGACCAATAAGTGACATCACCTATCCGGGCAATGGAATGGCAGTGGTGGTGGTCACCAGTGGCGGTGGTGGTGGGTGGGTGGTGCGCTAGTGTGGCTAGACATGGGCTAGGCCATAATGGCACATCGAAAGAGGCAGAGCTCTAGCCAGGCATAGATAGCTTGCGGGTAGCGTGTGGGTGGCCATCAGGTGGAGTGCCCAAAAACACTATTTTTTTTTTTCAATTTTTGAAATCTGTATGGCCCCCTAGAGGAAATTTTTTTCTCAGAGGTTACTGTGGCCAAAATTCACAAATTTTATATGAATTTTGACTATACTAGGCCTTCTGAGCCCGATGGCAGCATGTGTTTTTGCCCAAAGTGAACCAAAAAAGGTGCCTCCTCTAGATTGAAAAAAAGAATCTAAAAAAGTTGGATATTCTATCTTCAAATTGCAGCTTCAAGATCTCCAAACTAGTCAGCAACAAGGATGCTCTGATACCATGTAGAAGTTGAGAAAACCAACTTCATAGTTCACCAAGAACACTTGCATGCAAATAACTTGTTGCTGAAGAGAAACCAGAGAAGGAGAAAAGTGCAGCTTGGAAATCTCAATGGAGTGAGAGCAAAATGTATTCCAAGATAATGAAAAAGAAAATACAAGCGTTCAACCTTAAAGGTGAATGAAACCCTAAAGCCTAAGAAAGCTAGGTTGCACATTAATAATTAATATAAGGATTAATTATTAATGCACCTAAAAGAAAGCTTAAGCACTAAAGAGTAATAAATTAACTAATTAAATAAAAAAGATTTAAGTAGTAAGAAAAAAAAATTACTCTAACAATTATTCTTAGTTTCTTCAGATAAAAAAGTTGTAACAACTATAGTGATCTCATCAACATTCACCTCATATTGCATCATCCTTAGCCATGTAACCCTCGATAGGACACCTTGTGCATATATGTTGTTCCTGTCTCTATTAAAGCATCAATTTTTATACATGTTCAACAAGTTATACCTACTCATAAGGATAGTTCTAGAAGACAACAAACACCAAGATTGAGTGTTGAAGGTGCACAATTTGTGATCACACTGTTGAGTGCTAGCACACCAAGGTTATAATTAATAGAGAAGAATATTTAGTTGCTTGAGATCTAGTGACTTTAGACAAGGTCATTAATCTTCCTAAGTATGATTCTAATACAATGACACTTGAACAAATCCAAGATTTGCAAGTGTTGCTGAGTAGAAAGACCAAGCAAGAACAATTACAAAGAAAATACAAGAAAATTAGGTATTGCATGACATAAAGGAAATTTTTGTAGATACATTTGAAATTCATAATGTAAATGAGAAGGAACCTATTTTGGAATAATTAGTTCATATTTTTGATAAGGTTAAGAATGAGGATATTGGGACCAATGAGAAATTGATGAAATGGCCTGAGAAAAAGTTGGAGCACAAAGTTTTGGAGAAAGTCTAAAAAAAATTGTGATCAAAGGAATCTCACAAAATATTTACTCTTTGTATATAAAGCTTTATTATTTTGAGTTCTTAACCACAAAGAATCAATAGTGAACTGATAAATTGAAAGCAAATTTGAAGGCATTTAGAAATTCGTTGAGCAAGGATGCAAGTTGAAGCTCTATTCAATTTAATAAATTGACTTTTTCTCAAGGAATATTCGTTGCATTGATGGATAGAGATGGAAACATTAGAACCAAATTATTTTCTATTCAAACCATGTTGCTAACTCATTTAGAGGTCATGAAGAAGGAATTATTAGCTGCAAAGGATTTAGTTAAGAGAGTTTTGCATCTCTCTATTGCATATAGTCTAGTATATCTAGTATCTCAACCAGAAATCAAGATTCAAGTTATGGAATTTGAATGATCCAGTTGGAATCATGGGTTAGAGGTGATTCTACATAATCATAAATCAAATTTGGATAAGTACAATTTGACCCCTACAACCGCAAAACCTTAAGTGTAAAAAACAAAGAATAAATAATAATCATGACACATGCTACAAGGAAAAAATATGAGCTCTACCAAGGAAATATCACATATCATAGATCAAAGGTAAGAATATTCATTATTTGAGAGAGACATGTACATATGGTGTATATAGTGAACTCTTTTTCGACGCCAAATCACAGTCTAAGGGGGAGTGCTATTTTGTAATTTTGAATGAAATACTAAGTCACAACATGGTGTTTTTGCCACTAATATCAAAGGGGATATTGTTGATCTCTAAGTCTTGTTGTTTATTAGTGTCGAACACTTAGTCATTTTCTAGGGAGATTTTATCTATCATCACTACAATCGAGCCACCCAATGAAGGCCGATTATTTATGGACTTGATTATATTTTAGTACATGCCAAGAAAGTCTAAAGTTTTCGAGAATCACAAGGTAAAATGAGTCACAATATATGTCAAGTAAAGCTAGTGAATGTAGAGCAAAGAAAAAATAGTATATGTTGAGTGAGTTAGTTATTTTCAAGCATAAAAAAGTTGAGGGACAACGTGAATATCAATTATGACTGAGCATTAGGATATTCAAGGGCCAAGTATACTAGTTTTAACATCCGTGTTTCTGATGGCATGAACAGTTATATAAACCATTTTTGGCCAACTTCTATTTGAGATTTTTTATTGTAGAGACATCTAAGGAGGTAACTACACATTTTGTCAGAGAACATCAATCCCTAGGAAGGTAGAGTAACCAATCAAAAAATTAGAAGGACTAAGCGACAAAAGGGAGAACTCCAGATCCTTGATCATGATCTAGAACCTTCTTTGGGTTATCTATTTAAAAAGGGATCAAGCGCTAAATCATAAGGATGATTGTGTATGTGCGAGAAGGTCAAGAAGAGAGAAAAGGAAGTGGATTAGGGTAAATCTCTTAACTGAGTGGTTTTTAACAAATCTATTTAAATCTCTGAATAAAGTGCTTGTTTAGTTGTAATTTTAAATCCTTTAATCAAGGTAGACTGAATAACTTGTGTAAGCTCTTAATAGGGTAGACCTTTGATAGGGTAGTTAACTAGAAGTGATCAAACATTATAGCCTTAATATACACACTTTATTGCTACAATAATGAAGATTTGTGGGTGTCATCCCCACCTTAGTTTTACCTTCATCTTGGAGGGTTTATAGGTAACCAAGTTTACATGTGTTATGTATTTATATTTATCTTCATGTTGATGGATGTGATGCATACTTAGATTTGTTTCAATTGTATACTTTATGATTATATGGTATATGATCTAGATATGAGAGGGGCAAATGGTGAATGAACTTTTTTTATTTCAAGGAGTTAAATTTTTTTGTAGATCCTAATTCACACCCTCCCTCCCCTCTTAGCATCTTACTTCCCAATAAGATTTCCAATAATTTTTAATTAAAGTTATTATAATTTATTAATTAACTATTATGTTATTATTAAGTAAAGCAACACGGTCACATACCCATTAGAATCAAAACTAACATCAATTTCAAAGACAACAAAATAAGGTCACGAGGAGTGACAACTGCCAGACAGAACTAGAACCAGAACAAACAACAACTGCTAAGCTAAAACAAAAAACAAAAAACTACTAACCAGGCTGTGAGCTAAACAAAAAGTGACCACCACCAAAAAGAGACCGATTTAGTAGTAGAAAAAAGAAAAACACCATTAAACAACAACAAACTGTCACACCAACGAGCCTAGAAACCAATCACTATACTCCATCCTCAGGCTTTAATGACATTAAGACTATTTCATTATGCTAACCCAAGTCTCCAAGAAAAGAAATAGAGATGGTTCAAGAGACTTAAAGATGCAAGTGTGTGGTAGATCTGGGCATCTTATAGAGAAAAACTTTGTCGAGCAATGCAAAATGGGACTAAACTTAGGCTAGAATTAATGGAGTTTGACCTATGCTCAATGAAGTTTTTGAGACATGGATATTTTAGGGAATGGGGACATGTTTCTAGTATGGCTACAACCTGAAGCCAAATTTTAGGGGATGAAACCTCCGGGGACATCGATTAACACTATTATATTGAAACTACAATATTTTCTATAATTAAAAGGAAAAAAAGGATAAGTTAGATAAAATGCATCTGGACGATCTTTCTTTCTAATTTTTTTAATAAAATAATTTAAGCATATCTCTAATGCATACAAATTTAATAATGAATATCCCAACAAATGATTTGACATGTGTCAATTATTGAGTCGTAGATGGATATGGATGGTATGCATGTAAACATCTATGCATAAGAATGTTAGAGGAATTTTTCATCTATATGATCGCTATAAATTAATATGCTTTTGCTTTAGGGATGTATCAGTTGCTCTAGTACCAACTGTGAAAAAGTAAATGATAAATAATTATTATTTAAGCAAATATTTAACTAAATATAATATTATCTATTTTATAAAATACTTTTGATATATATAATTTGCTGTAAGCCTTAGCCCCATAAGTACAAAGATTAGTTCCAAAATAAAGAAGTAAACCAAAATACCAAATAATAATTTTCCCAGTCTTGAAGTTATTGTTAATTTCATTTCAAAGAATTATTTTAATAATATTAATAGTGTGAACAATTTGTCCTCATTTAAATTCTTTACTCATTGTGATATAAATAATTTATTGAAGAAAATTGTTACTTGTTAATCCCTTTCTAATGATTACAAATCAAATCCACATCAAAACTCTACAATCGTAAATAATTTTGAAAAATGAAAACTTAAACCTAAATTTTAAATTAAAATATAATAAACCAAATATAAAAATCAAAATATATAAACATCCAAATATTAATAAATAATAGTTTTATTAAGTTAATAATTAATTGCATAAAATAAAATATAAATTCTATCTAAATAAAAAGTTGAAATATAATAAGTTAGATATAGATTTAAAGTTCAAAATTTCATTTGTAAATAATGTTAAAATGATAATCAATATTATACCTCTTAAATTAATGAATTATTAAATATAATTAAATAAAAAATAAAAATAAAATTTAATGTTAATCTATAAAGCAATTTGAGTGACCTTTTATGAAGTTGGTGATTAACCTATGTTAGCATCACCTATATCACAATTTTTTAATTGTGCTTATTTTAAAAAGAAATAATAATAGAGGAGTAACCTTCATTTATTCAACCATTTAATTAAACATTTATTTGGTCATTTTTAAATCATTTTTATTTGTCTAATCAATTATTTAGTTATGATTTTTAAATTTGTCATTTATACTTGTGAATTGCAAAAAAATAAATAGTAGATTTTGATCATTTTTAGTCAAGTGAATAGATTTCTACTAGTGTATATTATAAAATTTGACTTTAAGGGCAAAGTATTTATATTGTGATACTAGGGGGACTTCTTGTACATCATTCAGTAGGGTTTAGCAAGTGCTAAAAAAAAATTAATAATGTTTGAGCATTTGTATCTATTATTAGAATAAGAAGAAGAATGTCCATAGCATATGTAGGCTTTTGATTGATATGGGGAACTTGGTCAAATTGAATATGGGTGAAATATTTGTTTGAGATGACAAACATTATTTTGTAGATGATGATTTAAAAAAAAATATTATCAATGATATTAATTATTAACTTGTGTTAATATAGAATGAGACTTACTATAGACTAACAATATTTGATGTTCCATTTAATTGCTATGTTTAGACATTAGATAGGAGATTCATATTCAACTACACAATTTACACAAGTGAATATGATTTTTTATTCCTTTTATATGAGATCAAGTTTTAGTGATTCTAGTCCTTAAATCATGAGAGGTAAAAGATGCATTATAGTATAATTATAGCATTTGAACAATTAAAGAGAGAATGCATTTATCTAAGAAATATAAGAATAAAGATTAAATTTTTCCAATAAAAATACTTCTATCAATTGTTTAAATGATATTTCCACTTGGAACTTTATTATATATATTTTCAAGGTCAATTTTCAAAATTTTTGTTGTTTTCAACTACAAACTATCCAGATATGAAGATCAAATGCTGAAATTTTCAGAAAAATTCACAATGTTTTCAATTTTTTGAAAATTGATCAACTATACAATTTGTAGATAACCTTTGAAAATATCATATAAGAAAAATCAATTACTAATACTATCAACTAAAATATCTACCAAAAATGCACTAGAAACACACTTGACTTCTTTTTAAAATATGGTATAAGAAAAATGATTATTACTAATACCATTAACTAAAATATCTACTAAAGATGCACTGATAAGACACTTGACGACTTCTAAAATATCTACTCTTAGATGCACTAGCAAACACTTGACTTCTTTTTAAAATATGGTATAAGAAAAATGGTTATTACTAATACCATTAACTAAAATATCTACTAAAGATGCACTAATAAGACACTTGACGACTTCTAAAATATCTAGCAAACACTTGACTTCTTATTTGAAATTCTTTGTTGCTAGTGGAAGTTAGCAGTGTGAATCCTACCAGAGCTTGTGAGAATCAGCTTGTTGAATTCCTTTTCGAAAGTAAAATCTAATCCTTCTAAAGTAAAATCTTATCCTTCTGGATGTCATCCTTCTAAAGTTATATTTGATGTAGTGGAGTATTGTCGGCGCACAGTTCAGTCCAGTGTAATTTAAAATAGCTATGGTTTTAAATTCTTTTGCATACGTTTTAGTGTATCTGTCTTTTCAACATCTGCTCTAGAAATTGGCGAAACATGAAAATGGTCTCTATTTTGTCTGTGAAACATGAAAATGGTCTCTTCTAATTTAAAGTAGTCAACACCATTTATAATAAAATAATAAGAAGAGATGAACTCAAATATAACAAGAGCTCTGCGGGAGCTAGAGTTCCTGTCTATTTTGCATTTCTAGATATGTTTATATAGTCTGTTTGAATGTTGAAATAAATTTGATATATTTGCAATGGGTGAGTAAATTTAAAGTTGGAAATAGAACCTTGCCTATGATACTTCTTACAAAAATCAGCCTGAAATCAGGAAGCTTAGTTTTTGAGCAAATAAGTTTATAAAAAACTTGCATGCTTTCAAATTCTAGAATAAGACACGACTGAATTTACACGAATTGGATTTCTAAGCTCTCCACTAAATAGATATTTTGAAACATTCTTTAAACAAAGAACACAAAATCACAAATTTGATATTGAACAATCTCACACGGTATAATTAAAAAATAATAGAGACGACAAAAGATATTATTTTTGCCATATAATTACTGAATAGGAATTGACATAAAAGATTTGTCAAAAAAATTGACATAAAAATTTAATAATCTATGCACGTAGAGTTAGGAGCACTTTTGAGCCATACAAATTGGTGTAAAATAACAGCTAGGATTCTAAATAGTGAAAGACACTATAATCTGCTCTGTAGAGGAAATGTCTATATGACAGACAGAAAGTGAAAACAAACAAATTTTTGTTAGGTGTAACATCACCATCTGGTGGATTTGGAAAGGTCTATGCTCAAATCATAGTCTATCCAAGTTTTTTTGTGTGCCTAAATTAAGGTTGAACCCCAACTAGAGAGTGGTTTGTGGGAAAAACAATAAGTTCTAATCCCAGCATCATGGGAGAATTGAGGGGTGGACATTGCTTGAGAGGCACATGAATAGAGAAGACAATCCAAAAGAAGATATCGCCGTGGCAATGTGGCCAAAGATAAACCTTGCCTGATGCGTGGCTTGTGGCATAGAAGAACAGAGCAGTATGAAAATTCTTGAATGAGGGAATAGACGTATTTAGTGTATTGCCTCAAACAAAGCTAATAATGAAGTTCAATCCTCCTTCACAATCTGTAGTTAACATCTTGCCAAGAGAATGAGAGGAAGAACCTACATAGGGAAGATGGTCTGAACACTCAAATTCTACTGGAAAATCAACACTAAAAAAATCAAACTCCTAGCATGACAAAGCACATTAAAAATGCCTATCTTTAATAACAGACTGAAAAACTGGACTTGCAAGCACAACTATGATTTCAAAATGAAATCAAGAAATCTAGCTATAAGGGTTTTATCAAGGTGGGAAACGAATTATCAATTATTTAATATTTTTTATACTTTTCCTATTTACTATAGCCTATTTTTGGTTTACATTAAGCTTCTTCTGTTTGTCTTAAGCTATGTTACCACATCATTTTTTATTCTATTTATCAATACATTCAGTTTATTTAATTTCTAGTTTCTTTCATTTTCATACTAAGCATGCTTTTTGAAATGACTGTATGGAACAATCTATAATTCAGAAACAAAGTTTTGAACTCTTAAGCACAGAGAAATCTAACCAAATGGCATAAACCCTTAAAAAATACTTCATGCTCATAGCAAAGCATGATAAATCCTAAATATAACTACCATGCTTATGGCATAAACATCAAATGATTAACTTCATTCTTTCCAAATAAAAATATTTGAAGATACAAAAATGAAGTTACCATCAAAAGATGACTGCCAGTCAAAAGCCAATTAGCAGGAAAGCCAACTTTTCAGGAAAAGACTCTAAATATACAGTCTGGTACCTTACTGTAACATGAATATTGAATATGTTCAAAATAATTTCATATATATTGTTGCAAGAAGACCTCAAGTGAAAACAAATAATTTCTCCTTTTATTCTTACGTTTATGATTTCATCTATTTTTCAAAATAATTATCCTCGTGGTAGATTGAACTGCACACTCAATAATGTTGACAACAAAACTACTACAACAGATAATAATCCAAATATCCGAGAGTTCAACATGAATGATTGTAATGTCCCAATAACAGCCCATGCGACTGACTAGAATGCGAAAACAAAATCTCACTTGCAATCAGAACAAGAATACATCAGTTATCTTGAGGTCTTGAGTGTCCAGATAAGAAAATCTTGCCACTGAAGGGATCATAGCTATGTTGTATCAAAATTTGTACCCATACTCTACTACGAGAGAGAAGTTGTTTCATGAGCTGACCTAGAATAAACTTCATTTCCATTGATGTGCGACACCAAGTAATGGAATACAAGAACTATTCACAATAACAGTGACACTACATTTGATGTAGCTCTTTAATAACAACCAGAATTATAGAGTCTTTGCAGTCTTAGACACCTATGAAAGAAGGAAATATGCATTGCTGAGGGTATTCATCGCATACATATGACCCTGCAAATTGAAGAAGCCATCGCAGGTAAAAGAAAAACATCTCCCTGCTGCTACAAACACTAAAAGCCTGCATTACCATTCCTTGAAGAGTTTGATCACCATGTACTTGCAAGCATACAATTAAACTCAGAACCCCACAAATGAAACCAAACGAAACAAAATTTATTCTAAATTGTATGGTTCGGATTCAGGTTCAAGATTCATCCAAAAAATGCTTGGGGTGGGTTCAAGATTGTTTGGGGTTCATCCATACAAAAATATGTGTTATATATAGTGTTTTTATGTCTCTCTGGTACTATTTTTACATTTTCTAGATGTTTCCTTGAATTAAAAAAGCCCCATTAGGAATATTCAGCAATTTGTTCTCCGCAACCTTTCATAACGGGAGCCCTCTGTTCGCATGTGAAGTTCGATGTTTACACTCTTCGGCTTTTCATTTTCTCAAATTCTAGATGAAAAGCATGAAACAAAATAGTTGCTTGGATGTTTCATATCACTTAGGCACATTAAATAAAATTGGTGTCAAGCGTTTAGTGGATTTGGGGATATAAATTTTAATCTAATTTTGACTATTGCTGCGAGAGACAATGAAACTACATCTTCTATTTCATCTGTTGATTATTTTTTTTCCATTTTTTTGGGAAACACCCTCAGTTTTTTGTTCCTCATTCTTTTAATAGTGGACAATAACGAATAATCCACCTGTCGAGAATCACTTTTAAGTCCAAAATTGTAATTATGGTTGCCATTAATTGGAAATGGATAGTTACAGATCTTTCAAGTTTGCAAACAAAAGTTTTAGATGGCCTAGGAAAGACACTTCAAGCTACTTGCAATTCTGCCAGATAGCTTGCATGCCTTGTGTATTCTTCGACATTTGACATATATCTACCAGGGCAATTGATCATCTAAAGGCACCCGTCCTCTGAAACTGATAAAATCCTTAATTAAAAATAATTACCCATATGACAAACAAAGGCTAAATGATTTTAAAATGAAACAAAAAAAAGTTGTCACCTCTCAATACATGAAGAAGACTACTCCTGTACTGAAACAGAGAAAATTCATCAATAAAATAATTTGCTCATATGACATACACAGAATCATTTCTCTAAGGTTTGATAACTTATAAAAATAAAACAAACTGAAAGTTGTTGATAACTTATAAAAATAAAACAAACTGAAAGTTGTGCCTTATCACCACATTGAAAAGCCTTCTCAATACCGACGAATATACAAAGGAAAATGCATCTGCAATGCCAGGCCAGAGAAAGAAAGAAAGTTGGCATATGCTTTGAAAACTTTGCTCAAAAAATAACATTAAAAGAAATGGATAGCAGGGAACGACAAGGTTTTATGCCTTATATTTTAATCTCCACCCCGCCTCAAGATGATCAAACAAACCAGGTTGGCCTCAAATACCTCCAAAAAAATAGGGTAAACTTTCAGAACACCTAGATTGCAACCTCACATAAAATATTTTCTTTGCAACAGTCTTATCACAAAAAACTTAACTTTCAAATTTGAGAAAACTTTAAAATTTCCTGAGCAACTAATCCTTGAACTCTAGCAAAAAAAAATGTAACCCACTATTGTGGGTTCACCCCACATCGTAGGTCTAAATGCTGAAGCTTGATGAATTTAGAGAGCTCGCCGCAACAACAGTTACAAGATAAAAGAAACCAAAAGAAATTGATTTTAAACAAAATTTCATTCATTTTAATTGTGCATTAAAAAAATAAATAAAAAAAGTTACCTTTACAAAAAACTTCTCTAGAAATCTCGCCACCGATAGGTGTTTCAGACTTCAAAACCAACCCTAAATAGAGTCCTCTTGTATTCTGCCAAATTGACCAATTTCTCCACTAAATGCATTGAATTCATTAAAAAAAAAAGAAAACAAAAGAAAACAAAGAGAAAAAAACCAATACTCCAATCAAGCAACAAAACTATACATTGGGTATACGCTAAAATTGGGTATTTACTTTTGTAGAATGCTAGGCGATTGCTACTTTTCTGAAGCTCTTTCCACTTGCTTTTCACCTGCAACACAACTTGCACAAGTGAAAAGGTAAAACACATTAAACACGCGGAGCTTCGTACTCGTGCACTTGATCAAATTCGATGAAAGATGAAAAAATATAACAACAAAAACCCTTAAAAAGCACAAATGGGAAAAATCATTTCAAAATGTCTCGAGTATGAGCATAAAATCACCTTTCTAACTAGTTTTCGAGCTTCTCACTCCAGAAATGCAGAGGACTGAGTTTGATAGAACTAGACAACAACGAAATTACCAAATCCACAAATCTTTGCGTTGTCTGAGCTAGAACCTAAAGGGAGACTAAATGTACTTGCAATATTTAATCTTGGACTGTGCATCTAGCAAAGCCAGCTGCAGGTTTCAATGTGGTAATCAATATTGGCAATGAACACTGATACAGATAGAGTAAATGTTGAATCGACACATTTTTTCTCAAATGTTGCCATTTTTTATTTTTAGATTTTTTTCTCAGAAAACTAATTAAAGCACTGGCAAAATAGAATGCACCAATAGAAAAATAGAGAAATTCTTATTGACGTCAAAATTGAAAATATTAAACACTATCAACCATAGGATATATTATTTTTTCAAAGTTTAGAAGGAGAACTAATCGTTTATAATTCATATGAAAACATTACTCTCTACCTTTTAAAAAGGCAGAGACTAATAAAAAAATAATAAGAAGAGATGAACCCAAATGGAGTGGTTGTGGTGGAGGTTTGAAGCCTATAAATGGGATCACAAATTAATCTTGTAAACACGAATGCCTTCTTTCCTATCTTTTTAATATCTGTTTTGGAGATTGGCAAACATGAAAATGGTCTCAGCTTTGTTTGTAATACTAGTGGGTGTTTGTTTGTGCTTTCAAGCAAATGCAACTTACAATGGACTCGACTGGCAGCCTCCAATGGGGTATATTTCTCTATTCTCTATTCTTGGGAAAAGGAAACATGTGGATACTAAAACTTTTGTTTCTTTCTTTTAGTGTTAGGCAAAAAGAAAAAGAAAAATAAAGATATGATTTGTTAAAATTATAAGTTTGAAGATATAAATAATATTATTTTTAGAAATAAAAATAAAAATAAAAATCTTTATTCAGTCTCAAAAAATAAATATAGATATATAAATGTTCTTGGGAATAATAAATTAAATTTTAAATATTTTTTAATTGATATCTATTGGTATTTCTTTAGATAGATTTATTTAACATATCTATACTAAAGTTTGTTATAGTTTTATACTCTTATCTAAAATCAAATTGAAACAAGTGCCACGGGTAAGTTATAATAGAATATAGATAATTAAAAAGATATAAACTAATTAAAAGTAAAAGTATTGAACTTATTAATAAGTGAAGTGATTTTTAACTTATATTAGCACTTAGAAAAGAGAGATAATTAAGTGATGTCCACCTCAACACCAACACTTTGTTCATGACCAATTTACAAAATTCCCCCAACAACTTTTATCCACATTAATAGGGATTCAAATTTTTAATTTTTTGTACACAAAGTTTTCTGGAGATAAATGTTTGCATGGGCAGTTAATTTTTATTAATATTTAGGATGTGAGACTTTTACTTCCTATTTAAGGTAATTATGATTTTGGACCACTTTCTTTATTAAATTAAAAAAATTAATGATTGTAAAATATATAATTTTAGATTTTTTCAATTAAAATGGTAGTTTTGTTAACTTTAAAAAAAATTATATTTGATTGAATATTCTAATATAAAAATAAAATAAGTATAATTATTTGTAAATTGATATTTTTAATTTAGTTAAATATACAAATATTTATGTTAGAAAGTTTATATAACTAATATTTTGCTTATTCTTGTAAAACAACAATTTATATGGTTTAAACAATATCTAAGTAATGGAAAACAAAGGTTCATAAATTAGAAGTTAAATAGTTGAGATTGATTGTTGCAATAATTATTGTGATTAATGTTTGGATAATTATTCTAAAAAAAGAAGTTTATATATATATATATATATATATATATATATATATATATATATATATATATATATATATATATATAGGACCATTCTAAAACGTTGCCTCATAATGTAGGTAGTGTTTCCTAGAAATATGCTCCTATAACACTCAAATATATTAGCCAATCAAACTACATTAAAATAATTTTAATCATTTAAAAAATTTAAAAAAATACATATAAAAAATGAAAAGTGACAATAAAATATAAAAATACTTGCATGTAATTGGTTGAAATCAAAAGTTTTATCACCATTTTAGCACAAATGATTGCAATAGCCTATAACAAATACAAAAAAGACAGCTTTTCAATTTGACATGTATAATTTTTTTATATTGGATTTAAAAAATAATGTGTAAAGTTAGTATTTCCAAAATTTAATTAATTAAAATTTCTTAGATCATAATATTCCATGGCTTATTAGTATAATTATGTGTTTTATAAATTTGTTTTTGATATAAAAGCAACCAAAACAAGGGGCATGACCCTTTACAATAGTGGTGAAACAACCAACAAAAAATTAACAGACAACCACACAGACCCCTTAACAATTTACATCAAAAATATACGTAGCAACATAACTGTAATTAAAAGTACTAGAGATCCTACTCTTAATACTAACATAGTTTAACAAATTATCAGAAGGCATATAGGTGGTTAGTGCATTGTACCACCTATAGCTCATAACCAAGTTCAACAGAAAAACCAAAACCATCAAACAAGATGGAGAGCAATAACCAACAAAGCACCAAAAAAAACTAGGCACTAGAAAGGCCACTAACTGACATCCTTCTTCTTGCCTTTCTTAGCTAAGAGAACTTTGGCCCAGTCCACCACAAAGAAATTATAGAGAAGCTTCAAATCCTCCTTCCCAAGGCCTTCCTCCTCCTTCTCGTGAGCTAGAAGCTAGAGGGTGGTTGCAGTTGCATGGGCCACCTTCAGGATGAACTTGGAGAAGAGGGTGAAGCCTTCCTCTAGTGCATTGTACCTATCCTTTA
The DNA here is from genome assembly GCA_028749045.1 of Cupressus sempervirens. Classification (NCBI taxonomy): domain Eukaryota; kingdom Viridiplantae; phylum Streptophyta; class Pinopsida; order Cupressales; family Cupressaceae; genus Cupressus; species Cupressus sempervirens. The sequence goes on from CM053789.1 coordinate 383,363,949, forward strand.
GTTCCTAGAGGTCTTTAAGAGTTACAACTCACTCCTTCACAGTACCCAAGTTTAGAGCCTTGTTGCAATTCATTGGAGACTTCCTCTTATCCTGCACGTCTAGAGTGTTAGTAAGAGTCCTTACGATTTTTAGACCATCATTCCTTAATGGGGAACAGATAGTGTCAAGGGAAGCTTTATCAGGTTTGGGGTCTTCTTGGTTATCAGTAGAAAACAAGGTGAAAGTGGCAGAAACATGAGTGGGGTCTTGGGAAGGGTCCCTGATAGGGTTCTCTGCCTCAAAATCCCACGTGCCATCAACAGTGTCATCCCACTTCTTCACCTCTTTATTAGCCTTCCTCAACTTCTCCTTACCATCCCTCAAAGTCTTATCACTCTCCTCTAAATTTGTATCTTCCTCCTCCTCCTCCTCATAAGAGTGGCTTGCCATTTGTTTGAATCTACCCCTTGTCTTAACAAGTCTACCCGATCTTCTTATGTTCCCATGTATCTCTTCATTTGAATCCCCAATCTCCACCTCCACCCTCTTTTCAGTTTTAATTTTTTTAATTTCTAGTGGCTCCAAAGTCAGGGTTTTTTTTTCCTACCCTTAATTGGGGTTTGGCTTGGTGAGGGTTTTGGAGTAGGGGCCTAGCTACCAACTCCAAACTCCAGACTAAGGGGGGGCTCAATTGGAAGGAAATTATCAATGACTATCACTATGGGAGGGAAAAGGGCAAGGTGGAACTAGAATAGATGAAACATGAGCCCTTGGTATACAATAGTAAAATTAGCCCCTTTCTTTTTTTACTCCGTAACATCCATCACTGTCTCTTCTAGGGCATGCATCAGAAAAAAGGGAATGCAGATTAAGTCCTTATTATGAAAGTGATTAAGCAAAAAAAATACACACCATGTTTGCCTTCCAGGGTGAGATACTTCATTATAACTAAGAATAGTCATCCTAGGGCTCTAGTAACTTATCCCTCTAAAAGCCACCATGACATTGGTCTGGGGCCTCATTGCCTCTAAAAAACTAGACATGCTATCTTTATTTTCCACCTTCATGATCTTCTGTCACTTCTTGCCAGTTATGTCAAGACTCGTCGCCATAGCTATGGTCTCCTCATTCACCTTGAAGGTGATACCATTTATAGTGACCCTCATGTCCTTCCAGTTGCTAATGAATTGATGAGAATAATTCTCGCAATAACCAACCATGACTTGCATGTAAGGGAAAAAACCCCCTTCCTTCAACATTATCCAAGTTGCCTACCTTTTGGAGAAATCCTCCATCTCCGTGGGCTCCGGTCTGTTAAGGTCCCCACCCATGGAAACTAGCTCCTCAATGATATTGCTTTCCACAAGATCAGTTATTTTCATTTGCAAGAAAAACACCACCTAGAAATACTTAGGAGCAGGGCTTAACATGGTGTATTTAATGGTTAAAATGGCTTCCTTCTTATACTTCACGGGGCTACAAAATCCATAATGTAGTGGCCATCTTAAAACATCATTATGAGGAGTGCAAATGATCCACACGTAATAACTTAATGATTTGGCTATATTAATAATGAGAAATTTTTCTGTGATCATTTGATACCACCAAAAAATGATGGCACTTTTTTTAAAGCCGAGGTTATTAATTTCTTTCCCTATTGCATTCCCTTGCATGATGCAATCAGCATGGTTGATCCTCATGACATGTCTTATCAAATTCAAGGTGGTCTTAACCATCATAAAAATAGCAAGGCTGCCAAATTTGTCGATTCTCCAAATTTGAGTAATCATCAAACATAGTTTAGAGAGGTCCGTTCCCTACTAATGAGGGGCTTTATATAGTTTGGTAGCATTTTAGTACTCATCAAACTTTTTAGGCTCTCCAAATAAAATCCCAACCCAACCATAGCATTTTCCACGCATTGCCTTCCTTGAAAGTGTGTTGTAACTCATAATGATCAAGAACCATCAAGAATTGCCAAATGTCCTCCAAGATGCAATGTAATGCCCAACCTGGTTGAGTATGCCCTTCGACAGAGTCAATGATGTGTTTAGAATCACCTTCAATGGTTAACTTTCTAACCCTCATCTCCACAACAAATTTTAGACCCCAAAGTAAGATAGTGGCCTCCACCACATTATTGGTTCCTTGCCCTTAATTCACTGAGTAGGCTAACGACACTTCACCCCTAGCATTTTGTAGCACACCTGTACTTGCTGCCAAACCCTCATGTGTTGCACCATCAAAGTTGAGCTTGATAGTAGACAAAGTGGGAGGGATCCAATAGGTTCTTTTTCTTGCTAAAATGTTTATAAAAAATGTTAATAATAGTTTTTTTCATCAAAAATCTACATAGATTTGGCATAAAAAGGGGACAAGAATACAAAGTCTTTTTCTCAATAGTAGAAAAAAAGGAGAAGTATCAATAAAGTCCATAAGATCAATGATGAAGATGGTAGAGCTTCAAAAAATTAAAGGGAGATTTTAAAACTGATAATGACTTTTTACTAAAGTTTACTAAAAATCTGGAGGGATATCCAATAGCCCTATAAGAGATGTTAAATGATATCCCTCGAACTGTATCAGAAGGGCCTAAAAAAATGTCGATAACAAACTTATTAGAGGAGGAAATGAATAAAACCTTAAATCAACTGTATCAGTGTTGAGTTAAGTGGAGCAGTCATAGGAGAAGATTCAATGGTCCTTACATGTCATGGTTGTGACGACAACTGATTTGAATAATAGGTGACCAAGTATTGTAGTGAAAATGAGGTTTCTAGATAAAGTGTTTTTGTTCTAGTTGGTAGATCTTGGATCAATGCTTGATATGGATTTTGTGGTGAGTTTAGATGAGTTGGTCACTATGTGGTAATGTTTCCTAATGTTTAGAGGCGATGATCTGGCATTTCGATGATCAATGCATGTGTGTCCTAAAGATTCTAGAAGAAGGATTTATTTGGTCAAAATGTGTTCGATTGTTCTTCATGAATCTGAATGTAAAAAATTAATTGTGGGACGATGTGGTATAGGAAATTCATTGTGTGTGCCAAGATGTATTTAGGTGCATGGAATATGACTTCTATGTTTTAAATTGAAATTGAAATGTGCTAGTGAAAGTTTAAGGTGGTGGAAGGCTTTAGGGGTTTGGAGGAAAAAAAAAAAAAAAAAAAAAAAAAAAAAAAAAAATATATATATATATATATATATGTGAATTTTTTGATGATCATGGTTAGGGCATGAATGTGAAGGTATGACCAAGTCAAGGTGAAGCTAAGTATATATTGAAGAGATTGTATGTGCTACATTGAATTTGATCTAGCAAGGGGTGTTATTTTATATGTCATCTACATGTTGTCCCTAACAATTGTAGCAATTTAAATCCCTTAATTAGGTGGATCCTAACATGTCCTTTATTATAAATCCTTTAATAAGGTGACACTTTAACTGGTGTTCTATGCCCTATAACAAGGCTACTCTTAACTGGGTAAAGCTCCCAATATTGCTATAAGAAATCCCTTAATCAAATGTCATCTAAAAATGTCTTTATAAACTCCTAACAAGGTTAAGATCCTAATAGGGTGTACTTAAGAAGAATGCACAATTTATGGGTATTAGCTTCCATTATGGTTTTCACCCATAATAGGTTTCCAAGATATAGAATCTTTGTGTTAAGGGTTCCATTATTTTCTAGGTGTGCTTATGTCTTTGATGCTTTCATTTAATGTCACTAATTTTATTTTGTAATAAGGATTTAAAGCTTAAAAAGTTGTTTAGTTGGTTGATTACTCATTCACTCCCTCCTCCCCACCCTCCATCCCCCCCAATAATTTTATTCCTTAGGACTAACATGGTAGTAATTGGATAATATCCCTTTCAATTACAGTATGAGATCTAGAAGGGAAGGAATAGACGAATCTTTCAAGGGAAATCTATGGAATGGGAAATGCTTATTGTTAGAGTAATAAGGTATTTTTTTATTATCTCTATTTGCTTAAGCTAAACTTTAGGCACATAATAGTTAATTAATTTATTAATTATCATCATGAAATATATAGGTTTTACCTTTTAGGGTTTTGAATCTCCTTTTATAAGGATTGACCTCTCTTTGTAATTAAACATTTATTCACTTTTGATTAATAACAACTTCTCTTTTTTCTCATCAAGAATGTCTCCTTTATGCATCTGGGAATTCCAACCTCCATAGCTTTTTCTTCTCTCTTTCTATAATAGGTGTTTTCATGCCGGTGATTTTTACGAGTTGTGGATTAATCTTACATCAATTTCAACATGGTATCAAACCTTTGGACATTCATGCCCCTATTCTTTTCATGAGAGAATTGGCTTTAGTTTTCATATTTGTTATTTTTCAAAGATTTTTTGTATTGGATCTGGGGGGTTACTTTCTTTGGTGCACTTTGATCCCAAACGAACCTCACTATTAGATTTGTAGCACTTGTAAATCCCTATTTTTATATAAATTTGTCCAGTTTGGGCATAATTGCAATGTGAAGTGAAATAATTGCCCCAAGATTGGGAACACTTCATGATGTGATAATTTTTTTTTTACAAAACAATAATCATAAAAATCACTTTATTGAAAAACATAAATGCATGCATAAGATGGAGGTAGTTATTGTGGAAACAATTAGCTCGAGAACATGTCAAAATGCATAAATTAAGTCATTTTATAGGATTGGATGATAGAATGCTCAAAAGCTAGTTTGGTTTGAGAATCAGTATAGTCATTGGTAAAGGAGTCAGCCAAGAAAAAAAGATAGAGAAAATTGCAAATGGCACCCCCAAACTCAAGATGGTTTAAATTAAATTTTGATGGAGCATCTAGAGATAACCATGACCATTAGGAGTGGATTGTATTGTTCATCCATGTCAAGGCAAACTTGTAGCAAGATTATCAAAACCACTAGAAATTGACACTAATGATATATTACAATGTAAAGCTTTATAGGAAGGATAATCCATATGTATAGAATTGGATTTGAGAAGGGCTAAAATTAAAGGAAATTTAACTATTACCATAAATTTCATATTGGTAAGGAATGTTGTGATGTGGAGCCTAATAAAAAATCAAAGGTTTATTCGGTGTAGTTTCTCCCTAGATTATTTCTATCGAGGTTTGGGGGTGTTGCCCCACTTTTCATCCTGTACCCATTATGCAAAGTGGAAAATGGTCTTGTGTCTCAATTAGGTTTAGGCATGTCTAAGTCTGTTTCTTTTCCCCAAGTGCAAAGTCTCTCCATCAAGTTTTCATCTTCCTTCTTCTCCCGCATTACATAACTGGGTGGGTTTCCCTTATTGGCGTGAGTTTTATGGGTAGTATAGAAACCTTTTGATAGAGATTCTTGGGTCATATCATGATCTTCAAAAATTCATTGCCAAGAATGAACTTTCTTGTGCCTTATTATAGTTTGCACATAAAGAAAATGAAGTCTGTGGAAAACCTAGCATTGGCTTCTCCTTGGCAGAATTTCAAATTGTGAGGGTGATTTTTCGCAGAGGACAACAAAAGAGGTATACAAGCTAAAACAAGGATGAAATGAGTTATTTTATTGATAGATTGTTCCTACATTGTAGTATTCTACCTTGGGAGTTACTTAGAAATCATCATAATGATCAGAATAACATCTGGCGGAAAACTTTGAAGTAGCTTCTCCACAATGAGTTTTTGACCCAGGAAGTTAGTTTTCTGACAAAGGCATTTGTAAGGGAGAAAAGAAAGTAAGTGGGTTCCTTTTTCATTTTCGCAGCCCTTTTAAGATTTTTCGAAGCTTAGAGACACATTGACATAAGAGTATGTGCAGGATCATGGTGTGCCAAAAAGTGCGATGTGAAAAAAATAGAGTTTGAACACATCTAAAAGTGCTTCAAAATCTGCTCTGACTTTTTTTCAACTATCCAGGTACCAAGCCTGGAAAGAAAGGCCGAGCCATATTGGATATCCGATTTAATATCGAATCTCCGATATTATCAGATATATGATTATATATCGGATATCCGATAATTATATTACATTATTATTATAATATTATAATAATATAAAAACATTATATTATAACAGTATAATACATTATAATATAATAATATTATTATAATATTATAATATAATATTGTTATTAAATATATAATATAATAATATAATAATAATAATAATACTATAATATAATAATAATATTATTATATTATAATCGTATAATATTATACTATAATAATAATATTGTTATTAAATATATAATATAATATTATTATTATAATAATAATTATACTATAATATAATAATATTATTATTATATTATAATTGTATAATATTATACTATAATAATAATATTATACTATAATAATAATATATTATAATAATAATATATTATAATAATATTATATTATAACGTATTATATTATAATAATATAATATAATATTTAATATTATAATATAATATAATAATAAAGTATAATATATTATAAACTATAATAATATAATACATTATAATAATATAATATAATAATATAATAATATTTTATATTATAATATATATAAAATATAATATTTCAAAGCTATATATAAAATATAAAATATGTTATATATCTTATAGATAAAATATAAGATATGGGCGCGATTGGATATCCGATATAGTATTGGATATCCGATACCTGTAGCATACATTAAAAAAAAGAACAGACCCATGGGCCCTTATTTCTCACATTTCAGGGGCCAGTATTAGCACACGATCGGATATCAGATACAAAATCAGATATCGAATATTAAGTTAAGTTTTTTGTTTCATTTTTTAAACTAGATTTTAATCTAAATTCGATAGATTTTAGCATGATTTTGTTTGTTTTAGTTGAATCTAGGGTTTTTTTGAAAAAAAAGTTAAAATTAAGGTTTTTTTTAAATATGTATTACATTTTGCAATTCAATAGGAATGGCTGATCAAAATGATGACATTGAGGCAGGGAATAATATTCCTCTTAACCCCCACCAAACAATCCAGTACCCCCACAAAATCGTCCACCAAACGATCCTCTACCCCCTCAAAACCCTCCTCAAATCGAGGATTTGATAAATGAAAATCTCACCGAGTTGAGAGGTTTGCATAGAACATATAATAATGTACCCGCATTGGCTCCTATATTATACACATTAAACACCATAGTGGATAACATTGAAACCCTTACAAACCAACAAAATGCCTCTCTTCATTGGCATGATCAAATGTACGAGATGTTTGATGATGGTTTGGATTATGATGAGGTTGCGGCCCTCAACATAAGCAAAGACAATTTGGCCAGCCTTTTTGCGAACCCGAAAATGGGTTTACCAGTTGACCCAAAAAAATTCAAACTATCGATTAAATGGTGCACAAATGACGCCATACGTGCAAACTTTTGAGATCGTTGGTGGATGGTCTTTGATATCCTTCCACATGGCAATTTAGACATACCATTTTATATCCTTAGAAAATTATATGCTGAATTTGTGTTGAAACTTAAAGTGAACTATTGGAGCATGAAGCCCAACATGGGCTTAGGACTAGGAGCTCCTCAGGATAGACCCTCTTCCCAGTGGAAGAAAGCTAGCACTTTTGTCCCCCCACTTGATATCTCCCCTCCTCCTCAAGTGAAACATCCAAATATTATGATAGAGGCTAGCTCTCATACTATCAGAGCCATTCATAGGCTGAGTAGCCTAATGATATCTCAGGCTAGGTCAATCCTACCTCCTCATGTTGATGATGCTGGTGCCAGTTCATCATCAGCTAGCTCATCACATGTTTGTGTTCCTCACACTTGCATTACGTGCAAGAATATTTTCCTGGGTCCCATAGGTGATCTTCTTGAGTATCATTTTGTATTAGACAAGGATACACCAGACACACATGCAGAGGCTACAGACCCTGATGTGAGAGAGGAGGGGAATGCAGAGGCATGGACTCCTTCGGTGTCGGTACGTGTATATATATTTTTGTTATGACATGTGATTTAAAGTTAATTTTTATAATAGAGTAATTTTAAATTTTAAGCCATATTGACTTTTATATGTATGTGATCTTCATTCACGTTTAGTTGATGACCGAGGAGGAGCTCAGACAGATTGATGATGCCATGCTCTCGGCCATTTCATTTGGCCTTGAGACATCTACAGTACATTATGTTGTGTTTGCATTTTTTTTTCTATTTGATATTGTAGCATATATGGTTGCTAATCTTTCTTTTATCTTGCAGGTAGCACCTGTCCCGGAGGGACAAAGTGCGTAGGGTGAGCCAGCATGCACTGACAAAGGAAAGGTAATTAGGTGCTTTCTATTTGATTAAATATTGATGCATTCTTGTAAAATGTTTGTGGTAATCCCATTTAATTACATTCTTTATTGTATATAGGGCGTCGCTACTAGTGATGAGCCCGTACAGATTCTGCGTCATAGACCATCAGGGATTTCCATTCGCATTGAGAGCCCCATTGTATGTATAAGTATCATTTATTTTTTATTATCCTTAACTTCATAAATAAATTCAAAACTGATTTTCGTGATATTAACAACTACTATTTTGTATCTCATAGGAGACTCCTAGTGCACATGAGGTCCAATAGGACAGTTATGTAGATTTGATGACGCGGCCACTCACTCCTGAGGAGGAGCCTACAATAGTAAGTTGTAGTTTAAATTCATGATTAAATATGTTCTAAATTTAGCATGCTATGAATTATAATTTTGTAGTTTAAATTGTAGATTCATCTGACAAAGGTATTTGAACATATACAGCTCAGAATATGAGAGGTACTAGCATTGCCGAGGGCATACGAGAGGACTCCTGACCGGCACAGGAGGTCGACGAGAGAGGTATTTATTATGAAATTTTGATAGTATTAATCTCCATTACAAAAAAGATCATTATGCAGTTGAGTAATTCAATGTTAGATACGTAGAATCATATAAATTTAGTAGTCTAACTTTGGGTTTTCCTTTTTTGTTTATGTAGGAGGCATCTGATCCACCTAGTACTGCGAAGAGGCTGCATTTTGATCATCCACCAGCACCCTAGGATAGTATAGTTTTCGTAGGATGCATCATGAGAGATTTTGAGATGGCATATGCCACATTGTATACAGAAACATTGATATTATACACATTCTGATGGCATGATCAGCCACATTTTGTATATGGATCTATGTATTTTGATGTATATTTGAGTACTTTTTCTATGGATACACATGATCTTTGATATATATTTGTGTAAAATTTTGTCTATGGATACATGTATTTTGATATATATTTTTGTCATTTATGCGCTCAATGATATACATATTAATTTAGTATCTAGTATTGTTCAATTTATTGTGGATCATGTGTCATGCCCTAAATTTTACTAGTAAAAGCACAACAATTTTTTATTTTTTAAATTTTTTTAAAAGCTTATGAAGTCGCATAAGAAATTACATATTGTAAAACAAGGTTATCATTGAATAGGAGTTCAAGACTCATGTGGATAGTGTCATTCGGTTGTAACATTTTAGTCACAGGTGGTTTTCAAATAGATTGGATGATAGTCTAGTTCAAGTTAGTGTCATGAGTCAAAAGAGAAAGTTCAAGATACAACACTCATAAATTAGTGAGGTAATTCATATCCTAACAAGCCTCTAATACTAATATTCTATTAGGGTCTGTCGGTTGTATCATATGGACTAGGTCGTGATTCTAGCATGTAAGGGAAGGGGATCAAAATCACTTATTATCCTCATTATCAATGTACACACGTTCATTAATCATTACAATATATATTAATGTGACAATTACTATATGGTGTAGAAGTGTAGTATATCTTAATCAATTAAACACATGTATCTAGAGAATTTAGATTTAGTACTCATCACATGAGCACCCTTAGTCAAATAAGAAAATGTGCACTTATCTACCACACTATATTGGATCTAACCATTGGAAATTAGAAAAGATATGCCCCAAAGGTAGCTTCAAAGTCTACATGATGGGGAAGGGGCCACTTGTATTGATAGTATCCATCATTCAACACATACTATACACAACTTATGGAATAAACAATTTTTTATATGTGCCAAACGTGTATCATGTGCTTGCATCCATATCTTACTGGTTACAAGTCCTCTTGAAGATTGGACCAATACCGAGTCATTTTCTCCCTCTTTACTCTATTTAGTCATCCTTATGCATTCTATCAACATTGCTTACTCACCAAACTAGCACTCACTACAGTTTCCTAAACACAAAAATTACTATTTCAATACATAAATTAAACTCACTCTAACAAAAGACAATTACTAACTATCTAGCTCATCAACTACTAACCTAGCTACATTGTCATGCTTTTACATTTACTATTTTAATTACTATAATTACTATACTATTACATTTACTTTTTACATTATTACATCTAATTATTCACCATAAGCTCACTTTCGCACTATCAATATTATTATTATCAAAGCATGTTAAGATTCAAAGTAGTTTCATAGTACGAATTAGTAAGCACATAAAATGAGGAACTCTTAGTAAGTTTAAGGGCCAATTCAAAGTACTTAACTCAATAATAATTCACGATCAGTATTTAAACACATCCTACTACACCATCATATTGAGTGTGTCAATTTAAATTTGTTAGATGAATTGTTTATGCAAGGATTAGGTGCAACTATATAAATAAGGTTTGTATATAACATACCTTGTCATTCTGACATATATGTATTCATCATTTCATGCAACTAACATAGTAAAATGTGGTGTACATGAATCATATTATCATTAATTATACATAGGGTACATGAGCTGACAAGCTACCTCTAATGACATGTCTATTGACCCTTATTACATACTAGCTAACTAATGCTTTATTCCTACACTACATTTTCAAATTGGTACATATACTCTATCAAGTTTGATATTCTGCTAATATCTTCAATCGAATCCACAACATTCATTATCTAACTAACATTCCCTCAAGCCAAATATAAAATTCACTTGACATTAAATCCAACATCTACATAGGTTTTTCATGCATTCAATTCTATCTAGTAACTCTTATCTATCAATGTGCTTTATTGACTAGATAAAACTAGATTTGAGTTATTATTTTAATCCACCATCCATCCTTATCCTTGATTCTCCAATCCCATCATCCCGACAACTTACTTCATATTAACCCTATTATATCTACATCCAACTATCCTAAGTTACAGTCTTAACACTAATTTAATTAAACCTTCCGTACTTAACATCATGTTCAATTATATATGCATTCTCATAAACTTATTTATTTCATTTAATTTATTTTCCTATATTGAGCTTTTCCATTACCATATGGTTTGATTGTTACATGTTTCTAAATGAGCCCCTTGATATAAACATTACCCTTAAACTAAGCTCAAATACACTAAGTTTCATTATCCTCTATTTAAGACTTGAAATGATTAAATAATTATCTGATAAAAAAAAATAAAAATCTAAAGGGCGAATCTCCTATCTATCTTAAATCCTCATCATTCCCTAACTCTTACCAAGGAAAAATTTCTTCCTACATGTGGTCCCCACTAGGTCCTACGTGGGTCATGTGCATAATTTTGACTAATCCAAGCCTTAGGACATCTTTTTCCCATCCCTCCAATCAACAATCCTAATGTGAACAAGTCATATTAAATGTCAACTTGACATTCTCCTAAGTACAATTCCCTTGGGATTGCTATCCCACTCCCCCTTAATTTCAAGTTGACTACCTATGCTTGGGAACACGTGACCACTGCTGCAAGGAGGGGACAACTAGTGCATAAGACAAGGATGTGACATAAACCCTTTCTCCTATGCACCCAAGTATATTAATGGGGATGAAACCCCTTTTTAAGGAGGCAAGCTCCAGGATAAAAGTTTTGACATGACATGTCAGATTTAACAATACGCCTTGGGGAGTGGAGAAAAAATTTTGCATTATGATGGCTTAGGAAATGTTGGGGGCTACTCTAGAAGGGCGGTCAAGATCAATCTTGGCTTTTATTTTATTTTTGAGTTAAATATTTAAATTTGTCATATTCTCTAACATGCACACTAATATGTCTTTATTTATTTAATTACTAATTTATTATTTGAGTGTTGGATGTGACTTAGAGGTCACAAGATTGTAATGTGTACCATTCTATCACTTAGGAAATATATTAGTCTAGGACACTCATTAGTCTCTATATGCTATTATTATTTTTATTTTTATTGGATAGCAGTCTAAAATCTGGGAATATTCTTTAATATTTTATTGCTCAGTATTAAGGAAGGGATTTATTTGCCTTTACCATACATTTTCCAGAGAGGAAAATGCTAGCCTACAACAATGTATCTCATAGATTTTATTATGTCTTCTCTTACAACAAACTTCATTTTGTTATATCATGAAATTAATTTGATGATTTTCATGATTAGAATTGTATTAAGCTTGGTAATTAAAATCAATGTTATCCATGCATGTGATATGAACATAAAATTTTCCTTCCAAATTATTGATTGCACAACAAGATTGTAAGCAATCTACTAAGTTTTAAATTTATACAATCAATGGTATCACATAACATCTATGGATTGTTATTATCAACTAGTCATTTACAATACCACAAGGAGAAAACTTTCTTTCACATTTTCAAATGATAACAATGATGTCAAAGCAAATCTGTGACTCATACCAATGCTTTCATAACAATATAAACTCCAAATGAAACATGCATATACAACCTTATCAATTATTTCCTCTACACGTACATTATGTAACAATGATACAATCTCCTTCCATCACAATGGGGCAACATAAGGGACTTTTCAAAATCATAAGGAACATGAACACTGAAAGATATGGACAATGAGTAGCATGAACATTGTCCAACATGATCATTGAGAACATGAACAAGCTGGTGAATCCTCCTTCACAAATGAGGGCACAATGTCAAGTTTTCTCATCCAACATCAATCTGCAAGATGATCATTCCAAGCAATTTCCATTGCTCTCTTGGACACAAATTTGCATATGCAACACAACAAAATAACAAGGACCATGGGTGCTTTCCAGCCAACCATAGGCCTCAAAGAGACCACCCCCGCGCTAGGGAACAAGGCTCAAACTGGGATACACATACAATCTTTCAATGCATAAACATTACATTTCAAACTTGAACAATTTCCCCCCAAGGCTATTTCACAATGGCTTCACAGATGGAACCATAAACATAGGGTGAAGGTGTGTTCTAAAATAGAGACTTGCCATACCAAACCATATTTGCAATAAACAATTTTCATGCCCTCTCGGGGCTATCATAATTCAGCAAATTTCATGCCCTCTCAGGGCTATCATAAATAAACAATTTAATGCCCTCTCGAGGCCTCCACATTTCCTCCTCCAAACCCACTACCATCAGCTGTAACTCCTCAAACTTCCTTTCTACACCATACTTTCCTTATCACCCCCAGCAAGATATGAATGGTTATGGCATACAATGGAGCCCATACTCCAAGGTTCTCAATACATTTTTCAAACCCAACTTGAGCCCTTCACCCTAGACTTCTATTTCCTTCCCACAAGGGTGATTGTAAGTCCCAAGCCCATAACAACACTCAAGCACAAAACAAGAAAACAAAACCAAGTAGAAATAAAACAAGAAATTTTCAAGAGCACATCAAATTTTCACAACACAATATCAACACCCATAATACAACAAGGAAATAGAGGAAATCCAAACCTCATACTCACAATACTCCACACAATACAACAAGATGCACAATGGTGTCACACTAACCTATGAACTGAGGCACACTGTGAGTTTTGGCATCGAGCAAGATCGCTGTGCCAAATCCAAATGGAATGTGATCTCTCAAAAATGAGATAGGTTATTTTAGGCCTTAGTATTATAATCACCTAAAAATGGTCATCTAAACTATTAGCCCCCTTTTCAACATTTTGGCTAAATTAATTTAATCATTTACCTAGACCAAATTGCTAATAATCAATTTATTTGATTATAACCTATAGTTTGACTATGCTATCCTAAGTTCATTATTTGATTAAAAGAACATGTCCCCTTTTAATTAAATAAAAGACCCCATTCTTCTAACCCACTTAAAGTGCACACATAAAGTCCTTTTTCTATTTTGCAATTAAAAGAAAAGGCTTTATGACTTTTGTCTTATATGAAAAGTCAACTTATATTCTATTGGTTGACTTGTGTGTGCACATGGATCACTCCTCTTTTTGAATTCCACCATTGATCATCCACCATCTTCATCTTGATCTCTACCATCCATACATCTTTAAAAGGGAGAGAGCTTTCCCCCTCAATCCATCCTCATTTTGAATATTGTTATGCTGCAGGTTTTCTAACAGGTTTCTTTGGAGCTTTGTGGAGAACTTCTATTTCTTGTCTACATTCTCTCATACCATAGCATTTTAGCTTAGATTCATGTTGCATGTTAGTTTAGCTTCTATTTTGCAATAATCTATCTCACATAGCTTAATATTTGGATTGTAACATTCTCATTCATGCTTAGAATAGCTGCACTTTTCATATTCATTCTAGTTTAATCTTTAGTTGCATTGCATTCTTGAAGAACTCCTTGGGACATTTGCATTCTTGCATCTTGTCTTTGGAACCTCCCATTGCATGGTTTACTAGCAAGAAGAGTATCTCTAAGGCTCATCTGAGAGCCTTCTTATTCTTGAAATATACTCTCTTGCACTCCGTGGATAGGGAGCTCTAAGCCGGCATCCAAGCATTCCCAACTCATGGAATCATTTGGATAGAAGGGTTTAGAGTGTGACACATTTCTAGTGTACAAGGATCACCGTCCTGTAGCATTTGACAGTTCATCGATAGCCCTAACGAGCTTCGAGTTATGACCCTTGAAAGATCGACCTCAAAATGCACTTAGAGCACCTTGGAGACTCCTCGGTACGGGGTGGCCGCAAATGATGGATGGTCTTCGTGGTTAGAACAAGGGTGTGACTAAGGTTCACCCGCCCATCTGGAGCTAATGGAACTGACGATTCGATGCCAAGATCAGAAATTTCAAAGTTACGCTTTGGTGCACCTATGAATTGAGGCACATTGCGAGTTTTGGCATCGAGCGAGATTGCTGTGCCGAATCCAAATAGAATGTGATCTCTTGAAAATGAGATAGGTTATTTTAGGCCTCAACATCAACGTCCTGTAGCATTTTATAGTTTATCAATAGCCCTCACGAGCTCCGAGTTATGACCCTTAGAAGATCGACCTCAAAACACACTTAGAGAACCTTGGGGACTCCTCGGTACAGGGTGGCCACAGATTATAGAGGGTCTTCATGGTTGGAACAAGGGTGTCACTAGGGTTCACCCACCCACTCAGAGCTAATGGCACTAACTTGTAGCCGTTAGGAGTTAGATTTTGAAAAGTTGTAAAGAAAGGTTGACCCCTTTGACTTGTATCATGAAAGGTTGCTTTGTGCCTTGCTTGATTGTTTGAAGACTACTCCATGTGTCACTATCTTTCTTGAAAAAAAAAATTGCTTTTGAACATCAAGCTTGCAATATTATCAATTATTGTCAAACTTTTTGAACCAAGTCAAAACATCAAGTGCAAATATTTGTTTGCATTTTTTGCTAAGGGGAGTTTCATAAATTGACTTTGATTTTCTATGTCTCTAGTGCTTGAACATGCTTAAAATGGCTCTTTGGTCTTAGAGCTATTGGTATTTTCTAACTTCATGGTCTATGATATGCATACTAAGAATTTATTTCACTAAATGGTTTCCTTGATCTATTGACTACACTTAAATTTGTTCACTTGTCATCTCTCTTTCTTTATCTACATTGCTATTTGGGATTTTTTCGTAGTTCTTGACTTGAGTCACTAGTGTTGTAACCTGCTTGGACAATTTGTTTGACAAGTCACTCATTCATTTCTACCTCTCTTTGACATGTGAACACTCTACCTCTCTAATTTGGACATCAAGTTATCTTGTGTCACCTTATTAGCTTCCTCTAGTCTCTTTCATGCTTTATTATCTATCTACCACTATGGTATTCAAACCTTGTGCTACCAAACCTCAACCAAATCTAGATGATCATGATATCCTCCATGCCACTAAAGAGTTTCAAGATCTATATGTTCAATACAAAGAGCTAGAAGAGACAAATAATCTTTCTTACCTTCATCTCTCTAAGCACATGATAGAAATCAATTCTAAACTTGAGAAAAGGTTAGAGGAGAATATTGCTTTCTTAAATTAATCTCCCTTAACACCTTTACATACACATGGGTCATCTTCTTCAAGGTCTACATATTCTACTCCAAGACATCAAATATCTTCATCTTCTAGATCTAAAGACTTCTTTAGAGAACAATCAAGTGATACCTCCTTTGAGCCTATGCCAAACTTTCATTATGTACCTATCTTTGACCAAGATAGTGATGAAGACATGGATGCATTCTATTCACTTAAGAAACAGCAAAATTATCATGGAGAAATTTTTGAGATAAGTTTTACTCCATTGGAAGATTCTGATGATAACATCTTGCAAACACTTCTTGATAATGAATCCATCACATTATTAGACAACTCTAGACCTTATGAACCCAAAATCAAACCTCCATGGTGGAGATATTATCATTAAATCCACTTCCATGGAAGAAAATTTCATAAAACTAAAGATTCCATAGTGTTGAAACATAAAATCCAAGATCTCCTTTATGATGGGATTGTTGATACCTCTAATGACTCATGTGTCACAAGATCATGCTAATGAACCTATGTCAAGTGATGATTTCCTTGACACCTTCACTTCTTATAACACTAATGAACCTCCGAAAGTGTCAAAGCTTTCCAAAATACCTCCACCAAAAAAAGAACCTAATTCTTTCCATATAGACCATGCGTACCCTCAAGGGCTACAACTAAAAGAAAATCAAGCTAACCTTCACTTGTCTACAAACCTTTTCCATGCTACTAAGACTAAAGATCCTCAACATTCATGCAATACTATGATTACTATGCCCACTTTAGCTAATCCTGCATTATTGCTTTAAGATTCTATCATGCACACCTCACATTTTCCCTTGTCCTTAGAAGGTGCTCCATATCAAGATGACTCTAAAAAAGAAAAATATATAAATAAAGATCAAGATCAAACACCTTTTCATTTCATCCAAAATTTCACCTTTCTATATCCTGTGTGTTACCCACCTCCTACATATGATGAGGATACCATTCCCACTACCTCCATTGAGCTTACTGAAACTTATGAGAAAAGTGATCTTTCTATGCTATATAAAGAAACATGTCAAGATCAAAGTGTCCCCTCATGTTCTACTTCTCCATATCCACTTCAAAACTATGCTCAAGATTCAAACACTCCTATCAAAAGTCTTTCTCCTATAAAAGGTACTCATGAGTCTATTGATGACTTTGGTCATGCTACTCACTCTAAAGATGTTGAAATCCCTAGTCACTATCCCTTTGCATTTCCTAATTCTATCCTTGGTCCTTATCCATCTAATCTAAAGTCTTCAAACCTTCTCATACACTTTCTAATTCTAGCTCTCCTAATGTACCTCAAGATCAACAAGACATTCATCCTAGAAAATAACCGTCCACTCAACGATCTGAACCAGTCATATCAGCCTTATTCATCCATAAGTCCCAAATCTTTTGGAAGCAATTTTGATTTTCAACACAAGAAATACAATAATACATTAAAAAATAGAGATCATTATGTCTCATCTAATCAACATGTGAATGGACATAACGAAAATATATTGAAGATACTACAAAGGTTCACTATTCAAAAAGTGAAATCAAAGAAAATATGGGTTCCTAAACCCATTATTGAAGAAATGTGTTATAAAGTATCCAAAGGAAAATCTAAAGTTATATGGATTCCAAAGTCTCTCTTGAAAGACTTTAATATTGAACATAAATCTAAGTTGACATTCAATATTCCAAAGGCTTCAACTCCATTTTTTTCCAAACATCTTTCTCAAAAGCTTATAAATATTCCACTCAATCTTCTTCTAACATTGTCCTACCAGCTCATACATCTAAACCTTGATCTATTTCCTCCATGATTCCTCCACCATTCAAAAACCCTCCAAGTTGTGTGTAAATGTTGATCTTCCCCACTTTGTCACCTACCCTTATGCAATGTTTTCAAAGCTACACTTACCTACTATCCATACTCATACAATCCTTCCAAGGAATGAACTTTTATCCTACTATCATCTCACTTCCTTCACCCTATCAACATCATTGAGCATACTTATCTATGGTCTTGGCTTATCATAACTTATCTTTCCTATAGGAACACCATCTAACTTGAAAAGAGTTGACCTATTTCTAAAAAATAATAATAAAATAGAAAAGAAGAAAAAAATGTGCCTTGGTAAAAACCATTATTTGTGGCACCCTGGTAGAAAAGGTAAAGAGAAATAAATTCATTCTATGGTGAAAGCCACTTCTTGTTTCTCTTTGGATAAGTACCATGATGAAAACCTAGTAAACATGCATCATGTGTAATTCTTCCATCATCCATCTATTCCCTCTTCCTCTTCAATCTTGACAATTTTGAGCTATCCTTACGTATTGGCTATCTTATCCATGAGATTCCCTATTTTACTTTCTCATTCACTCATAGCCTTCATATCCAACTTCATATCATGTCATTATGCATATGCTATCTTGCTTGTTGGCTTTAATTGCTTATCCTACATGCTATTTTCTTTCATGGATTTCATGGCTTATCCCAAATGTGCTTCATACAACTTTTCAATATGAAAGTCTTTCAAAATATTATACAATATAATGACTCTTTATGCTTTCAAATGCCATGATTGGTTGCAAAATGGAAGAAATCAAGTATTCTAATTGTTCATTTGTACTTTCTAGATTTTTCTTATTTGATTAGTTTAATAAAAATAGTTTTAATAATCACAATGTCAGCTTTATGTCAAATAAGGAAAAAACCAAATTTGTAATAAGATATCCGCAAGCAATTATCTTTCATATAATTATAAATGCTCTTAAAATTGTCCTTATAGCCTTGTATCACATGCAAATATGATTTGCAAGAACTTGTTCAATATCTTCCTCTTATAATTCCTTACAAAGAACCTACCAAAATACAAAAACCATATACAAAAAAAGTACACATTTTACATCATAATACATCATAAATTTTAGAAATTCTCCCCAATACCACCTCCCTCCAACTCTTCATGATGTACCTACATTCCAATATCATAAAAAATTAGTAACTTATTGTATTAAACAAGATAATCATCAATTCATTAAATCATTATGAAGAAAATAACATAAGGAGTATATATACTTAGTCGAGTATTCCAATAGGGTCCTCTCTCTGTTTTAGGGTCTCCAACAGGGCTTCATGATCAACATTAGCAATAGTAAAAAGTTCTTTTACTTTCGGTCTTCCTTGATGCTTCAATAATTTTACATTTGTTGCTATAATAAGATGCTAATATATGAGAATTACTTTGTGCTTCTGATAGTCTTCGAATGCAGGAATTTCGTTCCTTCTAAGCATGTATGTCCACAGCCATGTTCTAGCAACAACCATTGAACCAATAGGATATGTGAATCCATCATCATCTGTGATCAGTTGTGCAAGTTTTTGTTTACCTCTTACACAACGTGCTAACCAATAATCAAATTTCTCATCATTCCCCTGTGGTGCAACCAATGCAAAGACATGTCCTGGCTAAAGTAGATCTGATAGATGGTTATGCTCAAGTGAACTTTCCATGTCATCATTTTTGATAGAGGGTATGATAGAAAATGGAGTAAGATAATGTGGAGCCCATGTGTGCACCCACTCACTTGACTCATAGTGATCCCAATCACACTGAAAACAAGTATGACAAAAACAAGCTAGTTGTCGTGTCCAAATGGTCAATGTACTAGAATCAGAGCTCCGAAATGAATGCATTTTTGATGAGTCTCTCACTGTAGCAAAATTTGATCTATCACCTATGGACCCTTCCTCAACCAACCAAAAGAACCTGTGTACCACTAAATCAAGAGTCCCCCCCTGTGATAATGCTAAACTACACCAATCAGCAATGCTACGAGCATCAAGAAGCTCTATTGTTGAAATCTTTAGTTTCTCCTTAACTAGAGCTCTCTTCACACATGCCCCTACTCCATCATGTTCCCCTTTTCCATGGTCGAACTAAAAAAAACTCCAAATATGAGGCACCCCTCTCTCTACATGCATCCTACACAACCAATAAAATATGCGAGCATTCTTGAATTGAGCTGTACAACTATTTGACCAAATGATATGTCTATCCATAGCAATTGCATGCTCATGTAATAAATCAAAAAAATTCTCGAAACAATGTTGCACAAACTCGTGAGAGTGAGATCTATCATTACTCATAAAAAAATGATACTCTCTAATAATCTTTCGATTATCTTCCGCACTATCAGAGACATGTCTATATGTTATGTGAACAAAAATTGCAATCTGAATGGAGTTGTAATACTGAGATTGTGTCTCATTTTGACGTTGCAATGTGTAGTTCTTAGAAAAATCAACAACTGATATAATAGTGCCAATGGGAAAAGTCTCCTTACACGTTTTAAATTGTTGATCCAACCACTGAGACCTATGACTCTGTCTTGCATACTTGTAAATTTTTTTTTCCTTGAAATCTAAAATAAAATTAGCCACACTGATATCTTTTCCAACCAATTCACATCTAGAGCTCTCACTCCCACTCTTCAATGTGTATTTCACCATTTCATATACCCTTTTTTTCAGTATTGTCTTTCCAAGATCTTGTTTGCACTCCTCATGGAAACATGTTTCAAACTTGGATAAGCCACTACATTTTGAACACTTCTCATTTAAGCAAGCATTTTGATAAAAGGAACAACCATCAACTCTATGACATAAGAGTTGATCTAGCAAGTCTCTTGATGATTTTGAAAGCCCACTAGCCCCACAATCCTCCAACATTTCTTTACTATGCAAAGTAGAACAGATGGAGCGTAATAGTTCATGGTGCATAGAAAACTCAACATTATATTTGCAACAACATGTAGTTCAAAAGCCCTTTATGATATATGAAGACTTGTATGACTCTCTCTAAATTGTTTGAACAACATAGTTTGACTTAGCTCCAAATGGTGTTTAGGATGTGGCGTGCGGTCTCTGATGCCAATTCTCAACTTTAAGACATCTTTAGCATTGGGTGATACTCGTGAGTTAGAGTGCCAAAATTGTGTAATTTCTTCCTTCACATCATCAGATAGCTTCTTATCAAAACATGGAAGTCTCCCACCAAATGCCCATGTTTCATTTTGAAGAGGATCATCAATTTTCTCTCGTCGACTAAGTGCTCTTCTCAAAGTAGTATGATTTAGATTCAAATCAATACAAGTTTGTGTCATATATCTACCCTTTCTCAAATGATGACTTACCAAAGAGGTTGTAATAACCCTTCGAGCAGCTCTATTATCCTTCTCTTTGCTATTTTTTCCAATGCTATTGAGAGCACTGAAAAGATTCTTCACAATAATGGCATTTCATTCCAACTTTTTATTGACACAAATCTTCAATTTGGAAAACATAAGTCTCATCTATTGCATCTTTATTAAGTGCATGAAAAGCTGACAATGCTCTACCACTGTCCTGTTGCCGAAAAACATCTGATATAGTCTTGAAGCCCATAATCGAATGGTTCTTTCTGATTGTTTTCCTTCCAAACTAGTAATAATCATTTCATCAATTTAAATTATCCATTTTGGTGTTTTAGAACCTTCATGTCGATTATAATTAGGAGATATGTAAGGTTCTTGTGCATTAGGTTCCTGTGCATTGTCATCTTCGACATGGTCAATTATGCAATTTGGATTATGACTTGGTGGCATTTCTTCTTCAAAATTTTCATCCTCCAAATTTTTAATTTTGACATTATCGTTTTCAATAGGTACATTTTCATTCCCCAATTGTACATATTCATTATCTGACTCTATGATTTCACCTTCGATTAATTCATTGTCAACTTGACTAATATTTAGCATACCTTGTCTTTTTCTTCGGTGTTCCATTTTGTCCCTTTCCCCATATGCCGCAATGTCTTCATTGGATATCTTCCTTTTGCATTTATCCTTTCGACGACTGTTGGTCTCCATTTAGATGACAAATTTGAACACCTAAGGTTATATTTTCAAAATTTTTTCAATTGGTTGGGCCCAAAAATGTGACTTTTTGCAAAACCCATGGAAAAAAAAGTGAAAAAGTGATGTTGTCGGGTCTATAGGGACAGGAAAATATTGGAAATTGGTGCTAGTAAAATCAAATATCCGAATTTGCAAAGTGAATTTTTGGTGGCAAAACTTGCTATAATTTCCCTCCTTTGCCATAATTATATTAATATTATGAAAATCATTGAAGGGAAACCGACTTTGGTTTATTAATAAGCTAACAGTATAATAGTATTAATAGTATAATAGTATTAATATAAAGTATCAATAGTATTAATATATAGTATTAATATAGCTATAGTATCAATATTATAATACCCATAATAGTATTAATATTATTACTATAGATATAATAATGTAAATATTTAGTGTTTATTTATATTATTATTATTATGCTACAATATAGTATTAATATATATATTATTATTATAGCTATAATAGTGTTATTATTATTACTATAGATATAAAAATATTAATATTTAGTGTTTATTTATATTATTATTATTATTATCATAAAAAAGTATAAATAGTATATATATATATTATTATCATAAAATAGTATAAATAGTATAAATAGTATATATATATATATCCTTTCATTTTTTAACCCATATACATATGAACGATTTGAATATTTCTCCAGGGGCTAGGACCCCTAGGGACATATGTTGTCGTTTAATGGGTCAAAGGGGGTCATAAGTCACCTTATGACCCCCTTTGACCCATATGAATGATGACATATGTCCCTAGGGGTCCTCAAAGGGGGTCATAAGCCACCCTATAACCTCTTTTCACCCATATGAACGATTCAAATATGTCCCTAGGGGTCCTAGGACCCCTAGGGACATATGTCATCATTTAATAGGTCAAAGGGGGTCATAGGTCACCCTATGACCCCCTTTGACCCATATGGTCGATTCGAATATGTCCCTAGGGGTCCTAGGACCTCTAGGGACATATTTCATCGTTTATTGGGTCAAAGGGGGTCATAGGTCACCCTATGACCCCTTTTGACCAATATGAACGATTCGAATATGTCCGTAGGGGTCCTAGGACCCCTAAGGACATATGTCGTCATTTAATGGGTCAAAGGGAGTCATAAGTCACCCTATGACCCCCTTTGATCCATATGAACGATTCAAATATGTCCCTAGGGGTCCTAGGACCCCTAAGGACATATGTCATCGTTTAATGGGTCAAAGGGGGTCATACGTCACCCTATGACCTCCTTTGACCCATATGTCCCATTCGAATATGTCCTTAGGGGTCTTAAGACCCCTAGCGACATATGTCGTTGTTTAAAGGGCCAAAGGGGGTCATAGGTCACCCTATGACCCCCTTTGACCCATATTACCCATTCAAATATGTCGCTAGGGGTCCTAGGACCCCTAGAGACATATGCGATCATTTAATGGGTCAAAGAGGGTCATAGATCACCCTATGACCCCTTTTGACCCATATGAAGGATTCGAATATGTCCCTAGGGGTCCTAGGACCCCTAGGGACATATATCGTCATTTAATGGGTCAAAGAGGGTCATAAGACCCTTTGACCTATATTACCCATTCGAATATGTCCCTAGGGGTCCTAGGACCCCTAGTGACATATGTCGTCATTTAATGGGTCAAAGGGGGTCATAGGGTGACCTATGACTCACTTTGACCCATATTACCCATTCAAATATGTCATCATTTAATAGGTCGAATGGGGTCATAGGTCAAATATGTCCCTAGGGGTCCTAGGACCCTTAGAGACATGTCATCGTTTAATGGGTCAAAGGGGGTCATAGGTCACCCTATAACCCACTTTGACCATATGAACGATTAGAATATGTCCCTAGGGGTCTTAGGGACATATGTCATCGTTTAATGGGTCAAAGGGGGTCATAAATCACCCTATGACCCCCTTTGACCCATATGAACGATTCGAATATGTTCCTAGGGGTCCTAGGACCCCTCGGGACATATGTCCTCGTTTAATGGGTCAAAGGGGGGCATAGGTCACCCTTTGACCCCCTTTGACCCATATGAACGATTCGAATATGTCCCTAGGGGTCCTAGGACCCCTAGGGAGATATGTTATCGTTTAATGGGTCAAAGGGGGTCATAGGTCACACTATGACCACCCTTTGACCCATATGAACGATTCGAATATGTCCCCACCCTATGACCCCCTTTGACCCATATGAATGATTCAAATATGTCTCGAAGGGTCCTAGGACCCTTAGGGACATGTCATCGTTTAATGGGTCAAAAGGACCTATGACCCCCTTTGACCCATATGAACAATTAGAATATGTCCTTAGGGGTCCTAAGAACCATAGGGACATATGTCATTATTTAATGGGTCAAAGGGAGTCATAGGTCACTCTATGACCCCCTTTGACCAATATTACCCATTCAAATATGTCCTTAGGGGTCCTAGGACCCCTAGAGACATATGTCATCGTTTAATGGGTCAAAGTAGGTCATAGGTCACCCTATGACCCCTTTTGATCTATATGAACAATTCGAATATGTCCTTAGGGGTCCTAAGACCACTAGGGACATATGTTGTCATTTAATGGGTCAAAGAGGGTCATAGGGCCCTTTGACCCATATTACCCATTCGAATATGTCCTTAGGGCTCTTAAGACACCTAGGGACATATGTCATCATTTAATGGGTCAAAGGGGGTCATAGGTCACCCTATGACCCCCTTTGACCTATACGGCCTATTCAAATATGTCCTTAGGGGTCTTAGGACCCCTAGGGACATATGTCATCGTTTAATGGGTCAAAGGGGGTCATAAGTCACCCTATGACCCCCTTTAACCCATATGAACGATTCAAATATGTTCTTAGGGGTTCTAGGACCCCTAGGGACATATGTCATCGTTTAATAGGTCAAAGGGGGTCATAGATCACCCTATGACCCCCTTTGACCAATATTACCCATTCAAATATGTCCCTAGGGGTCCTAGGACCCCTAGCGACATATGTCGTTGTTTAATGAGTCAAAGAGGCTATGACCCCCTTTGACCCATATGAACGATTTGAATATGTCCCTAGGGGTCCTAGGACCCCTAGGGACATATGTCATCTTTTAATGGGTCAAAGAGGGTCATAGGGCCCTTTGATCCAATTTACCCATTCAAATATGTCCCTAAGGGTCCTAGGATCCCTAGGGACATATGTCGTCATTTAATGGGTCAAAGGGGGTCATAGGTTACCCTATGACCCCCTTTGACCCATATGAATGATTCAAATATGTCCTTAGGGGTCCTAGGACTCCTAGGGACATATGTCATTGTTTAATAGGGCAAAGGGGGTCTTAGGTCACCCTATGACCCCCTTTGACCCATATTACCCATTCGAATATGTCCCTAGGGGTCCAAGGACCCCTAGAGACATATGTCATTGTTTAATGGGTCAAAAAGGGTCATAGGTCAACCTATGACCCCTTTTGACCCATATGAATGATTCGAATATGTCCCTAGGGGTCATAGGACCCCTAAGGACATATATCATCGTTTAATGGGTTAAAAGGGGTCATAGGTCACCCTATTACCCTCTTTGACCCATATGAACGATTTGAATATGTCCCTAGGTGTTCTAGGACCCCGTAGAGACATATGTCATCATTTAATGGGTCAAAGGGGGTCGTGGGTCACCCTATGACCCCCTTTGACCCATATGAACGATTCGAATATGACCCTAGGGGTTCTACGACCCCTAGCGACATATGTCATCATTTAATGGGTCAAAGGGGGTCATAGGTCACCCTATGACCCCTTTTGACCCATATGAATGATTCGAATATGTACCTAAGTGTTCTAGGACCCCTAGAGACATATGTCATCGTTTAATGGGTCAAAGAGGGTCATAGGCCACCTATGACCCCTTTTGACCCATATGAACGATTCAAATATGTCTCTAGGGGTCCTAGGAACCCAAGAGACATATGTTGTTGTTTAATCGGTCAAAGGGGGTCATAGGGTGACTATGACCCATTTTGACCCATATGACCCATTCGAATATGTCTCTAGGGGTCCTAGGAACCCTAGCGACATATGTCATCATTTAATGAGTCAAAGAGAGTCATAGGTCATCCTATGACCCCCTTTGACCCATATTACCATTTGAATATATCCCTAGGGGTTCTAAGACCCCTAGAGACATATGTCATCATTTAATGGGTCAAAGGGGGTCATAGGTCACCCTATGACTCTCTTTGATCTATATGAACGATTCAAATACATATTTCATCATTTAATGAGTCAAAAGGGGTCATAGGTCACCCTATGACCCTCTTTGACCCATATGAATGATTCAAATATGTCCCTAGGGGTCTTAGGACCCCTAGGGATATATATCATCTTTTAATGGATCAAACGGGGTCATAAGTCATCCTATGACCACATTTGACCCATATGGCCCATCCAAATATGTTTCTAGGGGTTTTAGGACCCCTAGGGACATATGTCATCGTTTAATGGGTCAAAGGGTGTCATAGGTCACCCTATGACCCCCTTTGACCCATATGAATGATTTGAATATGTCCTTAGGACCCCTAGGGACATATGTCATCATTTTATGAGTCAAAAGAGGTAACAAGTCACCCTATGACCACCTTTGGCCCATTCAAATATGTCCCTAGGGATCTTAAGACCCCTAGGGACATATGTCATTGTTTAATGGGTCAAAGGGGGTCATAGGTCACCCTATCACCCCCTTTGATCCATATGAATGATTGAAATATGTCCCTATGGCTCCTAGGACCCTTAGGGACATATGTCATCATTTAATGGGTCAAAGGAGGTCATAAGTCACCCTATGATCCCCTTTGACCCATATGACCGATTCAAATATGTCCCATGCATCGTCGTTTAATGGGTCAAGTGACCTATGACTCTCGTTGACCCATATGACTCATTCGAATATGTCCTTAGGGGTCTTAGGACCGTTAGGGGCATATGTCATTGTTTAAAGGGTCAAAGGGGGTCATAGGTCACCCTATGACCCCCTTTGACGCATATGAATGATTCGAGTATGTTCGAAATCATTCAAATGCATCAAAGGGGGTCATAGGGTGACCTATGACCCCTTTTGACTAATGTGAACAATTCGAATGTCCTTAGGGGTCTTAGGACCCCTAGGGATATATGTCATCATTCATATGGGTCAAAAGGGGTCATAGGTCACCCTATGACCCCCTTTGACCCATATGGCCCATTCGAATATGTCCCTTGGGGTTCTAAGACCCCTACGGACATATGTCATCGTTTAATAGGTTAAAGGGGGTCATAGGTCACCCTATGACCCCCTTTGACTCATATGAACAATTCGAATATGTCCCTAAGTGTCTTAGGACCCCCAGAGACATATGTCATCGTTTAATGGGTCAAAGGGGGTCATAGGACTTATATGAACGATTCAAATATGTCCCTAAGAGTCCTACGACCCCTACAGACATGTCATCATTTAATGGGTCAAAGGGGGTCATAGGTCACCATATGACCCCCTTTGACCCATATGGCCCTTTTGTTTAATGGGTCAAAGGTGACCTATGACCCCCTTTGACTCATATGGCCCGTTCGAATACATTCCTAGGGACATATGTCAACGTTTAATGGGTCAAAGGGGGTCATAGGTCACCTTATGACCCCTTTTGACCCATATGAACAATTCGAATGTCACTAGGGGGCCTAGGACCCCTAAGGACATATGTCATCGTTTAATAGGTCAAAGGGGATCATAAGTCATGCTATGACCCCCTTTGACCCATATGAACGATTCAAATGTCCCGAGGGGTCTTAGGACCCCTAAGGACACATGTCGTTATTTAATGAGTCAAAGGAGGTCATACGTCAGCCTATGACCCCCTTTGACACATATGGCCCATTCGAATATGTCCCTAGGGGTCATAGAACTCCTAGGGACATATGTCATTGTTTAATGGGTCAAAGGCGATCATAGGTCACCCTATGACCCCCTTTGACCCATATGAACAATTCAAATATATCTTACGTGTCTTTGGACCCCTAAGAACATATGTTGTCATTTAAAGGGTCAAAGGGGGTCATAGGTCACCCTATGACTCCATTTGTCCTATATTACCGATTCAAATATGTCCCTAGGTGTCTTAGGACCCCAAGAGACATATGTCATCATTTAAGGGGTCAAAGAGGGTCAGAGGTCACCCTATGACCCCCTTTGACCCATATTAATGATTCAAATATGTCCCTGGGGTCCTAGGACCCCTAGTGACATATTTCGTCGTTTAATGGATCAAAGAGGGTCATAAGGCCCTTTGACCCATACTACCCATTCAAATATGTTCCTAGGGGTCCTAGGACCCCTAGCGACATATGTCATCATTAAATGGGTCAAAGGGGGTCATAGGGTGACCTATGACCACCTTTGACCTATATTATCCATTCAAATATGTCCCTAGGGGTCCAAGGACCTTGCGAGACATATGTCATCGTTTAATGGGTCAAAGAGGGTCATACCCTATGACCCCCTTTGACCATATGAACGATTCAAATATGTCATCGTTTAATGGGTCAAAGGGAGTCATAAGTCACCCTATGACCCCCTTTGACCCATATGAACGATTTGAATATGTTCTTAGGAGTCCTAGGACCCATAGGGACATATGTCGTCATTTAATGGGTCAAAAGGGGTCATAAGTCATCCTATGAGCCCCTTTGACCAATATGAACAATTCAAATATGTCCTCACCCTATGACACCCTTTGACCCATATGAATGATTCGAATATGTCCCTATGGGTCCTTGGATGCCTAGGGACATATGTCGTTGTTTAATGGGTCAAAAGAGATCATAGGTCACCATATGACCCCCTTTAACCCATATGAACGATTTGAATATGTTCTTAGGGGTCATAGCACCCCTAGGGACATATGTCATTGTTTAATGGGTCAAAGGGGGTCATAGGTCACCTTATGACCCCCTTTGACCCATATTACCCATTCAAATATGTCCCTAGGGGTCCTAAGACCCCTAGAGACGTATGTTGTTGTTTAATGGGTCAAAGACTTATGACCCCCTTTGACCCATATGAATCGAATATGTCCCTAAGGGTCCTAGGACACCTAGGGGCATATGTCATTGTTTAATGGATCAAACAGGGTCATAGGGCCCTTTGACCCATATTACCCATTCCAATATGTCCCTAGGGCTCTTAGGACCCCTAGGGACATGTTGTCGTTTAATGGGTCAAAGGGGGTCATAGGTCACCGTATGACCCCCTTTGACCCATATGGCCCATTTGAATATGTCTTTAGGGGTCTTAGGACGCCTAGGGACATATATCGTCATTTAATGGGTCAAAGGGGGTCATAAGTCACCCTATAACTACCTTTGACCCATATGAATGATTCAAATATGTCCTTAGGGGTAGGACCCATAGGGACATATGTCGTCGTTTAATGGGTCTACCTATATTACGCATTCAAATATGTCCTTAGGAGTCTTAGGACCCCTAGAGACATATGTTGTCGTTTAATAGGTCACCTATGACCCCCTTTGACCCATATGAACGATTCGAATATGTCCTTAGGGGTCTTAGGACCCCTAGGGACATATGTTGCCATTTAATGGGTCAAAGAGGGTCATAAGGCCCTTTGACTCATATTACCCATTCAAATATGTCCCTAAGGGTCCTAGGACCCCTAGGGACATATGTCGTCGTTTAATGGGTCAAAGGGGGGTCATAGGTCACCCTATGACCCCCTTTGACCCATATGAATGATTCGAATATGTCCCTAAGGGTCCTAGGACCCCTAGATACATATGTCGTCATTTAATGGGTCAAAGGGGGTCATAGGCTGACCTATGACCACCTTTGACCCATGTTACCCATTCAAATATGTCCCTAGGGGTCCTAGGACCCCTAGAGACATATGTCGTTGTTTAATGGGTCACCCTATGACCCCCTTTGACCATATGAACAATTCAAATATGTCCCTAGGGGTCCTAGGACCCCTAAGGACATATGTCGTTGTTTAATGGGTCAATGGGGGTCATAGGTCACATTATGACCCCCTTTGACCCATATTACCGATTCGAATATGTCCCTAGGGGTCTTAGGACCCTTAGGGACATATGTCGTCGTTTAATAGGTCAAAGTGGGTCATAGGGTGACCTATTAAACAACGAATATGAATGATTCGAATGTCCCTAAGGGTCCTAGGACCCCTAGGGACATATGTCATCGTTTAATGGGTCAAAGGTGGTCAATAGGTCACCCTATGACCCCCTTTGACTCATATTACCCATTCAAATATGTCTCTAGGGGTCTGAGGATCCCTAGAGACATATGTCCTTGATTAATGGGTCAAAGAGGGTCATATGTCACCCTATCACCCCCTTTGACCCATATGAACGTTTCGAATATGTCCATAGGTCACCTTATGACCCCGTTTGACCCATATGAACAATTTTAATATGTCCGTAGGGGTTCTAGGGCCCCAAGAGACATATGTCATCGTTGAATGGGTCAAAGGGGGTCATAGGTCACCCTATTACCCCTTTTGACCCATATGAATGATTCGAATATGTCCCTAGGGGTCGTAGGACCTCTAGAGACATATGTCGTTGTTTAATGGGTCAAAAGGGGTCATAGGTCACCCTATGACCCCCTTTGACCCATATGACCCATTCAAATATGTCCTTAGGGGTCCTATGACCCGTAGAGACATATTGCATCATTTAATGGGTCAAAGAGGCCTATGACCCCCTTTGACACATATTACCCATTCGAATATGTCCCTAAGGGTTCTAGGACCCTTAGAGACAAATGTCATCATTTAATGGGTCAAAGAGGGTCATAGGTCACCCTATGACCCCTTTTGACCCATATGAACGATTCGAATATGTCCGTAGGGGTCTTAAGACCCCTAGGGACATATGTCATCATTTAATGGGTCAAAGGGGGTCATATGTCACCTTATGACTCCCTTCGACCGATATGAATGATTCAAATATGTCCCTAGGGGTCTTAGGACCCCTAGGGACATATGTCATCGTTTAATGGGTCAAAGGGGGTCATAAGTCACCCTATGACCCCCTTTGACCCATATGGCCCATTCAAATATGTCTCTAGGGGTCCTAAGACCCATAGGGAGATATGTCATTGTTTAATAGGTCAAAGGGGGTCATAGGGTGACCTATAACCCCCTTTGATCCATATAAATGATTTGAATATGTCTGTAGGGGTCTTAAGACCTTTAGGGACATATGTCATCGTTTATTGGGTCAAAGTAGGTCATAAGTCACCCTATGACCCCATTTGACCCATATGCCCCATTCGAATATGTCCCTAGGGGTCTTAGGACTCCTAGGGACATATGTCGTTGTTTAATGGGTGAAAGGGGGTCATAAGTCACCCTATGACCCCCTTTGACCCATATGAACGATTCAAATATGTCCCTATGGGTTCTAGTACCCCTAGGGACATATGTTATCATTTAATGGGTCAAAAGGGGTCAAAAGTCACCCTATGACCGCCTTTGACCCATATAAATGATTCAAATATGTCATCGTTTAATGGGACAAAGGGGTCATACCCCCTTTTACCCATATGGCCCATTTGAATATGTCCCTAGGGGTCCTAGGACCCCTAGAGACATATTTTATCATTTAATGGGTCAAAGGGGGTCATGGTCACCCTATGACCCCTTTTGACCATATGGCCCATTCAGATATGTCCCTAGGGGTCCTAAGACCCCTAGCGACATATGTCATCATTATTGGGTCGAAGGGGGTCATAAGTCACCCTATGACCCCCTTTGACCCATATGAACGATTCAAATATGTCCTTAGGTGTCCTAAGACCCCCAGAGACATATGTGGTCGTTTAATGGGTCAAAGCGGGTCAGAAGACCCATATGAATGATTCGAATATGTCCCTAAGGGTCCTAGGACCCCTAGGGACATATGTCATTTTTTAATGGTTTAAAGGGGGTCATAGGTCTCATAGGTCACCCTATGACCCCCTTTGACCCATATGAACGATTCAAATATGTCTTTAGGTGTCCTAGGACCCTTAGAAACATATGTCATCATTTAATGGGTCAAAGGGGGTCATAGGTCACCCTATGACTCCCTTTGACCCATATGAACGATTCAAATATGTTCCTAGGGGTTCTACGACCCGCAGAGACAAATGTCATCGTTTAATGGGTCAAAGGGGATCATAGGTCACCTTATGACCCTTTTTGACGCATATGAACGATTTGAATATGTCCTTAGGGGTTCTAGGACCCTTAGAGATATATGTCATCGTTTAATGGGTCAAAGGGGGTTATAGGTCACCTATGACCCCCTTTTACCCATATGAATGATTTGAATATGTCCCTAGGTGTCCTAGGACC
The DNA here is from genome assembly GCA_028749045.1 of Cupressus sempervirens. NCBI lineage: Eukaryota > Viridiplantae > Streptophyta > Pinopsida > Cupressales > Cupressaceae > Cupressus > Cupressus sempervirens. Next base: position 383,396,583 of record CM053789.1, read on the forward strand.
CCTAGAGACATATGTCGTCATTTAATGGGTCAAAGGGGGTCATAGGTCACCCTATGACCCTCTTTGACCCATACGACCCATTCGAATATGTCCCTACGGGCCCTATGACCCCTAGGGACATATGTCGTCATTTAATGGGTCAAAGAGACCTATGACCCCCTTTGACCCATATTACCCATTCAAATATGTCCCTATGGGTTCTAGGACCCCTGGAGACATATGTCATTGTTTAATGGATCAAAAAGAGTCATAGGTCACCCTATGACCCCCTTTAACCCATATTACCCATTTGAATATGTCACTAGGGGTCTTAGGACTCCTAAGGACATATGTCATCATTTAATGGGTCAAAGAGACCTATGACCCCCTTTGACCCATATTACCCATTCGAATATGTCCTTGGGGGTCATAAGACCCCTAGAGACATATGTCATTGTTTAATGGGTCAAAGGGGGTCATAGGTCACCTTATGACCCCCTTTGACCCATATGAATGATTAAAATATGTCCCTTGGGGTCCTAGGACCCGTAGGGACATATGTCATCATTTAATGGGTCAAAACAGGTCATAGGTCACCCTATGACCCCCTTTGACCTATATTAACCATTGTAATATGTTCCTAGGGGGTCTTAGACATATGTCGTCATTTAATGTGTCAAAGGGGGTCAATGGTTGACCTATTACTCCCTTTGACTCATATATATTAATAATATACATATATATTAGTAACATACATATTAATATAATAATATATAATTATATATATATATATATATATATATATATATATTACATTATTATATTTAATAAAAATAATACGTTATTATATATATTAATAACATATATATATATATATATTACGTTATTATATTTAATGAAAATATTACGTTATTATATATATATTTTAATAACATACATATTAATATAATAATATATAATATATATTATATTTAATAAAAATATTACGTTATTATATATATATATTAATAATATACATATTGATATAATAATATATATAATACATATTATATATTTATATTTAATATATTACGTTATTATATATATTATATTATTATATATATTAATTTAATAAAATATAATACATATTATATTTAATGAAAATATTACGTTATTATATATATATTAATAACATACATATTAATATAATAATATATAATACTTATTATATATATATAAATTACGTTATTATATTTAGTAAAAATAATAATAATATAAATTATATTTATAGATTGTAATAAGATTAACATAATATATTATTATATATTACTAGATTATATCTTATATCTTTACATTACTTTATTATATATATAATATATTAAAATACGTCTTTCGAGAAAAGAGGGGTAAAAATTTATTAAGATAGAAAGGAATACAACAAGGAGAGCTCAACAAGGAACTCGATCCTGAGCAACAAGATCATCAAATTCTTGCACCATTTCAAAGGACAGTTGCCTCCTATCCCTAATATTCCAACCTGGATCGTGACTAGAAGCCCATTTGGCTAAACAATCAACAGCTCTGTTCCATTCATGAGGCATATACGTGAACCTAATGATCTGAAAGGAGGTAGAGAAGAGAATAATCTGCTTAACAACAATGGCCAGCTGCCAACTAACATCCTCAAGCTCCTGCGAAGAAAGCATGTTCACCACCACCTGGGAATCAAACTCACAGATAATCTTACTCCATCCCCGCAAGCAACACTGTTCCACAACATATAAAATATCTTGAGCTTCCATGAGATTGTTAGTGTAATCACCCTTATGAACTGAGAAGAAAAATTTAACATCCCCAGAACTACAATGAACCACTCCCCCAATACCAGCAGGGCCAGGATTCCCACGGGAAGAACCATCAGTGTTAATTTTCAGAACTCCACAGGGAGGAGGAGTCCAATGCCCATCCCGGTTAACCCAACCCTTCCTTTGATGGTGAAGCTACTTGGACACAGAAGGAAACCTTTGAGCTGCAACCCCATCCTAAAGATGAAAATTGAGGCGATTACAGATAGCAAGATCAACCGGATCCATACCCCCATCAAGCTCACACTTCACATGAATAGTTTCCTGAAGAGAATGTGATATCTTACACCAAAGATGCAAAACACCAAGCCGAACATCTTGGAATATACGACGATTCCTCTCCAACCAGATATGCTAAAGCATGAAAGATGGGCCAGCAATCCAAGCAGCATGGAGAGAAGAAGACTTGGAGGAAGCACTGCCCAAACGGGCCCAGAACTCAGGCAAAGAGGAAGCATGCCTACAAGAGCAACCCCAAGCGCTCCACCGAAGGTCCCATATCTAAGTAGAATAGGAGCAATGGAAAAACATATGGGAGACAGACTCCTCTCCATTACCACAAAAAACACAATAAGAGGGGCTCTGAAATTCCCATTTACAAAGATTATCCTAGGTAAGACAACGGTTGAGAGCCACTAGCCACATGAAAAAATTTCACTTGGACCAAGAAACCTTATTCCAAACTTGCTTCCACCAAGGGACCTCAACATCCCCAAATAATTGTCTAGTCATCTCCTGATACCTAGTAGAGACATGATATTTACCAGACAAGGTACCACCCCAAGCCAAAACATCCAGACCAAGAAAAGAGGAACACTCTCTAGAGGCTAGAATTTGAGAAAGCTCCTGAAAATCCCTGTTTGTACCTCCAGGAGGCCAATCAGAAGAATGCTTCCATCTGTAACCAACAACAGGTCCCAATTGATAAGGAGTCTTGTAATGAGCCACTTTATCCCATCCAATGAGATTGAAGATGAGGGTACACAGATAAAATGGAAGGGAATCCATCGCAAGCATCAGACCAAAACAAAGCCTGAGAACCTCCTTTGCATATCCAGAACAGACCCCTCTTCACCAACATCGCACCTGTCTTCAAAGTATGCCAAACCATTGAGCCATGACCTTCAAGAGGAAGTGCAGAAACAGAGCAAGGATCAACACCATGAAAATATTTATGAGTGATAATACGAGCCCAAAGTTGATGTTGTCCAGAGCACCATCACCAATAAAGTTTAGCAGCCAAAGCTTGACTACTCAAGAGAGCAAATCGAAGACCAAGACCACCCTCCTTTTTAGGCCTACAAATAGTTGCCCAATTAACCAAGCTCCATTTAGTAATACACAAATTACCACTCCAAAGGAATTGTCAGGAAAGAGCATCAAACTCCTTGAGAAAGTAAACAGGAGCAGCTTGAACCATGCTTCTATAAGTAGGAAGAGCTTGGATAACAACTTGAAGAAGAGTAACCTGGGCAGCAGTAGAAACCCATCTATGAGTCCAATGATTTACCTTATCCTGAAGCTTGGTAATCAAATTTTTCCAGAAGAGACGTGGCTGCCTAGAAACAATAATAGGAATGCCAAGATAAGTCAAAGGAAGTGATCCAATCTGAAACCGTAGGATACCAACAATCCTGTGCTGAATAGAATCAGGAGTGTTAAAAAAGTAAATGGAAGATTTGTGCTCATTAACTTTCTGTCCTGAATTTGCCAAATAAACATCCAAAGCATGTTGAAAGGATTTAGCTTCCTTGATCCTAGCAAGATCTGCAAGAGCAGAATCATCAACAAATTGAAGATGGGAAAGAGAAGGTAAGTCATTACACCACCGCCAGCCTTGAATAGAATTCTAAGACCCCTGATACTTAATGAATCTGCCCAAGCCTTCAGCCATGATGATGAATAGATATGGGGAGAGAGGGTCACCCTGGCGAAGGCCTTTAGAAGCACCAAATAGTTGAGAAGGTTGACCATTAATAAGAATAGAAAAAGAGGCCGAAGTAACACAACTCATAGTCCAACTCACCCAGTCAGAGCTAAATCCAAAAGAAAGAAGAATACTCCTTAGGAAACTCCATTTAACTCTATCGTAGGCCTTAGCCATATCCAGCTTAACAAACATTGCTCTCTCCCTTGAAGTAGCCATAGAGTGAATAGCCTCAGTAGCAATAAACACCCCATCCAAAATTTGTCTGCCAGCAACAAAACCACCTTGTTCTTCTGAGCTAATAATGGGAAGCCACCTTTTCAGTCTCTCAGCAATCAACTTAGTAATAACTTTGTAAACCACATTACATAAGGCAATTGGTCTAAAAAACTCTAATTGATTAGCACCCTCTCTCTTAGGAATAAGAGTCAAGAATGTAGAATTCAAAGCTCGAAGCATCTGCTTGCTAGCATAAGATTCCTTAACCACCTCCAAAAAATCATGATTAATGATGTCCCAAAATTCCTAAAAGAATTCAACTGGAAAGCCATTAGGACTAGGAGCCTTCCCCTTAGGCATGCCAAAGACCACCTCCTCCAGCTCTTCCAAAGAGATTGGACGCATGAGATAATCATTCATTTCCTGAGTGATAAGGGAAGGAATATAGGACAAAATAATATTTTCTTCATTATCAGAAGGAGGAGAGTCCTTAGAGAAGAGGGTAGAGAAGTACCAAGTAGCCTCCTGGAACAAAGCTGGCAAGGAATTCAGTTGGATACCTTGAGAATTAACCAAAGAAGAGATAATGCTCTGATTCCGGCGAGATTGCACTATTTTATGGAAAAAGGCAGTGTTTCGATCACCTTCCTAGAGCCAATCAACTCTAGCCTTTTGCTTCCAAAAAATTTCCTCTTAAATTTCCCATTCTTCTAGAGCTCTAGAAGCAAGGGATTCAGCCTTGCCAAGATCCTCTGAGAAACCTCGATCTCTAATCTCCCTTGTGATGACATCAAGATCTTCTTGAGCAAGCCTCTTCATAAAGTGAAGGTTCCCAAAGCATTGCCTATTCCATATCCTGAGTTGCCTTTTAACATATTGAAGCCTTTTAGAAAATGAGAACATTGCAGTACCATATGTAGGAGCACCATCTTTCCACTGACAGAAAACAAAATCATGAAGAGAGGAGTCACGAAGCCACATCAACTGGAACTTAAAAGGAGGATGCTTCAGAACACAAGCCCCCATAGTAGAAAATTTGATTGGACAATGATCTGAACCCCTCCAATCAAGGATTTTCAAAGAGATAGTAAGGGTGCCACTAACCCAGAAGCAAGAAACAAGAAATCTATCCAGACGTTCTAAGATAGCAGCAACACTAGTCCTGCAATTATTCCAAGTATAGAGACCATTAGAAGGCTTAACATCAGAGAGATGCAAAAGAGATATGTGTTGCCGAAGAAGAGTAGAAGAAGGCCCCAATCTAGCCAAACCACCATGCTTCTCCTCCAGACTTAAAACTGAATTGAAGTCCTCTGCTAACACCCAAGGATGATAAGGATGAAAATTTCTAACATATTGAATATGTTTCCAAAGTTCCTCCTTTCTGGCAAGATCAACAGGTGCATACACATTAGTAACCATGATCACCTCTCCTGAGTCTAGAGCAGAAGCAACCATAGAGAGAGCTGAGCGAGAAGACACCCAACCAAGGGGAGAAATTTTTTGAGGATCCCAAAATATAGCTAAACCACCAGCACTGCTTGTTGCCCCAACACACTGGCATTGGCCACGAGACCAAATACTAGAGGCATGTTGGACCATAGACTCCACAGAGAGCTTAGTCTCTTGGATACAAAAAACGTCAGGACTATAATCAACCACCAAGTTATGAATAGCCTTTTGTCTAGGGATGCTATTCAACCCCCTAACATTCCATGAGAGAATAATCATCATTGTGTAGAATTGGGAAATTGAGAATCCAAAGTTTTCACTGAACCAGACTCAATCAATATATCTCCTGTGAGTTTAATTTTCTCTTGGTCTGTTTTGCACCCACTCCTTAGAGGAGGAGTAAAAGAAACTCGCTTAAAGGGTCAAGGCATCAACCCCAAGGGGAGAGGAAATCCCTTGCCCTTACCTGATGGTAGCACATCCTTAACCAAGTCAGCCAAAATAATATCATTATCCTCCAACACCGCAGGAGTCACCAGAGCCTCTGTCACAGGAGCTATAGGGACCTCACAGTTCTGATATACTACAACTAGGGATGCCCCACAAGCCTCATTAGTAACAAATCCCTCATCTAGGAAAACTGGATCAGAAGAGATAGGAGGAGGAATACGCTCCTCTAGAACCATACTATCCAACACCTCAAAGCGATTAAAACCTAAATCAGATAATCTTTCTTTCAAAGGCCTCTTTTGACCACATCCCTTAGCTCAAGGGCGAACAGGGGTAAATCCATCCTTATCCTGCATTTGAGCCTTACCCTTACCTGTAGCATCTTGCAGATTCATCCCCTTGGTAGTATTAGCCATTTGAGATTGTCCTTTCCCTGTAGTATCTGCCAAACCACCAGCATTGCCAGCTGTAGAGCCATCCACTCCTTTGAAAGTCGAGATACGAGGACACTGACGCTGTAAATGACCATACTCATGACAAATCTGACAGCGGAAAGGGAGGGATTCATAATCTAACTACTACACCCAAGAAGAAGCCCCAAGACAAATTTCCAAAGAATCTGGTAATGGGTTATTCAAATTAATTTCAACACAAATTCTAGCATAAGAAATAACATTTTTATCGAGGGATTGATGTGCGATCGTAGCTGGCTTCCCCAAAAAAGTAACAATTTTTTGAAGGATGTCTTCATGCCAAAATTCCAAGGGAAGGTGAGGTAAGCGAACACAAACTGGCACTGTTGAAGGGAGATCCTCAGCAGAATTAAATCCTGAATGCCAGGGTTTGACAAATAACCTCACATGGTTGTAAAAATAAGGGCCTCCTTCAAAAACATGATCACGATCAAACATGCAAGAGAATACAAAAAAAAAAAAACTATTCCCTGCCAACATAATCTCCATATCGCCTTCCACCTACCATGAGCGGCGGATCCATGCCTCAAGAGCAGATAGGGAAATCTGGATTCCAAGAAATTTGCATATCAAAGCATGCTTAGTCCAATATTCAATGTCCTCCATTATAGTCGTTGGAGGAATAACCAGAACAGGGCAATCATGGCTATGTGGAAAACAACCATTAACTTTTTTCAACTTGGAGCTCTCCCCTGAATAAAATGATTCAGATTGCATTGCATGCATAGTTGGAGAAGAACCATCTGTTCTCACCAACGCAGAAGAAATCCCAGGCCCTGCCATGCAAACAATAAAAAACCCCAATCCAAAATTGAATGCAGAAGATTTCCAAAAACCCACACAAACTATGTCTAGTAGCTAGCAATCCAAACAAAACAAAAAAAATAGTAAAGATTAAACAACAAGAACAGGCTAGGGGAAGAACCCTAGCCCAGCCGGCAGCCAACGCTTCTCCACCATCCTTTTCTTTAAAATACGTCTTTACATAGTAATATAAGTGAAATAATTTATAAATCATAAGCTATAATGTTTAAACCCAATTTTTCCTCCAAAATGGGTTGGGATTTGAAATTTCCCAACCGCAGCATATTAGATATCTGATTAGGCTTGGTATTTACCAAGCCTACCCGGTCAACCCAAAAGACGTGTTTGAAGAGGGTTTTAGTGATACTCAGACTTTGGGTAGCCGTCTGACAATGTTATTTTGATCAAAAGTGAATAAAATCAAAAGGGTTTTTTAATATCGCTCTCTAGATTCCATCAATATAATTTTTGTCAAATTTTGAGTTCGATAAGAATTTATTATTTAATTATCCATGAAGATTATCGTAAAGTGTTGATTGACATACTGATTGAAAAATAGCTATAACTTTCAAATGGTATAACATTTTTTAAATCTAAAAGTTGCATCACATTCTATACTTCGCCTAGTATAAGAAAAAAAAATAAAAATTTAAATTTGGTAAAATTTTCTATTAGTTAGGGTGGTCAGACACGAGACTTTTTTTTTTTGAAAAAGTTTTGGTAGAAAATTCATATTTAATTATTTATTTGAAATAAAAATATCAAAAAATATGCATCACATCCGGGCATGAGTCTACTTTTTATATCTATAATTATATTACAAAAATATTATGATTTGATTTTGATTAAGGTGGTCAGACATACACCTAATTTTTATTTTTGCCCTAAAATTTTCTTATTACTGCATTAAAATTCAAACTTTTGACCAATTAATTAATTTTCTCTCCTGATAAGGCCTAGTAGTTTAGAAACTACATTCAATTTCTTATAGATTATTTTCTTACAACTTTTTGATATAAAATCCATAACCACTTCAAAATTATGTGTCAAGTTGACATAAACCTGATTTGCTGATTTTTCACTGCCACTTAAGGCCATAGTTTGGTACAACATGATCCTACACATACCCATAAAGGGCTAAGTGAAAATAAGAACAAAGGTGGAAAAATAGAAGTTGCCTTCTCCTTGGCAAGTTTTCAACCCTTTGAAGTGATTTTTCACATCCATTGAAAAATCACTTCTACAAGAATGTTAAGCTCATAGATCAATCATAGGATGCTTAAAAAGGATAATGGAAGCCAATTGATCACATTTGGGAAGGTATCTTGAGAAAAATCTGGCCGGGCAGATTTTTCCCCATGGAGTACTTTGTTCTTAATTCTTCGCAACTTGGTGAAAAATGGGAAAGTAAGTCTATAATAAAGGAAAGTAGTTGTTGGGCCAACTAGAACAATGAAATGACATGTAAAAATCCATTAGAAACCCTCACATTTACTAATCTAATAGATTTGTCCTTTAATTCACTCGTGTGGTAGGGATCTTGAAGATTAACGGGTGGATTGAGATTTCTATATAGAGATGAACATAATGAATTTTCAAACTACCACTTTCTTATTTGAACTTTTATGCTGTTGAATTAAATAGTGATTTCAGAATCGTTAGAGCTACAAAGCTCTACTCTCCGTACTATTTTCAATTTTAAGATTTATAGTTCATCTCTATCTCAGTTAAGATGGCAACAAGATTCGCTAGTTTCGATGGACTAAATGGGATTATGTTGAAATTGCAGAATGTTACAAATACTTCACTTCACTTCTTCGACATGCAAGATTTCCAAAGAAGGTTGAAGACAATGCCAATCCACCCAATAATAGAGAAACTCTAAGGAAGCGGGCTAATGGAAGCAATCGGGTTTCTAGTAGCAATTCAAGCCCCCAAGCTGATCATTGAATGCATTAACCATTACAATCCAGATACTAAACAAATTATGTTGCCAGGGCATACAGTTTTGATCTCAATTGATTGGCAAACTGTAGTCAATTACCTTTGGATTCCAGAGCAACACAAATTTTCTGAATTGACCATGGGAGGAACCATGTCCGAGTTCTCCTTGAAGAAGATGGTGTGGCAGAAGGAAATCATGAGGTCTTGCTTCCAAAAGTCATGAGGACCTAAGAGTAAGGTTCCTAAGACCCTTTTTGGCATTGATCTCAAGCCTAAAATTGTGGACATCCTAGTTCTTTTGCATCAGTTGAAAGGTGAGGTAGAAGCACTCAATTTCGTAGAATAATATTTCTTTTTAGTGCAAATCATCTATTCAGACACACATTATGTTGATTGGGCGTATGATGTGAATGAACATCTATCTAGAGCTCTCAGTGCTGCAAAGTTCTACAATACCTTCTACATGTCTTCTTTCTTGATTTATATGTTGGATTCTTTACAATTGTGGCTGGGCCTTCCTAGAATAGAGGATTTTCTTGATGATGTAAAAAGTTATGAATTTTATCCATGCTTACAGTTACATAATAGTTATGCAGAGTATGTCAAGGTTAATGACTCTTTTACAATGAGGATTTGCAAGGAGATACAAGGATGCCCAGAGAGGAGGTTTAGCCCAGAAGCGATGGTGGCCATCAGTCAGTTTGGTAGCTACTTCATTCAATTCTCATCCTTCTTATATTTGTATCTTGCAGCTTTCGACGGATTTCCTCTAAAGCTACCCATATACCCAAGCAACATGATCATGCTCGTAGAGATTGTAAGACAAGCTATCCAAGTGAATGTGCTGAGTGCTAGTCTAAGGAAGAAGGGATATGAGTTCCCCATGAAGGTTAGGGCTTATAGTTGTGATTCTCAGTTTGATGCTAAAACCATGCTCAAGGCATTCAAGAATAAGTACAAATTGGAGGAATATGAAGTTGTGAGGCCCATGTTCAACCCAAAAGGATATGCAAGGGAGGTGCTTCAAATTGGGAGTGTGATCAAACATGTCACCACTCTGGAGGATTATTGGGCAGATTGCAGAAATGAGTTGGAGAGTTGTGATCATGCATTTTTTAGACTCACGGCGGAACAAATAAAGACATATGACATTGATCTCAATGTAGAAGGATTAGAAGATGATGGTCAAAATATGTATAGCAATACATATCTGACTAAATTAAGGGGAATTCCTATCAATTCTGAGCCATATGTGGATGTGGAGGATAGTCTCAATATTATGATGGCAAGGATAAACAAGAGAACTAGAAAATGGGTCGAGTGGACAACTAGAAAGAGCCAGAGTAGGGGTGTAGCCACTTAAGCCTCTCCAGCAGTTGCAATGCCTACTTCATCTCAGAGTGCTACAGTGGGTGTGACCATAACTTCCACCCAAGAACCAACTCAACTTGCGGACGAAGGTGATCAACCCCCAGATAAGAATGTTCCTATAGCCTCAACATGTCATGATGGTTCCTTTCTAGTTATAGGGACGTAGACTGGCACTAAAGAGAAGAAAGCAAAAGAACCAAAGGACAGTGCTCCTACTCTAGTACCTTCCCCACATACTACTCTTGTTCCATCTCCTCACACTACCCCTATTCCTTCTCTGCATGCCACTCCAATCCCATCCCCTCATCATAGCCTCCTGCCATCAGCAAGTGCTTCACTTCTGAGACCAGGTGGCTCCCCCATACAGATAATAGACTTAGGGGATGGAAAAAGTAGCACCAATGAGTCAACTGAATTAGATGAAGAGACAAAGAAGAATTCAGAGATGGAGAAGGGCCAAGCTTCTTCTAGACTCATCTCAAAGGACTTAAATAATCCTCTCTCTTCAACTACTATAGCCATCACTCTAGTGAAGAAGAAGATGTTCAACATTGAATCACTCAAAACAACTTCCAAGGTGATAGGAACTAATTCTTGGCTAGAAGATACTTTGGAAAGGAAAAGAAAGAGAAAGGATGAGAGTGTTTTTGCAAAAGACATTGTATCCCTCGTGGTTCATTCTGAGACTACATTGGCAAAGGTCAAGAAGCAGAAGACTCTATCCATACTTGGGCAAGATCTAGAAATAGGGCACTTGACAATGGAGATAGCAAAGCTGAACAAAGGAGGGAGAATTGAGGATATAACTCCTGATGATTTTACTTTGCATTCAATTGACCTTGGGGAAGCTAGACATGATACAAAGGTTGGCTTGTGAAGATCAACTAATGAAGTGGTAGAAGGACAATTAGAGAGTCTCAAATTGTCAAAGATCAAGATGAAAGCATAAATAGAAGAATTGAATAAGTTTATTAGGTAGCTAGTCACTCCACTAGCAACTATTTCTGGTATGTTTGTGACTCAGACTCCTAGTGTAGTTGAAGTGCAAGCTCTCAAATCCTAGCTCCAAGAAGATAGGCACTATGGCCAGATCGGTAGAGAGTGGATTGAGAGACTCAAATCAGAAGGAGTTTCTCTCATAGATCAAATTGGAAATGTTATCCTCAGATTGGAAACAGAAAAGGATAAAATATTATCTAATAGTAATACTCTAGCTAGAGAAAGAGTTAGGTGTGATGAATGCATCTCCCTTTTGAAGATGATCTTCCAGATGAAAGAAAAAGAAGCTGTCAAAGCCAAGATTCTAGAGAAAGGGAATGAATCTTTGTTTGAATGGTTCCAAAGTATGCAGTTCAAGCTAGAAATGATCCAAGAAGTTGAGAACGGGCTCAAGGAGACAGAGGGTAAAATAAAGAAGACTCAAGATAGAGGATTTGAGCTGAGGAGAGGGCTACACAATGACTCTCAAACTAGTGGTCAAGGAAAGGACCTCATTAGAGTGGAAGTGATGAAAAGTAACTTCTCTACTTTTTTGGATAATTTGTTCGCAATGGCTTCCAGTAGCTAGAATAGAATTGTAGAACTCTAGGCACTCAGTGGATGGATACATGTGGCCATGGAGGAGTTGTTGGATCAGTTGAATGCCATAAAAGAGTTGGCAAGGGAACATGCAAAATGGCTTTTGAGATTCACAAATATACACATGCCCAATCATGAGGATTTGATCCCAATAGTGGTTGCTGGAAAACCACATAGAGCAAAAACAGAAAAGGGGAAGAAGTCTAAATGATTCATGTTATGCCCTCTTTTTGTTTTCTTTTGTAATTTTGTAATATGACAAACTCGCACCTTGCGATTTGCCACCCTTAGAAGATGAACCGATTAAACTTCCATTGTAACAATCATCTCAAAATCTCTATATGTATGAATTGAAAAGATTAATGAAAGGTCAACAAATTTTTGGTGTGAAGTACTTTTTGTTGTAGAGACAATTGAATGGTATTTTATGTCAATCATTTTCTGTTCTAGTTAGTATTATATTTAGTTCATGTTTTCTCTTTCGTTTGAATTGGAACAAGGGAAGAACAGAGTTTTACCTCCCCTGTTTTGAGGCAATAGATGAATGTGATAAGTATTTTTATAGTTAATTTGATGAAGAGATTCTGCTAGTATTTCCAATTTATTAGTCATAGTTTAGATTTCAATTAGCTTAGTTCAACGGTAGTTAATTGTGTGGATGTAATTTATGGATTCATAAGATGTATGGATGCATAAATCTGTTTCAGTATTGAGAAGTTTTTATTTGCCTGAGTTGGATTTTATTTAGGTCTAGCTCGGTTATCCCTCTACTATTCTTAGGTTAAGAACATACTCCAAAAATAGTTTAGGGAGAAAACAAAATTCATTGCAAATCTATTTCAGGGAGTTGTACCTACCAATTCAGAGGAAAGCTAAAATATCCATAAGAGCTTTCCAACTGTTTGTGATTAGATATTGTTTCGAATTGGGCATTAGAGAGTAATAATATGAAAGAACAAATCTGGTTACCAACAGGGGGTAGTGTCCCTAAGATGGGGTCAAGGGGGAGCGCCCTTGTAGGGTCATATGGCAGTGCCCTAGGTGTGCTCCCTATTATAGTATAGGGTTGGGTTGAGGGGTAAAGCCCCCATAGGGGTTTTCAGGGGTAGTGCCCTTGAAACCAAAAGTGACCTTATATTGTAAAAGGTGTCGACTATTATTTTTCTTTTGGATGACTTATTCTAGCCCTAATTTTGTAAGTGACAAAAGCTTGTATAAAATGGCGTAGGGTTAGGGATTTCATAATGTATCATGATATTGTAGCTTCTTGTGGCAGTATTGAGTTGTAAGGGATTATGAATTGTAATCATTGGATAATAATAATATTGGACTTATTGTTGGTGGATGTAGCCCACTAATTGGGTAAATGCCATGAGCTCAAATTGAAATGATATATGGATATTCAAATAACATATTATATAATGATAATAATTAAGAATAATAATATATATTATAATTTATTATATAATAGTGATATATTTGACAATATAAAACTAAAACTATATATAAGATTATAGCATAATTGTAATGTAAAAATATTATATTGTAATAATAATAATAATGAGTTAAATAAATTAAATAAAAAATAAATATTTTTGATTATAAATGATATCAAATACCAATAATAATTTTATAACGTACCTACATGGGGTATATTATGAGAATGACATATTCAAGAATAATATTAAAATATAATTGAAAATTAAATATTATTATAAATAATATATAAAGAAAATATACTACGTAATATTATTATTAATATAATATATGATATGTTATAATGTTGTTATTAATATAATTACATAAATCAATAAATATAATTTATAATTATGATTGCATTTGATAAAGTAAAATAAACACATATTAAATATATATCATTTATTGTTATCTTATATCAAATAGATATAATATTATATCAATTGATAAAAACATTAAATAAATAAAGAAAGAAATAATAACAATAATAAATTATAAAATAATTATTATATAGATATAAAAATGTATAATACAAATTATTGATAATTATATGTTTTGTATAAACAATATCAAAATGTATGATGATTGATATAAAAATCATAATATAATTTAATATCAAATAAATTGTTATTATTAATGACACTAACAATGTAATATTTGATAAATAATAAGATAACATTAAAATATTTTAAAATAAACAAATAACTACGAAAAGGTGTTATTAAGGATGTGTCTGTTACAACCCATCCATCCCATAATGTATTTAATGAGGTTCATATGCTTTGTCCAAGAATCATGAAGATTTAATAATCGATCTAAAATTAAAAGAAGACTTTAATAACACTTAGTGGTGAAAGCAATAAACTATCTACCAGAAATAAATGATTGGAGAAAACATTACAATAAGCATGGACTGGATGCAAAAGACTGGAGAACCATTTTTATAATGCTATGGCTCTGGATATCAAGCATACAAAGTATTTACGAAAATAGATGGGGCAAAAACATAATGATAGCATAAACTATCAATATAAGTGATAAGGATAAAAGGGAGAGCTCATTACAAATGGTAGAAGCAATAGACACAACACAATAAAAATCAAGGAATCCTAAAGAATCATATAGGGAAGGAGATAGATTAGAAATCAAGATGCCATCGAAGGCTAGAGTACTCCAATGAGAAAACACTAATGACACCTTAGGATTATTATCCTAGGGCCCATGCAATATAAAATAGAAGGAAAAATCACAATGATAGTAAATTGTACACTATAACTGTGATAGAATGTATACAATAGGAACAAGTCTATAATATCTTTAAATACATTAATAACAACACGAGTTTATCTATCAACAATAATGGATAAGATGGAAGGGAAAAAATAATGTAAAGAAGCCGTACTACAAGTTTTTCTTACCTAGAAAAAAGAGAGAACATCAGAGAAAATATGGCAAAAGGGATACAAATTAAAGAAAAAGTCGCACATAAACAATGACTCCCAAAAAGGGTTCATTACAGTGAACCACTTTAAATCTTGATGTCTTGTGTTCTCTTCTATTTGATCTATTATTTTCTGATATTGGCTATTTTTGCATGTAATTGTTATTTCTGTCCATGGATATTGCTAACAAGGAAGATTCCTAATCGGAAACTAGCCACTCTTGGAAAAACCTCTACAATTGATGGGAAAATAAAAATATAACAATGTTTCACATTTTTAGAGTAGGTAATACACTGATAGATGAACTAGAAAACTTTGGAGTCAATGGGGTTAATGCTAGACATGTTTTCATTGTTTGAAACCTTTTGCAATAGTTATATTTCAAACCAAACAAGAGTTGTTTACCTTTCTCTAGGTTATTGTAATTGTTGAAATAAGAGATGAAATTTTGGTCTAAAAAAATTATTATTTTTATCCAATTTGAGATTTGGAAAGATGCTTGACTTGGTGACAATATACAAGGTCAGGCAACCAACAAGAAATGTAATCCTATTAACCACTTTTATTTTGTTTGAAAGTTGGGAAGAGATCCCAACTTTCCAACAACGTATGATGTTAGGTATTCAAGTAGTAGAGGATGGTTTAGGAGTTAGGGAGAGAGCTCTACTTGACAATAATGTATGATGCTGGTAGTTGGGTGTAATGCCCAAAATTCCAAAGTGATTTTGTGTGCTGAACTAAACATCTTTATTTGCACCTAAAATGCACTACACACACATGTGCGCGCACGCGCGCGCGTACACACACACACACACACACACACTCATGAATAAATTATTTTCAATACATTAATTAATTGATTTTCATAGATAGATGCAAATCATTCACTACATTACATTTAAGAGTTCAAAAGGCACAACATAACCACTTATTTTAGATGCATCATATAAACTTGGGAGTGAATATCTTCTATATGTACTATTTCTAGCTTAAATTTATTAAAATAAATTGCATTGAATATTCACTAGAAATGATTTATTGTTGTAAGATGTTCACATGGTAATAGAATTAACTTATGCACTGAGAAAAAAAAAGCTGATCAGTACCTTGCTTGGACAAGTTGAAAATAGAATCATGAGGGTAATATACTATAGACTAATCCAACCCCTTGTATCTCTACTTGTCAATAGAGAGGGCATAGTAAGATCTTATTACTCTTAAAATTCTAATCCCCTCATTCTTAAATTGGGTTGTTAAAGTAACTAATAGTATCCTCAAGATTTCTTAATGATGTATGATGTTAGGTAGTTGGGTGTAATGACCAAAATTCCAAAGTGATTTTGTGTGCAAAATAAACATCTTCCTTTCCATACAAAATGCACAAAAATAAAAGACACGAACAAATCATTTTCAATATATTCATTAAATTAGTTTTCCTAGATAGATGTAAACCATTCACTAGGTTACATTTAAGAGTAAACAAGGCACAACATAACAATTTATTTTAGGTGTGACATATAAACTTGGAAGTCAATATCTTCTATATGTATTATTTGTAGCTTAAATTTCTTAAAATAAATTGTCTTGAATATTTACTACAAATGAATTATTGTTGTACTTCATGTTCACTTGGAACTAAAATTAACTTATTCACTAAGCAAAAAAATAATATAGCTAGATCATTACCTTGCTTGCACATGTTGAAAATAAAATGATGAGGATAATATACTAGTAGACTGGTCTACCCCCTTGTATCTCAACTTGTCAAAAGAGAGGGAATAGTAAGATCTTACTACTCTTAAAATTTTAATCCCACAATTCTTAAATTGTGTTGTTAAAGGAATTAATAAAATACTATAGCTTTCTTAATGATGTGTT
This sequence comes from Cupressus sempervirens, assembly GCA_028749045.1. Taxonomy (NCBI): domain Eukaryota; kingdom Viridiplantae; phylum Streptophyta; class Pinopsida; order Cupressales; family Cupressaceae; genus Cupressus; species Cupressus sempervirens. The sequence goes on from CM053789.1 coordinate 383,413,420, forward strand.
AGTTGGTGTTTTGAACCCCAATTTTTAGACTTGGAAACTTCTTCCCCTGGACAACCTTTTCATGTTTTTCTCTTTAATCTCCCCTAATTCATATTGAACAATGCTTTGTGGAGTTTTGTTTTATGAAGGAAATGTTTAATTAATTGTCATAACAATGAACCAAAGGACACGTGTGTCAAGTTTGAGATCGAGAAAATGATTTCAGATGGTATGAAGTGGTTCTGAACCACTTTGTATTCAAGGGTTCAATGATTCATGAGAAGTTCAAATGGTTCAACCAGTTCGAAAATTCAATCTCCATTTCAAACAGGTTAATTGGTTCGATGTGGCACAATAGGTGTGTTCAGATGATTATTTTCGGAATGATTTAGAAGTTCATGAGTGTAGAAGTGTAGTTCAAATTTAAGGATTGGAATTCAAAAGTGTAGTTCATGATGTATGGTTTATTTTTTAAATCATTTTCAAATATCAAATTTTCTAGTTTGGGTCTTAGATTTGCATATTTGAAGATTCAAAGAGTTAGCTTTTAGATTCAAGATTTGAACACACAAAGTTTAGAGTTCTAAGTTTGAAGCTTTGAATTGAGTTCAAATTATTAGAATGCATATTCAAAGATATTCTAGTTCAAGTGAAGATAATGATTTCATTAAGATGCGGACTTGACATAGGTGAAGGTGTATATCAATATCCTCCAGGACAATTGACAGTTAAAGCCTTGATATTAGTTATGTCAAAAATACTTCTTCATTATATCAAAATCCTCCACTTTAATCATGGTTTCTTGTAAGGAGATCACATCCAACACCACTTGATCAAGTGAATCTTGTCAAGGGAATTACAACCCCTAGCATTCCACCATGTAGGGGATTCATCTCCTCTAGTAAAAGGCATTCTCTCTTCTTGATATCAATTTCCTTTTCCCTCCAACACTCCCTACAATCTAGATCAAAACTTTTAAAGTCCTTCTCCCTCTTTTTTGCAATTCCCCCTCTTTTATCTTTTGGTTTTTTACCTTTTGTTTGAGATAGTGTTCTTCTCTCACTAAGCACTATGTTATCTATGAGACCTAAGAAGTTATCCCTTAGATCCTCCAATTCTTCCTCCTTAGAGCCACTTTCCTCATAATCATCACTAGAAACTTCTTCCAAGTTAAAGGATCCTTTCGAAATTTAGATTAGTGATATTTCATTATCTTTCACACTAGCATCCTCTATCCCTTTGTGCTTAATCCCAAGCATCATATTATGTACCACAAATTCTTTTGAACAACACCAAGAGTCTTTTTCTGGCTTCTAGAATTTCTCTGAGAGCTTGACACCTTTATTTTACACATTTCCAAAATCCTAGACCCCCCAAGGGGTCCCTAAATCCAACCCCACATTACTATCCTTTTGACAGATTTAACTATCCATTTTACTTGCTTTAATCAATAATCTTTCCCTCAAGGTGCATGTAGTCTATGCTCAAGAGAGCTCCACACAACTAAACTCATTTCATTCTACTCTAAGTTTGATCTCGCTGTAAATTCCCACACCCTCTCTAAACCCTTACCTATCTGCTCTCCACTCCTGCCATCCCTTAATAGGTTATCCGAGTTTTTGAAAACACTTTCACATTCCCAAATTGCGACCCTTGCTAAATTATCCTTACAAACAACATCCTTCCAAAGAGACGAGGCCTTAGAAATCACCATTGCTCGGTTAAGGAGTTTATCCGCTTCCCACTCCTTCAACTTTCCCCCCATATCACAACCCCTACGAATCATGATCCTCACTTAAGCAATCCACACACACTTGGAGATCCTCTTCAATAGATAGAGCATGTCTCCATATGCCTTCAGATGAGTGCAACTCCATCATTTTTGGTAGAGGGCGACATGCATTCCATATTATACATAAGAAAGGAAACATATGTAAGTCACCTTATCTACCATCTCAATGGCGTTAACAAATGATCCTAACTTATTCCATATAAACTGATAACATTCTTATTCCAATATTCTCGAGGGAGGTTTCTCAAACCTATCCAAACTGGAAAGATTGGATATCTTCTTTTGTAGCATTGAGGTTAGGCTCCCAAGGTCTCATATAAAAGCCTATTAAGAAGTAGGGGCCCCCATTTAGTATACGTTCTCTGTCATGAGCATTATCCACCACCATGATTATGTAAAAACCATTTTCTTGGGCTTTGGAATCTTTAATTTGACCCCATTGCCTATCACACCATTATTTTAGTTTTTAGATAGCTGCCCATTCCCCCTCCCCTATTTAAGAAAAAGAGCATTACTCTTGAGAAAACTTACCCAGTCTTGCCAAGACTAAAGCTTAACTTTCATAATATCAATAGTGCATCTTCCATAGTCTCTATTTGTTGTTTCTCCACCACCTTTGGTCTCCAAAAAATTTCAGCTATAGTGTTGAGATTCACTTTGCCCCCTAGGTTTGATGAAGTAAATCTTTGCATTGAGTTGGAGCGTTGAACCTGATTTTTTACCCTCCCATCCCCATTTTGTTCTTCATCCTTGCTCATAGGTTGGACAACCTCCCTACTTTGTCTGCCTCCATGCCGTTGATAAAAATATTATCTATTTTTGCCTAAAAAAGGCCAATGGTTTCTCCATTGAGATGTATAGGAGAAACCCTAATTTTTACAAAAAAGGTCCAGCCTTCTCCTGCAGAGAAATCCTCCCGAAAACCTCCTATGCATGTCTTCCATTTCGTTGTCTAAACCCTAAACCCTTGTGCTTCACCCTCCCCCTTTTATATCCACATATCTTCTTTATAAGTAGTAAAATCAAACATATTTCTAGATTTTACAAACTTTTTGAAAGTGAATTCAATTAAGATTAGTAAAATAAAAGATCTTTCCAAAGTTTTCAAACTTTGTGAAAATGAATTTGGTCGATTTTTAACTTTATTTTAAAAAGTAGAATGCATAACAGTTTTTAAAAAAGTATTGCTTATAGTGAAGTACATGAAGTTAAAAAAAATACTATTGATTATTGTAGAATGCATAAAGTTCAAATTTAAATTGAACATTATGAGACTACTAATTTTCAAAATTTAGTTTACATTAATCATCATTAAGAACATTTTAATTTCACTCATAGATCAAGAGCCCATTGACCTTATACAACTAATTAAAATTCTATGCTATCATAATAACAAAATAGACCTTTGGAGGAACTTTCCTGCACTATAGACTAGCTTTTTATTATTAAATTATTAAAAAATCAATATTTATTAAAATTAGAGAGATTCAAAAAGTTGCTGAAGAATAAACTCTAATGATCGATCAATTAAATGGCCTGCAACTGAGAAAAAAAAATGTATAGGGGAAACCAAAAAAGTTGGGATTAACAAAGTGAGCTTCTGGTTTTGTGTGAAGGATTCAATGGAGTTAAATGCACAGAGCTTACGGGTACCTGGTGGATCAATTCCTCAGAGAATCCATCTACTATCACTTCGACGACGGTCCAATTCACAACAGATGCAGATTTCTTTTATTCATCATAGCTGTTATTGCTCAGATCCCCTATCTGTTATCCTATACATAATCTAAACGCTTAATAACCTCCTTGCTCCAGGCCTGTGATATTTGCAACTCATGTGCCGACATTTTAAAGCAGGTGGAGTTGTGGAAAAAGAGGACGCGTGATGCACTTCGCTTGCGGAAAGGGTAAATTCAATTTTGATACTCAGTGGCGTAATGCATTTTGCTTGCGGCGAGAGCAAATTCAATTTTAATAATCACTGGCGTAATGCATAAATAGTGGCATGGGAGAGAAAAGGGGATAGCTGGATGCATTGGGAAGCAGGGGCAAACTGCCCTAGTAAACATGTTTTGGAAATGTGTGAAGCGGAGGTAACCCCCGTGAATTGTTTGACCGAATGTCACTTCACTGTATGCACCAGGTATCTCCATGAAACCAATAGTTTATTTAAATCAAAGGTACACTATCAAGAAAATTCGATTTTGAATTCTTGAATCCCTGTGGAAACCACTAGTATATTTCAATGCTGACTTGCACACTATCAAACCGCAGCTTGTGGGAAAAGATTGACTTTATTGAGCTCATCCTTGTAGACTTGGGTCAAAATCATGATGCTCTGGATAAGATCCACAAGATGCTCTGCTGTATCTCACCAGAACGTTTGATGAAATGGAGTTTTGTCAGCGCTGTACATTTTTGACTCGTATGTACAATGAAATTCAAAATGTCACGTTCTTTACTGTAATATAAAGTAGTCAACACCATTTAGTGCATCTCTGGCACAAATATAATAAAATAATAAGAGATGAACCCAAATCCAGTGGTTGTGGTGTCAAAGGCTTAAACATCACACACTAAGGTTTGATTCCTAGTGCAAAAGTGTTAAATAGTCAAAATCTTCCTTAGTAGGAGTTTGAAGCCTATATATAGAATAACAAATTAATCTTGTAAAGACTAAATGCCTTCTTTCCTATGTTTTTAATATCTGCTTTTGGAGATTGGCAAACATGAAAATGGTCTCAGTTTTGTTCGTAACACTAGTGGGTGTTTGTTTGTGCTTTCAAGCTAATGCAACCTACAATGGACTCGGCCGGAAGCCTCCAATGGGGTATATTTCTCTACTGTCTATTATTGGGAAAAGGAAACACGTGGATACAGAAACTTTTGTTTTCTTAATTTAATAGCTAGGCAAATTTAACATAAGGTATTATACTACCGACCTGAAGATTTCTGTCTCTTTAAATGGTGGAAAACCCTTGGAATTCCAATCCAGCCCGCATATCTCTATTAAGTGGATGTAATGTACTGCATCTCTGTCAGCAGGCGATGAGCAGGAGTTCGGAGAATGGTGGTGTTTCTGCACATAGATGAAAAGTTTATACCTCTTAGGAAAAATGGAAAAAATAAAAGAATATGCCCTTAAACATATATTAATGCAATTGTTGTGATGTTTTTTTGTATTCAGATGGAATGGTCGTGGATATTACTACTGCAGTGGCATTAATGAAAACGCTATTCGCGGAGCAGGTGACTTCAATTTTTTTGATTGTCCTGACCTCATTTTTGCATGGTTTTAGACTCCATCGATTGTCAGTGACAGATTAATGTAGCCCTTTGTTGATAGAACAATTCTAAATTGATCATATTTTCCTTTCTTTTGTTCTAAAATTTAAGGTTACTAGAAAATAGCAGGCTTTTTGGTGGAAAGCCTGGTTTTGTAGATTGGCTGAAGTTACAACAATTTGATGTAGCAAAAACGTTTATCTATATCTTTAACATTGGCCCACTGTAAATGTGCATAATACAGCGGATGCACTGATTTCCACTGGATTGTCCAAGTTAGGATATGAATATGTTAACATAGGTAAGCTAGATAACCCTTTTTCTCTTGGTAGAATGGAAACCATTAATTGTAAATAGTCCTTAATTAATGGTTTTTATAATGTTAAATTGGTTTCTCAAAAACTACCAGATGACTGCTGGGGTGAAAAACATCGAGATGCTCAGGTATTGCTAAAAACAAATCAATAAATAAGCTCTGCATCAAGTCATTCTTTTTTGCTTTAGATTATAACTATCTTGAGATAAATCCTTTCTTCTTTCCGTTTGAACTGGAGCTATCAACCTATTTTTCTTGTTTGTGTTTCCTCTTGTAGCTTGTGTAAATTTTCTGAACATTAGACTTTATAATTACCTATTGAAAGATATATTTAAGAGCATCTCATAACCTTCTTATTTATTGGCAGGGTAATCTTATTGCTAAAGTAAAAACATTTCCTTCTGGCATTAAAGTTTTGGCAGACTATGTTCATTCTAAGGGACTCAAACTCGGTATATATGCCGATGCAGGGTGAGCATACTATGCAAGAATCAATTAAAACACTTTTATTTGTAAACATACCGAATTCCTGATAATTAGTACTGATTTCCATGTTTGGTTTCTTTTTCCAGATCACAAACATGTTCCACGAGAATGGCAGGTTCCATTAAACACGAGGAAAAGGATGCTAACACATTTGCTTTATGGGTAACTTGCTCTCAATAAAATCTACTTACCCAATTGAGCTCCATTTCAGATTTGTTTATCAAACTTTGTCTCGGATGCATAGATCTTAGCCCTTAAACAAAGATTGAATGCAATGATGTGGGAATCTAATTATTGTTGGAATATTGAAGAATGACTGATATTTGATAAATGGGCAGGGAGTAGACTACTTGACATATATGAACTGTTACATTCCCGAGTCCAGTCCTCTTGCGAGGTACATAACATTCATACCATATTCTATTTTATCATCGTGCTTTTGAAATGTACATTTACTGTTTGATTTAATAAAAACTATTGAATTTTTATTGAAATAATTAGGTATAAAAAAATGAGTGAAGCTCTCCTAAAGACGGGGCGTCCTATATTCTTTGCCACCGATAGTTGGTAAGAGATTTCAATCAACAATCTCTGTATTAAACCAAAAATCAAAGAAATTCAGTAGTTTATTAACTGAAAATGCTGCTAACTCTTTCTATGCCTATGTACAGGTACAACTTAACAGAGTATATTAATGAAGGACCTAAGATTGCCAACAGCTGGTTGAGTGGTGAAATTGGAGTTCGATATGTAGAGTAATAGACTTATCCATACACAGCAAATTAATTATAGAAGTATGCAATACAGAAAAAAATATTGATTTTTTTTTTCATTTCTTGCAGCGTGTTAGATATCGCTGACCAGAACAATAAGCTTGCCGCTTATGCAGGTCCTAACCGTGGATGGAATGGTACGTTAACTGCTCCATAAGTCGACTGACTTGATATTACTGTTTATTTCAATTTGCGTTGTTGTATCCACACTAATATCTGCTTTTATTATCAAACCAGATGCTGATGTATTGCAGATTGGAAAGATGGGCCCTAGTTGGACAACTGATGAGTACAAATCACAATTCAGCATATGGGCCTTGATGAAGGTAATTAATATAGGCCTATGCTTAATGTATAAATAGCTGAAGTAGCTTTCTTAGCAAATACAAAAAATTGTTTGATCAAGGAGGGGTACCCAAAACCCACATGCAATGCTGCAAATCTTGGTGTCTCTGGGACATACAAACATATTCAAATTTCACATCCGTACAAGAATTAAAACTAGTGAAAGGATACACACTGAAAAAGACGTGTATATAATATATCTTGTGGTTAAGGGTTCATAACCATATCTGTTGCAGGCACCTTTGATAATTACCACTGACTTAAGGAATACGAGTCAGGAAACACTACAGATCCTGGGAAACAAAGAGGTTATTGATGTCAATCAAGGTGAGTTGCACATAGCAATTCAGTTTTAATATTTTGGTATACAAGTTTGAGAATGGTTTTCAATCTTAACCCCCAACTCCGATCCTTTTTCTATATGGAACCAGATTCACTGGGAGTGCAGGGGAAGAAAGTGAGCAAGCAAGGAGACCTTGAGGTATGCGGATATTTTTTGTGGGTTAATGGATTAACATAGAGAAGTCTTTTATTCAGCCTTTGAAGTTAAATAGCATATTTTTCCCTTGGATTCAACTCAGATTTTGTATGTCTAATCTGTGTCAATTTGATCTTCCACAGGTATGGGCAGGGCCTTTGTCCAACAAAAGAGTAGCTGTAGCGTTGTGGAACAGGAGCAACTCTACAGCCTCAATCACTGCCAAATGGAAAGACATTGGCCTTTCGTCGAAAACTGCTGTTAAAGCTAGAGACTTGTGGACTGTAAGACTATTAGCAATTCTCATTTGTTATGTTTTTTTTATCTGAATAAATATTATCTACTTGATCTAGATGGGAGAATCCTTTAAACATTCTTTAACTATTTATAATTGGTTTGTTAATCTAAATGCAATTCTTTGTCTATATTAGTATTGAGCTTTAAGAGTTTGACCACAACTATTTTTGTTTATTTTGATATTACAGCATTCATACCTTCCAACAAATTTGAAAGGAAGTCTCACCTCATGCGTTGATTCACACGTTGTCAAGATGTATATTTTGACACCAATCTATGCTTGAACTTGGGACACGAGTTTGAAGTTGAATAAATGCTGTTTTTGCTTTGGTCTTTCATGTGTCTTTCATGTTAAATACTGTTACTTCTAGACATAGAAGAATAAAACATGCAGTTAATTTCATTACCGTTATTCACAATCAATCAGAAGCAAGTGGATTTTTATATCTGACCTTTCATTTTACTGAGTTAATTGCAATTTTAGATTCAGTATGTTTTCAAATTTTAATTAATTAAAATTTAGAGCTTTAAGTTTTCAATTTTTAAATTATTAAAATTTAGAGTTTTAAGTTGACATGATTATATTTGATGGATAATATAGTAAATTATATGTGTTTTGTATATTTCGAAACAAAAGATGTTAAATGAATGAATAATTTGATTAAGTATATTAAATATATTAGATATAAGAGTTTCGTAAGAAAATAATATTAGGCAAGTGATTTGTGAGAAGCCGTTTATGTTGAAGAAAACATCTTATTCATGAGATTCTAGGGTGAGTTTAATTATTGTTATCTTAATAGTGTACAACATGATTGGGAATGTGCTACTATGAAACACCTAAACTTAGGGGAGATGACCTAGTAGTTGAGCACCGTAACTTTGGGATTCTCAAAATCTTGTCTAGGAATTTTAAATCACTCATGGCATTTTACAACATCTTATTGGGCAAGTCCCTTGTTGATATGAAGGTTTTAGGACCACACTATCATATATGATGTCACATCAACACATTTTTTCCAAAGATATTAGAAAAACCACTTTAAAAAGTGAGAACAATGTTCATACACATGGAAGACCCAAGCTTGTGTAGCTGATGTGGCATCACATGATTGATTTTTTTTACAATTAAGGGATACATTTAGTTCAATTCTAGGTAACCATCATCAACAATAACAACTTTAAATTAGAACAATTGGTTCAATATTGTCAAAAGTTTTGGATATGAAATCAATAAATGTGAGTATTAAATCAAGAACAACTATCAAAATTATTAGAATATGCTTAGATATTGAATTTTCCCTATAATTGTAGTGCCTGCCCCTAGGTTGCATTTTTGTTATCATGGCTGAACTATGTTAGAATAGTTTTATGTTGAAGGTTAGTAGCATTGTTTTGAGACTATCAGATATTGTGTTATGGATTCAGTTTATATGTGATGAGATTACTTAGACTTTACATTTCATGGATGCATGATGATTATTACATTACTTTTAGTTATTGATGATGATTAGTTAGATGGTTATTTTCATATGTGTTTTCTTATAGATACTTACCCCATACTTGCATGTGTATGGTGTGCATGTTTGTTCTTATCTATGGCATTTCTGATGTGGTTAAGGAAGGGAGTTGTAGTCACCTGCTAGTCGGGACCTACACGATGCACCACTTCCTGCCATTACCTGTTTAGCTTAGCATATATATATACATGCATGGTTTTTATGCAGGTTGCAGTTACCGAGTATCAACTTCTCTGAATTGCCAAGATGAGCGTACCCTATTGCACTGTCTCAATGGTAAGAGAGGGGAGATAAATTCTCAAGTCCAAATCCTAAACCCCTAAACCATTTGTCCTAGTGAGGTAGGACAAGTATATGAGATATTTTACCTTCTAAATGTGTCAGATGACATAATTCATGATTTTTAACTCTTTAGATTGATTTTGTATGGATTGTTTTATGATGGGTTTTCATATTTTATCTTGGAGGTCTATGGTGAATTTTCTATTAATTAAGTCTAAAATTTAAAAGATTTAATTAATAATTTAATTATTTGAGAAAAATTAAAATAATATCATGATCTTTTGATATTTTGATTTTAATTAATTAAATGGAGAATTAATTGAGAAAAGAATTAAATAAAAGAAATTAAAATTAATAATAATAAAAATAATAATAAAGTAATAAATAAATAATAATAATAGAAAATATAAAAGAATTAAAATAAAAGTTATAAGCTTGCCTAGGAATAAACGCACCTTTTGATTGCACATATGTCAACAACACATGAGTTGGCGCACAAATTAAGCACATGGTGTCTACAACTTTGTGATTCATCTAGAAGGTTGAAAAAGACTCATGCTTAGTTGTCAACACCTTTTAGTTGTTTCTAGAGACATTCTAGGTGCTTCTTGAGAGTTCTTTATATTCAAGCACTCCTAAAAGCTCGGGGAGAGCGTTTGGAGGACCCGAGGAACGTTGGAGAAGGAAGGAGCTTACTCTGTGGATTTTGAGGAGAAGTGAATTAGCATCAGTGTCTAGGTAGACACTTGTGATTTCGCATACATTATTTTCGCTTCTTGCACTTCATGTCTTCTTCGTGTCTTCTGAATTCTTTCTGAGAAGTCCATGCACGAATGCTTTAGTTATATGCAATCTTGTCATTGATATTTAAATTTCTATATAAGAAAATCTCGCATGCATAGATCCGAAGAATTTATGGGATTGGGGTTAAATAATATGGACAAATCTTTTCAGAAGGAATAGGTAGATAAAATTTAATAGAAGGGTAATACTCTCTATTTCTTCATCTGAGTAAATTCGTAGTGTTCTTAAATCTATTCATTGTGTACATCAATCAGATTTATGTCTGAAATATATATATATATATATATATATATATATATATATATATATATATATATATATATATATATATATATATATATATATATATATATATATATATATATATATATATATATATATATATATAAACGAGAGCTCTAAATCGCATTAATATTACACTGTTGAAAAGATTATGTCGATGTGAAAACATTTATATTAAAATATATAAATGTAAAAACACAGACCTTGTATTGAAAAAAAGGCGCAGTGGGAAAACATTTAAAATGGAATTATAGTGCTGCGCGAAAACGTTTATAAAAACGTTATATTAAAAAAAAAATTCAATAAAATATAATGGGGGGGCGGGAATCCCATACCCCACCCCTACGTACCATAGGTCTATGAGATCGCAGAGTACCTACGACCCGTAGTGTACTTGCGATCCACAGAGTACCTACGGTCTGCACACATTAGTGGCTGGTGCAATTATTATAAATCGCCTTTTGTTTTGTTATAAAGTTTGTTATAAATAAATAAATAAATAAATAAATAAATAAATAAATAAATAAATAAATATATATATATATATATATATATATATATATATATATATATGTTAATACTTGTTATTATTCTTATTTTAAAATGGTGAATGTGGAACATTAATTTAATAATAGTTCGTTAATTATTAGTTTCTTGAATTAATGAGGGGTTCGGGTTTGGAGATTTAATTATTAGTCATATAATTGATTTCAATCATGATCAATTGGCTAATGAAGTTGTATAATTGTTGGTGATTATTATATTTTAAAAAAAAAAAAAAAAACAATTGGGGTCATTATCAACAAAATGCATATATATAATAGATATTTAGAACATTTAGAAAATTGAATCTTAAGAGTTATGGGAAAGCAAATCTGGTCCAACAAAATAACACGTGGGTTAGATGAATAATATTCCTTCACTAGGTATTCAACTCTTAAACGAAAATTGAGACCTCATATTTCATTCAATTAAGTTATTTTAGCAAACCAAAACATGTGCTTGCATTGTGTTTTCTCTATGCTACTTGTTTTGGGTTTTTAGGTTGACTAGTGTTGACCAGTTTAGGACGTCTACCAAAGGCTCGGAGGTTATGATTGTGATGTCATGATGATGTCTTTTGATCTTGATCTTTTAAAACTCAACCATGGTTATGTGATGACATGCTGATTGATATGTCTTCATTCTTCTTGTGTAAGCTGTGATAGATGTAAGCTTTTAATGAGTTATCGATTAGTTGTATTGGATTACTTTCCAGTTACTTTGATGGGATTGAATTATTATCTGATGTCATGTTGTGACATGTTTTGACTCAACCATTTTGGAGTCTTCAATCAATATTAGTTTGAGATACTTTTTGGTTGCTTGTTAAGAACCAATGATTATTGTGATTATCAAGGATACCTTCAGTTGCTAATAGAGAATTGTTGTGGTCATGATTATCTATGGATGTTTTTCTTTTGCTCATGGAGATTTGATGCTCTTATTATGGATTGTCTTTTGGTATTTTTCCAATCACTTGTATAGGACTGTGGTGATTTTGTGATTTATGATTCCATGAGCTTAGGGTAGGTTATCTATTTGTAGTGTCAGAAAGTGGCTTGCAATGGGGGCTGGGGCCCTAAGAGGCTACTAGGGTAACTCATTGTAAGTTGTCTTAATAAGTGAAAACATCACACCTAATACTGACTTAAATGGACTTAATAAGATAATTGTTTGTTCTCGCCCATGTCTCGAGTGCTAGTACAGACTAGGATGGGAGCAGAGAGAACGTTTGGTTGCGACCTTGCATTCTATAGTATGCCTCATCTGTATGAAAGGATACTAGTGGCCGCATAGGGATCACTAGGGGGTCGGGGTCTATTGGGAGACTACTAGGGTAACTCTAGCGTGATCCGTGCAATGACACTTTCTCGCTTGCATAGTAGGTTTCCTACATGTCTTTGTGTGCCTCTGGGTTTAGATGTCAGTTTGTGTTTGGAACCTTTGAGTTAGTATACTTTTAAGATTTCTGGACTTAGAAAGTATTTTTGTTATGTGATTTTGATAACCTGTTTGAGACTTGAGATTATCTCCTCAGCACGGTGGGAGTGGACCATTTAGGTACCACGCGGTCAAGTGGTAGTGCTTTTTCACTCTTATCATTTGAGATCCGTATGAGACACCGTGGCTGATGTATTCCTTGTTGGCATCTATCTTCATTCTGTTCATGGATTACGACAGTGGACACATATCCTTATATTGATGATTTGCATATGTTAGATGATGTTATCTTATGCTTTATTTGCATGTTAGACTTCTTTTCTGCATATGATGTAGTATAATTTAGGAGTGACATTCCTACTATGTCAATACCGATGATCTCTTTGGTGATTTGGGATGTTATGCACAGAGGGATGGCTAGGGCCCATGATGGTCTAATGATGCTATTTATAGTTGGGAGGAACCATGCACTTAGTTAATTACGTTTGATGATATATGGTTATCTGTTACGATGAATGTTTATATCATTTATGATGATGATGTATCATGTATGACATATGGTTTCATTTACTTCATTGTACTTGCACTATGGATTAGAATAGGATGATATATTTTATTTCAAATATGTATATTCTTTTAAGCCTTTCATACCCTGTGGCATGTACAGTGGATGATTGAGCAATCGTAAATGTAATTTCAGAACATTGGACTTTTCATTATTATTTCATGTGGATGTAGTATTAGATGGATTCATTAGTAGTTAATTTAGATGTGATTCAACATTAAGGGATCCTTAAGAATGTAACCAGTTATGTATGTATGTTCATGTTTACTTTCATTTGGATATTGTTATTGCTTTCGCTACTATGTTATGAATGGTTTTACTTTCATGATTTAAAAAAAATAAAAATAAATAAAAATCTACCAAACTTAGTGAAACTTTAGGTTAATTCTTTGGATCCCTTGGCGGGGCATTACAATAATTATCCCTTTGTACAAATGGATCTAGGTCTTTTCCACACAAAAGCCATGTCCAATTACATTAATCTATATTTAAACTATTCTTTTTTAGGAAGCCCCCACCCATGGGACTTGGCCTTGAGTCTCCTACTAAATCTATGATAAGTGTGAAATCAAGGTAGAAATTACAACATGAAGAAGAAATAGAAAGAGATGGTGAAGAATAACTAGTAATAATTCAGATTCAAGTGTCTTGTGTGAATTATTTGAGGGACCATTTTTGTAGGCCTTGCTACACATGGATGTCAATATGGACATATCATTGATTAGGCACTATTTTTTCCATAATTATGAGAGAATTGAAGATGGAAAATTATATTTTAGAGAAAAAAAAATTTGAAAATTATTAATCATGTTGTTTTCAATCTTATGTTTGGAAATAGGACTATTTTGACCCTCTATAATTATGAGAGAATTGAAGGTGGAAAATTATATTTTAGAGACAATAAATCTTTCCAAATTATTATTATTCATGGTGTTTTCATCTTATGTTTGGAATTAGGACTTTTTTGCCTCTTTTTTTAATACATTCTTCATTTGGTAAGGGACATGTTTGAAAGTAAATTGAACCATGTGGATATTTAGTTAGTATTTAATTAAAAATAATGGGAGATTATATGGAAAGCCATTACATTGTCTCACAGAGTTCACTCTAAAGTAATATTTTACTCGATTGTAGGTATGCTACTATTGAATGTAATAGTTATATGGTTCTATTCTCTAAATTTAACTAATCACATATCATGAACTACTATGATTTGACTTAAAACACATGCCACATTTGTGAGAATTGTTTGTGGTCCTTGAAATCTAAGAATGTGTCAAGGGAATAACCTACCATTTCTTATATTTTGAACTTATGAGATCATCTCCACAATTATTTTTCCCTTTTTTTTAATAAAAAACTATCCTAGGCTTATAATTAGTTTTTATTCAACTCCTAGTGATATTGATGTATATGTTAGGAAAATATTTACCAACCTTACATTTACATACAATTTCTATTTGTTGTGCTTCCACAACTCACACCTCATAGCAGTCACTTGGCCTAATAGGGAACCCCTTTTTCTTTTTTGCATTTTTTTATTGTTGTCCCTAAGTCTAGTATAGTTCATTTCTTAGAGAGTTAGATTGTGGGCCTCCAAGCTCCCAATACTCAGGGACCTCTTAGGCTAGGTTTGGGCAGTCTATTTTTTCCCTTTTTCTTTTTCTTATTTTTAATAGGTTTGGCGCTTAGAGAACCCCTCAATAGATATTAAATTTGTATTTCTAGGCTTTCATAGTCGTTGGGATAACCAGGACCCATGACACCCTAAAGTTTGAAACCTTAATTCCTTGCTAAGTTAGCAAATCATAGGTTGCAAGAAGTTGAGGTTGTCCCTTTCCTAACAAATAATTTAATAAATAATGTTGATATATTAAAATTTAAAAAAAATTTAAAAAATACAAGAGACTAAATTGTTAAAACTATGTTCCCTCCCTAAAATAGGATTTAATAATAAATAATAAATATAAATCTAAAAAGGAAAATAAATTAAATGTGAATTAAAATTAAACTAAGAGTAACTAATGATATTTGAATCTAAAAATATTATAAATCAAGTATAAAAGAATCAAGTTAATATATAAATAAGTTTGATGAATGGTCAAAGGGCATGAAATGAAAAGATGTGATGCTTAAGTATGAGATATAAAAGAGAGCATTGAATTCCATTTGGACTAGGGAGAAAAAGAAGAAAAAATCATATATTAATAGAGTATAACATATTAGGAAAGATTATTTAGAAGTTGACAAAAGGATGTGTATCTTCCCAATAAGATGTAGCCAATAAATCTCAACGATATTTAGTAAATATTGAAATCATCCCACAAGGAAGAAATAAGAGAATAATATATATTTGGATACTCTTCATGGGTGAAATAAGAGTTACTTATATTATAATGTGTGTGTGTGTGTGTGTGTGTGTGTGTGTGTGTGTGTGTGTGTGTGTGTGATCATAGAAGTTAGCACATGGAATGAAGAATGTGAAAAGAGCCCAAATTAGATAAAATCATACTTGGGTAATCCTCTAATGTCTCATACTATACATCCCAACTACAACAACATCCTTGGGGATATTACTAGCACAACAAGATGAGACAAGAAAAGAAAGAGTCACCTATTATATATTAGAAAAACATTTGCGGCATATGAGATCAAATATAATAGAATTGAGAAATCTTCTCTTGCAGTAGTGTTTATGTTCCAAAAACTTAGACACAACATGCTACCTCAGACTATACATGTTGTTGCTAAGATTGATCCACTAAAGTATCTACTAAGAAAAGGTACCCTATTGGTTAATTAGCAAAATGGATGATGATTCTCTCTAAATTTGACATTGAGTACACTGATTGTGTAGGCCTATATTTTCCCCTTATTCTAAATCCTAAATTTTGGTTGTGAAAATCTAGTTCTTATCCTAAGTAGTTAGGGTTTGCAATTTCTATGAGCAAAATTACCCTAGAAAAACCCTAGTTCATAGTTCATGCCCTTTTTTTAACAAAAAACCCTCCTCTAATTTTAAATTGTTTTTGTACTTTCAAAAAAGAACCTTTGAAAATTCTTGAGGCATGACCATGCAACCAAGGTGATCACATGGTCGTAGCATGTTTTCATCTCTTAACATTTTATGGTGCAATTACATGAAACAGAAAGGATCCCTTTGATCACTGGGTTGTAATTGTTAGTTGAATAAGGGCATTTTATACAAAAAATGGGCAAAGTAGTTAAGGAAGAAAAAATTGTGTGGTCACACAATTAAAAGCGATGAAAGAAGTTCAAGTAGCAACTATGCGAAAAGAGGTTATCGCTCAATCCTAACCATCTTGTAGTTTAAAGAGTTTTCCATGTAAAAGCACCTGAGAAGACTTGCAGGTTATAACAATGAAGTTATGATGTGACTATGCAACCAAGCATAAAAGGTGCTAGTCATTGTTTCACTGCTTCAGAATCATAAGGTCAAAATAGTGAAGTGACTCAGTGACTAGCTTTGATCACATGGTCAGAGCATAAAAGGCACAACATTTAGAGGTGATTGTGAAAGGCTGAAACTATTAGTGCAGATGCTCAAAACCTTTGATCACATAGTTGCAAGGTTAAGAAGATAACTAAAGCTATAAACCATGACTGAGCGACAAGGTTAAGAGCATGTTGAATATTATTCAATTACATGGTTGCAAGCTGTGACCTAGAGAAGTAGTTAAAGAGGAAAAAAAGGTGCTAAATCATACAGTCGTGCAATCAAGAGATGAAAGGTTAAATCGAGATGTGACCTAGCAAAAAATTTTGAAGCCTTTGAAAGGTCCTTTGATCGCACAGTCACACACTTTAACCTTTAAGTTAAGTGGAAGAGCATGACTCAAAAAAATAGCTAAAAGCTCATAAGAAGTCACATGATTGTGTGGTCACATAGATAAGAGCTTAAAAATGAGTGAACATAGTGATGCTATGACTTCCCAGTTTTAATTTTTTTTTAGCATGGTCACAAGTAAGTAGTGCTAATGTTAAGATTAAGGCACAACCATGTGATGTAGTTTAGAAGATGCCAAATTTTATGAAGACACTCAATTGTGTGGTTAAGTGATTAAAGTGTTGTGATGTGGAGCATAATCAAAC
Organism: Cupressus sempervirens; assembly: GCA_028749045.1. Classification (NCBI taxonomy): domain Eukaryota; kingdom Viridiplantae; phylum Streptophyta; class Pinopsida; order Cupressales; family Cupressaceae; genus Cupressus; species Cupressus sempervirens. The sequence goes on from CM053789.1 coordinate 383,430,720, forward strand.
TTAGAGGTTTATTCGATGTAGTTTCCCTCTAGATTATTTCTATGGGGGTATGGGGGAAAATGGGGTCAAGGGGTAGCACCTCTAATTTTAGTATAGGGTGGGGTCGAGGGGCAATGCCCTCAGGGGTAGGACCTCAAAAGCCAAAAATGACCTTATATTGTACAAGGCATCGGCTACTATTTTTATATTATTCTAGCCATAATTTTGTAAGCAGAAAAAGATTGTATAAAAAGGCTTAGGGTTAGGGATTTTCATAATGTGTGATGCAAAAATTGGTTCTTATGGTGGTATTGAACTATAAGGGATTACAGATTGTAATCAGGTTGTAATCACTAGATAATAATAATATTGGACTTGTTGGTCAATGTAGCCCAGGGATTGGGTGAACCACATTAAATCTTGGTGTCTTGTGTTCTCTTATATGCCATCTACTATTTTTTGGTATTGGTTATATTTTCATGTAACTATTATTTCTATTTGAGGTTAATCCTTACAAGTGGTATATGAGCTAGATGGTCATCATTATTTTTAGCCAAATTGTTGTCATTTTTTAAAAAGCAATCCTCTGCAAGAAAGTCTCATGGTTGAGTGGGAGTGATGGAAGATGGGGGTAACTTGAGGGTTGACAAGTTTAATGGGCAGAACTTTTAATTATAGAAGGTGCAAATGTAGGGCTATCTCTATTAAAAGGAATAATGGAAGCCATTGGAAGAAAAAAAAATAAGAATAAGGGATCTATGTCAAATGATGAATGAGATCTTTTAAATAGAAAGGAAATTGGAAGCATTCGGTTATGCCTAGCACCATCGGTGGCATTTAACATTACAAAAGAGAAGATGATGAAAGAGTTAATAGAAACCCTAGCAAAATTACATGAAAAGCCCTTTGCTTCAAATAAGGTATTTCTCATGAAGCATTTATTTAATATGAAAATGGTAAAAGGTTGATTTTTTGTAGATCATTTAAATGAGTTTAATACTATTACTAGTCAATTATCTTCTATGGGTATTAATTTTGATGAAGAAATTAGGGTTCCCCTAATTTTTTGTTCTTTGCTTGAAAGATGAAATGGTTGTGAGTAATTTTGTTTCTGGATCTAATACCCTAAAATATGATGATATGATCAGTGTTATTTTGGGTGAGGAAAGTCATCGAAAAACCTTAGGTGGATCTACATCAGGAAGTGCTTTGAATGCACAAAGTAGAGACAGAACAACTGAGAGAGAAAATAATTCCAAAAATCGTGGGAAATCAAGAGGAAAGTCAAAGGGGAAGAGGTCTCAGTCCAGAGGACCAAGAGATTGCTAGTACTATCATAAAACAAGGCATAAGAAGAAAGATTGCTAGACTCGAAAGAAAAATAAAGGAGATAAACTAGAAGGGAACAAGGAGACAAATGTGGTAAGTAACAAAACTGAAGAGGATGCTTTGCTTTTTTCTTTAGAAAGTGTTGATGATTCATGGGTTTTAGATTTTGGTCCTTCATTTCATGCTACACCTCATATAGGTTATTTCTTTGATTATGTGCAAGGGGATTTTGGGCTTGTTTATTTGGGGGATAATAACCCCTATCAGATTGTTGGAAAATGAAAACTTAAGATTAAGTCGTAGAATGGGAATCATTGGCTACTACATGAGGTAATACATGTTCCAAGGCTGAGTATGAATTTAATTTCAGCAGGGCAACTCGGTGATGAGGGCTATGTAGTTACTTTTAATATAAAAAATTGGAAGGTTTAAAAAGGTTCCCTTATAGTAGCAAAAGGTGTGCAAGTAGGCACCTTATATCTTTGTACAGGTTATATTATTCCTTCTTCTTTGATTGTTTCAGAGAAAAATGAATGTTGAGGAATAGTTGCTGCAGTTGAGTAGGGAGAACAAATAGCTACTATAGATTCTGATACAACGTTGTGGCACAAAAGACTTGGGCACATGATTGAGAAAGGTATGAAAGTACTTCATTCAAAGCAAGTTTTACTAGGTCTAAAATCTATTAATATGGATTTTTGTGAAAGTTGTGTGTATGGAAAACAAAAGAGAGTGAGTTTTGTGAAGACTGGGAAGGAAAATAAAAGTGAGAAATTAGAGCTTGTGCATATAGATGTATGGGGACTAGCTTAGGTATCTTCCCTTGGTGGATCTTATTATTATGTTACACTTATTGATGATGCAACTAGAAAAGTATGGGTTTATTTCCTTAGATAGAAATCTGAAGTATTTCAAACTTTTAAGAAATGGAAATGCTTGGTTGAAAATGAGACTAGAAAGAAATTAAAATGTTTCAGATGTGATAATGGTGGTGAGTATTGCAATCATGAATTTGAAGATTATTGCTCTACTAATGGTATTCAAAGACATAAAACTATTCTAAGGACTCAACAAGAAAATGGAGTGGTTGAACGCATGAACATGACTATAATGGAGTGCGCAAGAAGCATGAGGTTGCATGTAGGATTGTTTTTAAACATGTGGGAGGAGGCTATTAATACTATTGTATATTTGATTAATAGAGGCCCCTCTACTCCTTTGGGTTGTGGTATTCTAGAGCAAGCATGAACTAGTAAGAAGGTGAGTTATTCTTTTCTTAGAATCTTTAGTTATGAAGCATTTGCTCATATAGATTCTAAAAATAGAACCAAGTTGGAAACTAGGTCAAAGAAATGTGTTTTTGTTTCATATGGCGTTAATGAATTTTTTTATAGGCTTTGGGATTTTGTAAGTCATAAAATTGTGAGAAACAGAGATGTCATATTTAATGAGAAACTATTGTACAAAGATATATTGTAGCAACATGAGAATAAAGAAGATGATTATGTAGTGTTAGATGATACTCCAAAAGATGATGTTCCAATAATTCCTCATGATCTACAACCACTGCAACAAAAAATACTTCACACCCTAGTGAATGTTAGATAGTCAACAAGGATAAGTAGACCTCAAGAAAGATTTTCTCCTTCCTTGTATTCTATTTTACTTACTAATGTTGGTGAACCTAAATGTTATGATAAAGTTGTGCAGGTGGATACAAAGAGTCAATGGGAGTCTACAATGAAAGAAGAAATTGACTATTTTCTAAAAAATGAGACATGAGATTTATGCAAGTTTCTTGCAGGTAAAAAGGCTTTATAGAATAAATGGGTTTACAAGTTAAAAGAAGAGGATGGTGGTAAGGAAATATTTAAAGCCAGGTTATTTTTCAAGGGATTTGCACAAAAAAGGGGATTGATTTTGATGAGATATTTTCTCCTGTTGTTAAAATGACTTCTATTCACACTATTTTAAGTATTGTGGTTATTGAAGATTTGCATTTAGAGAAGCTTGATGTTAAAAAAACCTTCCTTCATTGTGATTTGGATGAAGAGATATATATGGCACAACCACAAGGATTTGAGGTCAAAAGTAAGGAGAACTTAGTGTGCAAATTTGAAGAAAAGTTTAAATGGCTTGAAGCAAGCACCTAGGCAATGGTATCTAAAATTTGATAGGTTTATGCATGAGCATGGATACAATATGTGTCATTTAGATCATTGTGATTATTTTAAGAGGTTGGATGATGAAAACTACATTACTTTATGTTTATATGTTGATGATATGCTTGTAGCTAGGTCTAGCATGGATCATATTAAGGGGATGAAATGCCAGTTAGCACATGCATTTTTTATGAAAGATTTGGGGGCAGCAAAAAAAATTCTTGGTATGAAGATTTGAAGAGATAGGAAGAATAGGAAATTGACTTTTTCTTAGGCTGATTATATTGAGAAGGTGTTGCAATGTTTCTCTATAGAGAATGCTAAAGCTATCAACACATCTTTACCTAGTTATTTGAAGTTGACTAAGGAGATATGTCCCAAAACAAAAAAAGAGGAGGATAAGATGTCTAAGGTACCTTATTCTTTAGTTGTAGGAAGCTTGATGTATGCTATAGTATGTACAAGGCCAAATATTGAACAAATAGTGGGAGTCATTAGTAGATATATGAGTCATCCAGGGCTTGAGCATTGGAATGTAGTTAAATGGATTCTCACATATTTGAGAGGAAAAACTAGTAAGTGTCTATATTTTGGGGGCTCTACTATTGATTTACAGGGCTATTTTGATTCAGATTTGGCAAGGGCTAATGATACTAGGTGGAGTACTACAAGTTATGTATTTACTATTAGTGGGGCAGTTTTGAGTTGGGTTTCTTGATTACATTAGGTTAATGCTTTATCCACTACAGAGGCAACCAAGGAGATGATATGGGTTTAGTTCTTCATGCAAGAATTGGGACACCCATAGAGGGATAATTATTTGTTCACAGATAGCTAGAGTGCCATTTATCTTGCAAAGAATTCAGCTCTGCATTCAAAGAAAAAACACATATAGTTGTGGTACCATTTCATTCGGTTAGTTTTAAATGATGGACAATTAAAGTTGGAGAAGATACATACAAATAACAATCCAATGGATATGTTTACAAAGGTAGTGACAAGGGAGAAGCTGAACTCCTCTTCAACTTTAGTTGGTCTTCTAGATTGAACAAACTAAAAGAACAATAGAGTCCAGGGTGGTTTGATATTGCAATGGGAGCTAAAGGTTTAGTAGTGCTATGATTAGTCTCCAAGTGAGAGGTTGTTGTGATGTGGAGCTTAATCAAACTTAGAGGTTTATTCAACACAGTTTCTCTCCAAATTATTTCTACAAGGGTTTGGAGGAAGCACCTCCAATATAGAGTCAAGGGGCAATACCCCTATGGGGTCCTGGGGTAGCACCCTAGCTGTACTCCCTGTCATAGTACAGGGTGGGGTCGAGGGCAATGCCCCCATAGGAGTTTTGGGGGGTAGCACCCCCGAAGCCAAAAATGACCTTATATTGTAAAAGGTGTCGGCTACAATTTTTATATTATTCTATCTGTATTTTTGTAAGCAAAAAAAAGCTTATATAAAAAGGCTTAAGGATAGGGATTTTCATAATGTGTGATGCAAAAGTTGGTTCTTATTGTGGTATTGAACTATAAGGGATTACAGATTGCAATCAGGTTGTAATCACTGGATAATAATAATATTGGACTTTATGTTAGTGGATGTGCCTAGGGATTAGGTGAACTAGATTAAGTCTTGGTGTCTTGTGTTCTGTTATATGTGATCTACTATTTTTTGGTATTGGTTATATTTGTATGTGTTGGTAAACATATTTGTTCTTTTTAATTGAACTCTCAAATGCCCAAACCTGAAAGAATAACTAGCTACCAACAATTGGATAATTTATCTCTAGATTGATAGATTTCCTCTGAATTGAAAGGTACAACTCCCTTATCAAATGATATTTAATGAATTTACTAGTTCCTAAACTAATTGGGTACGTTCATAACTTGAGAATAAAAGAGGGAAAACTAAGCTAGCCCTAGACAGAACTAACTTAGGCAGATTTTAGTTCTTAAACCTAGCCAATACCAAGAACCCACAATCCCTATGTCTTCTCAACATTGGTAATACAAAAATGAATACTGTAAATGTAAATGCAATGAAACTGGAACGAAAAGAAGATTAAATGTCCTGATCTTTGCAATAGGAACAATTGAAAATACTCTGATTTACAACCCATTTTCCATTTGACTCAAGATGTAAGAAAGTGTTTAAAACTAAATACAACCATGCTTCGATTGATTATAATTAGAAAAAGTAATAAACAAATACTCCAATTCAGAATAAAACCTCCTTATATTGAACACCACAAATAAAAATACTCTGACTTTATTTGCTCACAATTCCTTTGCCAAATCAATTACAAAAATCAGAATACAAAATCCCCTAAATACATCAAAATTACTATCTCCTCTGTACCCCCGACAATACCTACCCTTGCAGAAAAGAAGAGCCCCACTTCTATCAAATTCCTATTTAACATCTCCATTTCTAACTATGACCCTTCAATCACCAAAAATAACTGATCCCTTTTTTAATCCAAGTCTTTAATCATTTCTTAATGATAATCTATTTTCAATTTTTTTGAATCCCATTCTTTTAACTTCAATACCTTGGCCATTTTAATGGTATCACTCTTTTTTTGGTTTAATGCAAAGGATTCCCCAAAGTTTGTGATAATCTTACGAATATTGGTACTATTGGGATTCCTTAACTCTTCATTTCCAAAATAGGAATGGTCTATAATGCTTTGCCCCTTTTTTTAGCTGCCCCTAAATGATCAGATGAATATGTCAAATTATGGCCAGGCAAAAAGAAACTATAGCTAACTTATTGTGTTGAATTAAAGAAGAGACTTCCCCAAGTGCTTTGGTGTAGACAGTTATATCAAAATTAGATACAAAGTTGGACAACAACTACTCAAAACCATTTGCATTCATTGCAAGTTGTTGGCATTTTAGATTATTCTGCATGATGGTAGTTACAACCTCTACAACCCTTGCTCTAATAGATGCATGAGGATTCCATAGGTGCTCAAGAAGAGGAGTTAGCCCTCCAATTGTATGTAAATCATTGGCGATATTGATGGATTCAACATGCTCATGAAGCTCCTCCAAAATTCTTTCCAAATCTGCAACTGTGACCCCTTGTGCCTTTAAAACCTCCTGAGGCATTTGCATGACGACAAAAATCTCTTTTAGTTGGAATAATTTCTATACACTCTCCTAGTTTTAGGATGATTTGAAAATAGGTATGATAACAATCTCTTGAGAGAGATATATATGTGTGAAAGTTGGCTAACTCAATTGCTATGCAAGAGCCATTTGACAAAAAAAAGAGAGAGTCTAATTTATATCTTCAGCCATATATTTCAATGATTTGTAGATTATAATATGCCTAATATTAGTAACCCCAATTACTTGTGAGTCAGTAAAGGAGATAATTGTTGCTCTACCTGTAATATCAACAACATAGTGCATTTTCTCAGCTATTGATCCAAGAATGGTTTCACACATAGAATCTGATACCATTCATAATATGTTTGAATTGTATTAAAATGACCTTACATGTCTTAATAGGAAAAAAAATTGATGACAATAACTATCTCAAAGGGTCGATATAGAATTTTGGCAGGCTATTGATAAAACCTCTTAGGTGATGGGAAACTAGATCTTTGCTATCTTCACTCCTAATAATCATCTTGTGTGCCTCATATAGAAGTGCATCAGACTCTCCCCTTTTACTCTTTCCCAATAAAGTATTGAGAGGGGTGAGGAATGATTATATTTTGAGCCACGAATGGCTATGACACTAATATACATTGTCACCTATAACTTCTTGTTCATGGAGTTGTATTTTAATAGTTTAGCTAATCTACCATTCTCATTGCAAACTTTTAATATCTCCTCCTATGTGGAATGCATATTTCTAGCATCCTGTTACTTTATTCATTGCAATTCCAAGGTCATTTATTCATCTCAAAGGCCTGATATTTCCCATAAATATATAGACCTCATGCTTGCAGATTTTGATATTGTTTACTACCTATTAAAGCATTTAAAAATGGTAATCTTTGGACTATTCTAGAACCACTATTTCTGATAGGATGCAAAATTGTATTCTCTGATCATCTGTTGCTTTTTAAATTTCCTCTCCAATAGGCATATGAATCTATCTCATTCCAAAGGTGAGTGCAAATTGCTATGCTAACAAAACTACAATATGAGTTTCACACAATGATGTTCCAGTCATGCACAAAATCCCATGTCTAAGTCTGCGGTCTTTCTACTTTGTGCAATTATTGTGTTCTACTAATCTTCCATGGGCTTCCTTGCCATTACACACATTTTTGAAACACAACTATTGTGCCCCCGAATATTAAGTTTGTTGTGCTGTAGATTTCAGATTCTTTGTAGAGTTAGCAAAGTGAATGGGCATGCAGGGTGTCTTGGTAGCCTTTCAAAGTTTCATGCTACATTGGTAGAACACCGATTCATGTGATGCCACTAGAAGGGCCACTGATTGATGCTTCCCTTTCATAGCTTGATTTGTAAGTTTTTGATAAGGATCACATCTTATTGGTGGAGTAGCCACTACAAGAACTTTTCTTGCCCTGCCTGATAAAGCCTAGCTATGTACTGATCAAAATTGGAGATCAACAATGTGATAAACTATTGAGGAGAAGTGGCGTTTTGGAGAGTTGTGTTGCCTATGTAGGAGGTAATATTGTTTACTCAAATTGAAATGTAGTGTATACATTTCTTAATGTAGGATTTTTCCTGTGCAGCTCTAGATGTGTATGTTTTCCTGAGGATTGAAGAATAGTGTTCGAACTGATCTACTTGGTGACCCATTGTGATAATATTCTCATTAGCTACTATTGAGTCAAGCAATCCATTGCCTCTTGATGCAAAATTTATACCTCTACTAAATTTTTCCTTTGGCTCTAGATATGGAGGACTAAAGGGAAGCCCCAAGTAGGTAGCAAAAGTGGCATGGTCTCATTTGTTATCTTCCCATACCAGAAGCTAAAATAACAATCCTGCATCAATATGATTATGTTTAGAGATATTGTCCCTAAACTCCCTAGTAGCCAAGGTAGCTTGGAAAAAAAATCTGCCCATGATGTTATCAGCATCAAAATGGCATCTCCATATGTTAGATTTTCCATCACTGCACAACTTATCATTCCCAATGACTAACCATCGATAGATTTTTGAGACCTATTTTTAAGTATCTATGATACACGAGAACTTAGATACAACATTGAAAAGGTCCACCCAAATAGAAATCCAATATCTCTAGTCCATAGTGATGCAGATTCACTGATTGCTAGTAAGGTTCTCTATGAAAGTCCTTGATTCTGTTCTCACAGCTCCTTTAAACTTCTCCCTAAAACAAAAAATTCATTCCTCTTTGGAATAGCACTCTTGAAATTAGGCACACTTGAAAAATATTTCCAATTGAAAGATGCCAGGATTAACATACCAGTGAAGTAAAAGGCAACCTTGAAACGAGACTTCCTTGCATGAAAATCTGTGCTCATGAAGTTGTGCTTGGAGGTTGATCTTCAAAACCGTAAGTCAGAATTTGAACATTGAATTTGTTTCAAACCAAGTGCATGTAAAGCTTTGAACATTTAAACTTGAGGATTAGGATTCAAGTTCAGTGCTTTCACCAAATGCTACCATAATCAAAAAAATGAACCAACAAAAGATTTACTTGATGGGCTAAGTTGGAAGCTTAAAATTGGGGGACTGGAAGTATGCCTACAACATTTAATTGCTATTTCTATCTAAGGTTAATCCTAAGGTAAAGCATGAAATAAGCTAGCAAGAAATGATAAGGTTTAGAAGAAGTGATCATTGGTTCACACGCTAAGGGGATAAGCTAAAAAATAGACTACAAAGTGACAACCAAAGGAAATCAAATGGTTGCAAGGAAAACCATAAAATGATAAAAGAGCCTTGCAAAGCCATGAATAGCCAAATAGTTTGTAATGGTTGCAGGGTCACAACATAGGTTATCAATATGGAAATGATTGTTGAGATCTCATGATGATTAAAAGGAGATGTAATGTAAAAAAAATAAAAGGAAAGATTTTGAAAATCTGATAGTACAAGTAGATTTCAATACTTTTGGAGTTTTGAGAAAACTCATGTATGCTGACAAAAAGACACCATAAATTTTGTTCTATTGCTCAAAATTATATTAGAGGGCTGATGTAATGAATTTCTTATTACAACATTCACAAAATTTAGAGCTAAGAGATTGAGCACGAAGACTTTTTAGAGATTTCAAAGTTTGAAATTATAGAGAGATTATTTAAAGAATTGAATTTTGAACAATTGCACAAGAAGAAGGAAACATAATTTCTTAGGTGAATGTAGAAGAAACTTCACACTGTGTTGAGTAGTCAAAGCCTAAACTAGCTAACTTGTATGTTGGTGATGCAGGAGCATTAAGATTGGATTTTGATGGAGCTATGCTTTTAATGGTTAGGAATGTGTTGGAGACACATTGGGGAACCTTTCCTCATGATTACATAGAGATTGGATGGATTGAGTGGAAGTTTGAACTTTTTTACCTTATTACTGGAACTGCATTTTTCTAGTTTCTGGGTGCCTGTTGTAGAATGTATAACTAACTTTCCTTAATGGATGAGAGGATGTGCACATCAAGGATTGAATAGGGCTTAGAGAAATTCCTTGTGTCAAGAGCACAAGTCCTAATTCATTATAGGTTGGGAGATATGGAAATTCTCCTACAATATCAATTTCTGGCAGACTGCACAAAAAATTTGTGTGTGTGAATTTTAGAGTGGATATTCACTTTTCATTGAGGATTTAGCATTTTTTATTTTAAGGGGTTGTAGATAACGTAGAGTAATACTTATGGTTTGATTGATGAGTTCTAATTCAATCAGAGCTAGGAATATCATGATTTTACTCAGATATTGATTTCTGAACATTTAATTGTCATTACAGGCCGACTTGTGGCATTTAATTTATGTATTTGTATTTAATTTGTGTTATGGGCTGACTTGTGGCTTAGATTGGTATAAGTCAGGGTTGTGATGGAGTCTTTAGTCATTATTCATACATGGAATGATTCATGTGGGAGCAACTAATGGGTGAATTTTTCTAAGTTTGTGAGTAGAGTGTCGAATGTGAGGCAGTTCATAGAAGGATTATGATGAAGCTATGAATGTGTGGACAAAGTGCCAAATGTGACACAGTCTACACTTGGATCTTGGATCAAGTTGAGAAGAGCCAGTAGTTGTGGCTTGGAAAACAAGGAGATTTCTTGGAGGGCTTGCAAGCACAAGTTTAGATTTCCTTGGTGATTTCTTCCAAATTTCTATTATGTTATAGATCTAGACTAACTAGGATTAGTCTTTGAGTTAGATCTTGAGAGATCTTACAGAACTAATTTTGTAATTTTTGTTTGTATTTGGCCCTAATCCAAAAGGCCTTATAGCTAGGCATATTGCATGTAATCAGTTATATCTATGAATATATTATTGTAATTTGGTATTAGATCTTGCATTGTTGCTCCTTGCTATTGTATTTCTACTACATGGTTTTATTGCTGGGGGCTAGGACATCTCCTTTGGGGATTCTCTTGCCTTGCATAATGTTAGATGGTATCAGAGTGAAGGTTGTTCCTAAGTGTGTAGATAGATCATCGAAGGTGAGGCAGTTTGCACCAGGATTTGGGTTGCAGAAGTAGATTTGAGTTGATCTTGATTTGGTGGTGGATTTTCTTTCTAGAGTCCTAGATCTCTTGGTTGCAAGGTGGTAGATCATTGTTCTGACTTGCAATTTTAGAGGGCTTGCAAATGGATCAATGGATGCGAAGATGGAAGAATGATCTTGTTGAGGCATGATTGTAAAGAATTTATGGATTGTAGATTTGTGGTCTTGGACTTGTAATGTGGTTCTTGATTGTTCATGTGAGGTAGTAGGTTGTGATCTAAATTGCAATCAATTTGGTTTTATCATAAGGAGCGTGGGAAGGATTTTTTGTAGAGGATTTAAAAAGATCTTGGGAGATGGCTCCAAGAGGATTGGACCCTAGGATGATTGTGAATATCTGTATTATAATCGAAAGAGGATTAACGAGACAATAGCTTAGGTGGATGTTGTTGTGGACGCTACCTTTTCTAAAAGAGTTGAGAAAATAAAGAAATAAGTTGTATACTATTGGAGTTGGTCTATTGATTAGAAAGAGAGTTGTATGGCTAGTTAGAAAACTTGTTCAAGAAAGAAGATGACATAGCAAGGTCAAGGTCGAAGAGGTTGGTTTTTTTGATCAGTTTGTGGAGTTTGATACAAAATCTATAGAATAGATTGAGGTTATTTTTGAAGACATTCCTAAACTTGCTAATTTGGAGATGGAGGTTGGTTTTCATGATCAGTTGGTTGGATCTGACATGGAAATTGCAAAGCACTTGGTCATGGAAGATCTTGTTGTTGTTGGTGATGAGTTGTGTGTTGTAGAGCATCTTGTTGTGATCAATGAGATTACTGGTGTTATGAGATTGGCATGAATTTATAGAGATCTACATGTTGTTGATGATGTAGATTTTGTTGCTGTTGATGTGAAGTTTGTTACTAGTGGTGTAGATTCACTAGTTGCTGATGTGGATGAGGGTTTGTTGCTAAAGCATTATGTTCAGTTTGTTCTTGGGTGTGAGCATGCTAATTGGGTTGTTGATATGTATTTGATTCTAATTTTTTAGTGGATGGAGCATAGAGGGTTTATTTTCATATTTTTTCTATTGATTTTGATGAAGTGGAAGCCTTTGGTAAAGATGAATTTGGTTACAGATCTTTCTTTGGGCATCAAAGTGCGGGGACATACTTTTCTATTTACTTGGGGAGTCTGATGCATGGAAATTGAGATTGTATTTTGTGGAGCTATGATTTTCATGGTTAGGAATGTGTTGGAGGCACACTGGGGAACCTTTCCTCATGATTACATAGAGATTGGATGGATTGAGTGGAAGTTTGAACTATTTTTACCTTGCTGCTGGAACTATGTTTTCCTAGTTTCTGGGTGCCTGTTGCAAAATGTATAACTAATTTTCCTTAATGGATAAGAGGCTTCACATTTATGAATTTAAGAAGGCCTAGATTAAATCCTTGTATCAAGAGCACAAGTCCTAATTCATTATAGGTTGGGAGATATGGAAATTCTCCTACAGTATCAATTTTTGATAGATTGCATGACAGGTTTCTATGTGTGACTTTCAGAGTGGATGCACACTTTTCCTTGAGTAATTATCCTTTTCTCTTTTAAGGGGTTGTAGAGGACCTAGATTACTACCTACGGTTTGAAGCACACATTTGAATTCAATAAGAGCTAGGATATATCATGATTTTACATGGATATCAATTTTTGGGTATTTAATTATTGTTGTAGGCTGACTTGTGGCATTTAATTTATGTATTTGTTTTTAATTTGTGTTATGGGATGACTTGTGGCTTAGATTTCTATAATTAGGGGTTATGGTGGATTCTTTAGTCATTATTAATTCATGGAATAATTCATGTGGGAGAGGCTGATGGGCAAATTTTCCTGAGTCTATGAGCAGAGCACTGAATGTGAGGCAATTCACAGTAGGATTATGATGAAGCTATGAATGTGTGGATAGAGCACCAAATGTGAGGCAATCCACACTTGGATCTTGGATCAAGTTGAGAAGAGCTATTATTCGTGGCTTGGAAATCAAGGAGATTGCTTGGAGGGCTTGTGAACACAAGTTTAGATTCCCTTGGTGGTTTCTTCTAGATTGTTGTTATGTTATAGATCTAGACTAGCTAGGATTAGTGTTTGAGTTGGATCTTGAGAGATCTTGTAGAACTAATTTTGTAATTATTTTTTGTATTTGGCCCTAACCTAGAAGGCCTTACAACTAGGCATACTGCATGTAATTAGTTATATTTATGAATATATTATTGTAATTTGGTATCAAATCTTGCATTTTTGCTCCTTTCTGTTTTGTTTCTACTATGTGGTTGTATTGCTAGGGGTTAGGACATCTCCTTTGGGGATTCTCATGCCTTGCATTGCATCAGTTGGGGAGTGGTTATATTTCCTCCTAGGTTCATCCCATGCTCAAAAAAAGGAATCACACATCTTTAAGGATATATACAACTTTTGTAGAGATGTCACTATACATGAGACAAATGGGAATGAATTGTTTTGGTATTTCTACAACAATAAATTTGAAAAGCCATCAATATGTAATTTTTGGATCAAGATCCTAGAAAAAATGATTGGTCCGCCTCACAATAGGTGTATGATAATCATGCCCAAGGCCTTACTTAGGACTAGTATATTCAATCTAAGGATTACTTCCCCCATCATGAGGTGCCTTTAATTTTTCAACCCAAGGATGTATACTTGAAATGATTGGCAGAGTATATGCACTAGGTTTCTTAAGGAACCATTATGATTATGCTACACGAAAGTAAAATGCAAAGAAAGAATCTACACTAGTGCTACAAGAAAGTAATACACTTAAATTTTTACTAAAATGAATGATGGAAATATAGTTAAACACTAACTTATATCTGAATTCAGACCATCTACTATAACTTCTCTTGTAGATGCTACAAGAACATTCACAAAGTAAGATGTTGTAGGAAGAAACTTATAACTTCTACCAAAAATACTAGAAATGATAGAAGTAAATCTACAATACTCTACTCTAATCCACCTCCCAAGTGGCCCCCCTTGGTTGGCTTCTACTAATCAACTATTATGGAATGTAAACCAAGAATTACTTCATTATATTCCAAAACTCATTACATAAGAACAATTCACTACGAGATTCAACAATTTTTTTTTCATAAAATTTTCTCTAACCTCTAAAAACTATAGATTCAATCCCTATAAATAAAGGATCGATACTTATTCTAAAATAAGAAAGAAAAAAACTGACTACAAATCCACCTAATAAGAAGAAGAAAATTTAATAGCTCATTGTAAAAGCAATAAAGTTTGGATGACCAGTTCAACACAGTAGTACATGTAGAGGGAATATAGTAGCACTTTATCCTTGCATTCTTGGAATAATAGGTTTCCTTTGTTGTAGTCATGTCTCATGGTATCATTATGGTTCTTCCATTGTAACTAGGTCTTAACATTCATTCTTGAATGTTGTCGACCATACTCTAGCTTCTTCCCTAACAAGTTAGTTATGATGCAAAAATATTTGCAAATAATCATAATCAAATTAAAACCAAATATTAGAACACACATTATGATGGTTATATGAAATATTGCATTATATGTATAATATTGGGAAAATATGACATACTATCTACCCATGGGTTAACTATTCTATCTGGACTTAATCATAAGTTCAAAAATGTCTTGGTAGTATTAAAAAAAAGTATTTAAAATTAACATAAAATAGAGGCAATAATTAGCCTCATCATCTACCCCCTAGTAATTTCAATGCTTGTCCTCAAGCATTGCATCTTCTAGTCATTGATAAGAAATCTCCAACTTTAGTCCTCCCTCGCTTATTACTCCTGAAGATGTAATAGAATCCTCGTGTTCTCTCCTAGACTTCCCTTCTATGGTCCTCTTGCAACTTGTCAAGTTGTTTAGAGTTGATATCATATAGGGGCTAAAGGAGCATAGGTGGTTGCATTGTTAATGGACACCAAAGTTTTGGTCTAGTCTACCTTCCTAGCTGTATGTATTTTGGAGCTCAGTGAAGGGCTACTTTTAAGTTGATAGGAATGTGTGGCTTTGATCTTTGGAGTCCCTCAGGTAGTCTACCTCATCTAATTTTAACACTAGTCATGGCTCTTTGAAATGAAAATTAAGGCATGTTATCATATTCTGCATATACCTTTGTTTTGGCCTCAAATATTTGTTGTCTTATCTCCTTGTGCCTATCCACATAGGTTAGTTTGAACCAATCCATAAGGATTTCTTCTGGCTTACTACTCTTAGATCTTAATGGAAGGGATTTTGTTCTTTCCTCATCTTTATAATTGTTCAATTGTCTATCCTAATTAGCTTCATTATGCATCCAGGACATCAGGGCCCTACTGTTGGTAGCCTAATTACTTCTACTATCCACTCCTCCATGGCAACAACTATCAATCCCCATATTGTTGCTTCACTTTCCTCAAATATACATATAAATTTAGTAGCTACTTCTTCATCATACTCTGTTAGTTTCAAGAAATGTCCTAACCACCCACATGCATTGAATCTTCTCCCTACCTCGACATCGAAAAGTAAAACACTATGTTCTAGTGGTTCTCATTGCTGTAACTATCCTCCCATTTGTGCTTGCTAATTTCAATCTTTTCTCTATTTTCTCAATTACCTTCTTCACTTTTGTGAATCTAGACTTTCTTTTTATTTTTGAAAACCACAAACCCTTTTCACATTTCATATCCTATTCTATGAATTTCTGTCATGATCAATACGTCATGAGAACTAATAATGTTGTTTTAATGGAAATTAATCATAGATATGTGAGAATCATCCAAAATTGAACTTAGGTCACATCCAAAATTAAATTTGGATCACATCATAGTCTGACACTAAGGAATTATTTGGGAATAATCATACGGCAATTGACACTTGCATACTATGGAAATTGAGTTTTAATCAAATAAAGAGAGAGTACAAATTTAAGGATCTTTAATGAATAAATAGAAATTTCATTGGGAATTAGTAACCTTCCCTACTCCCTATGAAACATGGACAAGTATCCTCACTTGTCATACTTGGCACGAGGTATGGGACTAGCATAACGTTGCAATAATATATTTGATGTAGTAATAGATATAATCAATGAAATCTATGAACTAAAAATGAATAAAATGTGAAAAGCTTATACTTGCTAATTGATCATTGCATGTGCCAGTTTAAGGTGGCGAGAGTCAAAGGTTAGCAACAACAATATATGTTAGTGAACTACTATGTTATTGAAAGCATTGCAAAATAATGACATGGAAGATGGGTGGGTGGCCAAGAAAAAAATGAGATGAGTTGAAAAAAAAGAAATTAGAGAGTGAATGGAGAATTTTGAACTTTATGTGGACATAAAGTTTTTATTATGGCCATGCTAAAAGAATTTCTTATTGAAGAGGTATAGGTAGGAGGTCAACATCTTCTACTATAGGAAGTGTTACCTATTGTGCATTTGAAACTATCTATTGAAATTATTGTAGGAAGTCTTCTTTTGTTTGGGGCCATTTATACAACTTGAGTTGATGTCCATTGACTAATAGCTTAAAGTGGATTGGATCAATTGTGGTTAAATAGATGGCTCCATTGGCACATACATGGCTTATTTTATAGGGACCCAACCATCATGTCTACAGTTTACTTGGTATGTGTTTAAATCTAGAATAATAAAGCAATGCCCAGTCACCAATTTGAAATTGCTTACTCTTGATGTGAGAGTTGTGCAATTGTTTCCTTTTCTTTTGTATGATTTTTGTGTGTTCTAGGGAAAATTAGCGCATTTCATCCAAAGAATTAAAATGCAATAGGTGTGCTATTTGTGCTATAGGAAGGTCAATGTTTAACTCCAGTGTTGTTCTTCAAGTTTTGTGTTCAAACTCAATGGGTAGCATTGTTGCTTTTCCATACAACATTTCAAATGGTATGAACCCTATGGTAGTCTTCCATGTTATTCAGTATCCCCAAACAACTTTTGGTAGTCTATTGCATCAATCCCTATGGTGAAAATGAACTATCTTTGTTAAGATGGCTTCTATATCTCAATTTGTAACTTCTAATTATCCATTAGTTTGAGGGTGATAGGGGCTTGATTTTTGGTGTTTGATATTATGCTCCATGAGTTTTGTGATCAAATTGGAAGTAAATTGGGCACCCTGGTTAGTAACAAGTTCTCTGGGTATGACATATCAAGTAAAGATGTCTTCATACAAAAATTCAGCAACTTTATGATCACGAGTGTGCTTAATGGCTTTGACTTCAACTCATTTTTTCAGGTAGTCAGTGCATAGAGGGATATATGATTTCCCATTGGATGGAGGATCTATTGGACCAATGAAGTCCATGACCCATTTGTCAGATGATGTCACCACCATTTGTGGATTGAGAGGCATTTCATCTATTTTTGTTGGTTGATGCATCCTCTAACATTTATCACACTTTTGTGTATATTTGGTTGTATCTTTATCAAGTGTAGGCCAATAGTAACTAGTTATTAAAATCTTCAATGCTGTTCTTTAAGCTACAAAATTCCCTCCACATGGTTCATCATGACCTGCATGTAGAATGCCATATGTCTCATCTTCTCTTAGACATCTCCTCAAAACTTGATCACTTTCAATGTAAAATAGCATGTTATCAATTGAAGAGAAATGGAATCTTCTCTCTACAAGAAGCCTCTTCTCCTTTTAAGAGAAACATGGTTGCATTTTATTAACTGCAATGGAGTTAGCAATGTCTGCATACCATTGGGTTTTGATAGCAATATGAAACAAATGCTCATCTAGAAATGTATCATCTATCAAAGTAGTATCATCTTCATAAAGGTGTATTCTTGATAGATAATCAACTATCACATTTTCTTTCCAGGTTTGTCAATGATTGTAATATCAAATTAATATAAAATAAGTACCCATCTTGCTAGCCTATATGTAATAGCAAGTCTGTTCATGAGATACTTAATTGTTGCATGATCAGTATGAAAAAAAAATGGGATAACCATTTATGCAATGCTAGAATTTGTTTAGAGTATAAAATACTACTAACAGTTCATTTTTAGTCAATATATAGTTTAACTCTGGTTCATGAAGGCTCTTAATGATATAGTAGATTGCATTTTCAAGATGTTGAAATTTTTGTCCTAGGACCACACCTATTGCATATTCAAAAGTATTAGTATATATTTGAAAGGGAAAAGTCTAATCAGGACCTCTAAGTATTGGTGCAATTATCAATAGTGACTTGAGTGACTAGAAGGAGTCATCACATTCCTTTGTCTAGGAAAACTTAGCCTCTTTGGTAAGCAAATACTTATAAAGAGGATTAGCTATCTAACTAATTTTTTTGATAACCTCCTATAATAGCCAACATGTCCTAAGAAATACCTAACTTATTTTTTCTTTGTAGGAGTAGGGAGTGTAAGAATTACCTCTACTTTTGCAAGGTCTACTTGGATTCCAGCTTCAGAGATAAATTATCCTAATACTATGCCTTTCTATATCATTAGAAACATTTCTCACTATTGAGAGATAGGTTGTGCTCTTCACATAAAATTATTACTTTCTCCAAACTCTCCAAAGCTTCCTCAAATGTGACACTAAATGCAGTGAAGTCATCCATGTATATTTCCATGCAATCATGTGTTATGTCACCAAAGATGCTAATGACAGCTCTCTAGAAAGTAGTAGGTGCATTGCATAAGCCAAATGGTAATACAAAATAGGAATAGGTACCCCAAGGACATGTAAATGTGGTCTTCTCTTGATCTTTTGGAGTAATACTTATCTGATAGTATCCACTGTATCCATCTAGAAATGAGAAATATTTCTTTCTAGCCAAAGTATCCAAGACCTAATAATTAAATGGTAAAGGAAAGTGATCCTTCTTTGTTGCATTATTTAATTCTCTATAGTCTACACATATCCACCACTTTCCTCCTTTCTTAGGTACAATAAGTAATGATGATACCCATTTTCTATTAGAGATTGGATAGATGAATCTAACATCCAACAACTTCTATTACTTAGTCTTAACTATTTCATGCAATGCTAGATTTATTCTCCTCCGAGGCTGATAGAGTGGCAAGCTTCCATCATTGATGTATATGCTATGGGTGTAGAGTTTAGGAATCAATCCTACCATATCCTTATAATCCCAAGCAAGGGATTTTTCATGCTATTTGAGGAGCTTGGTTAACAATTCTAGTTGTGATATGGACAACTTGTTGTTTGCATAGAGATTATGACCAAGAGAAAGTTCCACAATAGTTGTTAATTCTTCCATTGAAACTTTTGGTATTGGACTTGTAGCTACTTCACTTGGAAATAACTAGTCAATTATCTCAAGGCTTTCTAGGTAGATACAATCTTCATAGGTACATAACTATAAGACAGAGCATTCAACATCTTTAGCTACTATACACTCATTGGTACAAATAATTTGTACTACATCATCTTCTTCCTACATTTTTAGAAAAGATTTCCTATGCAACATCATGATTTGAGTTATAGAATTAGTTCTTCCTGTTCATCTCCTAAATCTAGCCAAATAGGTTCTCCCAAGTCTGGTTGGGGTTGGGTAGGTGGATATAGCTCTAGCTTCCTTATGGTTCAACCATTTGAAATTATCATTCTACCTAATTTGCAACCAATTTTAGCATTAGTGGTGGCCAACTAGGGTCTCCCTAATATGATAGGATAGCCATCAAGTTTTACTTTAGGTGATAATATAAGAAAATTAGTAGGATATTCCCATGAATCTAAAGTTACTATCATATCTTCTATGACACCATTTGGAGTGATAGTTGAACTATCAACAAGTTGTAACACCATAGGAGTTGTTCTTAAGCCTTCCATACATAACATATACATTGTATCTTTACTTATCACATTTATTGTTGATCCTAATCAACTAAAGCAATTTTCATAGCCTATCCATTTATGATCAGATTAACTATTGGACTACGAGGATATAAATACTTTCATATCACTACCTTCCCTAACATGATATTTTCTAATTGCCCAACAACATGGACTATTTGAGGACCTTTCTTCTTCCACCCTGGCTTCTTAAGGCATTCTTCCCTAATAGCCTTTCCATAAAGAGGGAAATCCTTGATAATTTGAAACAAAGGAATTTGGATGTGCATATTTTTTAGCTACTCAACAATATCAAATGTCTCTTCCTTTTGGGATATAGATTTCTCTTTTTTTGAGCCAATATGGAAAGGGAAGATTCCCAGTGGTATGGTTAGTAGTCCTACTAGGTACATTAGTTGGCAAGTTGGTATTTGGAAATATAACTTCTGGAAGGCGTGTTGCAGGACTGTCTACAACTTCCATGATAATAGGGTATTCTAGTTTAGGTAAGGTTGTACCCAATCTCAAATGGATATGAGATACCTCTAATGAATATGTAGGGTACTATTTAGTATCTATAGAATACATTTTCTACTATTGTTGCTTTTTGTTTGTTTAAATTTGTCTAAGACTAAGCCAATAATTGGGTTGGCTTAGGATTAGTATTATTTTCTATAGGAGGTGGCATTATTACAAGTTGTTGGACTGGAGGTGGTAGTTGTGGGTTGCTAGGATTTTGGTTAGGCAATTGTGGAGGTCCCCTCCATTGGTTATTTTGTTGCCAATTTCCTTGTGGCGGTTATCATGGATTCTGCTAGTTTTGCCATTGGTTGTTTTGTTGGTTAGGCCACTGGTTGTTTTTCTACTTAGGCCACTGGTTGTTTTTCCTAGTTTGGCCACTTATTGTTTTGTTGGTTTGGCCAGGAAGGTTGGGAGTACTAAGAAGGATTCTGATAGCTTTGGTTTTTCCATTGATTATTATAAGGATTTTAAAATTGTAGAGGATCTTGAGGCATACCTTGTCTTGAAGCTCATGGTCAATGTTGAGAAAAAAGAACACTTGATCATTGTTCCCATCTATCTTCATGTACTCCATTGGAAAATTTTGATTTTCTAGGTTAGCTATTAGTTTACATGCATAGTCTTACTTATGTTTATGGCAGTAAGGACAATACTCTTCCAATCATGATTCAACTTTTGCATGTTTCTTCTTCACAGTCATTGTGTCAGATGTGTAGCAACATCATTTATGATGTCCTACTTAAAATATGAGAGTAGATTAGATATCTTGAGATTTGAAATGCCTTAACTGATCCCTTCAACGGTTGTGGGCTAGTATCCCATGCCTTTCTTCATAGTTGACCTTGAGTAGTTAAGAAAAAATTTCTTGAGGTCATCCCAAGAGGATTGATATACATCACCACCAACAATTAGGTCTATTGCTTCTAGAAAATTATTGTTTGCCTCTCTCAAGAAGACTAGTTTCTGTGAATCCTCTACTAGTACATGTTGGGAGCTCTTCTATAGTTTATACAAGAAATGTGAAGCATAGTTTTCCAATGTTTCATCCTCCTTTTGTGATATTCTAAAGATGTCATCTCCTCTTGGATCATTCCCTTTGTAATACTCTTTTTATTTTTCCAAGAAAAAAGTTTGCATTTCATCCTAGGTACCAGCTACATTGGCTACTAAGCCCATGAACCATCATAAGGCTAATTCTTTCAAGGTTGCTAGAAACAACTTAAGCTTGTGGGAATCAATGTTATAGTCAAAGCTATGAAAAATTATGTCAAAATCAAACAAGAAAGTATCATGGTCCTCAGGCACTAGGCCATAAAACTTTGGAAGAGTAGTTGAGGGTATATTTTTGAGATTAACATTGGTTATGATGCTTGGAAGAGGAAATGGAAAAGTAGGTTGTACCATTACTAGAGGCATTTGATTATGGGGTTGCTGTTGAAAAGGAGCATTGGCTATGAGATTATTAACAATAGGTGGATTTGGACTAGAAATATCAAGAAATATGGCCAAAATTTTAGCAAAAGGCTAAAGTCCACTTGTGTCCAAGGGTTCTTCTCTAGAGGAAGATCCTACTTGAAAATCAGGTCTTGCATGCTAAAAAAAAAACTCAACTTCTTCAATTTCTTCATTCAAATTAATAGACTCTCGTGGAATAAATCCACCATATTCATCTCATTGGCTTCCTCTTCGATGCATTCAATTGAATTCTTCACACTTGCGAAGAAAATTTTAGGACTACAATTCTCTAAAAACTTAACTTAAAAAATTGTGACCCAAAAAGATGTTCCTAGCTTGACACCATCCTCGACAATGGCACCAAAAAGTGGTCTGCCTCACAATAGGTGTGTAATAATCATGCCCTAGGCCTTACTTAGGAATAGTATATTCAATATATAAGGATTAGTTCCCCCACCGTGAGGTACATTTAGTTTGTCAACCCAGGGACATATACTTGAAATGGTCAACATGGTATATGTACTAGGTTTCTTAAGGAGCCATTATGCTTATGTTGTAGGAAAGTAAAATGCAAAGAAAGAATCTACACTAGTGCTGTAGGAAAGAAACACACTTAAATATTTACTTAAATGAATGCTAGAAATAAAATTAAATGCTAACTTATATTTCAACTCAAACCATCCACTATAACTACTCTTGTAGATGATGTAGGAACATTCACAAAGTAAGATGATGCATGAAGAAACTTATAACTTCTATCATAAATATTGGAAATGCTAGAAGTAAATCTACATTATTCTATTCTAATCCACCTCCCAAGTGAGCCCACTTGGTTGGCTTCTACTAATCTACTATCATAGAATGTAAACCAAGAACTACTTCATTATATTCCAAAACTCCTTATATAAGAAGAACACAAAAAATTGTCAAACAATTCACTATGAGAGTCAACAATGCCTTTTTTATAAACTTTTCTCTAACCTTTAAAAAATATTGATTCAATCCCTATAAATAGAGGTCAATGCTTATTCTAAAATAGGGAAGAAAAGAAACTGACTACGAATATGCCAGATAAGAAGAAGAAAATATAACAGCTCGCAGTACAAGCAATAAAGTATAGATAACCAATTCAATACAATAGTAAATTCAAAGGGAATATAGTAACACTTCATCCCTGCATTCTTGGAATAACAAATCCTCCTTTGTAGTAGCTGTGTCTCATGGTATTGTTATTGTTTTTCCATTGTAGCTAGGTCTTAATGTTCCTTCTTGAATGTTGTCGATCATACTCCAGCTTCTTCCCTAAAAAGTTACTTATGATGCATAAATATTTGAAAATAAGCATAATGAAATTAAATCTAAATATTAGAACACAAATTCTGATGGTTATATGAAATATTGCATTATATTTATAATATTGAAAAAATATGTCATACTATCTACACATGGGTTAACAATTCTATCTGGACTTAATCATAAGTTCAACTAACCATAAGTAGAATTAAAATAGAGTATTTAAAATTAACATTAAATAGAGGAAATAATTAGCCTCATCAATGATTATCGAAGAGGTCATAGTTGATGTGGACCTAGTGAAAGCTCTGAGAAAATATCACAATACCACCACTCTTGGGTTCCATAGGAAGGACATGAGTATATTGTAAAACTTAGATAGAGAGACTTTCATTGAAGTCTTTGGCCATGGAGGACCCATGATAAGGACTATTGAGAAAGATAAGATGAACAAGACCTTCAGCAACCAATTTTTTTTTTGTTGGTAGAGTTATTAGAAGGTATATCCCTAAGGCTAGCAAGGAAAGGGGTGAGCTACCAAAGAAGGTAGGAGAATTCATGCCTTTGGAGTTTTTCAGTAGTTACTTCTAGTTCACAATGTTTGGGCTTGACAAAATAATTTGGTTAGATGGCACCATGAATGCTCTTGGATATATCTACATCATGGCCCCAAATATCCAAGATTCACATCACAATGTTGGATATGACTGTGTCACACACATAATTAATGTGATGCACAGTGAAACTGTAGCTTCACTGAAAGAAGTTATGGGGAACATCAAGTTCCACCTCTATTCATTGTTGATACACATTATCATATATAAAAACATAGGGCACATCAGTCCATACTTCATTGGAGTGACTAAGGAGAACAAAAATAATTTATCAGTGCAGTTGTGTACTCGACTTTGGCAAAGGTTCTATCCTTACTGTAGTGTTGTTGCTTTTTATAATGATTTTTTTTCCCCCATTACTAATATTCTAGCAAACATATCATAGAGGGTCCCTAGGGGAGTGAGAATCCTAATAAGACTATCTGCATGGCCAAATGAGGATATGAGACTAAGCCATGATTGGGCTAGTCTTTTTCCTTTTGATAATTTTTCATTAATAAGGGTTTATGGATGCCCCCAACCCCCCATGGGTTGTCTAGGTATATCCCAAAGAGAATTATACTTCTTTTGGAAATTGATTATGATGAATAGGGAATATTTAGATCACACTATTAAAAAGAGCTCCTTTGTTGCTATAAATACCAAGATAGGTGATTTTGTTATAGGGAAAGATGAAACAAAAGAAATAGATGCATGTATAAGTGAATTTATGTTTCCATCAGCCTTTGCAAGAACATATGACCCAACTAATCTAGTAAGACATGCCCTCAAGAAAATGAGGAAGTACACTCTCTTAAACAAGTAGTCTTACTAGGATGATAGTGTAATAATGAACTGTCTGGAGACAAAGGATTGTAAAAACTATAAGGTGGATAAAAATAATTAGGGTAGAGGAGGAAATGAAGGTAGTAGATCCCTCTCTCAATGGTTTCTACCATGAGGCAGGATACCTAGACAGGTATAATAGATGCTTGGAAAATTTTGATGAAATAATGTCCCAAGTTCCTGCAGAGATAAGGGACAAAGTAGAGCCCTAATCCCCTCAGCAAGAGGATTTTACTGAAGTAGAGGTTGAGGATGATCAACCAAAATGTTTCACATGGGACCAAGGAGGCAGAAAAAATAAAAAGCTTAAAGAGATCCCATACAAGGCTAGGGAAAAGGCATTACAAATATTACCAAGAGGCTTACAATACTTTAATAGCATCAGGCACAACTTTTTAATCAAACAATCTAGCCATAGTGAAAGTGTGTCAAATAAAACTGAGCTACAAATAAAAATGTTGGATGAGAGAATAATCCAAGCTTAGGAATTTATGAAGGATGATGGCTTCATAAATTTAGAGGAATTTAGGTCATTCCTGTTTAAAGTTAAACATAATGAACTTACACTGCAGATGAAACCAAGAGCTTCACCTAAGATGATTATTGAAATGGTGCAGAGACTACAGGAATATGACCCAAATAGTGAGACACTCACTATGGGTGAAGCTAGAGAGGTAGTGTAGAGAAGTAGAATGCTTCTCTTTCCAGGATGTGAGCTCAGCTCATCATTTATGCTTGACTAGTTTAGAAGATAGGATAAATGAATCTCATTTGAGGAGATCAAAATTGCTAAGGAGCTACAAGGGACATGATTTACTATAGATGACATGATTGTGGTAGTGTGGAGGATGGCTTCTAAATCAGATAAACCAAATCTTATGGAATAAGAGATTCACCCCAAGGCAATGTGATATTTTGGAATGTCACTATTGTCTCAAGTGACTAGATACACAACCTAATGAATACAACATCATTAATGGGGAAAATAAAAATGGATATGCTTGAAGAGAAGTTATACTAGACATACAACATATCCATTTATAATTGGAAAGAATATGAAGAGGAGCTCAAAAGGACATTTGTGCTAAAGCAAAGAGTGGCTACCCTTGAGGATGAGGTAAGAATTTTAAGGAATATGGCAAGGCCTATTATAGAGGTCAAGGAACAAGAGACCCAAATAGAAGCTAATAAAGTAGGTGAGGGCATGTATCATCAAATGGAGATTGATGAGCTAGATGTTGGGAGGGAAATAAAAGTCAAGACAATGGAGAGAACGTTCTCACACAAGATAATTTCTTTGAAATTGGTTTCTCAAGGTATTCATAGTAGTTACATTGCACTACAAGGAGAAGAATACCACTATATAGAGGCTCTATCCATTCTTTCACCCTTATTTACTAGATGGGGTCCTTACATACCATTTTTTGATAATTTGGTCCCACTTTTGCCTCAGAAGAAGGAACTACCCAAGGAAATCATTATTTCCACTTCTAAAAGAACTAAATGAAATATTTTCTAGAAAATTACAATTGATAAATAATAAAATGAAGAAAATTTCCAATGGTAGACTTGGTTTTATCCAGAAGATAATTGATGATGAAAATAAGATAAGGGATTGATAGGACTAGTCTAATTATTTTGATTATATTCTAAAGCATGAATGGTTTGTTTCTTATAGCAATGGAGAAAAAATTATTGCAATAGTATTTGATATTGTTGATCTTCTATATAAGCTAGAAGAATATATGAACAAAAAAATTGTAGAGGTGAGAGCTATAACTGATGTAAAGTGGAATAAAAGCCTCATTAAACTAAATACAATTAGGGAAGCCATCTAGCTAGATAAAGAGTGTAGTATTACTATTAGGGAGGTAGTTACTGACATAAAGCTATTCCTTCTAGAGATAGTATCTAAGACTGCAAAAAAAAGTCATGCAACATCAAGAGGAAGGACAATTGTATGATAGATACACTTCATCTTTGTGGGTTACATGTTGCGAGTGTGCTCTCATTATAAATCACAAAATTGATCCTGAACATCAAAACCAATAACTACTCAAATTTTGGCTATCTCCAATATTCCTTTTGCAACTATTTTTCTTATATACAAAAGTTTTTGTAGCTTTATTTTTGACATGTTTCCTCCCATTTGAAGCTTGTTACAATCCTTGTTTCTATAATAGGATTTCCAAGATGTGTAGTGCAGATTAGATTTTCTTTGGGATGAACTAAGTATTATTCATGTTTTGAGTTGGTCCATGCATATTGAAATTTTGTTCCAAAATTGAAGAGGAAAGTTAAAATTTATTGGTCTATTTGTATTTTTTTTTGATAGGGACGATTATTGAATTATAGACAATTTCAAAGAAATTAATACAAAAGTAGAAAAATATTTATTCATCATAGATCTTGTCTCTTCTTTTATCTCCATTTTTTCTCTTAAATTCAATGGCAAATTTTATTAAGTTTTAGTTATAATTCATTTTCAATTATATTTCAATTTACTTTTGCTAATAATCTAACGGGTCATGTAAATATTTAATGTAAATTGGAAGAACTTTATAGTTTTCATTGACAATATGATGTGTATGAGATTTGAAAATGAATACTGATAATCTTTTTCCCAAAATATCAATATAAAGATCCAAAAGATGATGTTTAATCCCTGTGAGTTTATAGCCCAATAGATAAGGCACTGACCATTCTTAAGAGTTTATCTAGATGAGATGCTTTACATAATGTAGAATATTATATAAATCAATCTTTTACTATTCTATTGTTGAAGTTTAAAATGCCAACCAATGCTTGATATATGAAGTTCTAGGGTTTGATAATGTAGTTATTTGTGATCTCTTGTACTATTCTAGAATTAGAAGAAAGAAGGTTGAACCATCTTTTATTTCTAGAGTTTATCTTGAACATTTGAGTAATAAGTGAATAAGAATGAATTCCTAGGCAAACCCACCTGACTCTTGTAGATTTCAAAGTGAAGAAGAACTTATAAGTCTTTTTAGTTAGTCCTTTTACTTCGCTTCTCAGAATGACCATTATGGTATTTAGCTAATTCATAGATTTCTTGGCATTTTAAAAAGGTTGTTGAAATTCTATCAAATAATAAGCCAAAAGGTTGTAAGGAAATTGAATGACAAGTCATTTAAGATCAATTATTAGACTTCACTTTATAAGATACTACATGAATGTAGATAGATTTTCATAACTCTTCCATTAAGTGCATAATTGAGCATAGTTGGAAGATGCTCTTTGAGGAATCATATACCAAAATGGTGTTGGTGCTAGAGTCCTCTTCATTACTCCTAAAGGATACACTATTCCCAAAAACTACAAGTCATTTTTCCCTTGCACTAATAATATATCCAAGTATAAGGCATTGATAAATGGGATTAAGCTATCCATTTAATGGAGGATTACTTAGTTGCATATCTTTGGAGATTCTCATCTCATCATCAATTAAGAAAAAAATGACTATTAGACTAAAGATGAAAATATAATACCTTATAAAAAGATGGTTGATGATCTTAAGGTCTACTTCACCTTTTTCTCGCATTTGAGAACATTTCTAGGACTGAGAACAAGATGGTTGATGTTATGGCTATGTTGGATTTTATACTTTAGTTACATGAACATGAGTCAATATATGAATTTCTAGTGGAAGAACTATACTATCCCATGCATTCCTCTCCTAACAAATGGACTATTTGCACCATCGTCGATTGTGATTCCTCTTTCAATGCTAACTTCAATTCCTACCTTCATGATCAAATCATTCATGATAACCTTACTCGTAATAAGAAATGACAACTTGTCCACAATGCCTCTCACTATACCCTCATATCTGGTAATTTGTTTAGGATGGGTCTACATAGAATGCTTCATAGGTTCTTAGAGAGAGAAGAATTTGGATAGGCATTGGTTGAAGTATATGAGGGCATGTGTGGATTTCACTCTAATGTTCTTTCTCTAGCTCAAAATCTACTCAAGGTTGGTAACTATTGGCCTACTATACAAAAAAATATTTTTTGATTCACCAGATCTTGTAAGAAGTGTCTATGCATAGTAATTTGATCCACACCCCAAAGAAGGGACCTTATTGATCTTGTCTCACATTGGCCTTTGGTCAAGTAGGGAAGATACATACCAACTCATTAGGAGGACACAAGTTCGTCATCACTATTATTGAGTACTTCATTAAGTGGGTTGAGGTTGTACATCTTTGAGTTGATACAGGAAAATAAGTGTCATTATTCATCCTAAATTGCACCATCTATCATTATAGTATGTAATCCTCCATAGTTACTAATAATGGAGGTCAATTCAAGAACGAAAATATAAAATAGCCATGTAAGCAGATCAAGATTAAACAATATTGGTCCTCTATCAACTACCCTCAAGGAAAAAGAGAAGTTGAAGCTTCAAATAAGACTCTTTTGAGTATTTTTCATAGGAGATTTGGTAAATATGGTAGGGGTTTGCATCTTCAAATTAATCTAGCTTTATGGGCTCAAAAAAAAGCATACACACCTATGCGAGCTACTCCTTTCACCTTTGTCTATGAGATTGACTTTGTTTTACCTATTGGCATTAAGAGACCACCCCTTAGAGTATTCCTAAGAGGACTTATCATAGATGAGGACTATTGCATGTCCCACATACAAGAACTAGAATTGTTGAATTAATGTAGACAGCATGCTTTTGATCACATGAGATTCTACCAAAAAAAGATATCTAAGAACTACTATAATAAGGTACAACATAAATTTTCTGAGGTTGGTGACTTGGTTTTGCAAGGCAACCCTAAGAGTCAACATAATTGACAATAGAAAAGAAACTTTGAACTTAATTGGATAATTCCTTATATCAGAATTGTTGCCTTTGGATTAGTGCATATTAGCTCTCAATACTAGAGGAAGATAAGCTCCATGAGCCTATCCATATACTCCATCTGAAGAAGGCATTTTCTTGATGATCTTGGAATATGAGGTTCTTGTACATGCCTTATGATGCTAAAAAAAAAAATAAAAAAAATCAAATATAGTCTTGAAAAAATACTAAATATCATAATATATCTTGAAAAACTAACCATCTTAGTAAAAACCTGGAAAATAGATGCTTTGATGTATCACAAAATAAAATCAAAAAATAAAATATCATCAGAAGTCCTTCAAAAAAATCCTTCCAAGTAGTCAAAACTAGGAAATAGTTGTTACTTGAGACCTTTTTGCTTTCATCTATCAGCTTGTGGATTTAAACCTAAATGACTTGACTTCCATCATGTATACTTATCTCATTGGTCTTTGTTTAGGTCTAGGGGGAATGTCTTGTGGTATTTATGGTCTCTAGGAAACACTTCCTAAATAGAGTTTCTCAACACTTCCTATATTGACATTGCACACTTCTCAACACTTATAAGATGGTATACTTTGAGCCAACATGCAATGCCTCTCCCATTTTACTTCTATAAGTCATCTTGATGGATGCAACCTTGTTGATCTCTCCTTGAGATGGGATCATGATTTTGACCATGAGTGGTCTACACCCTTAAGATGATTGGATTTATGTTATTGTATCAGTTGCTTTGATTATTCTTATGATTGAGTTATGAGATTATAATGTGTTAGATGGTTCACTGAGGTTGTGCTAGTGGTTACCAGGATTGATGAGGTATCATGATGTTGTTTCGTAATTATCCTAAGATGTGTTCAGAGATTGCACTATGCATTATTATCTTGCTACACTGGAGTAGGTTCATGTAGCAATGGTTAGTCATGTTTATGATTGTGTTCACTTATGTTTCTTAAGTGTCATTTTGTTGTTGTCTAAAAAACCATTACTAAATGCTTAAATAATTAGAAATGGATTATCCATGTTGGATTCATTGGTTATGTGTTGTGAATACTTACCTTGTGATATTTTGATCCAAGAGTTACTTGTAACTCATGTTATGTTTTACATTTGAGATGACCTAAGGGTTGGATGTTATACTTTGATTTTTGTATCATAGATGTTAGTCTACTATGTTGTTCAGTTGATCATATTGCATGATGATGGCATTTTGATGATGATGCCATTTTGAGATAATAGTATATTTTGTGATGATATCCGGTTATTTAGTATTCGGACATATCTCTGATTATATGGTGGATTAAATGTTTTGATTATTTACTTCATTCCTCCATTGTTATGTTTTATGCGAATGTGAGTGATGTAAATGGATTATTTTAGTATAATTAAGTAAATGGCTAAATTAGGTTAATTATTACATTTATTACTTCAACTATGTTGTTTAGTGTACATGATTTATATCCTTGGGAGTGGCACATGGAGTTAGTAATTTGGCCATTCATATTTTACCAATGTCATCCCTGTATGAATGTATCCTTATTTTAATTATTTAATTAAACCTTTTGGTGATTATTGAATCCAAACTCATTTGCATTATGTGATTAGACCAGTGAGTGTGTCTGTACATTAGAGGGTTGCATTGTCATGAAAGTTATGAAAAATTATGTGGTTTTGGAGTTTTTAGGCTTTATTTTATTTTATTTTTATTTCTAGCAGCTTTTCCATAGATCAATTTCTATTACTAGGAATAGCCTATTTTCATATGGGTTGATTTGGGGTTTAACTAGGTTAGCTAGTTATTTGCCCAAATTGATTATTCACTTGAAAAGTGAATAAGTATCCAAAAAGGAATTTAATTCCTCACTTCTCACTTTTGAATTAGAAAGTTTGAGAGTAAAACTCAAAGTCCTCTTCATGAGAATTCATTATTCTATTTGTTGTTGGAGCTATGAGTGTGTGATCATCATGAAGTTGGTCGCATTGGATCCAACTATGGGAGACGTTGGATTGCCATTATTTTTAGCAACTTTTGTGGGCTTTTTATTTTATGGTTCAGATTCTATTTCTATATGTTAGCTCTACTTAGTTGGGTAGGTATGAACGTTTTCGTATTTTCCAGATGAGAGTTTTTATTTTTGCATCGTTAAGCTGGCCATTTTTGCATACAGACTCCAAACACATATTTTATTTGATAATTCTAGTTTTTGTACCCTAAGACCAAATGGGTTTTAATTTCAAATTGTTGGGTTTTGAGGATTTTTGCATTGGTTTACATGCCACCTAGTTTTCTCGAGTTTTCTTGGCATGATGTTGGTCATGGACTTGGATTATCTATAGGATGACGGTTAGACCATTGTTACACTTTCATGTTTTCATTGGGATGCATATTGGGTCTGTACTCCCAACTTTTTGTTCAGTTGAGTGATTTAATACCTGGTGCTATTATTTCTTTTGGACCCTTGTTATTTTGTGGACACTAGGATTCATGTAGAATCCATACTCCTAGATTGGGACCAATTGAGTGAGTTCATGATGTTTGGTCTTGTTGAATCATTAGGATTCATATAGAATCCATACTTGTGGATTGAGGCTGGTTGAATGATTTCATGATGTATGGTTTTATTGTTCTTTGGGATTCGTGTAGAATCCTTTCTCTCGAGCTTTTTTTGTTTGAGTGAAATTTTTCTTATGTTCTCATCTAGTCCTTGGGTTATGATTATCATGATAGTGGTGCATGACACATAAGTATGTGTGCATACATTTGTTAGGTGACTTGTGAGACCCAATCTCTTGTGGTACTTCTAGGAGTTATGATCATTGGGGTTGGGTTGGGGATATGCATGTCTACAAGAATCATCATTAGATGAGCACAAATAGGGTAGGGTAGCATATGGAGGGGCTTGTATCTCATAGCCCAATGACTACTCCTATTGGTTGGTAGAGAAAGTTTTAACTAAGTGATAACTAAGTAAAATGTGTGAGTGGTAATAAAATTTAAGATAATACAAGGGATTCAAGATGTGCTCTTTCCATTGGGAAGTGGAGAGCTACTAGTACTAGCTTGGGCTTGTCAATGCCAAGAGACTTTCTATGATGTTAGCCCCTACATAGCAGCCCATTGAGTCTATGATTAGGACCTATTGTACTTGCATTATTTCATGATCTTGGTTTTGATCATCATTACTGTTTGGCATGAGTGTTAGCCATGAACATTGTGCTTTATGTGTGTTTATGGTTGGATCATTATCTCCATCAGCACAAGAAGAATGGACCTATGTGTTCCACATCGTTAGGAAGCATAACTACCTTCACCACTACTTGGGATTGGCGTATCAAGATGATCTTTTGTCCTAGTGTGACCATTGCTAGATGTTTTTACTTGATACTTTGGGTTACAAAGTATGCTTTCTTGTGATTTATGCTTTCATTGGAATTCTTGGATATCATGTTTGGATGATGCTAGTTTATTTGGTATATTCCTATATTATGATGTTTAGTATATAATTAGATGATGTGAATTGCTTCATTGGTGTATCTATTGCTTATTGGTTTAATGTTAGATTTCCTATTCATATGATGTTAGAATATGATAGATGATGTGGTTGATTTATTGGATCATCTAATGCTTTACTTTTAGCATGTTTGATTTTCTTATTCTTATGTTGTAGCACATTTTAGTAGTGATGTCCTAATAAGATAGTTCTGACATTCTAGTTTGTAGTTTGGGATGTTATGTGTGGGGGATAGCTAGGACCCATGATAGTCTTATGATGCTATTATAGTTGGGAGGAACCACATACTTAGTTTGGTTGTTTAGTTATTGTGATGTTATTTATATACATTACAATGTTTCTTCTATACACTTCAATGTTGCTTTCAGTATGTTCTTTTACTACTATGGTTTAGATGGATAGATGGATAGATCCATGTAGATGTTCAGTATGCTCTTTTACTACTATGGTTTGGATGGATGGTTTATGAATACAGGTGTTCATTCCTTGATCTACATGGATCTGGTACTCTCCAGTGTGTAGTAAATTATTTCTTCAATTTTTATCTTTATGTTTATAGCTTGTTGTATTGTATCCTCGCGTGAAATTACACTTTCTCATGGGAGAATGCAAAACCTTGCATGGTGTGTTGGGTTTCCTCACTCAACTTATAGTGCATCCTCACATAAAAACCAACACTAATTTGGGTGTTTTGGTTTTTGGGTGAAGCATGTCCTTGCATGAGATGGTGTTCCCTTGTGTGGCTCATTATACTTTCTCACACAGAGAGGTACTTCCTTGTACGAGACTTTTAGTTGTTATTCTCTCACATGAAAAATAGGAACATCTCCATTATTTTTCAGAGAATGGAATTGGGAATTTTGAGTACCCTTTAGGAATGCCAATGGTTCCCTGATTCAATAGATAAGAGATTTTGTGTTCATATGTCATCTTTGGTTTTTGTTTCTCTATTTCTACATGTCATTTTGGCAGTGGCATTTGGAGATCCATTGGTTGTTGGGATTGTTGGTGAAGTCATCCATTGTAATATTTGTGATCCCTATATGATATTATCATGTTCATTCATACTTATAAAAAGAAAAATATCTTGGCTTGTATTGACCTTGTTCCAAGGATCTCTGGACAAAGCATTGCACAATATTTGTGAATAGTCTAGGATTGTGTGATATATCTCATTTGCAAGCATAGATCCTAGAGAGAAAATGGTTATTTTCCCTTTCATACCATTCTTAAACTAAAATTATTGAGATATTTTTGATGATTTTCTTTGTGTGCTTCTTGTTATTGCTGATTTTCACTGATGTTCCATACTTAGCTTCTTGAGGATGTCACTTGACTATCGGATAGGTGGTATGGGGCATATTTTCTTTATCTTCTTCTTGTGGGTGTAGCTTCAATGATCCTAGGTGTTTTAGTGTGTTAAGAGTCTATAATAAGTTCCTCCTCTTGATTGGAATACCACATATACCTTGAATTGATTCATTTTTGACACTTAGGTGAGTTGGAATTATGTACTTGACTATTACGTCATTTTTATCTTGCAAAACTATTCTTATGGCCATTTCAAAACTTATGCCCCAATGCGAGCATAATATTGCTACATTAATTGGGAATGTAACAATGATTCATCTTGACCTCTATGTCTTTGATTCTTATGTTAGGTTCCTACATCCTATTCAATATAGATCATATACATATCTCCATATTTGTGCTTGCACTAGTGACATTTGTATTATCATATGATATCCCTAATAAGGCTCAATGATAATAACAAGAACCTACTTAATGACCCTTACAAATCTTACTTTATATTTCATCTTATCTTTCATATAGATTTAGCATTTTTAATTTTAGTGATTCTTCATCTGTCAACCATGTTCATCCATGCATCTTTTCCTCTCTACTTAATAATTATTGTATCATGTCTTAGTCTTTCACCCATCATCATTTCTCTTCTATCCCATAGTCAAAGGGGTTAATCCTATCATCCTATTTAATCTTATCCAAAATGCTAAGTTTTCAAATCATGAAGTTCATAAAATACATAAGAGAATTACATCTATGAGAGCACCATACACACATCATGGTACTAGAAATATAAAGAGAGCATACATGCATCAACATCACAAAAACATAAAGGAAAAGTGTTGAAAGTAAAATACATATCCATGATGAAAGAATAAGAAAAAAAGACAATTAGATCACACATATGAGTTGAATCCAATATCTCATATATATCAAGATGGACCAAATACAAGTACAATGAGATCAAAATCTGGATCAATGTCAAAATATTGAATGTATCAAAATGTCATAAGTATAATATATAATTGAGATCTCATGACTAAATCACACCCTCATGTGTAGGAGGAGGGGGATTATACTGTGTCCTATCTAGGGGTTGGACCACACCCTCTGATCTCCCTATTTTCTGAGAGTATTTTGGTACTCTCCTATCATCTAGTATAGAACCAATATATATAACATAGTTATATGCTTCCCTAGGTCCATGTCATTATGCATCTTGGTGATCCTAATATTTATCTTGTATCAAGGCTTGTCCTCAATCTCTCTCATCAATTAGATATTGGTCTTAGACTACTATTTTAATGCATAACTATTGTACCTCAGCCTGTAGTACCTAAGTCTTCTCTACAAATGAGTTTCCCTCTCCTCTCTACTCTTTTTGTGTGCAATTCCTTTGTTCAAATTCCCTATCCACCCATGGTCTCTTGGTTAGTCTCTCTCCCTTAGGCCCATCCTTCTCCATCCCACTAACCCCAACGTACCTTATTCCCCTCTCCACTTGGTGTGAGGACCTAGCTAGCTATTGGATGGATATTTTCTCCTTGTCCCACTATTTTTGTTACTTCTAGCTCCTCATCCCCTTCTTCCATCATTTTCCCCACCCCTATCACCCCCTCCATCTTCTATGTAATATAGACTTGGCACCCTCTTAGTGGCCTCAATGAACCTAGGAAGCATATGCACATGTAACCAATAATAATATTTGGGATTCATCCCTATATCTATCACTCAAGGTTGTAAGTCCTACATAGTAGGTTGTAGCTCCTATACCACATGTAGATGTATGTTGAATC
The DNA here is from genome assembly GCA_028749045.1 of Cupressus sempervirens. NCBI lineage: Eukaryota > Viridiplantae > Streptophyta > Pinopsida > Cupressales > Cupressaceae > Cupressus > Cupressus sempervirens. The sequence continues at coordinate 383,466,886 of CM053789.1, forward strand.
CCAGCATGGGTCTCAATCCTAAAGCCTCATATCCAAGGTACCGTGCATAATAATCAAGCTCTATACTAATGCCCTATTTTTTTCCAAACTATCTCCAAACCTAATAGATAGAAAATCTCTCAATCAAGCTTCAATGCCTACTAATTAGAGGTCTACTACAAAACATGTACGACCACTCCTCATTACCCTCTCCCATTGCTCAAACTAAAATTCACACTTTCCAAGGTGAGTTGAATCTCTTGACTTTTCAAAGAAAATTGCTTCTTTATCTCCTTCACTCATTCCTTTTACTCTTAATCCCATCCACTCTTTTTTCCTCTTAAGAATCTTGAGCACATGGATCAACTGAAGAAAAAATCTCCATCATTTTTTTTCTCTCTTAATCTCTACTATCTAAATCTCTATAAAAGGAGGAACTTTTTTCACTCACAATAACCTTATGTCTTCATGGTAATGTTATATTTTAATTTTAATTCTTTATTTCTTAAACACTTGAGAACTCACTTTCACTCTTGCATACTTGAATTATATTAGAATTTCATTTCATGACAATTAGATGAGCACACATAAGTTAATAAGGAGGAAGTAATATTGCATCTTGTTAGTTTAGTTTAATTTCCTTGTTCTTACATATAATTCTAGTTAAGCTTTGCATTGCATACTCACTTGGATTCTTGGATACTAGAACTCAAATTGCTTGGAATATTTGAATCTCTCTTTTCATGGTGCATCTTGCAAGGGTCTCCATCTTTAGGTTCATTTGAGAGCCACAAACATATCATTTGATTCCTTGCATGTCATGGATAGGGAGTTATAAGTTCCCTCTCAATCTTCCTATCCCATGAGACCCTTTGAGAATAATGGTTTATAGAATTGTGCTCACTTTTTAGCATACAATATATATAAAAGCCTTTTAAAAAGTCATATATATATATATATATATATATATATATATATAAAATATTTGAATTATATATAAGGGGAATAGTTAATAAAAATGAACAAATTAAAAATACTCACAAGAGGAGAATACAATGGGATTTCTTTAAAAGCAAGAGGATGAGGGAATAAAGAATCTTATAGGGTTATAAAATATATTATACCTATATGATATACATATTTATATATATGAATGTTATCATACATTGATAAGTATTATATTATTAATATTATTTCCAATAGTGAGATTGTAATATCAATTATAAAAGACAAATCAGAAATATATATCCACACTCAATCCTACTACTACTTGGCTAAGATGGGAAGATTGAAGTGTTACCAAGGAGGGGCTTGTATAAATCAATGAAAATAGATCTATTGTACCAAGATGGGGTGGAATTTAGTGTCCCATTAGCCTTCATTATACATACTTGGACCTTTAAACTTTGAGAGAATCCTTTTAAATTTGGTATCTAGAAAACTTAGATAACATTGGTTCTATCCTTCAATGAGTCAAAATAGAAATAAGATTGGAAATGTGTGTTAACGAATGCAAAGATAACTTAAATTTAATAAGATAAATAACTAATCTTATTATGGAATATTATAATTCAAATCCTAATCTACAAATGTAAGATAAATGAAATTAATAGCAAGTAGGGGACACTACAAATGGTATTAGAGACTTGATCCTACCATGTTGTAGGGTAAAAATGAGTTTATGAATCAACTAATAAATAAGAATGTATCTAACAATGTGTGTATTTGATGAAGGGTTCTCCTCTTAATACCACAAACATATTAACATAAACAAAAAAATAACAATTAGTGAGAAAAATATGGGTTTCTTATTATCATTGTAAATGTATAATTACAAAAATTTGAAATACAATATGCAAACCCACATGGGTGCCTTCCTTATGATAATCTGCAAGATAGAGTTGTGAACTCTCTCATAGCTATCTTAGACAATCTACAAGCCTTTCTTATATAGGTAGTTTTATGCCACCCAAGAAGTTTCTAGACATCAAAACCTAACCCTTGAGGCTGACCAACCCTATAAATACATATAGAGTTAGTCTAATACAATTATGACATTTATTTTGGAAATTTTGGTTGGCCTAACTTGGGAAGTTCATAACTTGCAAACTATTGACTCAATTGACTATTATAACCCCATTTCAAAATCCTCATCTTCTAATCTACAGGGACCAACTTGTGCAAGCTCCACTTGACCACATTTCAGAGCCCATATAGAGCCTCTAAGGCATTAAAAATTGATCCTAAAGTTTTTTGTACCAAAATTGCACACCAGAAATCCACAAGTAACTTCACAAATACTCATAATATGGTAGTGACTTTCAACCGATAGGCTAATCTATCTAAGATGAACATGTACCTCTAAAATTAGGACATTCTAAGCTTGTATGATTGACTTAATAAGTAGTAAGATTCCTTAGGAAACAACTTTTCATTTAGACAACCCTTATATAAAAGAAAGAAAGGAAATATCTTTGGGTGATACACGATTGCTCTTACACCCAAGATGTTCCTGCTTCAAGAAACCAAGGTAATTTGAGAAGTAAAATTTTCATGTCTTTGGTAGCCAAAGGAAAACCAAGAAATTCAATCTCCTCACTTGCTATCCATGGTGAATCCTCCACTAGCCTCTCTTTCCATTTGACCAAATACTCTTCTTAATTTTTGCTCCTTATGCTTCTTCCAATATGATTGCCTAGTATTGAGCATCAATATCCTTTGTAGCCAAAGTAACTATTGGAATACTCCATTACACTTGTACAAATCCTTTTAAAATTTTAAATACTAGTGAAATATTAACTTTAGTAAGAAAATCTACTTCATATGCATTTCTAAAATCATGCTTTTTTTCAGAATCTTGCATGGTCTAAACTTCTTCATTTTCATCTTTTTTGAGCTATCATTATACATGATGCTTAATGGAAGGAATCCTTTCAAAATCCTCCCTTGAAAAGGTAATATATGATCAACTCCAAGGTTCTAGGAAATCTTGAAACCTACTAGAATCTTCTTAATTGAAGATAAATATGTATGTTCACAAGGAGGCCTTTGCCAGTTTGACCAATTTCTAATAAGATGTATGACTTGATGTTTTTAAAAGTAACCACAAAAGAGATATATTTTTGGTATTTTCTATTTTATGATGAATATAATTTATTGATGCAACTATATGAATTCTTATTCAACCAAGTTTTAGAAAAAAAATAACAAAAATAAGGTAACCGGAGATTAAAGAAATTATCTTGAAGAGGAGATTCCTAATAGATATAAACCATGATAACAACACATCTGTGAGTTAAATCATCAAAAATATCAGGGATGAAACCAATGAAAACAGGAGCACTTCTTTCTTAATTCCACTGATGCAATTTTCGATGGGAACTCAATAATAGCTTAAAGATATTTCACTTCTCATCAAATCATAAGGCCACAAAAAGTACACTCATGCAAGATAATAGGCTAAGCAGGAACAATAAGTGATCTTTTCTCCAACTTGGTATGTTATTTGAATTTGTTAACATGAGGAAAACACCATAACTAAAAGGTTGCACAATCATAACACCACAATAAAACCATTGACTCCATTATCATTCATGAACATGCATTCACGAAAATAACACACTCCAACAAGAATAACTACACTTAGAATGAGAGTACCAATAGCATATACTATTGCATCAAAATAATGGTTAGGAGTGCATATTACATCCATTTATTTGTAAGATATCATCTCCTCCTTTTGTGTTAGGAGAGAGAGATCTTAAAATGCAACTCACGCTAATAACTAATAAAAAAATTCTAATTATATATAGACTGACTCTATAAATGGTGCTAAGTAGGTCTCCACCCTTAGTTATATCAATTAATGGGTACATGAGCCTTTACATGATTTAAAACAATAAAAGAAGAAATAGATAAGAAGAAGGAAGCTACAAGAGGATCTCAGAGTCACTGGAAGCTTTAAAAATCAAAGCTTGGCCTTCTCTAGATATTTGTGGGAGTTGAATTGCCATCAAAATGCATTTTTGGTGCATGGAATTCTCCTAAAATAGAAACTAGTAGTTATGTTGGAATATTCAAATAGGAAGAGTACTTATGAGAGGGGGGGGGGGGGGTGAATTAGAAGTAACACACTTTAACCTTTTCAAATCCTTTGAAACAAATAGCTGAAAGTAAACTGCATGCATATAAACATATTAAATAAACATAAAGTAAACACATGCATCAACACATATAACACCATAATTTTGGTAACCCAGAAACCCTCCAAGAATAAGAAGGTAAAACTAGGGTTGTATGATACCCACAAAATCACTATAGCAATAATTGTTTGACCACTTCTAATGGTCTGGCCTATTAAAGGCCTACCCTGTTAAATGCTTTACACTGTGTCAATAGTGACCTGGTTAAAGGATTTAAAACACTTTACATGAAGTGTCACCCTGTTAAAGTATTTAGTCACCTCTTCAAAGGATCTAACAAAATAGTTGTTAAGCTAACCTATCATCATAGGATTTTCACTATCTAATACAATTGCTAGAGAGTATTATAAATCTTTGACCTGATTGCTTACAATCTTCAATTGCTGATTTTAGGCACTTGATCTGCTCATTCTAATGTGATGCTTTCTTGATTTGATATCTATTCATAGCACTTTTTCTATTCTAATCAACTTGATAAATAATTACTAATTAATTCACTAAGTCTTTGAGACCCCTGTTGCTTACCCTATTATGCAATTTTACTATCTGCTTAGCAACTTCCTTAACTTCTATTTAGCAACTTAAAATCATGGGGTCTAAGCCTTCTTATAAATACTTCATAGACTTAGGATTAGATATAGATCTATGATCCATATTGAATCTTTAATTCTTGCTCATTCCTTGCACTTTTCTCATTGGTTGCATGCCTTATCCATTTTTTTTATTGGCTACATGCTGATTGCATAGGGAATATAAAAGATTCATTATTATCCTTATTTTCCTTTGAGGTCCCTCAATGTTGGCTCAAAAAATGGTTTACATCTAATTTTGTGAAGGCACAAATTTGTATGTTGATTTTATTTTACTTAACACATACTGGATTACTGATGCTCAGCACATGTTTGATCCTGGTTTTCTCGGCACCTATTTCATTCTGTCTTGCTCAACACATGCATAGTTCTAGCTCACTCAGCATCAACTATGACTCAACACCTATATATCATTCAGCACCTATATAATGCTTGGCACCTGAAGTCACTTGGCACTTGTTGGAATTCTAGCTCGACACATACTGTAGCTTGGCATATGTAGTGTACTCAACTTCTATGTAAAAAGTGGTTAAGTGTGTTGACACTCAATTATCAAAACCAACCCAAGACCAATAAGTTAATTGTTGGTGCACTACTGCTTCTTCAAAATTTTTGGTGCACCTTGATGATAGGTTCCATGATTGTAAAATATTTCAAAGTGTCAAAACTGAATTTCCAGCATCTGGGTTTTCTTCCCCTTTATACCAAAATGATGTTTGGATGTTTTCTTTTGAATTTCTCTATTATTTCCATTACTTGGATAACTTCAAGAAAATCCAAAGCTACATATTTATCCTTTACTATTTGTTGATAGTTGCTAACTTATATTCGGGTTGCCACAAAATACTCAAATTTAGTGTTCAACTCCAATAATACCTCTTCAATATTGGATACTTGCCCGATATCTTCATCTGATGAAGCATCTTTGAAGGTTCCTCAAAATTTTTGGACTACTAATTGTACCATATTGAGCTTAGCCTTTGACTCATCTTGAAAAATTTCAAGGCAAGTAGTGTTGTAATACCTTTCTAAATCCAAAATTTACTATAAAGTTTAGTCTTTTATTGTTCAAATAGTTGCATGTAGACCCTCCATGATTTTATTTCCTGCAAATATCATCTTATTCCAACCATCGAGTTCATCCAACTCCTCAATTGTATATACTTTCATTAGTATACTTTCATGAGTATACAATACCTTTGACCTTTTATTGATTGGAGCACATGTAGGCTTTTATTCCAGGTATGTACCTCATCCATCAATCAAAAATCTTGGTTAACTATGGATACTATCTTATCCACACTCAACTAAATATGTTGCAACAAGTTCAAGTTCCCATGTATTATTTGTACACCTTTCTCCTCAAAATTCTCATGCCATTATTGACATGCCTCCAAAAATGGGTCTAACTATAAATTCCCCTTCTTTTCCCTCTCTAATGTCACAACAAGAGTGATTTCTATATTATTTAGGTCTATCATATCTGATATACTCCATAACTCTATAAAAACTTCTTGACATCTTGTTGCAATTGTGGCTAGTAATAATTCTCAATAACCAAAGAAATAGTTTGATCTCTACCAAAATTTCCATCCAATCTTCCACTATGATTTTACTTGATGGGATTATCTCTCATAGAACTTCTTGGAATGTACAACTAACTTCCTTTGAACAAAGTAGAATTATGCATCATAAAATACAACCAATTTATCCTATCAAGTGTAACAAATTTTGTACAATATTTCCAAGCTTCACCCAAAATAGGATCTTCTAGATACAAAATCTTGACTTCCTTGAACCTAGCCACCTTAATTTTCATCAATGTTAGCAGAATTTGTCTTTTACTAAGAGCTGTTGTAATTGTGTTAGAATTCCCAATATTGGAAACTATAATTTAAATTATTTTTTATGTTGTCATTGATGTCAAATCTATTGATGAGACAGCTTAATATTGAATCTAAATATCATATATATTTGATTGATGAAGAGAATTTGAGAAGTTGTTCATAACAAAACAATCTAGAGGATAGGTTGAGTTATGAAGAGAAGATTACAAATGGAGATTTGATTACTTGGACTTTGACAAGATAAATTGATTATTTAAATCATGTTACAAGTGGAGAAGATGGTAATGTTGAAGTCTTGAAAATACAATCATAGACAGATCAAATGCATAGGCTTGACGAAGCAAAAAAGAAGAAGACTAATTTTTTTTGAAGTGCATGCAGAGTGATTGATGCAGAGTATCCTATAAACCAACCAATAAGTGGGATACATTTTTAACCCTTCAAAAAAAATGAAATAAATTCCATTTTTAGAGGCATCTCATGAGGCAAAAAAAAAATATTTCAACCCAAGTAAATCAATACTTCACCATTCACATAGCCTGATTTCTATTTTGCAGGATATCATTCATAACTTTTGTTTCTTATAGTTTATTGAAAATTCATTGGAGAAATATTTTAAAAATAGGCCTATTACAAGATATCAAAATCATAGTCCAATCCAATACCCCATTTACGAATAATGGTCTTTGTATTGAGTTCCATTTTCACTGTCATAAACCATAAACAAAACTTGTAACCTTTCCTAGGGCACCCAATATCTTTCTCAAGACAAATCCAAATGTTTCCAAACAAACTTCATAGTAACGCACTATGAATGTATTTTCTTCATATATAAGTCATTTATTTTTTAAATTAATAAATCATTATGTGAAAAGAAATCATTTTATATAACTCCATTGAAGGTATTTAAAAACCAGTTTTCACCAAGAGATGTATAAATTCCACAAATCTGAATGAAAATGACTGAAACCAAAAGAAAATGAAAGTGGATTCACATATATTTTTAATTAATCCATTTCAAGTTTGTAATTCTTCCATATGGGTTAGTACCAAGTGCTACAACATGTCTACTGTTGAAGAATCCAAAATTTGTAAATAGCCACTTTCACTAAAATATGCATAACTTCTTCAAAATTAGTCCAAACAAAAAAGAGAAGGAATATTATTCATCTTTCTATCCAAATATACAAATTATACATGATTTCTAGGCTGCACATGGCTGTGCAAGGCCTGGAAAGAACACAAAAACTAAAAACACTAATCAAAACAACAATATAGAAAATCTTCAAAAATAGATCCAAAATCTTTCCTTCTTCTCCTTCATCTCATTAGTTCATTTTGAATGACCATCACAATGATTTTATAGATTTTTTTGGTAGTTTACAACTTTCCAACCAACTTTTGAACTAACCTATTACATGTTTTTAACACTTTTTTTGCATTTTTTGCAAAGTTTTATAATCGCAACTTTTAAGAAACTTTTACATTTTGAACATTTTTATCTCACAATTTTGATAACTTATCAGAAATTAATTCTCTAGCCTTTACATCTTGGCTTAATGGACTCACATACATTAAAAATGACTCAAATGAGTTTAAATGTCTCATATAGGATATCTTATCCTCCTTGTGTTTAGGTACGCCTGCACCATAATCCCAACCTTGAAAAGTTTCAAAGTCTCTTGGAAACATGAAACCAAAAACTTGAAAGAAAAAAAATAGACCAAAAATCTTCATCTCTACCTTAACTTGCCTTTGCTTCCTCATGCCTTTATCACCATCATATTTATCTTTTAAGGACATAGGATTGTCCTCATAACCATCTTCTCAAATACTGCTATCAGTGGATCATTAATGGTTGCAACTCCATGATGCCTTATCACTTAGAGATCCGCCTTTATAATGTTACTTCAAACTCACCAAAAACAACTCACCCTTGTGCCTCACCTAGGAGTCCTTCCTCTTTTCCCTAGTCTTTTGGCATCCAATGGACCTTTCGATGGCCTTGACAGAAATTCCATATATATCAACACAAAAACACAACATGTTCCTTTTGTAGCAAGATGAATGAGCACCTAAAATAAAAAACTCATCAACAAATCAGAACCAAATCTTCAATATCCTAGTGTGGGTTGTTTCCTTTTGGCACTCTACCAACACACTCAAGGTCTTCAAGATCTAATACCAATTTGATGTAGAGAATCCTACAAATCAACCAATAAGTGGGATACATGTTGATTTGTTCAAAGTTCATGAAATAAGTTATGTTTTTAGAGGCATCTCATGAGGCAAAACAAAATATATTTCAACCCAAGTAAATCAATACTTCACTGTTCACATTGTCTAATTTATATTTTGTAGAATATCATTCAAATTTTTTTTTTGATATTTTCTCAGAAAAGCATTTGGAGAAATATTTAAAAACTAGGCCTATTAAAATATATACAAATATTAGTCCAATCTAAAAAACCATTTAAAAATGATTTTCTCTATACCAAGATCCATTTTCACTATCATAAACCATAAACAAAATTTGTAACCTTGTGTAGGGCATCCAATACATTTCTCAAGGGAAAAAATGATTCCAAAAAACTTCATAGTAACCCTCTATGAATATAATTTATTCATATGTAACTCATTGATTGTTTTAGTGTAGAAATCATTATGTGAGAACAAATTATTTCCTATAACTCCATTCAAAGTATTTAAAAACCAATTTTCACCAAGAGACATATAACTTTCACAAATTTGAATGCAAATTACTAAAACCAAAAGTAAATGAAAGTGGATTCACATATATTTCCAATATATATATTTATATGTTTTAAAACTTCCATATGTGTTAGTACTATGTACTGCAACATGACCATTGTTGAGGAATCTGAAATATGTAAATAGCCACATTCACTAAACTATAAGTAACTTCTTCAAAACTGAATGAAACTAATCCAAACCAAAAAGATAAGGAATATTATTAATACTATTATCCAAATACAAATATTGTACATGGTTTCTAGGCTATACATGGTTGTGCAAGTCCTAGAAACAACACAAAAACTTAAAAACACCAATCAAAACAATAATATAGAAAATCTCCAAAAATAGATCCAAAATATTTCCTTCTCCTTCTTCTCATTCATTCATTTTGAATGAAAATTACAATGCTTTTATAGATTTTTTGGTAGTTTAAAACTTCCCAACCAACTTTTGAACTAAGTTAGTACATGCTTTTAACACTTTTTTGTAAAGTTTTAAAGTTGCAACTTTTAAGAAATGTTTACATTTTGAGCTCATAATTTTGATAAATTATTACAAATGACTTCTCTAGCCTTTAAATCTTGACTTAATGGAATCACATACATTAAAAGTGATGCAAATGAGTTTAAATATCTCATGTAGGATATCCTATCCTCATGTTCTTGTTCTTAAGGCGCCTCTACACTATTGATGCTAGTGTCAACTGAGTCATAGTAAATATGGGGTAAAATTAGGGTTGACCGAGCATCAATATTGATCAAGTGACATTGCATGTGTTAAGAAAGAAATTTAGTAGTGACTAAGTAACCTAGTGATAACCTAGTGTTGGCCAAGGAACAACATTTTGACTATTTATGAGAAATCATAATATCCAATTGAATAAGTTGATTTCTTGGAATATGGAAAGTGCATTGAAGATAAGGATAGATGAGTTGTATCATTTAATTCTAGGAGATAATTAGGTAAATGACCTAAGAGATGGATTCCAAGAAAATTTTCTTGAAAAGAAGAGATTAAACAAATGGTGATCAAATACATTATATCTAATGGATCTAATCATAAGCCCTAAGATCTATGATGTTCTATGAGAGGAAAAAATTAGAATTACCAATTTAAGGAGCTACAAGGGTGAGATTTTTGTGTGTATAGAGGGTATATGCATGTGTGAAAGAGTTTTAGAGAGTTGGAGCAAATGTTGATGTTATTGACTAGCAAATCTAAGCAGAAGGTTGAGACAAGTTGAGAGGAGAAGTGTGCTTCCTTGAAGGGTTGCCAACAAAATATGAGATTAAGATGAAAATGGAAGCCTATTCATGAATCAGCTCAAGAACTAAACAAAGATCTATACATGAAAAGTGATTTGTAATTGATAGATCAAAATCCTATTGTTAGTTTGTAACCATTGTAAATAGTATTTAAAATCCTTTAATCAAGGTTGACGTAACAGTCATAGTGACCTAACAATCACATGTTAATCCTTTAACAGGGTGACATTCTAATGAAATTTTCTAAAGTCATCTAAAAAGGCCACTCCTAATAAGGTGATTAAATCATTTAACAAGGTGATTTAGTGGTGTGTTTTGTAACTTTTAACATGTTTGGCTCCTAATAGAGCTCACTTTAGTAGAGTAAAAATTAGTGACATTTTGCTAGTGGTGTTTCCCAAATTGGGTTTCCATGTTCAATCCTAGTGTAAAACTATATTATGGCATTTTATTGATTAATGTTTACATTTAGCAGGTCTATTATATTTAGAATAGTGGGTACCAAAATCATATGTCTAAAAATTGGATCCAGAGCACTACTTTGGGGAGGAGGAAATCTCTAGTCACACAAGTGAAAATAAAGAAAAAAGGATGAAAAGTTAGAAAATTAAAGGGTCTCCTAGTAAAAACTCCCTTGAGGAATCACTAGACTTAATAAAAAAAGAAATAAAAATAAAAGACATATCTGATGGTGAAAAGCTCTTAGAGGCACATGAAGATGGATATTTCATCCTTCCCTTATAGGATAATAGACCAAAAGTATCATCTATCATCATTAAGGAAACAAATCCAATCAACATTGGTATAATAGATATCCCAAGGCTTGTTCACATCTCCACATCATTACTAGTGCCCCAAGAGGAAGCACTTATTGAATTACTATGGGAAAACATAGGTTACTTTGCATAGTCCTATCAAGACATGCCATGATTAGAGCCAAAACTAGTTGTACATTACTTGGTTGTAGATCCAAAGGCAAAGCCAATCAAGAAAAAGTTGAGAAAGATGCACCCTCAAGTATCCTTGTTAGTAAAAGTAGAATTGGAGATAATGCATACTACAAAAGTCTTCAGACCTATTGATTATTTAGAATAAATCTCTAGCATGTCCCTATTACAAAACCATCTAGTGATAGTAGAATCTACATTGACTTCAGAGATCTCAACAAGGCTTGTCCTAAACATGACTTTCATTTACCAAATATAGACATCATTGTGGACATTATAGTCAAACATTAGATGTTGTCACTCATAGATGGATTTCTAGGATATAACCAATTCTTCATTGCAAAAGAAGATCAGCATAGGACAACATTCACAACCCCCTAGGGTATGTTATGTTAAAACATGATGCTATTTGGATTAAATAATCCTAGAGCCACATTTTAGAGAGCCATGACAGTTATCTTCCATGACTTACCTCACAGAAATCTTGAGGATTATGTAGAAAATATATTGGTCAAATCACTAGAAAACTTAGATCATTTGCATGACTTAGTAAAGGCCTTTAATTGTTTGGAAAAGTGCCATCTTGTCTTGAATCCAAAAAAGTGTGTTTTTGATGTCACATCAGAGAAACTTCTAGGATTCATAGTGTCACAGAGAGGTATAGAGATTAACCAAAAGAAGGTAAAATCCATCATGGATATGCCTCCTCTTAGGAAAATTTCAATTAGCATGTAGATTCATCTCAAAACTTGCAAATAAGTGTCATCCATTCTCACATTTGTTGAAAAAGGACTAAAGATTCCACTAAATTGTATCTAGAAATTCCACCAATCTTAGTACTACCAGTTGTAGGAAAACCATTGATCCTATATACAATAGCTAGACCAACAACTCTAGGGGCACTCTTAGATCAACTAGAAGATAATGGAAAAGAGAGAGCTATAAACTACATAAGTTTTACTCTTGTTTGCTATGAATTTAACTAATCACCTATGGAAAAATCTTGTTTCGTAGTAGTCTTTTCCACTACATGCTTAGCCACACAATAAAGCTCATCTCCAAAATTGACCTATTAAAGTAAATGCTCTCATGGATAGCTCTCACATGGCTTCTCACAAAGTGGACAATGCTTCTCAATGAGTTTGAAATCTAGTATGTAGATTAGAAAGAACTATTAAGATAAGTTATTATAGACCAGTTGGAAGATGCACCTCTAGAAGATGACCATCTGTTGATTATAGAATTTCTTGATGAATATCTTAGTCTAATAAAAGAACAACCTCCATGGATACTTTACTTTGATAGATCTTATACATCTACTATTTTGGGAGTAGGAATTTTCTTGGTCACCCCTTAAGGTGATTACATTCCTAAATCCTTCAAACTAAGGTTTCCTTGCATAAAGATCATAGTAGAATATGATGCTCTCATTATAGGACTCAGGACGACCATTGAGTGGAATATTATAGAATTAAAAGTGTTTGGTGATTCCTACCTCACTATCAAACAAGCATTGGATTAATATTAGAAAAAATATGATAAGTTTTTACCCTATAAAGAGATGGTTGACAAGATGAAAGAACACTTTACCAAGATCTAGTTCAAGCAATTTCCATGACTTTAGAAATAAGGACATCAATGCTATGGCTAGTATTGTCTCACTCTTGGATATTCCATAGGAAGCTTCATAGTACTAATTCTTAGTTGAATAATTGCATAATCTTACTTATGAAAATGATGAATCACTAATGGTTTGCATTTTGGTTGGTTCCCAATCCCCTTGGTACCATGAAATTCATGCTTACCTTAAAGATAGTATCATCTCCCCCATCTCAAAAAATACCAATGCCTCAACCTCATTCGTAGATCTTCACACTACACTATTGTGGAAAACACCTTATATCATTGATGATATCATTATACTCTTTCTTGATGTCTTGACTCAAATGAGGTTGTTATGGTTTTAAAGGAAGTATATGCTAGAATTTCTAGTGCCCACATGAGTGGAATGGTCCTAGCTAAGAAAATATTAAGGGTTAGGTATTATTGACCCAAATTAGAACATGATGCTTGTGAGTTTGTTAAGAAATCTCTATTGTGTCAACAAAGTGTTAACCTAATCCATGCACTAGCACAAGATCTATGACCCATCTCATCATCATTATACTTCGCATGATAGAGGTTTGACCTTGTTGGGGTAATCACATCCCCATCTAATAAAAAATATAAATAGATCATCATAACTACTCATTATTTCATAAAGTGGGTTGAAGTAGTCCCATTTTTCAATGCCATAAGAGTCCAATTTTTTGAATTCATCCTCTACCACATTATTTATCACTTTGGTATCTTAGCCACTTTCCTTTCAAAGCACAAGGTAAATTTTGAAAACCATAATATGGAGGAATTGTGCTCCTATTTACATATCCATCACCATTTTTCTAGCCCATAATTTCCATAAGGAAATGGTCAGGCAAAGGAAACCACTAAAACCCTACTCAAAATTGTAATGAAGGTTGTGAATGATTCCAACCATGATTGGCATCTAGAAATCAACCTTGCCCTTTGGGCATTCTGCACCACATTTTGTACATCCATTGGCACAACCCCATACTCTTTAGTTTATGGGGAAAAATTAATCTTACCCATAGGGGTTTAACTCTCATCCTTGCACATATATTTGCAAGGTGAGATATCTAATGATGACTATAAAGTTTCTAGACTCACCCAACTAGATCTACTTGATGAGAAAAGGAAATAGGCCTATGAACACCTAGTGGTTGACCAAAATAGACTCAAGTGTAACTTTAATAGAAAGGTTCTATTGAGATAATAGGTCTTGCATGCATTTCATAATATTGTTATTTTATATTATTTTATTTATTATGTAATGTTGTATCTAGGAGCATCTAGATGGACATGAAACGTGGAAAGATTCCCATGCGAAAAACTTGATGTGTTGTATTATAACATTGTGATAATATTTGATGTAAGTATTTAATATTGGCAAAAAGAATTAAATTCCTAATATAAAATGTGGAGTCAATGGGTTAGGTGGCATGTGGTTTTAGCACATGGTTTATGTAATACCACTTGGTGGTTTTGTGGGACTTGCTACTATATAAGTAGCCACTAGGGTGGTTGTTGTAGTGAGAAGATAGAAGGAAACAAGGGAAAGAGTTGAGTGGGACAAGGCTTTACAAGTTAGCCAAGGGAGAATTTGTGAAGGTTGGAAGCGTGACATGAGATGTGTGTATTCATGCTTGTTCACATGGATTGCTTGAGAGTGGCTATGGCTTTGAAGGCTTTGATGGTTGGATTGCAATGGTGTTTTTGCTGAATAATACATGATGATGGATGCTTTTGGAGGCTAGGTTTTTCTCCCAATGAGGGTTTCACATGGTATATCTCATGTCACAAATTTTGTGGGTATGTTTTCTATTCTCTTGTATGTAGATTTCGATTACATATTTATTTAAGATCTATTATGGGTTATGTGGAAACAATTATATTTTTTTTGCAAGTTTTCTTACAAGTGGTATCAAAGATATGGTTTTATTATTGTTGTAACCCTAGATTGAATCCATGGGAACACATAAGAGGATAAAAGAAAAGGCAATATATATGGAGTTTGTAGCTTCTTTATTGTAGATCTGAAGGTTTTGGGTTTTCTATAATGATGGGATATTGGTAGATTTTTTGGGAATGTGAAATTGTTGGACAAAAGGATTTTTTTTTATAGATTCTTCATTTAAATGAGGGTTTTAGCGGGAGCTTGAAGAAATGAAAGATACGGGTTGATGTTTCCATAAATTTTGGTTTATAATATGCCCTAGTTTGGCCATATTCAAAGGAAATGAAAGATTCTTTTAATTTCAGCCCATAATGGCTATCAAATTTAATCCCATCAGAATTTTCTATCAACAAAAAAAAAAAACAATGAAAATGGTAAAAATAATTAGTAAAATCACCATAACTTTCTCTCAGAGTATTGGATTTTAGACTTATTATAGGGGTTGGAAAACTAATTCAGAGAACAACAACTTTGTATAGGTTTAGTTCTATGAATTTGATATTTTGTTAGGTTCTAAGAGACCAAAACTCAAATGTTATTTATTTTGAGCACAAATTAGGGCATAACTTGGGCATGCAGAGTTAGATTTGTGAGTTTTAGTGGTCAATGAAAAACTATTGGAGAGCTCTACCCATTGGTTTTGATTTGGTGCAGGTTTGACATGGTTTATTTGGTGATATATTGATCTAACAATTTTATGATATATATTGACTATGGTAGCATTGTGAGCTTATGACATTGTATATTTTGAAGATTTAAGATTTAATGTCATTGTATACTTAGTTAATATTTAAGACTGGTCTCATGATGATATGGTTATTAGTGTTTAGTTTGGATATGTATGATGACTTGTTGGGTCTACTAGTTGTGTAGTGTTGTAAGTGGTTTATACCTACATGTTACATTTATAGCTTGGTTATGGGTTGTCTTTGCCAGTTGATATTTTATTATTGATTGTTGAATATAATTAATTAATTGTGTATTATGTTTGATGTTACACAAATTTCATATCATTGTTAGTTAGTGTATGCTGAGCTCACTCGATCAGTGAAGACAATTTTCTATGTCTACTGAGTTTTCATATGCATAAGATCGTGTGACAGTGTCTACCGAGTCCACTCAAGCATTGAAGGAAAACATGCAAAAGATGAGTGTTAATCAAGCTCACTCAGTTAATAAAGGAAATTTGGCTAGAACTAGTGCTAACTGAGTTGATTCGATTACCAAAGAATTTTTGCAAGTTTGTAGTGTTAACTGAGCTTTTGTTGGTTAACATAAGAAATCACTTCTAAGTTAGTGTCTACCAAGCTGGGTTAGCTAATGAAGGATTTTCTTATTTTTGCATATTAAGCTCAATTGATTTATCTATTAGTTCTAGCTAACTATGATGATGAATATTAATTATTCTAAATTGTATTTGAGCTGACTTGACAATATGAAAGATATAAGTAAAAGGTCAAGTTGTGGTTTAAAAGTATGCAAGATGTTATGAATGAATTGCAAGAGATGAAGAGAGGAAGCAAATTTGAAGGATAATTAGAATATCCTTCTGGAGTAGAAAAGCTATATTTAATCAGGAAGGATTAAATACAAGCCATAATACTGATCTATAATAAAAAATTCAGTTGCATCTAAATCACATCAATTCATTTTTACTTTCTAACTATTGTAGCAATGATCTAAATCTCTTAATAGAGTTGGTTTAACAACCATTTGTAAATCCTGTAACAAGGTGGTAGTTCTATTGAATTATTTTAAGACCTCTAACAAGGACACTCCTAACAGGGTGATTAAATCCTTTAAGAGGATCACTACTAACAGTGTGTTTTGTTACCTTAAATAGGGTTGGCTCCTAATAGGGTTCACTTCAAAAGAGTGAAAAATAGCAACTAGTTAGAATTGGTGGTTTTTCCTAGATTGGATTTCCACATTAAATCTTGGCATCATATGTATTCATGTTATTTCTTTAATTCTTGCAATAAATTCCATGGAATGATAATCACTAACAATATCTTAAGATCTAAAAAGTTAATTAATACATTAAGTAGTAACTAATTCACCCCTCCCCTCTTAGTTAGTCATCTTATATTTCCAATAATTGGTATTAGAGGTTTTGGTGCTTGCAGAGAAGGTTTCAAGGACCTAAGCTAAAGATTAGGATGTCTTATAAAAGAGAGATCCCAAAGCTCAATAGAGACAATTTTGCAACATGGCAAGGACTTATGAGGTTACATCTAGCTACTGTCAATGATTCAGGTTGCAAATATCTTGATACTAAATATGAAAATCCCACTGGAACATTATCAGTTGAAGATATTATTGAGAAAAAGAACCATAATATCATGATGATTGATATTGCATCTACTCTTAGTTATGTGAAATTTGATGAGGTAAAAGATTGTAAAGCTACTCATGAAATGTGGACTAAATTGAAAGATATCTATGGAGGAGATGACAATGTAAGAAGAGCCAAAGTAGAAAGTCTCAGAGGACAATTTGACCAAATGAAAATGAGAGAAGATGAAAACATAGAAAAATATGTGGAAAGAATCAAAGCTAGTGTAAGTGCAATTAAAGCATCTAGAGGAGACATTAAGGAGGAAACTATTGTAAGTAAGGTACTCAGAACTCTTCTTCCTGTCTATGCAATTAGAGTGTCTGCTATTCAAAAATTGAGATGTGATCCAAATAAAAAATTAACCTTGGATGCTTTAGTTGGAATATTGATAGCTTTTGAACTAGATAACTATGATAACTATGTTCCTGTTTCCAAAAATATTGAGTCTAAATTTGAAGCCAAACTTTCACTCAATGAAAAGGTCAAGAAATACAAGGCAAATCAATCAGGGAGTAAAGAAAAAACTAAAGAAATTTCTAATAGTGATCTTGAAATTGTTGAATCCCTACTTGAAAAGAAATATTACAAAGGAAGAGGAAAGTACAAAGGTAAAATTCAGCTAATCTATTTCTCTTGTCAAGAAATCGGTCATATTGTTGCCAGGTGGTCCAAACAGAGAAAGAAAGGATGAGAAGAAATCCCACAAGTACAAAGGAAAGAAGGAATTCAAAATTCATAAAACCTACAAGGAAAAAGGTAAGAAAATTTGTTTTATGGCTAAAGATTCTAATAATAGTATAGATGAGATTGTGTATATTACTGTGAAAGATGAATCTGATGATGAAGAAGATAAGATGGCACTTATTTCTCATGTTGGAAAAAATAATACATGGATTATAGAAAATGGATGTTCACAACATATGACTAGAGATAAAACAAAATTTGAACATTTTGAATACTATGATGGAAGCAGTGTAAGGTTTGGAAACAATGAACCTTGTTGCATAAAAGGAAAAGGTCATATCTCATTAAACAATGAACTTATATGTGATAATGCCTATTGGATTGAAGGAATAAAGCATAATATACTAAGTGTGGCATAGTTGAACAACATTGGATTCAAGGTAGAATTCATGAATGGCAAGGAAAAATTGCTTGATGACAAAGGAAATCTGGTTGGATCAGGCAAGCAAACAAAAGTTAATCTATTTTATCTTGATCTTGGTGAATGCTCATTTATTATTGCTCAAGTAGAAGAAATTTGGTTATGACACGGAAGATTATGTCATGTAAGCTTTGATAATATGATCAAGATAAGAAAACTTAGAAGAGTAAGAAGTATTCCAAGTTTGAAAAATCCTGATGTTGGTTTGTGCAAAAATTTCCAAATTGGTAAAATGAGAAAGAATAGTTTTAAAAGAAAAAGCTATTAGTCAAAAGGAGTCTTCGAAATTGTACATACTAACTTATGTGGACCCATTGAAATAGAAAGTTACAATGGAGAAATTTTTTTTCTTCTTTTTGTTGATGACTATTGTAGAATGATGACTATGATGTATCTAAAAGAAAAATCAATTTTTTTTGAGAAATTCAAATGGTATTTGGAAAGAGTAGAAAAAGAAACTAGAAAGAGAGTGAAGTGTTTAAGATCACACAGAGGTGGTGAATTCATCTCCAATGAATTCAATAATTTTTCCATTGAAAGAGGAATCAAAAGACAAGTATTAGCCCCTGGTACACCACAACAAAATGGTATAGCTAAAAAAAGAAATAGATCTATAATGGATTGTGCAAGAATACTAATGATTGAAAAGAATGTTGCTATCAAATACTAGAAGGAAGCTATCAACACTATAGTTCATACTTTGAACCAAAGTTAGTTGAAGAAAGACTCAAACCAAACTCCCTATGAACTATGGTATGGCTAAAAACTAAATGTAAGATACTTGAAAGTATTTAGTAGCAAATGTTATATCTTGAAAGAATCTAGGAAAGGAAAATTCTATGTAAAAGGTGATGAAGGTGGTTGCATAAAGGTATTTTCCATTAGTGACAACACTCATTATACAGTTCAAACCGAGCGTCGAAGACACAGTTCAAACTGAGCGTCGAAGACACAGTTTAAATTGAGCGTCAAAGACACAGTTCAAATCGAGTAAAGTTGCACTTAGTGTTAACTGAGTGGAGTGTTAACCGAGTAAAGATAGAAGCAGTTTTAACCGAGTAAAGATGGTCGCAATGTTAACCGAGTGAAGATGTACTTAGTGTTAACTGAGTAAAGATGGACTCAGTGTTAACCGAGCTCAGTCGATTAACAAAGAAATTAGTTTTTACCGAGTGACACTATATCTACCGAGTCACCAATGGTTACCGAGTTCCAGGCAATGTTGTATGACTAGTATGAACCGAGCCCTTACCTCTACCGAGTGCATGACGATGCTGTGTAACGTAGTGGATGCCGTGTATCAGAAGGTCATCAAGTCTTTCTGAAGAACCCAAGTTTATTTTACTATTTGGCCAACTCAGTTATATTTTGTTTACTTGTGTTCATTTGACCTTGCATCTATAATTACTGAAATGGTATATATATGTGTATAATACAGAGTTGTAGTTGTTGTAATGGATATGAGACATGTATGAATATATTGTGATACAATAGACAGATGTGAATTCAGCAGCAAAGCAGTATATTAGCAAGGTTCACAAGGTGCACTAAAGATTTCATCAATCACAAGAGGTGATTATTGCAAAGGATCTAATCAAGGTATATGTAGATCTGATTGGTTCATTCTAATAGGTGAATCATCTAAAAATCCTCTAACAAGGTAGACTTAACAGTCTTTGTATAAATCTCCTAACAGAGTGCATACTTGTAAAGTATGTTTTAAATCCTTTAACAAGGTGGATCTAGCAATCCTCTTTGCTCCTAATAGGGCAGATCACCAGAAGTGATCATTGTATGCCTTAACCAACTAACTTCCTACTGCAGAAAAGAAGCTTTGTGGGTTTCATCCCCACCCCAGTTTTACTTTCTATTTTGGAAGGTTTCTGGGTCACCAAAATCTCTGTGCATATGTGTTATAAATATTTATTTATCTCTTGCATGCATCAGATTAGGTGAATGAATGATTTTCCAGTTTATGCTGAATTAACTTAAAAGTTGTATTGTTACCTATTCACCCCTCCCCTCTCAGTAACTTGATATATCTTGAAGATTTCCAACAGAAGGCATATTTCTAGGATACTCCTACAAAAGTAAAGCATACAAATGTTTGGATTTTTTCGCTCATAAGATTATAGAAAGTGCACATGTGAGAATTGATGAGTTTGTAGAAAAGAGTGAAGAAGAAAGAAAAAATGAGCCATAGGATTACAAAAGATTCATCTACTATGAACCTGATACCCTACCAAATCTATTTGAAAGAAAGGAGACTTCATCTCTTGAGTCCCTTAAATCTCAAATGGTTACTGAGTTGTAAGATGTGCAAACCAAGTCATAGTCTAAGGGATTTAAGTCACATATAGATGCTACTAAGCTAGTTCAAATAAAGTCTAATGGACTCGAGTCATAGAAAAAAGAAATTGAGCTTGAAGTTGAAGTTCATAATGTAGATAATGGAATTCATTCAAAGCCCAAAGAGCCTATGTTAACAAGATATGTCAAAAGGCATCATGCACCTGATCAAATCATTAGAGACAAATCAAATGGAACAATGACAAGAAGAAAATTAAAAAGTACATCTTTAATTGCTGAATTTAAGCCTAGAAATGTTAAATATGCTTCGGAAAATGAAAGTTGGATTGAAGCTATGAATGAAGAGATAGAATAGCTAGAGAAGAAAAAAAATTTGGACTCTTGTTCCTAGGCCTAAGGATAAAAATGTAATTGGTACAAAATGGGTATTCATAAATAAGATGAATGAATATGGAAAAATATCTAGAAACAAAGCAAGACTGGTATATAAGGGCTATTCTCAAGAAGAAGGTATTGATTATGGTAAAACTTTTGCCCCTATTACAAGATTAGAAGGTGTTAGAACTCTACTTGCATATGTAGATCATGAAGGATTCAAAGTATATCAGATGGATGTTAAATCTACATTCTTGAATGAAATTGTTGATGAGGATGTCTACATTGAACAACCAAAAGGTCTTGTAGATCCTAACAAAAAGGAAATGGTCTACAAATTACACAAAGCACTATATGGTCTCAAATAAGCTCCTAGAGTCTAGTATGAAACACTAAGTAACTATTTGATACAGATTGGTTTTCAAAGAACAAATGACAACAATAGTCTATATATAAATGAAGGAAAAGATAAGAAGATTGTGTTGGCAAAATATTTGGCGATGATACATTATTTATAGGAAATGATGACCTATGCAAGGCATTTTTAGAAGAAATGAGTAAGGAATTTGAGATGTCTATGTTTGTAGAGATAACATTCTTTGTTAGATTGTAGATAAAATAGAACAAAAATGGTATCTACACCATTTAATCTAAGTATATCAAGGAGATATTGAAGAAGTTTGGAATAGAAGATTCAAGACCAGTTGGAACTCCTATGTCTACTGGACATAAGCTCTCAAAAAATGATGATTCCAAAGAAGTGGATTAGACCTTATATAGATCAATGATTGGAAAATTATGAGATGTAGTACATACAAGGCCTGACATTGCCTTAGCAGTTGGGATACTGGCAAGATTCTCAGAAAATCCCGTGGAAAACCATATGATGGCAATCAAAATAATCATGAGATATCTGATAGGTATTTAAGACTATGGCTTATGGTACAAACTTGGAGGCAATTTGGAATTGAAGGTATTTACTAATGCCGATTGGGCAAGAAGTCTTGATGACAGAAAAAGCACTAGTAGTGGAGCATTCTTCCTTGGTAAAATATTGGTATCTTGGAAAAGTAAGAAGAAAAATTGCACATCTCAATCCAAAATAGAGGTAGAATATCTTGTAGCAATAGTCAATTGTTCTAACATTATTTTATTCAAACAATTGTTGGAAGGAATGAAGGTAAAAATCAAAGATCTAGTAGTCAAATATTGTGATAACACCAATGCAATAAACATATCAAATAATCCAATGATGAATTCCAAAGCAAAGAAAATTGCTATAAAATATCACTTCTTAAGAGAATTGGTGTAATATAAAGAAGTCAGATTGGAATATGTGAATACAAAAGAACAGGTTGTAGACATATTCACCAAACCATTACCTAAGGATGCATTCTTGTATCTAAGAGGTAAGCTAGGGGTCATTCCCCTATCTAAAGCTCACTAAATAAAGTTTAGTGATGCATCAACAAGAGCTAAGTTGAAAATCAATTAGTTGATGTAGTATTGACAAGGGCATATTGCAAATGAATTAGTACTTAAGGTACATTGATATTATCAAAATTATTGTCTTTGACATGTGTTGTCAAAGAGGGAGAATTTTACTATCATATCTCACAAAAATTTTGAAATGTGTTGTTAAAGAGGGAGAAGTTTTATGAAGTGATGTCAAAGAAGGTTAATGAAATTGGCAAAAGATTGTTGTAGACAAAATTTTTTTGACAAAGGGAGAAAGTTGAAGAGATCATACTAATAGAGGGAGTCTTGTTCTCAAAATTTTATTATGATATGACATGTTGTGTTACCATCAATACCAAAGAGGGAGATTGTTGAATACAATTAATTAATTGTGTGCTATCTTTGATGTTACACAAATATCATATCATTGTTAGTTAGTGTATTCTAAGCTCAATCAGTAAGTGAAGACAGTTCTCTATGTCTATCGAGGATTCCTATGTAGAAGAT
Organism: Cupressus sempervirens; assembly: GCA_028749045.1. Lineage (NCBI taxonomy): Eukaryota > Viridiplantae > Streptophyta > Pinopsida > Cupressales > Cupressaceae > Cupressus > Cupressus sempervirens. The sequence continues at coordinate 383,490,200 of CM053789.1, forward strand.
AGTGTCTACTGAGTCTACTTGGGTGTTGAAGGAAAACATGTAGAAGATGAGTGTTAATCGAACACACTCGGTTAATGAAGGAAAGTTGGATAGAACTAGTGCTACCTGTTCTCACTTGGTTACAAAAGGATTTTTGCAAGTTTGTAGTGTTAATTGAGATTCTATTGGTTAACATAGGAAATCACTTCTGAGTTAGTGTTGATTGAGCTGGGTCGGCTAATGAAGGATTTTCTTATTTTGGCATATTAAGCTCAATTGATTTATCTATTGGTTCTAGTTGACTATGATGATGAATATTAATTAATCTAAATTTTATTTGAGCTTGACAATATGAAAGGTATAAGTAAACAATCAAGTTGTGGTTTTAATGTGTGCAAGATGTTATGAATGAATTGCAAGTGATGAATAGAGGAAGAAAATTTGAAGGATAAGCAGAATATCCTTGTGGAGCAGAAAATCTATATTCAACCAAGAAGGATTAAATACAAGCTAGAACATAGATCTATAATCAACAATTTAGTTGCATCTAAATCAAGTCAATGCATTATTATTCTAACCATTATAATAGTGATCTAAATCTCTTAATAGAGTTGCTTTAACAACCATTTGCAAATTCTCTAACAAGGTGGTAGTTCTACTAATTGCTTGAAGACTTCTAACAAGGCCACTGCTAACAGGGTGATTAAATCTTTTAAGAGGGTCACACCAAACAATGTATTTTTTAACCTTTAACAAGGTTAGCTCCTAATAGGGCTCACTTCAAAAGAGTGAAAAATACTAACTAGTTACAATTGGTGGTTTTCCCATATTGGGTTTCCATGTTAAATCTTGGTGTCATACGTCATCTATAATCACTGACAATATCTTAAGATCTACAAAGTTAATTAATACATTCAATATTCATTGAGTTACAACATCTTATATAATTTGTACTAACATCTAAGGGATTTGGATTTTATTTTAGCAGTAATTGATTCACCCCTCCCCTCTTAGTTACTCCTCTTATATTTCTAACAATTGATGCATATTTAGATTAGTGGCTTGGAATTGGGTTGTCTATGCCCTAATTCACATGATTTTCTAATTTTTCTTTACATAGAAGGGATGAGGTGTTGTTACTAGGTATAGTCATGGTGGAGGATTATGGTTGACTATTTTATGTTGACAAGTTGGACACTTTGAGGGTTAGATGCTTGGTTCATGGATGTAATAATGGTTCCATGGATTTTTGGCATGACATAATTGGATATACAAGTACATCCTTGATGTTCATTTTTTTGGATTCATAATTTTGTTATGGTGGTATAACTTCTTGGTTAAGGATCATGGTTATTTGATTTCTTTTGAGAAGCTCATGATGTGCACATTGAATTCTTTGATGGTTTGATGCCTTGGTTGATTCTCATGGTTAGAGTATATTTTTTCATCATGATGCCATGGATATCTTGGATACATGGTTTAGTGGGAGCTTGTGATAGTGATGGGTGATAGTGCATGATTGGTTCCTAATTTGGTTTGTATCTTCTTGGGTTTGGAGATCTTGGTTTCACTTGTTACTGATACTTTGGTTATGTGTATAGACCTAGAGGATCATCATGTAGGAGATTGCTTTTATGATGCCTTACTGCCATGGTTGAGTGGAGTTTTTTGGTATTGATATATTTACTAAATGTTTGTAGATGTTGGAGGTTTGTCTTAAATGTTGTTGTTGTAGAAGAATCTTTGATATTTTTATGGTGCACTTGTTATCTTCATGGTGTGTGAATATTGTTAGATCTTAAGGACTCATGGAGTTGTTGGTTATCTTCATGATGTGTGGAGATGGTTCTTCATGGTATGTGGAGATTATTTTCTTCATGATGTGTAGAGATGGTTGCATCTTGAGGACTTACAAGGTTCTTGGTAAAGTTGTGGTTTCTGCTTTCATTTGGTATGTTATCCTTGGTGTGAGGATGGTTTCTTTATTATGTCATGGTATACTCTTGATATGTGTTTAGAGTTTTTTGACATTTTATAGTATGTTCATATGGAGAATTTTATCTCTTTGATTGAAGTTGTTAGATCATGTTGTCATGTTAATGTTCCTGAGGCCATGGTTTGAAATTTGACAATGATCCTGGTTTAGTTTCTTGGTATTGAGTATATTGATCATAAGTTGGATACTTCATGATATTGCTATGTTGCATTTGGATTTGGCATAGATTGATTGGTTAAAAGTGCTCATAGATACTTAGAGATGGTGGTGATGCTGATTTCTCTTAGATTAGAGAAGTATTTGTTGGGAGGGTTGATGGTTTCAGTAGGAAGCCTGAGGGGCATTCACCTGATATGGACTTGAGAGGAGATTGTTCTTAGATGAGTCTTGGTTGGAGACTTGCATATCTTGATGATAATTATGATTCTCCACTCTTGGTCTACTCAGTAGTTTTCTACTTGAGAGGTATAACCTAGTGTTTCTTTTAGGTGCATTATATTTATGCTTGTATTTCATGGATATGGATCTTGAGCTATAGTACATGAGTTAGTTCTAGAGGGTTTATTTGAGAGGTGGTTTAGCATTGGTTATGTCCATTTGCATATATTGTTATGCTAGTTGAATTTGGGCAATGGTTTTATATTGGGCATATTCCTTGGATTAGGAATGGTTTATGAGTTTGATCTTCTTGTGAGAGGCTTATATCCATGATTAGTTATATGGTATAGTTTGGATGTTGTTGAGGCTTCTTGGTTGGGGTTTTATGGTGGAGATCATACTTGCACAATTTACATCTAGAGGTGTGTATAGAAGGACACAATATAGGTTATGATTTGCATGGTTTCTCTTTGGTCATGGTTATCTTCTTGGATGTTCAATTTTTCTTACATTGGACTTGAGATTGGTTGGAGATTATGATCATTAGTTTATGCTCATGTATGTCATGTGAGAGATGACATAGTTATTACTTTATCTCTTTCGTCTATTCATAATGGAGAGCTTGGGAGATTTTTGGAGACTTGTTATGAGATTTTTTCTTGTAGGTTATTGGTTTATGTATTGCAAATGTCATTGATACTACATGGATTCACTTCTTGAAGATGTTGTGAGTGGATTAGTTATAGATTTGATATTATCTTTTGCAGTGGGAGCTTCTTGGTATATATGTGGCAAGTATTACTCTTGAGGCTTGTGATTGTAGGTTACAGATTGGATATATTGATGATGTGAGATTCACTTGTTATACCTTCAGAGGTATGGATAGTTGGATGGGTTTGGCACTTTCTATGAGTGCTATTTCAACTATGGATATTTGAACAACTAAAGATACATGCGATTATTTTTGGATTAGGTTTTTGTGCTTGGCATTTCACTTGGTATAGGATTTTATGATCTTCAAATGTCACAGGTTGGGTGGCTTGGGTGGCTTTCTCTTTGGATAGCTTCTATCTATGTTTGGTGGTAGTGGCATAATAGGAGGTGAGAACATTCATGTTTGAGATGCTTGATACTTTGATTTTTGTGTGGGTACTAGGATGGAGCACTTTGTGTACTTTGATCCATGATGGTGGATGTACTGGGATGGATTGTTCTCTTGTTTATTTATGTGGTTACATATTGACCCTATGTAATGTATACAAAAAGTGGGAGATTATTGAGATAATGGGTGTTGCATAAATTGCATAATATTGTTATATTGTATTATTTTATTTTATTATGCAATGTTGTATCTAGGAGCATCTAGATGGATGTGCAACATGGAAATATTTCCATAGAATAAACTTGATGAATTGTATTATAACATTATGATAATATTTGATGTAATTATTTAATGTTGGGAAAAAAAATTAAATTCCCAATATTAAATGTGGGGTCAATGGGTTAGGTAGCACATGGTTTTAACACATGATTTATTTAATACCACTTGGTGGTTTTGTGGGACTTGCTACTATATAAGTAGCCACAAGGGTAGTTGTTGTAGTGAGAAGATAAAAGGTTAAAAGAGAAAGAGTAGAGCAAGACAAGGCTTGATAGGTTAGCCAAGGAAGCATTTATGAAGGTTGGGAGCATGGCATGGGATGTGTGGATTCATGCTTGTTCACATGGATTTCTCAGTAGTGGCTATGGAGTTGAAGACTTCCATGGTTGGATTGCAATCATGTTTTTGTTGAATAATACATGGTGATGGATGATTTTAGAGGATAGGTTTTTCCCTCAATGAGGGTTTCCCAGGGTATATCTTGTGTCACAATTTTTGTGGGTATGTTGTCTATTCTCTTGCATGTGGATTTCAATTACATATTTATTTTACATCTATTATGAGTTATGTGGAAATAATTATATATATTTTTTCAAGTCTCCTTACAAGTTCACCCTCATTAGTTTCAAGTGGGTGACATAGTCCTAAAAGAGAACATGAAGTTCTAATTAGATAAAGAGAAGAAAGGAAATTTTGAGTCTGTCTGGCTAGGTCCATTGGTTTTCACATCATCTTCTAGTTCAAGAGCATATCATTTATTTACTCTAGAAGGAAAACTTTTGAATGATCCTACCAATATCATTCATCTCAATAATTTCTATGCTTGAGCCACTTAGTATACCTTGCTAGTCTTGAGAAAAGTACAAAAAAATCATAAAAGGCCCTAAAAAAAGAAGAGAAAATCCCAAAAATAAGCATCTGATAGTGAAAACTTGGCAATTCAAGTGCCTTGAATAGGTTACTTGGTGAAAACCTAGAAATAGGCACAATGTGTACTTTGACTATTCTATTATCTATCAAATCTCCATAGCATTCTTTCATCCACTTACCCATATCCTTAAGGTGTTCCCCTATACACATGACCAACATATCCTCACTATCCCCCATATCAGTCACCAATCATCAACTAATTAGTTGTCAATCCTTAGTCATCATCATTAGTTAGTCTCATCATACATAAACTAGTCTCATGTAATATCACATTTGATCAAAGACTCATTCTTCAAATAGTCCTTATGAAAAATCCTTTTTCAATAAAGTGTTTTCCTTAGAACTTATGGTTTATTTTTTAGTCTAGGTACTAGGTGCTACAAACAAGTCCTTGCAGGATAAATATTTCCTCTCATCAAACTTGGGTTCATTAGTATGGAGTCCTACTGATCTCTTTGGCACATAGTTATTTTTTTTAATTTACTATTTCTTTTGATGTTTGATTTAAATTTTTGTTCTTGATTATCTTTTCCAAGCATTGTGGTTATCACCTCCTCAAGGTCACCACGATAATTTATATCACAGTGTGTTGAAAATGGGGTAATCAGTGAGAAAGGTCCTGATTTGTCTTTATTTTTTTTTCCTTTTTTACCTTTGACTCAATCAAGTATAACCCTTGCATATCCAAACATATGATAATTTATGATTACATGTTGTTCTTGGGAGATATTGCTTGTTTTTGGGTTACCTAGTGTCATTTCCACTTTGATTCCTACTGGGTTTCATGTGCGATGTTGGAGAAATCCTTGTGTGTTTATTTAGAGTTATTCCTATGCAAAAATGATGACTAGATCTTGATGTTCTCAGTAACTTTAGATAGTCACTAATATTGCTAAATTGAATTATGTGCTCAATGACATAGTGGTTCTTGCCATGGACAATCCCCCACTCAAATCTTCAAATGGATTCGAGCTCATCCGCCCATTTCACAACAAGGAAACACCAAAATGAGTTCTTTTTTATTCTATTAGCATCAATCCTATTATTATTGTATTGACATTTATCCTACATCCTAATCCAATCTTGAAACCTATTAAAAAATCCTACAAAGTTTCCAAAATCCCACCCATTCATCCACCCATTCTAAGGGTTCAATTTAAAAATAAAAATCTCCCATTTACCCCTCATGTCCTCCATCCTATCTCACAATTTTGTCTAATTTTTACATTTGATCTCCCATTTTCTTGTACACCCATAGTGAGAGTATGTGCCACTTTTAAACCTATTTCATCATTTGTGCATCCTCCATCTCACTCCAATTTTATTACTTTTTGAGATGTCATCTAGTCTCATTTTTCTCTCCTCAATACCTTCTCAAGTGGGCATCATATATTACAATATTTTATCAAGACTGGGAAACCTAGTTTCTTTAAAACCTTCTTCATGTTGTCTATTATTTGAAAACATCTTCGAAATAGTTTTGTACCAATACTATATCGAAGAAGGGTAAAATGTAGACACCTAAATCCGATCACATAAATTCATTATCAAATTTAGTCATCTTCTAAAGTATATTTTAATTAAGTATTAAGTATTAAATTATTTAGTGCTATCCCATGATTAATTAATTAAATTAATTAATTATAGCCGAATCAATAAATTGACAAACAACCAATAGTCTAAACTATTAACTAAACCCCCTTCATCTATTAAATTAAATAAATACAAAACTAATTTAATTTAATCTCCAAAACCCTTCTCTATTTAATTAATTAAATTCCTCCAACCATAAACTCATCCCTTCAACCCAAAATTTACCCAAACACAACTCATGCATCAAATATTCCACTTTAGTTTAGATAATTCATTTAGTTAATTAAATCCCATACACCAAATATTCCTCTTTTAAGTAAATATTATTATAGTTTATTTATTTAAGTAAATTTTATGCACCAATAATTCCCTATTTAATTAAATAATTCATTTATTTAATTAAGCTCACCCACCAACCTTTTCTCTAAAAAATGCATCGATCTCCTACATCCTCCAGTTAACTGATCCACCTCACCCACCTTAATTGAAATACATCACCTCCTCTTCCATATCTAAAATCCCTCTTCAGATCACTTGCATAAATTAAGGTATCATTTATTCCTTTTAACCCAAGCTTAAGTCCACTCTCATGCCACATCTCCCTCATCCATCTCTAAAAACAAAAATCCATCTCCTTCACCTCTAATAGTCATTTGAAGCCTATCTCATGCCTCACTTAGTTAACTATCCATCAGGAATTCTTATATCTTGCTCACCCAATTGCCTATAAATTGAACCATTTTCTCCTCAAAAACCATCCACCTTTTGAGTAGAATTATTATACCATTTTTGGAGCTAATTAATTTCAAAGTGTTATTTGGTGATAGTCATATTTCCATGCATCTATCAAATCCATCCATTTTTCAAGCTTGAGCACCATATTTGACCACATATTCATAATCATGACCACATCTACATATCAAGGAGGCTACATAGAGACACAAGTTTGCACATTTTGTTATTTAGTTTCCTTTTGGTTTATCTTATATGTTTGTTAATTGATCTAGTTTGTTAGATGTCTAGCTCTGGATTTATATATTTTGCATCCTAATTCTAACACATACAACCCTAACCATAATATTATTCCTATGTCTAAACATTAAACCCAAACATTAATGACAACCCTACCCATGATACTAATTCTAACTCATTCCATGACCCTAATACTACCCTAACCCATACCATAACCATGATAATAATCTCAACTATAAACCCTACACCCTAACCCTAACCCCAACCATGATATTATTCATATCTTTAACAATACACCCCAATCTTAACCATAACCCTAACTCAATCTTATGTCTAATCTCAATATGCTTACATTAATATTATAACAATATTATAGTTAAAATTATAAAATAAATTAGTAAATTACTATAATTAAAAATAATAGTTTCTTTCATGTTTGTGGTAACAACTAGTAGCTTGTGTATACACATATAAGGGAAGAGAATTTATGTGCCTATTTTTTCATATTCATAAGTTATAATAGGGGTCTAGAGAAGGATAACTCTATATGCATATATATTATTAAAATAATTGTATATAAATTATATACATAAGAATAAAATTAGGATTAGATCTTGTTAATTAGGTACGTATATATGTAAACAAAAAATTATTTACATTTTGTTAAATTATAAAAAAAATAAATTTATATTGGTCAGTAATATTTAATAATTTTATTAATAAAATATTGTTATTACAATTTTTCTAACCAATGGACATGTAATTCAAGGTCAAAATTTCTAATGAGACCCAAACCTTTTACCACCTTTCATACAACGTCTACAAACCATACAAAAACCATCAACACTATCAACACTGTCTAGCTATACAAAAACTTACATTTATAGGCTATTCACAGCACACATAATCACCTTTAAAAAGCTACATAAAATTACTATTATCTTACATTTAGATGATGTTATTAGTAAAGCATCCACTAACACACATTCAAGCATTCTTCTATTTATGTCATTTGTAAAAAAAAACAATCATAATCTCCTGTAAGATAAGTTTTCATCATTTATACTATATCAGCTCCTTTATATTCAGCATCATTATATATAGTCTTCTAGTAGACTTCTAGAAAAACCTTACATCCTCGGTAATAAAAAAATTCCTTTCAAAAAACAAAAAACCACCTTCTTCAGTATCAACCTCTTACCATTCACCCATGAGGAAAATATAATCTCACCACAATATTTCATCACCTCGACCATGTTGATGGATGCCTTCTCAGTGGAGCCACAAGGAAACCAAAAAATGATGATCATTTTCATCTTGAAAATGCCAAATTTTCTCCTTCAAATACATCCATTCCTCTACAATTTCTACCTTATAAACCCCTTTGTTAGCTAGCTTAGGCCACTACATGAATAAGCACCTTCATGCTACATTCCCCTCCTCCTTATTTGGAAAAAAACCCACTATAATTAAAATTGTGGCCTGGAAAGGCCCATTCCAAAATTGAGTCCAAACCCACAATCAAATATTTGGCAAACAAAGTTGTTGACACAAAATGTTGCACCCTACTTGAGGTATGACCCTAAAGTGGCCTTGTGTAACATGGAAATGATCTCCAAGTGTGGAACATGCACACTAAGGCCAAATCTCTAAAAAGGATGACTTCCTTCTATTAGGGTGGACCTAAACTACTTCTTGAGAGGAAAAGGGAGAAGGAGAACATAAATTTTAAAAAAATAGAAAGGGAAAGGGGGCTAATGCACCAAAATAGAACCGTGGTTACAAATTTTCCCACAACTACACAAAACATCAATGAAACACTCCAATATATAGATCTAAACTCTAATCTACCTTCAAAGAACTCACATGCAAGGTGGACATTGATTAGATGCAAAAAGGAAGGAGAAAATTCATAATATAACACTTCACAAATGAATTGAACACAACATGCAAATATTAGAAATAAAAAATAAATATTTTGTACAAGGAATTAGACATGCAAAAATAATGAATGGAAAGAACAGGTAAGAAATAAAGGTATTTAATTAATGAAAGGAAAAATTTGCAGAGCATAACGTTGTTGAAAAATACAAGTAGAGAAGAACCCTTAGGAAATATTTAAAACTATCTTTTAAAGAGTTCAGGCATAACTCTAATTTTGGCTATTGAGTTCAAACCCCAACCAAGATGGACTTGATTTGTAGAGAAGGAAATAACTTATAATCAGAAAGAATAGTCGTGAGGTGTACTTGCTCATGGAAGTGACAAGAAGTGTAAAAAATGATGCATTCAACCATAAGAGGTCAAATCCCCAAAGATTTGATCATTTCATGTATTGAAGATGCATGGAGTGCAATGACATCATACAAACAAGGCCCTAGAAGTTACTCTACAAAAAAAAAGGCTATGGTAGTGTGTCATGGTCACAAGAAATTGATTCATGCCACTGGAGAAAAATATGCGAGGGATAACACAATATTTTACTTGCCCACAAAATGCAAGGTTGTGGGGGGATTTGATTTCCTTGAAAAAAATGTTGAGAAAGAATAGTCGTGAAGTGTACTTGCTCATGGAAGTGACAAGAAGTGTAAAAAATGATGCATTCAACCATAAGAGGTCAAATCTCCAAATATTTGATCATTTCATGTATTGAAGAGGCATGGAGTGCAATGACATCACGCAAACAAGGCCCTAGAAGTCACTCTACAAAAAGAGAGAGGCTATGATAGTGTGTCATGGTCGCAAGAAATTGATTCATGCCAATGGAGAAAAATACAGGAGGGATAACACAATATTTTACCTGCCCACAAAATGCAAGGTTGTGGGGGGATTTGATTTCCCTAAAAATAAATGTTGGTTGTCAATGAAGATCTTCCATTCAAAAAAAATGACCCAAATGCTATGAGAATCTTCCCCAATGAAAAATTAATTTTCCACCATTGATCAATGATCTTCCTTTTGAAATAGATGGCCCAAATGTCATAAGAATCTCCACAATCAAGAGATTAAGACAACCATTGATGCACATGAGCTTTATTTCTAATGAATCACTGAGATGTAGTGAGAAGATCCCTAATATGTTATCAAGTCCAATGGATGTCGCATATCTCAACAAAGAGGGAAGTATATAGCATTAAATGTGGGACTGTTGGAATTAATAAGTGAGAAGATTTACTTCTAGGGGGGTGAATCAGAAGTAACTAACTTTAACCTTTTCAAATCCTTTTAATTGAAACCATTTACATGCATCTAATTCATCTAATAAAAATGAAAGTAAAGACATGCATGAAAATAGATAACACACAAATTTGGTAACCCAAAAACCCTCCAAAATGAGAAGGTAAAACTGGGGTGGGGATGACACCCACAAAATATCACTGCAACAATGTGTAACTATTCAAGGTTACTTTGTTTGACCACTTCCTATGGTTTGCCTTGTGAAAGGCATGTCCTGTTAAAGACTTTACAACCTATTAAAAGTGACCTAGTTAAATGATTTTGCAATCTTGCTAAAAGTAGGCTTGGTTAAAGGAATTTTGTACATTCTGTCATGTCCCCTTTTCAAATAATTAAAAATAAAAAACTTTTCTAAGGCAGGCAGGCCCAAAAAGGTGAAGTTTTAGAAAAAAGGGATAATCTTTGGAAGCTAATGGACTAATAAATGAAAATTATTATTAAAATATGTTTTGTTAACCCCTCTTGGATGTGAGTTAGGGTTATGCCCTCTTTTAAGGGGTTTGGAGGCATTTTGGGCTGATTCCAAAACTTGATTTTTGCGCATTGCTTTGTTGTTCTTCAGAGGCTGCCAAACCTGTGGAGAAGGAGACCCAAGAACAGGATTTTGCAGGTTTCTAAGAAGGCTAAGGATAGGATTTTGAAGCCATTCCATGTGCATGCTCATGCAGAGTTTGCCTTTGTGCTGAACAGTGCAGATTTGTGGTTTTTTGGGTGTGTTTTTTGTAAGAGTTTGGTGTTTCCGGTTGAGTATTTCATATCAGTTTGGGTTGCTGCTCTATTTCAGACTCTTAGATGTTAAAATAGAGCTGAATATATGTATTTGGTCATGATTATACTTTTGTGATAGATTATTAGTTTTTTTGTGGTGTTTCTGGGCTATTCTATGTTGTTTTTGGGAGCCCGATGAGCATTGTTTTTATCCTCCGTTTGGGAGCTGTTGTGTAAATGTTATACAGATCTAAAAATGTCATTTTCTAGGCTGTTATGCTACTGAAATTTATATAAAAATTTCCACTTTTAGATTTACTAATAATATGTGAAGCTGTGAAATTTTTGGCACTATTTCCGACATACTCGATTTGGGGTTTATTGAGAAATTGGTGGATCTTTGAAAGATTGGTTGTTTGATCTTAAAGATCTGATTAGAGGCTTGAAATATCATATAAAATCAGAAAAGGGACATTTCACATTCACTTGGAATGCCAACCTGTTAAAGGATCTACAAATAGATGCTAGGTCAACCTAAATCTATAAGATTTCCATATCTAATGCAATTGCTAGAGAGTGAGAAAATATTTGACCTGATAGCTTTGCAATCTTCAATTGCTGATTCTAGATCCTGCTTCTACTTTTTCAGCTTTGATCTTTGCTTGATATGATATGTCACTCTTCAAAATTCTGATACTCTATTCTTCATCAACTAGATTTTGCAATGCTGCTATGTTTTTCACTAAGTCTATACATTCCTCTACACTTTGCTATAATTCACCCATACACTTCTTTCTGACGCATCCTATCTCTTTCATAATGTAGCTTTGTTCTCCTTTTAAAGATTACAAAGACTTAGGGTTAGGTGTGAATCTACGATCAATATTAAATCTTCATTTCCTACTAATTTATTGCATTTTTCCTATTGGTTGCATACCTTCTCAATTTTTTTTATTGGTTGCATGCTGATTGCATAGGTAATGCAAAAGATTTGATCTTATCTTCAAGATCCTTTGAGATTCATCCTATGTTGGCTCAAAAAATAGTTTACATCTGAGTTGATTCTATGTTACTCAACACATACTAGTTGTTGATACTCGACACATATAAGAAAAATTGGCTCACTCAGCTCCTATAGAAATTCAATTTTTCTTGGTACTTATAACAAGACTATTTGACTTAGAATCTATACTCTGTTCAACATCTAAACTTCACTCGGCACTTGAACTTCACTTGACACCTAAAGATCACTCAGTACCTAAAGTTCACTCGACACTTATTGAATTTTTTGGCTCAACATATATTGTACTTTGGCTTCTATATTATACTCAGCATCAACTAAAGAATTGGTTAAGTGTGTTGACACTCAATTGTCAAAACCAATCTGAGACCAAAAATCTCCCCCTTTGACATGAGTGGCAAAAACACTTAACTAGACATTATAAATTTGGTCTTTATGACTATACTACATATTCTATTCAGTATATGTACAAGATTTCAAAAACTTATTCAAAATTTTGTATACCTCAAAATCTTGTAACTCCCTTGAGATGATGTGCCATTTCCATTCCTGTAACCAAAATTCTTGTGCTGAATGTGTCTCATGCTGATATATATGATTCTCTTTGCCTTGTATACACTCTATATCTATTTGTACCCTATTTATGCTCCCTGTACTCTATATCTATTCCCTATCACATCCTCTTGCAGTTTTGCATCCTTTTGGATTTATTACTTCCTCAAAATGTGAATTTTGAATATCTCCCCATTTGGATTATCTTTATTACTTTCATCAAAGAATGTATTATGTAACCATTCTTATTCACATCTCCCCCAAAACATTATATCTCCCCATTCTTATTAGATACAATAATGAATTATATTCGCATGAATATATTCTCCCCCTTTTTGACACTTATGTCAAAGGGTCCTAAGGATAAATAGAATATTTTGCCAAAAAAAATTTATTTACCTCCATAATCATCTTGAGAGAAGCATCCCAATTATTTAAAGCAATCTGCAATGACTTATATTGGATGCCTGTCTCTGCTGCAAGATGTACAAGGCCTTCTAGAGTAGAAAGATTAGGATCTTTCTTTAGAATATTTTCTACATAGGCCTACTTCTTATGGAGTACTTCTAGATGTGGGGTAATGGAAGATTGAATTTGCATCAATTTGGCCTTAATATTGGCTTCTTCTGCTATAAATACAACTAATTCTTTTTGTGTGTGTATGTGCTAGAAATCTTTTGATTTTGTTCCAAGCTTAGTATCCTTTGGCTATTTTCCTATGTGAAATATGATGAATCACACAACTTTTTGTACAATGAGAATACATTCTCAAGTACTTTCTTCACTTTTTCAATCTTCTTTGTCAATTCAACTTGTGAAAGTGCTATTTCACTTGATATTTTCTCATTCACTTTCATCTAAAACTTATTTTTTGACCATTCTAATAGTTTAATATTAGTTTCTAGGTTCTCATTCTATACCTGGTCCATAATGTTGGACAATTATTCCATGATGAGCTGAGTTTCATCAAGCACTTGCAAGCTGAATGCATCAAGAAATATGTACATCCTTGATTTCCACTAGTGCTTGCTTCTGCCTAAACTCATTTTTGAGTATTTCTTGTCTCTTCCTCCTCTCTAGTGCCTCTAGCACTTCATTTATCTATTGTAGGTTATGACTATTTCTTCATCAAGTGTAGGGTCTCCATAATGATGTACCCTCGCAACCTTGGTAGAGCTCAAGCCTGGTGTTGAAATCTGGAATGGTACTGGATCAGTGCTTGGCTTCTTATTAGGAGTTCTCAAGGTAGGAAAGTTCACCAATGTTTGTATTGCCTCCTGCTCCTTAGGGGTTTTCTCTTCTTCTTTCTCCTCTTCTCTACTACCTTGATCAATAATGATAATTTGAGGAGGTTCACCTTGACTTTATGTAGTAGGAACATCTTGCCCTATTTGTTCCTTTGCTTGCTCCTCAACAGTTGTTGCTATTGTAATTGTGCTATCAACCTTAGCAATTTTGTCTTATTCTTCTTGTTCTTTGGGTCAATTTATTGTAGCCATGGGAGGTTGTGTGGATTGTTCTGGTGTGCTTTCCTTCTCCCTTTTTATCTCTACTATAGCTTTCTACAACTCATCAACACTCACCAAAACTAGATTTGTACAAAGTTGTGCTTGCAATGTAGATTGGTGAAGGATCCTATTGAGATCCTCTGTAGTTAAAGGATTGATGTTTTGAGCTGAAGTGTTTGGAACATACTTTATAATTACTATATCTATAGGTGTTGTATGTAGAGGATTTGGTGGTGGCAGTTGGGTGTCTTGGACACTCTATTTTTCCTGCTGTTCCTCAACTATTACCTCTTCACCATGTGTCTTCTCCACTATCTCCTCTTCTGTCTCTTTTTCCTCTTCCTCATCTTTTTCTTTTTCTCCTTTTTCTTCATCATTTCTACCTTCAATTGGGTCTTCCTACCCTTCTTTCATAGTTGTCAATCCACACATTAATTTCCACATTTGTGTGGACTTTTGGACAAAATCTTCTATTTGGTTCTGGAAAATTTTGAAGGCTTTGTATTTAGGTGCAAATTTTCTCCCATGCTTCTTGCTAGCCTTTGTTATTTGACCTTTAGTAAGGTCTAGCATTACATGAACCAATGTAGACTCTCTTATTTCCTTTTCCATTTTGAGATTTTAATTCCATTCATTCTCAACTAATGAGCTTAGCTCCTTAGGCATTGAGTTATCTAGTTCAAATGGGGTGGTCTTGAACATAGCCATCATAGTGTAGATGGAATCTTCCACTATGTTCTATTGTTCCTTTAACATCTTATTAAAATCCATGGTCTTTAGACTAGTTAAATCTGCATTATCTCTAATATTATTACAAATACTTTCTAATTCAGATGTGGTAGAATGGCTTACCAATCTAAATTGATCTTCATTAGACTTTGTTCTTTCTTTGTCTAATTCAGGAGGTGCAATATACTTTCTTCTTTTCTTTTTCTTTGCAGGCCTTCCTTGCTCTATTGCCTTCTATTTCTCCTACTTCTTTGCCCCTTGAGTTATAGCTTTGGTATCAGTCCTTGTAGTTGGCTTGGCTAGCCTTGGCTTTTTAGCCTTCTTCTTTCCCTTGGGCTATGCAACTGGCTATTTTTGAGCTTTTCTTTCCTTTGGCTTAGCCTTAGGTACCTCTTGCTTGGAACCTTCCCCCTTATCTACATCTTCTCCCATTCCTTGGGTTAAGGAAAGTGGCCCTTGATCTTGTTCTTCTTCATCACCCTCGACATCTTCACCTTCTTCTTTTGTTCCTTCTATAGTGCCTTCCCCAAATTTAGCTTTTAGCTTCTTAACAAGCTTGTACTTATTTTTCAAAGTGAAGGTAGTCTTCAACTCTATATCCACTTTTAATCTCACCATATCATAAGTTCCAAAATGTGGTGCATCCTTTTCAACTTTCTCTGCCAATAATGCAGTTATTGCTATTGATGCTTCATCTATGTTTATTTCATACCCAAGAGGTCTTAACCATCTCACTCTTGGCATGTCAGTGTGTATGTATGTATATTCTATATCTACAAGAAAACTTACATCATTTACATGTTTTTCTACTAAGGAAATTGTAATTTTGAGCTTTTGCTTCATTGACTTCTTAAAGTCTTCAAAATAACTAGTCATCAAGGTCTCAAAATTAGCTCCCATCTACTCAATATATTCATTAACCTAAGCTATTATTGACCTATCAATTTTCCATGCAACTTTTCCAAAAGAAGGAAATTCATTCTAAACATAAAAGAAAATAAATATCAAAATGAAACCAAATTTGCACTGGGTTCCCTTGGTTCTCCTAATTGCTACTAGATTTTCATTGATCTTTTGTAGTTACAGTTCTGCAAGATCATATGTATGATCCTTCTTTACCAATTTGTAGCTTACATCAACACAAATGTAGGGCACACTGTTGAGTCTACTAGATTGGTAGAATTTGTGTGCTATAACCCTAACAACAAAGTCAACTAGAGGGTCTTGGATAGTGTTAATTGTCATCCCTCTTTTATTCTACTTAGCACCTATGTTTTTCTCAATTGCCTGCTTAGAATCACTCCTAAGGGTCTTCAGCTGATCTAGGGTTGGGTACCCTATCACTCTATGTATACTTCTCTTTCTAATTTTTATAGGCCCATCCTCCAACCATAAGCTACCATGATGCATTTTTCTCAACACTAGTCTAATCCATTCAATCTTGAAAATGGTGGGGAATTCTAGGGCTTGCATTAAACCCTTCCTCTCAACAATTGGAAATTATTCCTTCAAAACTCCATTATCACACAATTTTTCATAGGCCTCCCTCATTTCCATGTCACCTATGGCTCAAATCTTGCAATTATAACATCTTCTTACATCTTGAACCATTACAACCTTAGGGTGTATGATGGATAGGGATCTAGTTGGGTTGTTCTTATATGGAACTTCAAGTATTTGGTAGAAATCAGGTTGTTTGACCTCTTTGGACACTAACTAGACTTCAAATGGTTCCTTCTCCTAAGTTATTCTAGAGCTAGAAGCCATTTTATACAATCTAGGCTTTTAACATGAAGAAAATATGAAACTGCGTAGCTCGACACAATTGAAAATACCTTGAAATTGATGGAATCATGGTTGGAATGGTATTGAAATCTTGTTATACACTAGATTCTCTACTTTTGATTTTCTCTGCACTCTTTTTCATCTTTTCTCTTCGTTTGCGATGAGGAAAAATGATTGAAAATATGATAATATACCCTATTTTCATCACATTTAATGCTTAGTGCATTTAAAGCTACCCACTTGGTTTTTGAAGGATTCTACATTGGCTCCTACTAATCATTTGGCTCCTATAGTCTTGACAATCAACTTAGCTTGTACTAGATTTTTACTCGACATCTAAGGGTAACTCAACAACACTTGTGTAATCTTGAAATTTTAACTTTTTATCTTTGTTCATGCTGATCTATTCTTTTTCTAGTACTTTCTTTTCTAGGAATTGATGTATGATAAGACTTTGTAAATTAGTCCCTGATGGCTTCTCTTTCTTAGTTTGATGAAGTGTGACCACTTGACATGTTAGGTGAAGTTATCCCTTCATTGGATGTGCTACTCCCATCTTTCTTCTTCCATGTCTTGTTCATTTCTACTTTGATGTGTTCAACATCTACCTTCTCTTTACCTTTGTCATTCTTTGAGTTGGTTGCCTTTGACTTTGTTGGTCAATTCTTGCTAATATGACTAGTCTTCAAGCAAATAAAACATGTGGTTTAGCTGAACCATTTGTTGTAGTTCTCTTTGAAATGTGTCCTTATGCAATTTTCAGGAATGTGTCCATATTCTTGACAGTAATGATAGCTATACCTGGTGTTTTAGTCCCAATTATAGTGATAACCATGGTCACCTTCCCTCACTATTTGATTTGATGTCCACATAGGTTTTGATCTGCACTCAAAAGTTCTATGTCCATACTTCTTACAATCGTAGTAGTAACCTTCAAATCTTGATGTTCTGATAATCCTAGTCTTGCAGTCATGTTCTTGATGTCCTTGCTGTTTGCACTTTTGACAATGACTTGCATTCTTAGGTTTGTCATGTTGATGGGAATTTTTCTCTTTCATACATTAGAGGTATGTCCCTTTTTACAAAAAAAATAACAAGTAGGTTTAGTATTCTTACCTTTTTTACTTCTTTCTTCTATAGTCTTGGATGATTCTCCTTGTTTAGTGATGATGTAAGCTAGTCCTAAAGTGTCATTGCTAGCCCTTAGTGATTTTAGTAGCTACTCAAAATACTTGATGGCCTCATTAGGTTTGTTGAAGCTTTCTACAATCTCCTTCTCTCTTTTCATGTCATTTTGTAGTTGTTTATTTTTCATCTTTAGTGTAGAGATCTCAATATCCTTGACATTTAGTTCATGATGTGCATTCATCATCTGATCTAGGGTATCTATCTGCATGTTTGAAATTATTGCAAGCTTAATTGACTTTTCTTTCAGTCTGTTGGTAAGGTTTCTCTTGTCTTCTTCTATCATAGCCTTATCTTCAATGGCTCTTTTCTTGTATTTAGTCACCTCACAAAGCATCATACTTGTGATTCTTGTTCAAGCTTGAGTGTTCTGATTTCTTCTACTTGAGCTCTATTCCTCTCTATTAGGTTTCCTATTGCTGCATCAAATTCTTTGGAATCTCCATTCGAAAATAGATTTGAAGTGTCAATCTCCTTGTATTGTGTGTCATTCTCAGCTATGGAAATCTCTCTTCTTCTTTTTAAGGATTTTCTCAATTCTCCTTTGGCTTCTTCCAAAGCATGTAAAGCAAGTTGTATATCAATTTCTTGATTCTCTATGATCTTCCCAAGTTTTTAGATTTCCATTTCCAGATCTTTTCTCCCAGCTACAAAGCTCCTCTTTGTGAGAACTAGGCTCTGATACCAATTATTGGAATTAACAAGTGGGAAGATTTACTTCTGAGGGGGGGGGGGGGGGTGTGAATCAGAAGTAACTAAATTTAACCTTTTCAAATCCTTTTAACTAAAACCATTTACATGCATCTAATTCATCTAATAAACATGAAAGTAAAGACATGCATCAAATTAGATACAACAAAAATTGGTAACCGAAAAACCCTCCAAATGAGAAGGTAAAATTGGGGTGGGGATGACACCCACAAAATATCACTGCAACAATGTGTAACTATTCAAGATTATAATGTTTGACTACTTTCTATGTTTTGCCTTGTGAAAGGCCTATCTTGTTAAAGACTTTACACCCTCTTAAGAGAGACCTGGTTAAAGGAATTCACTACCTTGCTAAAAGTAGGCCTAGTTAAAGGACTTTTTTACATTCACTCGAAATGCCACCCTGTTAAAGAATTTACAAATGGCTGCTAGGACAACCTAAATCCATTGGATTTCCATATCTAATACAATTGCTAGAGAGTATTAGAAAGTCTTTGACCTAATAGCTTTGTAATCTTCAATTGTTGATTCCAGATCCTTGTTCTACTCTATTAACTTTGATCCTTGCTTGATCTAATATGTCACTCTTCAAAATTTTGATACTCTATTTTTCATCAACTGGATTCTACAACGTTGCTATGTTTTTCACTAAGTCTATACACTCTTCTACATTTTGCTATAACTCACCCATACACTTATTTCTCATGCATCCTCTCTTTCATAATGTAGCTTTGTTCTCCTTTTAAATATTACAAAGACTTAGGGTTTGGTATGAATCTATGATCAATATTAAATCTTCATTTTCCACTTATTTCTTGCACTTTTCTTATTGGTTGCACGTCTTCTCCATTTTTCTTATTGGTTGTATGCTGACTGCATAGGTAATGTAAAAGATTCCATCTTATCTTCAAGATCCTTTGAGATTCATCCTATGTTAGCTCAAAAAATGGTTTACATATGGGTTTGTGAATGAACAAACTCATATGCTAATTTATGTGTTACTCGACACATACTATTTGCTGATGCTCAACACGCATAAGAAAAACTGGCTCACTCAACTCCTATAGCAATTTTGTTTTTCTTGACACTTATAACTATATTGTTTCACTTAACATCTATACTCTGCTCAGAATCTAAATTTTACTCAGGACTTGAACTTCACTTGGCACTTGAAGTTCACTCAACACCTATTGAATTTTTTGGCTCAGCATACATTGTAGTTTGGTTCTGTATTATACTTGGCATTAACTCAAGAATTGGTTAAGTGTGTTGACACTCAATTGTCAAAACCAATCTGAGACCAAAAGGGACCCTTTACCACATGGAATAATTTTGGTATTTAAAGCCTCATAAAAATACTACAACATAAAGAAACACTAGAAAATGTAGATATGTGGCACCATGATGTGAAACAAAAGGCTGAGTCAACCACCATGTAGATAGAAAGGAACCACATATAGGTATGGATACATGGCAACATCTCCCATTTTCAAGAGGATGTTGAGATTTTACATGAAAATACAAGAGTCATTAGATCTATGAGCCATTTAGCTAGGTAGAAGGGTGGGGAAACATGAGATGTTAGCCACCAACAAAATGTGAATGTTAAGCCGCAACTCACCAAAAGAGGAAACAAGTTCTCTCAATCAAGGAACAAACCAAGCCATCTTAGTTAAAGAATAAATCTAGCTAGTTTGTTTAAAGAACAAATTGAGCCAGCTCAAAATGTTAGCCACTAACCAAAGCACGTGTTAACAAAAAAAAAGAGTCTATCCCATTGAGGTCTCTTAGATTGGCCATTCATGATGGGATGAAGGGGGTAAAAATAGCCAACATTCTTGGTGACTTACAGGGGATGATTTCATACTAAGGATAGATTAGTAGCCTCAAGAAATCCATTAGACATGGAGTCACCAAAAGAAAAAGATGCCATGACACCTATGACTCACAAAATTTTTCCTTTGCAACCTAAAAATTACAAAATTTACTATATCTAGAAGGGCATAGGTGTGTTCATGTACTTCTTGGAAAGCTAGGAAGACCTACTCTAATATGTAAAAGTATTTACAACACAAAAAATTAAATAAGGACATTGACTAGCTTGTTGAAATAGTTTCCCTTACTCATAGGTTGGCTTCTCCTTTCATGCATGTGGGAAACTAGAGAGATCAAAAAGTATGAAAAGAATATTTCTTTATTTTAAAACATCTTTCCAATGTAGAGAAAAATGAAGCTCTCTAGCATTGGGACATTGTTATCTTAAGAAAAACATGCTTACTCTTCTTTGTGATCTTCACACTCATGCTCTAGAATGAGCATGGTCAGGGGGAACTTGTAATTGTTGCAGATATAGATGCCTTATGGGGTATCATTTTGATAGTGTTTGGTCTAAGAAATCAACCTTGACCATGTTGTGCTATACAACCTCCAAATCCTTATGGCCAACAAGAGTTGGCTTTGATGTTATTGCTAGTTGTGTATATGTTTCTTCATGTTGCAGCTACAACATATGTTCCTCCTCTAGGCCATATGAATCCTTACAAACAAGGGGTTGCACCTCCTTCACTTGTGCAAGCTCTTTTGATGTAGAAGGAAGAGTGAATTATGTCTCCTTTGATGTATTTATTATAGAATACATAATGCTTATTAGCTTCACTTGTAGTTATTTCTCACACCTTTCTTTGTGTGCAACTAACCCCCTTACAAGAATTGGCTCATGCTCTTATTTTTAGGCTTCCAACTATTTTGCAGGCTTTGTTCCAAACTATATTTTTTGTGATTCTAGTTTTTACAAAAATATGTCTATTGGTCTCATATTGGTTTTGACAAGTGAGTTTCAACACACTTAATCAATTCTCAAGATGATGCTAAGTATATAGTAGAATTCGAGCTACAATGTATGCCAAGCCAAAGTATTCAATAGGTACCGAGTGAACTTTAGGTGCTAAGTGAAGTTCAAGTGTCGAGTGATAAGTGATGCCAAGTCACTATAGGTGCCAAGTAGAGTATAGATGCCAAGTGAAATAGAATTACTATAGGAGTTGAGAGAGACAAAATTCCTATATGTGTCGAGCATCAATAACTAGTAAGTGTCGAGTAACACTGAATCATCATATGAGTTTGTATCTTCACAAACTTAGATGTAAACCATTTTTGAAGCTAACTCAAGATGAATCTTGAAGGATCTTGAAGATAAGATTGAATCTTTTGCATTACCTATGTAATCAGTATATAGCCAATAAAAAAAATGGAGAAGGCATGCAACTAATAGGAAAAGTGCAAGAATTGAGTAGGAAATGAAGATTTAATATTGATCGTAGATTCATACCTAACCCTAAGTCTTTGAAATCTTTAAAAGGAGGAAAAAACCCCATTGTATTAGTGCATAAGAAAATGTGAGAAGTGTATAGATGAATTATAGCGAAGTGCAAAAGGGTGTAAAGACTTAGTGAAGAGTAGAAAAACATTGCAAAATCTAGTTGATCAAGAATATAATATTAGAGTTTTGAAGAGTGACATATTAGATCAAGCAAGGATTAGAGCAGTTAGAGAAAAACAAGGATCTAAAATTAGCAATTAAGGATTGAAAGTCATCATGTCAAGACTTTCTAATACTCTCTAACAATTGTATTAGGAATGAAAATCCTATGGACATAGGTTGGCTTAGCAGCCATTTGTAAATCCTTTAACAGTGTGGCATTCCAAGTGAATGGACTAAAGTCCTTTAACTTGGCCCACTTTTAATAGGGTGGTTAAATCCTTTAACTAGGTCACTTTTAATAGGGTGTAAAGTCTTTAACAGGACATGCCTTTCATAGGGCAAACCATTGGAAGTGGTCAAAATTTGCAACCTTGAATAGCTACATATTGCTGTAGTGATACTTTGTGGGTGTCATCCCCACCCCAATTTTACCTTCTCATTTTGGAGGGTTTCTGGATTACCAAATCTTATGTTATCCATTTTTCATGCATGCCTTTACTTTCATGTTTATTAGATGAATTTGATGCATGTGAATGTTATTAGGTAAAAGGTTTTAAAAGGTTAAAGTTAGTTACTTCTAATTCACCCCCCCCCTCAGAAGTAAATCTTCCCACTTGTAAATTCCAACAATTGTTATTAGAGCCAAGTTCTCACAAGGAGCTTTACAACTTGGAGAAAAGATTTGGAAATTGAATTCTACAAACTTGGGAAGATCATTAAGAATTAAGAAATTGATATACAAATTGTTTTACATGCTTTGGAAGAAGCTAGAGAGGAACTGAGAAAATCCTTAAAGAGAAGAAGAGATATTTCCATAGCTAAGAATGATACACAATACAAGGAGATTGACACCTCAAAATTGTTTACAAATGTACATTCCAAAGAGTTTGATGTAGCAATAACAGACCCGATAGAGAAGAATAGAGCTCAAGCTAAAGAAATTAGAACACTCAAGCTTGAAAAATAGTCACAAGTCATGATGCTTTGTGAGGTGACTGAATGAAAGAAAAGAGCCATTGAAGACAAGGCTATGCTAGAAGAAGACAAGAGAAATCTAGCCAATAGACTGGAAGAAAAGTCAATTGAACTTGCAAGAATTTCAAACATGCAACTAGACACCCTAAGCCAGATGATGAATGCACATCATGAACTAAATGTCAAGGATACTAAGATCTCTACACTAAAGATGCAAAATGAACAACTACAAAATGGCCTAAATAGAGAAAAAGAGATTGTAGAGAGCTTCAACAAACCCAATGAGGCCATCAAGTACTATGAGTAGCTATTGAATCACCAAGGGCTAGGAATGATACTTTAGGATTAGGATACATCAACACTGAACAAGGAGAGTCATCCAAGACTATAGAGGAAAGAAATAACAAAGGCAAGAACAGTAAACCTACTTATCATTTCTATGGTAAAAAGGGACATACCTCTAATGTATGTAGGAGCAAGAATGCTCATGAGCATGAAAAACCTAAGAATGTGAGTCATTGTCATTAGTGAAAAAAGCAAGGATATCAAGCACATAACTACAGGACTAGGACTATCAGAACACTAAGATTTGATGGTCATTGCTACCATTGCAAGAAGTATGGACATAGAGCTTTTTAGTGTAGATCAAAGCCTATGTGGAGACCAAATTAGCCAACAAGGGGAAATAACCATGGACATCACTACCATTGGGACTAAAATACTAGGTATAGCTATCATTATTGTAAAAAATATGGACACATTCCTAAAAATTGCATAAGGACACATTTCATAGGGAACTATAGCAGATGGTTGAGTCAAACCACATGTTTTAGTTTCTTAAAGACTAGTCATATCAACACGAATTTCCCAACAAGGTCAAAGGCACCCAATTCAAAGAACAAAAAAGGAAAAGAGAAGGTAGATGCTGAGCATATCAAAGGAGAAATGAATAAGACATGGTAGAAGAAAGATGAGAGAAACTCATTAAATGAAGGGATCACTTCACCTAAAAGGTCAAGTGGTCACACTTCATCAAACTAAGCAAAGAGAAGGCATGAGGGACTGATTTACAAAGCTTTATCATACATCAATTCCTAAATAAGAAAGTACTAAAAATAAGAGATCAACATGATCAGAGATGCAAAGTTAAATTTTCAAGATTTTGCGTGTGTTGCCGTGTTTCCCTCAAAAGCTGAGTAAAATTCTAGTACATACTGAGTTAACTGTCAAAATTAGTAGAAGCCGAATGAATAAGTTGAAGCTGAGTTGGTAGTGGAAGCCAAGTAAAGAGAAATTTTACTTGAATCCAAGTAAGGGTTACTCCTATGGATGTCGAGTGATGAAAAGCCAATGGAAGCTGAGTAATGTAGAAATCCTTCAGAAGTCGAGTGGATAGTTGTAACTGTACTAGGAAATAAACACAATGAAAATAGGGTATATTATCGCATTTTGAATCATTTTTCTTCATCACGAATGAAGAGAAAAGATGAGAAAGAGTGTAGAGTGAGTCCAAAGTAGATAATCCAATGTTTAAGTATATTTCAACAACATTTCACCATGACTTCATCAATTTTGAGGTATTTACATTTGCACTGAGTTACATAGTTTCATATTTTCTTCATGTACAAACCCTAAATTGCATAAATGGCTTCTAGTTCTAGGAAAACTTAGGAGAAGGAACCATTTGAGGTCCAACTAGTGTCCAATGAAGTGAAACAACCTAATTTCCACCTAATCCCTGAAGCAACATATAAAAATGACCCAGATGGAGCCCTATCTATCATACCCCCTAAGGTAGTTATGGTTCAAGATGTTAGGAAATACTATAATTGTAAGATAGGAGCCATAGGTGACATGGAAATGAGGGAATCTTATGAGAGAATGCGTGATAATTGAGTTTTGAAGGAAGAATACCAGATTGTTGAAAAGAAGGGTTTAACGCATGCCCTAGAATTCCCCACAGTATTCAAGACTGAATGGATTAGGCTACTACTTAGCATAATACATGATGGGAACTTATGGTTGGAGGATGATCCAGTAAAAATCACAAAGAGAATTGTAGATAGAGTGATAGGGTACCCAACCCTAGATTGGCCAAAGACCCTTAGGAGTGATTCTAAGGAGGCAATTGAGAAAAATATGAGTGCTAAGTGGAACAAGAGAGGGATGACAATAGATACCATTCAAGATCCTCTTGTTGACTTTGTTGTTACGGTATTGCACATAAGTTCTACCAATCTAGTAGACTTAATAGTGTGCCTTGAATTGTAGTATATGTTGGTTATAAATTGGTGAAAAAGGATCATACTTATGATCTTGCAGAACTACGACTACAACAAATTAATGAAAACTTAGCAGTAATTAGGAGAACCAAGGGAGCCCAATGCAAATTTGGTGCTATTTTGATTTGTATATTCTTTTATGTCTAGAATGAGTTTCCTTCTTTTGGAAAAGTTGCATGGAAAACTAATAGGTCAATCATAGCTTAGGTTAATGAATACATAGAGCAGATGGGAGCTAATTTTGAGACCCTTATGACTAGCTATTTTGAAGACTTTGAGAATTCAATGAAGAAAAGGCTAAGAATTCCAATTTCATTAGTAGAGAAATATGTAAATGATGTATGTTTTCTTGTGGATATTGACTATACATACATTCAAGCTACCATACCAAGAGTGAGATGGTTAAGACCTCTTGGCTATGAAATAAATATAGATGAGGCATCAATAGCTATAACTACACTATTAGCTGAGGAAATAGATAAAATTGCACCACATTTTGGTACTTTCACTGTAGTCAGATAAAAAGTGGATATGGAGTTGAAGAATTCCTCCACACTAAAAAAGAAAAATAAACTTCTTCATCTAAACTAAAAAAGAAAGATAAACTTGTTAAGAAGTTAAAAGCCAAATTAGGTGAAGGAAAAATAGAAGAAGAAGAAGAAGGTGAAGAAGCCAAGGATGATGAAGAGGAACAAGGTTAGGAACCACTTTCTTTTAACCAAGGAATGGGAGAGAATGCTAAAGAGGAGGAAGGTGCTGAGCAGGAAGCATCAAAGGCTAAGCCAAAGAAAAGAAAGGCATAAAAACAACCAGTTGCATAGCCAAAGTGGAAGAAGGTAAGAAATCCAAGCCTAGCCAAGCCAACTACAAGGGAAAATACTAGGGCAACAACCCAAGTGACAAAAGAATAGTAGAAAAAAAAAGCAATAGAGCAAGGAGGCCCTATATAGTAGAAGAAAAGAACAAAATATGTTGCACCTCCAGAATCATATGAAGAAAGGATAGAGTTAGATGATGAGCAATTCAAATTGGTAAGACATTCTACCAAGTCTAAATTGGAAAATGTTTTTAATAACATTAGAGATAATGAAAATCTTACTAGTTTGAAGATGATTGATTTTAATAAGTTATCAAGGGAAGAACAAAACATAGTGGAAGAGTCCATCTACACTATGATGGCTAGGTTCATGACTACCCACTTGAACTAGACAATTCAATGCCTAAGGAGCTAAGCTTCATTGTAGAGAATAAATAACATTAATACCTTAAAATGGAAAAGGAAATAAGGGAGTCAACATTAGCTTGTGTAACGTTAGACCTAAGTAAATTTCAAATAACTAAGGCTAATAAGAAACATGGGAGTAAATTTGTACCTAAATACAAATTCTTCCAAATTTTTCAAAACCAAATTGAAGATGTTATGCAAAAGTCCACACAAATGTAAAATTTTATTTATGGATTGACAACTATCAAGGAAGGGTAGGAAGATCCCTTTGAAGGGAGAAATGATGAGAAAGAAGAAGAGAATGAAAAAGATGAGGAAGGAGTGGAGAAGACACAAGGTGAAGAGGCAACAACTGATGAGTAATATCTAGAATAGAGTGTCCAAGACACCCAACTACCACCACCAAGTCCTTTACATACAAAACTTATAGAAACTATAATTTTCAAGGATGTTCTTGAAACCACAAGTCTGAACATCAGCCCAAACCACATTGCAATCACAACTATGCACAAATCCTATTTTGGTGAGTGTGGAAGAGTTGCAAAAGGCTGTAGCAGAGATTACAAGGGAGAAGGAAAACACATAAGAACCACCTTCAAAACCTCCCATAGCTACAATAGATCAACTAGAAGAGCAAGAAGCACAAGATATAACTGCTAAGGTTGATCATAGAGTTACAACAACAACAACTGCTGAGGAGCTAGCAAAGGAACAAATAGGAAAAGATGTTCCTATAGAACAAATCCAAGGTGTACCTCCTCAAATAATAATTATTGATTAGGGTAGTAGAGAAGAGGAGAGGGAAGAGGAGAGAACCCCTAAGGAAAAGGAGCAAGAGGTAATAGAAACATTGGTGAACTTGCCTACCTCAGGGACTCCTACCAAAAAGCCAAGAACTAATGTAGTACCATTGTATATTTCAACAAAAGGCTCGAGCTCCACCAAGGTTGCAAGGGTAATTCACTATGGAGACCCTGCACTTGATGAGGAGATAGTCATACCTAGTTATGACTCTGGAACAATGAAACTAGCACAAATAAATGAAGTGCAAGAGGCACTTGAGAGAAGGAAGAAGCAGGAGATACTTAGAAATGAGTATAGACATAAGCAAGCACTTGTAGAAATCAAAGATATATTCCTTGATGCATGTAGCTTGCCAGTACTTGATGAAACCAAGCCGATCATAGAGAAATTTTCCAACATAGTGGACTAGGTATAGAATGAAGACCTTAATACTAGTGTTTAGTTATTAGAATGGTTTGAAAAGAAATTTCAAATGAAAGTCAATGAGAAAATATCTAGTGAAATAACACTTTCAAAAGTTGAATTGGCTAAGAAGGTTGAGAAAGTGAAGATAATACTTGAGAATATCTTCTCATTGTACTCTAAATTGTGTGACTTGTCATACTTCACACAAGAAATTAGCCAAAGGATTATGAGCTTGGAATGAAATCTCAAGATTTTTAGCACACAACTACCAAAAGATCTAGCTCAAAGTGAGAAGCATTTTGCAACTATGCTTCACACCCAGAAAAATTAGCTGTATTAATAGTAGAAGAGCTCAATGTCAAGGCCAAATTGATATAGATTCAATCTTCCATTACCCCACATGTGGAAGTAATCTACAAGGAAATGGCCTATGCAAAAAATTTTCTAAAGAAAGACCCTAATATTTCTACTTTAGAAGGCCTAATAGTAAGTGTCGAGTAACACAAAATCATCATATGAGTTTGTATCTTTACAAACTTAGATGTAAACCATTTTTGAAGCTAACTTAGGATGAATCTCGAAGGATCTTGAAGATAAGATCAAATATTTTGCATTACCTATGTAATCAGTATGCAACCAATAAGAAAAATGGAGAAGGCATGCAACCAATAGGAAAAGTGCAAGAATTGAGTAGGAAATGAAGATTTAATATTGATTGCAGATTCATACTTAATCCTAAGTCTTCAAAATATTAGGTTTGATTAGAAACCATTTGTATATCCTTTAATAGGGTGGCATTCCAAGTGAATGTACTAAACTCCTTTAACCAAGCCCACTTTTAATAGGGTGGTTAAATCCTTTAACCAAGTCACTTTTAATAGGGTGTAAAGTCTTTAACAGGACAAGCCTTTCATAGGGCATACCATTGGAAGTGGTCAAACTTTGTAACCTTGAACAATTGCATATTGCTGCAATGATACTTTGTGGGTGTCATCCGCACTATAGTTTTACCTTCTCATTTTGGAGAGGTTTTGGGTTACCAAATCTTGTGTTATCTATTTTTCATGCATGTCTTTATTTTCATGTTTATTAGATGAATTTGATGCATGTGAATGTTATCAGCTAAAAGGTTTTAAAATGTTAAAGTTAGTTACTTTTGACTCACCCCCCCTCCCCCCTCAAAAGTAAATCTTCCCACTTGTAAATTCCAACAATGTCTCCCTCTAGAGTATGTGTTGGCTCATGAGAAGAAACCTATACCTAATGTACTTGGGGTAGCCTAGGCAATGTTTCTTTCACCACCATGTCATGGGAGACCTCCTATTACAACACATGGTGTGGATTTTCTTCCTTTTGCAGTAGGTTCCCAGATTCTAACCTAGGCTCAAAAGTCAAATTTTGTTCCTCGTGAATAGGAAGAACCTCATTGTTCTTTTCCTCCATGACCCATTGTTGCAACACATGCTCTTCAATTATAAGCATCTCTTTTTGTCTATAACATGGGCAAAGGAATGCCCACTATTGTGAATATATAATAGGCTAAGTTACTAAAAGGGGAGGGGTGAATTAGTAACTAATAAAACTTAATCTTATTTCACCAATTAATCCTTCATGAATATTATGATCTAATTGAATGCATGATAAAATTGAAAGCATTAATACATTCATAACACTTTGACTCACAATATGGTGACCCAAAAACCTTCCAAATAGAAAATAAAACTGGGGTGGGGATGATACCCACAAGCTTTAGTACTATAGTATAAAGTTGGCCTGTTAAGGCTTACAATGATCACTTCTGATGATCTACCCTATTAGAAGTAATAAAGATTGCTAGGTCCACCTTGCAAAAGGATTTATAGATATACAATGAAGTATTCACTTGGTAAAGAGATTTACAAAATATTGTTAAGTCTAGCTTGTGAAAGGATTTAATCGATCCACCTATTAGGATGAAATAGTGGCTGATCTTTGATTTGTAACTTGGTTTGCTAAATGAGATACCTTCAAGTGTAATGATCACCTTGCTATGATAGATAAATATTTGCTACTCTTTATACTATTGTATCCTTTTTAGTTTTCACTCCTACTCTTCTCTGCTTGTTACATACTTTCATACTTTTTTTTGGATGTGATACAATATGTTACATATATACCAATTCAATTTACAATTTAACAAAGTTGGCTACAATACAAGTTTACAAAAAATACATATAGTTAGCCCAAATAGAGGTACTCAAGTTCTAAAGACTAACTCAGTGAGGTTCTGATACTCAACATCCACTGTCAATTCTTAGCATCATGATGCATTTGGTAGACATAGAAGTTTGGTCCATACTAATAAGTTCTAAGTAGTCTGAACTTAGTCTACACTGGTGACGTGGTGAATACTGCAAAAATTGATGTATAAATTGAATCACTTGATTCACACTAGCTTGGTCAATGCTATCACTACGAGCTTAGTATAAACTAAATCACTTGGTTAACACTAAGTGGCTCAGTCAACATTAGATTTACATCATTGTAACTGCAAACTTGGTAAGCACTACACAACTAAATTTACATTGAGAAACTCAATAAACACTAAGAAGCTCAATTTATACTAATAATCATCTACATGGTACAAAATCTCAGTGCAAACTAAATATTTCTCCTTGAACTCAGTAGCAACTTTAGAACTTGGTAGAGTTTGAAACACTTGGTTAACACTATCAACTATACAATAAGCTTGGTGGATACTTATTATCTGAATAAGTGTGTGTCACTAATAACAAACTTGACTACAATGTAAGCTTCCCTTTGGGAATTAGTGACAAAAAACTTATCAATCAAAACTGAATTATGAAAAAGTTCCAAAAAACAATCTTTATTATTCATCCCGCGTCTTCAACTCGATAGAGTACTTTATTTTTTAGATTTTTCAAAATTGCTGTTGTAAGAGATGTTTCTCTAAATATCTGTAAATTTATATGTATGATAGTATGATATTATGATGCTCCCTCATACATATATACAACATATTATACATCTTCTCACATCTTCTCCCCTTTATACATCACACCTTCTCATCTTCTCCCCCTTTGTACATATCTTCTTCCTTTTATAGTATGTTTTATATACATCTACATATTCTCCCCCTTTTTGACATAAATGCTAAAGGTTTATTCTATATACTATAGAGTAATTCTAAAATATGACAAGAAATCAAGATGTACCTTTAGAATTAGTGCCATTGTCTTGTCCCAATTTTCTTGCAACAACTTGCTTGTGTGCAATGCAATCTAAACTTCTACTGACAGTTCTATCACGTGGTTTGCAATAGAGAAGTTGTTATCATGGATGAGGGTTTTAGCATGTGCAATATTTTTTTGGAATACATCCATGTTGAGGAGAATCATGCCCTATATTTATACCAATGTATCTCTTATCATGGATTCTTGTCTTAGCAATTCTCCTTGCATATCAGTTAGAAAAATAATCTTTGTATAGTAGGCAGAGTTGTAACTCAGGTCAAGTCTCAACTATTGTGAACTTGCCTTTAGATATTCATCAATCTTTGAAAGTTTATTTATCTTTGATTCTCTTGGTGAAAATTAATGTGTCACAGAGTTTACCAAATTAGGAAGTTATATTGATGGCAGAGGTCTCCAATGACCCTAGAAACCTTATTCTCAAATTTCTTCTCTTCTATTTGCAATAGTTTCTCTTGTCCATTCAAACCATCTTTGAATTTCTAGACTGCTTTTGCTAACAAAATTGGTTGTGAACTGTCAACCATAGTAATGAGTGCCTCTACAAGAACATTCTTTGCATCTTCAAGCACTTGAAATTATTTATTCCTTTCTTCTCTAAGCCTCTATTGCTTAGCTTTCTTTTGAAGAAGTTCTTCTATTATGTGCATTTGATCAAGATTTAGATTGGAGATATCCCAATTTGAGATAACTATCTCCTCATCAAGATCAATTTCTTCTTCCTTATCTTTGCCTTTGTTCAAAACTTTTTTACTCGATTGAGGCTTGGTCTCAACTATCCTTGTACTTATTATTTACATGCTTGGAATATAAACAATAGTAGAAATAGTAGGGCTAGCAAAAAAAGTGGATACTGCATTTATTGAAGAAATACCTTGTGTAACCAAAATTGATGGAGGAGGAAGTCTTGGTTGCTTAGTAGATGAATTTGTTGTCACTTCTATCAATGAAGTTCTTGACTGAATAGGTGCACATATTGATTGATTTCTTAAACTTTCAATGTTTGACACAACCAATTCTATAGGAGCTTTATCAAAGCTTGATATCTTCATTGCTTCACTTAGAGAATGATTAAGTGAGGCTATAACCACTGCTATAATATTCTCAGAGTTAGTCTCCTCAATTTTTTGAACCTTAGTAGCTTCCTATTCCTATTCTTCATCATCCATATTGTCATAATGTGTTTCTTCTCTATCATTTCCTTCTCCTTCCTTGTCATCATCATCATCATCCTTTTCATTGACATTAACAAAAAAATCACTTTTCTTATGAAGATTGAAAATGTTTTTCCATGTGTTGTTGGCATTCCTTACTACATGTTCAATGTCATTTATCAATATCAAGCAAGTTTTAAATTTCAAGGTGAGTTTCTCTTCATTTTTCTTTATGGATTCTTTCACCTTCTTGTCATTCAAGATACACATGAGTTGCCTCAGGGTCAACTCATATACATCTTTAGCAATTTTCATAGCATGTTCCCATCTTGGCTTGATTTTCTCTATTAAATCATTCAAAATCTACTGAGCAAGCTGGTCTGGAGAATATTTCTATTTTCCCATCATAGACATAACCATGTCTTCAACTTTCTTCTACTCCTTTTTAGTTCTTATCTAATACCTCAATGATTTGAAACTTGTTATGCTGTCTCCTAAATTAATTTATTTTAATCTTTCTTGAAAAGTGGGTGTTGGCAATTTGAAGATCACGTCTCCTCCTTCTTTACCAAGTTTCTTCCTAGATGCCCTCCTTGTGAATACTATAGTAGATGGCTTGGAAAGTTTGGTTATAATAAACTTACCTTTATACTTTATTGGCTCTTCTTTTTCTGACTTCTCTTCATCTTTTGCATCATCTTCTTTAATGTCATCTCCTTTTCCTTCCATAAATAAGAGAGTAGTACTAGATTGTTTCAATTTTGGAATACTTTTCTTCCCTTTGTTGACCACTTGAGAGAGTTTTAGTTCAAGTTCAATTGTTACTTTTACTTCATCATATGCTCCAAAATATGTAGATTTTGAATCAAGATGCTCATTTAATAGTGCTTCAATAATATCTTTGGTTTCATCTCTATTAATTTCATAACCTAGAGGCTTAACCCATACAATTCTTGATCTTACTACTTGTATATACACTTTATCACAATCAACCATAAAAATATCATCTTTGTAGTCTTCAACAAGTTTCTTAGATATCTTGAATCTATTATTCATCTTTTCCTTAAATGCATCAAGATAGTTATCCATGATAGTAACATGTTTTTCTCCCATTTATGCTATATGCTCATTTATTTAGTAAAGAACAGGTACATCTTTCCTCCACACAACTATACCTTTTGATGGGAAAAAATTTTACAAATAGAAAAATAGACAATTTAAGAGTGAACCAAACTTATAAGAGTTGTTCTTTAAAGTTCTAATGTTTTCCATGTTTTTGTTAAACTAATTCAATATTACTTGGGCTAGGACAAATGACATATTGTTGTTGATCATTTTACATGTGAGATCCACAAATTCATAGGATAAACTATTTAAATTACTCAAGCTATATATCTTATGTGCAATCACATGTATACTAAATTTCAACTCTATATCGATGACATAGGTGATTTTCATTGCCCTTCCATCCCACTCAACAAGAATTGGGGTTTTAGTCATTTTAGCCTTCACTAGCATTGGAAGACCTATAATCCAATGGATAATCTTATTCATTATCAAAAAAAGTTGTTCTAACCACAACTATCCATTATGCACATGGTTGAGGATAAATCTTATCCACTTAATCTAAAGCTTTCGTGGCATATGTGGAATGTGAGTCAAACCCTTTGCTTCTAGGTGCTGATGCTCTCATTTTAACATGTCATTCACACATAATTTCTTTAGAGTTTTATCCATTTCTAGGATTCCTATTTCTTGGATAGAACACCAAAAACATAAATGAATATCATTAATCAATAGTACCTTGGATGGAATCTATGATTGTGCTCCAATTGGATCCAAGGTTTTTATAACCGTCAGACTGAGCTTGAAATGTTGTGCCTTCCATTCAATGCCTCAGAGAAACATTTATTATCCTTTCTTTGTCTTACTACTGGCAGATGTCATCGCTTGGTAGGGTTTACAAAGACATGGAAATCTACAACAATAATATATATAGATCGCTCGGATACACTAAAATTGTTCTGCATAGATAGCTCTTGAAAATTCATGGTAACAAATGACTTTGATTTCACCATTTTTTAACAAATTTCTCTTTTTAATCACCATAAATGCCTAGTAAGATCACTTGGTTGATGAAATAATGTCTTTCACTTGGCTTGCAATAAATGCTTGGTAGGAACATTCACAAATCAATTTCTACATCACAACTTTGTAACTCCTAACCTTTCTCGGTAGGGTCTTGTAACACGACCTCACTCAGTAATGGATAACATTTTCTATAATACTCAGTGATCCCTTTGCATCCTAAATTATGATATGGATCTTTCCTTCTACCTGACTATAACTAATGTAAGATATCTACTCTAGAATTCTAGTTCTAGTTCTCCTTATGGGAGATCAAGTAGAAGTGCTTGAGTCACCCAATTCTTGAGTGACATGTTCTTCATTGCTCAGACTTGTATTCCTAAAAGATTTTAGAATCAATTGCTATCTCATCTACTTTCTAATGTTGTCAACTTTGGCTTTCTTTTCATCTTTAATTCTTCATGTATTCATCTAGATCTTGGCAAGGTGACCAAGTTTAGTACAAATAAAAAACCTTCTGGTGGTGTCTCTTGTCCTCATGTGATGTTTTACACAATTCATTCCAATGCGTCCAAATTCTCCACAATAATGACATATGCACCAAGTGTTGTTGTCCAAACCAAATATAGCTTTTACAATCTACTCTACTAGATTCAATATCTTAGTTTTGCACTTTGAATATTTATGCACATGGTTCTTGCATTTGCTACATTTTCCTTCAAATTTGGGTTTCTCTTTGCATTCATTAGCTCTATGACCATGTTGATTGAAATTGTAGCATTTTATATTAAATTTAGCTTTCCCATTGCTCCAAATTTTTTTTTTATGTATGACCTATCTTACCATAGTGACTGCAAGTAGGTCTTTGATTCCTTTAAGATCTTTCTTTGAGTGATTCACCTTCTTTTTTTTATCCAATTCTTGCTTTTCCTTTTTGTTTGTATTAGATTTTCTCATTTAGTTGATCCATGTCTTCTTGAAATTTCATCATCCTCTCATTGGTTTTCCTTTTAGTGTTTAGATCATTCTGTAATCTTTCATTCTCTAAATCTTAGATTCATAATTTCTTCATTTGCATTAGTAAGTTGATCAATGAAGTCTACTTGTTGAAGGGATAGGTGCTGAATGTCATTGTTCTTTTCTTCTATCTCCTCTTTTATCTTGTTTTTCTTTTCCATGACTTCAGGCAATCTTACTGACTAAATTTCCTACTCTCTTTTTAGTTTCCTTACTTCTTCTTAAATTATACAATTCTTTTCTAATAGTTCTTTGATTGATTCATTAGCTTCATTTGAATTACTTTTTGAATGGATGTCTTCAATTCTTTCTTCAATGTAGAGTGTGTCATTCATTTGAATTGCAAGATCTTTTCTTCTTTTCAAGGATTGAAATTTTTTCTTCTTTTCTTTCTTGAGTTGCCCAATAGCCCATTCTAAATCCATCTTTTCATTGCCAATAGCCTTATCAAGTCTGAATACCTCCATAGCCTCTTGATCTTTGCTCAAGCTATTAAAATTTTCTTTAAGAACCACAAAGCTTTGATACCAATTTTTGGAAATATATATGATAGCCTAAGTTACCAAGAGGGGAGGGGTGAATCAATAACTAATAAAACTCAATCTTATTTCACTAATTAATCCTTCATGAGTATTATGATCTAATTGCATGCATGAAAAATTGAAAGCATTAAAAAATTCATAATGCTTTGACACACAATATGGTGACCCAAAAATCTTTCAAATAGAATGTAAAACTAGGGTGGGGATGATACCAACAAGCTCTAGTACTATAGTATAAGGTTTGGCTATCAAGACTTACAATGATCACTTCTGATGATATACCCTATTAGGAGTTATAAGGATTTCTAGGTCCACCTTGCAAAAGGGTTTACAAAAATATGATGAATTATGCACTCGATACAGAGATTTACAAAAGACTATTAAGTCTATCTTGTGAAAGGATTTAATTGATCCACTCATTAGGATGAAACAGTGGCTGATCTCTAATTTGCAACTTGGTTTGTTGAGTGAGATACCTTTGAGTTTAATAATCACCTTTCTATGATAGATAAATCTTTTTTTCTCCTTATATTGTTATAGCATTTGTACTTCGCACTCATTCTCTTCTCTTCCTGTTACATACTTTCATACTTGTTTTTGGATGTGATATAACACATTACATATATACCAATCCAATTTACAATTTAACAAAGTTGACTACAATACAAATTTACACAAAATGCAAAAAGTTGGCCCAACTATAGGAACTTAGGTTCTAAAGACTAACTCGGTGAGGTTTTGATATTTGACATCCATTATCAATGCTTGACATTGTCATGAATTTAGTTGAGAAGCTCGATCCATATTGGTCTCTTCTAAGTAGTCTAAGCTTGGTCTGTACTAGTGACTTGGTGAATACTATGAAACTTGACATATAAATTGAATCACTTGACTCATGTTGCATAGCTCAATTAATTCTATCACTTTGAGCTTAGTATAAATTAAATCACTTGGTTTACACTGAGTGGCTAGGTCAACATTGGATTCACATCACTTCTGTTGGTGTTTTGAAACAAAGACAGTTCCAAATTACCCCAATGAGAAAAGGGTACATCTAGGGGCAACTAACTCCAATCTTTAACATACTATTTTAGATGTTAGGACAACTATAAGACTAGACCCTTCTACTTTAGGCTCTAAAAAACCTAGGCAAGTGAACCTCAAATTCAATTTATATGGTACTAGTGCTAAAACATATTCCTGAATCTAAGAAAGTAGATAAAACCCTTAATCTCCTATACTTATGCAATAACAAAGATATGCATTACAAAATTGCAACTCTATGGAATTCAAAAGCTAAGTGAGGGCATCATTTTTAGCTCTTCAAAATGAAAGGGGAAAATCATTTGATTAATGATGTTGAGTACTAGAAAAAACCCCAAATATGCAAAAGTAAGAACAAATGATCTTGTAGCTGATCGGTGCCTTATCTATTGGGCAATTTCATGAATCAAACACATACATTTGTGATATCAATGATATATTTCATACACCAAAATAGCAGATCTTTCTAATCACTTTTTGAATTAGAGATCAGTGTTCATAAAGACCTCATTCTTATGAAGTATCCTTCTCAAAATAACCAGAAATCTTGTCAAACACATCAAGCATTTAATTGGCCCTTTTTTCCAACAACAAAACATATATGACATACAACCTTAAAGGGATGCAAATGAGTCTTAGTTATTTGTTCCTAGACCACATAAAACTATAGATTACTGAGATAGGAGACAAAAATCAGAATGAAACTAAAGAAATTCTTGCTCATTTGTATTCATTTCTTTGAAACTATACATTCAGATGCACAAAATCAAAACATTAAAAAAAAACCCTAATAGATCTGAACTTTCTATATTATCTTCACTACTATTGTCATACAAGAGAAACTATGCTAAAGAATGTGGTGTCACAGTGATGAGAACACATCAAGACTGGAACCTTCGTTTAACAAATTTGCAAAAAATCAAGATTGGAAAACACATGGTATCACAACAATGAGTAGTTTTTTCTCCAAAACTAGAACCAACCCTTACAATGGATGAGAAAGAAGAAGATATAGAAGGAGAGAATTTTTGGATCTGATCTAAGGATGACATGTGTCCACTTGAAATTCCATCCCTTGTAGTTACAAAACCTCCTTTATCTCTCTAACCATTTGATTTGATTTTTTTTTTATCAATATTTGGTAACTAACTTGAAATATCTCCTATTCAATGATGAAAACCATTCTATTTTCCAAAATATTTGAGATGCACCATAAAATGCTGGTAAAAATTTAGGTTTAAACTAAATAAAGGTAACCAAAATCAACCCCAACTACACTTTTACTATTTTTTACGCATATTCAAGTCATTACCTTACTAGAAATCACAACTGAACTTTGATGCCTAAATGTGGTTGCAAGTTAGGAATTTGGGACAAAACCTTTTGTAACTTGAACAAACATCTTCCTATGGAAAAACAAACTCCAAAAATGGAAATTTCATCTTCTCCCAATTTTGGGGATTTATAATATGCCTATATTTGCTTACAAGAAACCCCCAAAATTTTAGTTTATAAAATGTACCTCCTGCTACATGGTCTCTAGTCTAAGCTTTAAATTTTCAAAAATTTAAAATATCCTAAAGTGTAAACTTTAGAATATATCCACTTTACATTAAAATTTTTTGAACGTGAGCAATAAAAGGCATTTTTAACATTTTGAAATTTTCCATTTTTGGATTTAGGCTTACTCATGAATCTCGGGTCAAACCCCATTTGACTAGGCTACCACATGGCAGCACCTAGTTGGTCTAACCCTACCTCTTCACCTATCACTGAGTGCCATGTGGCACCCTCTAAATGGTCTGCTAGGGATTGTCACATGGAAAATTCTCATTGGCTGCCTGACTGCCACTGGACCACCACATCACCACTTAGTCAGCAACTAACATGTTGATGCCACATGGCACTCTATTATTGGCCGAGGATTGCACTTGCCATGTCAACACAGACTAGGACCCACTGCCATGTGGCAGCTTGGCATTTTTCCACATTATTTATCTTCCTTGCATCTTCATGAAGGGGGAAGCACTAACCATCGAATCTTGCCACGTGGTGAAAGCCAACGACTCCATCTCGTGCCCTGCCACATCACTTCCTTCCTAAAATTTGTGCCAAGTGTCATAATTTGATTAACTTGACAGATGCCATGTGTCTCCTTACAATTGGTTCTCAAGTTTAGTCATTATCTGACATCATCATGTTTTATGGTGTTGACTATGCAAAATTCCCTCCAGCCGACCATGGGCCCCACATGTGAAGGCTTTGGCTTAAAGGCCTTTGTCTTTGAAGACATTTAGCATAAGTGTGGAATTGTATTTAAATACATATAATCACCAACATATAACCAATGTGGGACTAAGTTCTTAAAATATTAAATCCACAACCTGTGCTTTTCCTTCAACTCTCTAATTTGACTATTGAAACCTGCAATCCAATCTAGAGTAGCTAACCACGATTTGTAATTTCTAGGGTTTAATGTACATGTTGCCATATTTCATTTATTCTAGAAATCAATGATCTTGTGTCCAAAGGGGAATTTCATCATCAAAATTGAAATGAGCTTCAATCTCTATTAGCATTTCAATACTACATTCTCAAGGATTGCACTAAGGAAGATAATCCTCCCTGTATGCCTACTAGAGCAGTATTTGTAGTGGTCACTAATTTTGCAAAAATTAACTAGGCCACATTCTCTACTTGAGAAAGATCTAGCTACCCATTTAGAAATGAAAACAATGTGAATTTTCCAGGGTCTGCAAGCCTTGCCCAACTTCT
This sequence comes from Cupressus sempervirens, assembly GCA_028749045.1. Lineage (NCBI taxonomy): Eukaryota > Viridiplantae > Streptophyta > Pinopsida > Cupressales > Cupressaceae > Cupressus > Cupressus sempervirens. Next base: position 383,529,908 of record CM053789.1, read on the forward strand.
AAACATATATTCAATATGCACTGTAGGCATATATTACTTCCATGACATTGAAGCTCCAGAACATCCTCTTTCATATATGACTTGGGAGATGAATTATGGTGAAGAGGTCACCTTTTGGACATATTTTTGGGCTACATTCCCACCATCAAATTGTATTCAGAATTTAATATGATATCTTTCTTTGCTATTCAATATTGGGGTAAAAAGTTTGTAAATTTATAGTGGCAGTTACATTGGGCACAAGGAAAGTGATATTGAGAGACTTCTCAATCCTCCCAATTCTAGCAAGGCAAGAGTAGCTGATCAACAATATTTTGGCTACACAAGTTACTTTAAAATGTTGGAAGAATGACAAAATCGTATGGGCTCCATTAACTCATGTGTGTATAATGCTAAGATGGTGAGCAACCACTCCGTCTCTTCCTTCCATGGGCTACCTCCATTCCTTTGCCACATTCAAAAGGATAGGTTGTATGGATTTTCATGCAAAGATGGGAAAAACTCTCTGTGAAAAGGCATCTAGTGATTGCAAGAGAAATTTTGCTTAGTTAAAGCATTGGCCACACTTTTTTTACATCTACCAAGGTGACTCCTAATATCGTCGTCTCCTTTACAAATTGGAGAAAAAGAGGCTTCTCCACCTTCACTTGAAGTTTTTATCAATTGAATTTTTCACTTATTTTTTTCCTTATTGTAAAGATAATTGGTAGATTTCCAATAAATGGTTATTCATAATTGAAGTGTAAATGAGTGATTTTTCCAAATTTATAATAAGCTCTCATAGAATTAAATTATTCATACAAGATTTAAGATATGGAAGAATAGAGCCTGAGCTTCTAATATTTTACATCTGTTGCTTTTGCACAATTAGGGTGTAAAGACTAAAGTGGAAAATATTTTCTAAGCCCTTAAGAGTGGCTCCAACTCCCTCTTATCAAATTTATCCCATAAATGAAGGATCACAAGCCATTTGAGATTTATATGAAAAAATAAAATGTCATGCATATCAAATTGAATTCATCAAGTGCATGCCTCCATTGATTCATTTGGTCCTACCAAACAATATCCATACACTAAAAGTTTATAACAACCAGAATCATTATGACCAATCTTCTCAAAACATACCAAATCCTTACTGGTCGTCACAAATCTGATGAATTTAGCCAGGCCCCAAAATGGGCCCAACTAAAAAAATTATCGTTTTCAAACACCTAATTATTTAGAATAACCCATTCATTATCTGATACTGATCAAAATCAAATTCAATTGTTGTTTCAACACTTAAAACTTAATTCACCTCTTTCTTGCAAACTATTAGTTTCAAGCTAGGAGGTCCTTTGACTGGCTTCAAAAACTGACCAAAACACTTGACTAGACTCTAAAATTAGACATTCTAATTCTCTCTTTTGTATACTTGTACCTTGTCAAATCTCATCTCATGAAGAATTATTAGTCAAAAGATATTGATCGTTGAAGTCACCCTTTCAAAACTACCTGGAAGAAAACATGTCAAAAAATAATAAATTGCATTCAGATTTGGCTCTGAAAACAAGGCAAGCTGATACTTGAGGGAACAAAAATTGGGGCATTAGTTCACTATCATGAGAAAAATATGAACTTGCAATTAGGGCTCATGAAGAATAACATGCCACAAATGGTGAGTGTTCAAAGTGAGCTACTAAGAATTTGTAGAACTAGGAACAGTGACAAAAAGTAATTTTTGTAAATGGAATAGACCTAGGAAAGTGTGTAGATGGACTTGTTAGGATTTGAAAATTGGTACACTTGAAGTATTTTTAGAGGAGAACTTAGCAGTACAATCTATTTGATCTCACCTATCATTTATTTAGAGTTATGACATCCCAAACAGGGGTACCGACCAATCTACACTTTGACACCAGTAAAAAGTTACAAATTGCATTTGGAATCACATTTGCAAATTGATCAAATGGATTCATCATAAGCCTAAAATTGAAACATAACAAGTCTTTGACCTATAAAATGCAATGAAAAATAAATTTTATCATTTTTCTCAACTGGGTCAAAGTTATGACAAGTCAAATACGGCCTTTTAGAATTGTGAACAATTCATATAAGCATGACAACAATAAATGACCAACTTTGAGAGATTCAAAACCTAGTCAAACAAATTCAAAATAACTCAAAATCTAAAACATAGGCTCTCTGGTGTGGACACTAAGCACTCCCAAAGTGGTGAGTCATGAAACATTTTTTGGTAGAAGATATTGAAAGGAAAACTAGTCCTCTTGTCGCTATTTGACACTTAGGGAAAAATGCAGATTTGGATATTGCTCAAAATGGGACTTCACGAAATGGCTTGGAATGGAAATTTATCTTTATGGAATGAGTAGAAATACTAAATGCAAGGTGTTAGAAATATTAAACACCTCTTATGCCTCACAAGTATAGCCAGGTACACAAGCATTAAAAAATGCTTATAGGGCTTTATTTTCTCAATGGTACTCAAAATCTGGGCTTCGATTTTGAGTCCCAACAACTACAACTGCGAACTTGGTAAGTACCATACAACTTAGTTTGAATTGATAAACTTAGTAAACACTAAGAAGCTTGATTTACACCGATAATCATCAACCTAGTATAAATTGCTCAGTGCAAATTGAATACTATTCCTTGAAGTCAATAGCAACTATAGATTTTGGTAGAGTCTAAAATACTTGGTTAACATTGTTAACTATACAAAAAGCTCAATAGATACTTATTATCTAATTAAGTGTGTCTCACTAATAACAAACTTTACTGCAATTTCAATAGTCCACTTCATCAACAATAAAGAAGGGAAAAAAATCATGTACGGTAAAAGGCATGTCCACTTCATCATTGACATGGGGAGGTTTTTGAAGTGTAGGCTGATAATTAGGAGGGACTAAAATGGAAATCTAAGGAGGACTACTTTTTTTGAAACTAGAAAATGTTCTCCTTGGAGAGTCTTGTGCTTGAGATTCTTGCATTTGGGAAAGGTTGAGCCTTGCCTTCTCCTCAAATTGCCTCTATCTTATTTCTTCTTCTTGGTGCAACATAAGGAGGGCTTGGTGAGGCTCATCAAAAATATCAAGGGCCATGGTGGAGAAAAATAATTTCCATAAAAATAAATGTTTGTTATCGATGAATATCTTCCATTCAAAATGAATGGCCTAGACGTTACGAGAATCTCCCCAATGATAGATTAAGTCTCTATTATTGATCAAATGTCTTCCTTTTGAAATAGAATCTCCCCATTTTAGAGATTAAGACACAACTATTGATGTAGATGAGCTTTATTTCCAATGGATGATTGAGATGTAGTGAGAAGATTCCTAGGATGCATTCAAATCCAATGGTTGTTGCATCTTCACAAAGGCCCAAGGCAATGATGCAAAAATATGAGAGCCATAGGATCAAAGGATCTCAATAAAGAGGAAAGAAAATAACAAAAAAGATGGGACCCTCTACCATGGGGTGTAGTTCTAGGCTTTAGAGCCTCACAAAAACACTACATCAAAAAGAAACACTGGAATGAAGAAACATATCATGATGACATTGAACAACAAGCTGAGTCAACCACTATGTAGATAGAAAGGACCCACATAATAGGTATGGATACACGGAAACATCTCACACTTTTAAGAGGATGTTGAGATCATATGCAAAAATATGAGAGTTTTCATATCTACAAACTAGTCAGCAAAAGAGAATGAGTTGGAAAATATGAAATGTTAGCCACCAACAAAACATGAGTATTAACCTGTAACTCATAAAAGGAGGAAACTGACTTCACAATCAAGGAACAAACTGAGCCAACTTGATCAAAGAATAAATTGAGAAATCTAGAAATTTTATTCGCTAACTAAAGTATGTGTTAACCCAAAAAAATACAACCCATTTGAAATTTCTTAGATCGGTTATCAATGATGGGCTGAATGAGGGGCAAAATGGACGAAAAAATTCCTCCATTATCCATTTAAGTATACAAGTATCTAAACTCTATTTCAATCACCATGTAGCCACCATTGCTACAACATCCACTTGCACCTTCTATTGCTATTTTGAAACCTGAAATATCTTCCCCAACATTCTTAGGACCACATTTATTATACCTAGTGTTCAACATAACAAAATCATCTTCAATCTCCTTCTAGTAAATGGCCATAGAAGGGCTCTTTTTTATCTACAAGTTCTAAATGTAAAGGTTAGATCCATAAATAAAAACCACCAAAATAAAATCTTCTTGTCAATGCTAAACCACACCAAATCTTGCCTATAAATAAGCCATGATTAAAGCCTTTCTAACATTTCTAGCCTATCGATGTTAGATCCACACACTTCAATTTTTTCCAAAAAGGAATTGTCTTATTTCAAAATCTAACCTATCCTTTTAATAATGATCATTGTCAATCAATCATTAATGTGGGAAGTGTCCAAGTAGCCATTTCTTAAAATAAAACTTTCACACTAGGGTAAAAGCACAAACTTGTGTCACCCTTTTGTAAAGGAAAAGGCTAACAAAAGTATATTTGTTCACTTTCAATGACATTAAATTGGCATTATTATTTTGAATTTGAAAATGAGGTAAAATAATGAAATGTGTAGAAATGGATGAAGTTTAGGATTATGATTTTTAATAATTATTTGGAACAAGAATTGATAAATTTTCCTAATTTTTATAGATAGTTTTTTAGATGCTAAAAAAAGCTCAACATTAGGGGTCTAGTTCCCACCAAAAAAACTATATGGAATTTAACTTTTTTTTTGGTATCGGACTATATTATAGATAGCATATATAGCTAGAATAATAAAAAATAAAAATCATCTTTAGACCTATATTTTCTCTTTCATAATGACTCATGTTTCAAGTCACCTGAAATTGATAGTTTTCATTTCCCACCACATTTTTCAAAACAAATGTTTTCTAACCAAGAGAAAAATTATACATTCTAGAAGAGGACTCTCTACTCTAGAATGTTATATAATTTTTAATTTTTTTGATATGATTTAATATTTTTTTCTTTATCAAAGCTGACATCTTTTCGAGTGTTAAAATACATGCTTGTAGAATCTATTAATTACAATATACTATATCTAATTAAAACACTATAAACTCTATATGAGAATATTCTTGAATCTAAGCTCTATAAAATGGTGTTTATATGTTATTTAAAAAATATCATAAAATGGTTAGTTTTATTAAAATGACACTATTTTTAAATAAATTTATTCTTTAGTAATTAGATATAAACTAGTATAAAACATAAATTTAATAGACATTTCCAATTGGAAAAGTGTGAGACCATATATAACTTAGCTAGAATGAATTTATCTAGATCATATGTTTGAAGAAAAAATGATTTTTAGAAGAAATACTCAAATTTAGTCATTCTGATAAGTTAATCTGAAAGGTGACACAACTTTGTACTTTTACTCATCACCAACCCAAAACAAAGGCATTTAAGAAACCAAATAAACTCTCTATAATTGTAGAAAGAATAAATCATTTAAAATACATCACCTGTGTCATTACAAAAATACCATCCTCCCAACAATTACAAATTTCTAAATGACTTTCTCCTACTTCTTTGAAATTTACTGCCCATTAAAAAACATATCTACTTCATCATTTTATTCTCTGTAAATATGAATAATTTTAAAATCCTCCAAACTTTCCATCTCCTTTTTTTAAGCCACCTCTAGATTTTCAATATTTTAGGTTGATAGGTTATTTGATCTTATGGCCCCAACCACCAATAGAGGATCCCCTTCTTAGTGGATATTTTGCAATCCTAAATCCTTTTCACATTTAACTGCCAAAAGAGTCACTTTTAACTCTGTAAAAATAATTTTCCCATCTAATAACTTCATATTTCCATAGGGATAAAGTCTCACCTATTTGGTTTCTCACAATGACACTAGCTCTAGAAGCACACAAATTACCTTTTGCAACACAATCAAAATTTTCTTTTACTAATCCATCTTTCAGAGCTTGCGAGATAACATCTCTCCTTCACACATCATTTTACTTGTCTTATTTCTTACAACCCATATTTATGGTTACAATCCTTGGTTATTTTTTTTGAATAACTCCATCCTCTTTAGAGAAATAAAATTTCCTTGCATTATGTTTAAAACACATAATACTCATCACCTCTTCTATGACATGATTAATCTTCCATATAATATTTTCTAACAACAACTCCTTATGTTAAAGGACGTACTTATCCCTCTCCTTCTAGATATCCTAGATTACAATAGAAGGACACACCCACCATATACTTGACAACAATACACCCTATTCGATCCATGGCCATGATAGAAAAAAGTTTCATAGAGTTGTCATCCATGGTCCCTATCAACCAAGCTGAGCTTGCACCTTTTTCCAATACACAGTAGCCATTTCACAATGTAGTAAAAAATGATCCACCGATTCCTCTTCTTTGTTACACATAAAATATTTTGTAGGGTCTTGAAAACCAAGTCTTTTCCTTCTCTCCCCTCTTAGGATCCTTCCCTTCACTACAAGCTAAAAAAAGGTTCCTACCTTTGGAAGGAAGCCTTTATGCCAACATAAGTCCCCGACGTCAAATGATTCTATCCTTCCATGAAACAATAAATCATAAACTAATATCATAGAGTAATCTCCAAAAGAGAAGGCACACCACCTTACTTAATCCTCATGATAAATTAAACAAACTTCCCTCTTGGAAAAAATCATCCTTAATGAGGTTTGTTGCTCATTAGATAACCCTTCTACTCTCCAATCCCTCCATTTCCATTCCTTTTCTAACCACCCTTGAACCTCAATTAAGTAATCGTATAGTTTCACTCCCTACCTCTCACTAAGAGTTCTTTTCAAATTCCCATTCTAAGATTCCTCAAAAAACTAGACATAAACATTCTAAGAGTCCTCCCAAAAAAAATTCTTCCTTCCATCGCTAATCCTTCTTGAGACATAGTCATAAATCACATGTCTACAGGAAACAACAAAGTTCCATATTTCAGAGCCCTTTAATAGGTTTTGAATTTTAATATTTCTTTCTACTTCATTTTAATCCAAATATTTAGCTCTAATAATTTTTACCCACAAATTCTCTAGGTTCCTAAAAACCTACCAAACTAATTTGGCTCCTAAAGCTATGTTCATCAAAATCCAATCATGCAATCATACCCCCAAATACTTTTTTGGTTTAGAAATTTTATCTCAGCTAAGAAATAGGGTATTATATCCTTCCTCTACCCCAAACAAAAAATTCCTCATTTCTTGTTCCACTACTCTAATCATTTTATTTGTACTATTAAAAACATTATTGAAAAAATGGGAATGAAAAACACTATAGATTAAACATTAGAATGTGCCTTGCAGAAGTTAAGCATCTCCCTTTCCAACCTTCCATCCTATTTAAATATTTCTCCACTAAGCATTCTACAAGCCTATCTTATTCCTACCTTGAAACAAAGGGATTCCAAAATATCTACTTTGAAAAGAACCCCTTCTAATATTTAAGATCCCACAAATTTCACTTTGTTTACATAAAGGGGTATTGGAAAAGAAAATTTTAAATTTGTGCCTTTCAAATTTTTTCCCTAAAACCTTTCCATATAATTGAAGACTTCATTTCATAACCTTGGTCTCCATCTCCAAAGCTTCACTAGTAATGTATCATCCACAAACTAGAGGTGGGATGCAACATGCAACCCATTAGCAAACCTTGCCCCTTTGCATAGCCTTTCCCTTCTCTTCTTACCAATCAACCTATTGAACACCTCTACCAAATGATAAGAAGAAAAGGGGAGACAGGGTCCCTTTTTTATATACCTTTATTTTTCTCAAAGAAACCCTAGGGGATTCCATGAACCAAAAATGAGAAGCATATGGTTGAAATACAACTTTTCTCCCACATTAGCCATCGCAGGTCAAACCCAAAATTCTCTAAAATATTCACAAAAGTTTCACCACTATTTTCTCAAACTTCTTCAATCTAATAGAATGAATCATTTCATGAGCTATAATCAATCCTTCATCCATATATAATCTCAAAGAAAAATCACTCTGATCAATACAAATTACCTCATTTAAGACTCTTTTGAATCTATTTACAATTACTTTTGCAATAATCTTGTACAAATTATTACAAAGAGAAATCTATCTAAAGTCCTCAAAATTATTTCTCTTCTTTTTTTGGAACTAAAGCTATACAAGTGTTGTTCAAGTCCATTTGTATGAACCTTATTCTTTAAGATTCTTCCACCACTTCCAAAATATCCTTAGAAAAATTGTCCCAGAAGGTCCTAAAAAAACTAGTATAGAACCCATCTATGCCTAGAGCATTATCCCTTCCTAACCCCATCAAAAATTTTTGCACCTCTTCCATAGAGACTTCATCATAAAACATTATATTATGTTCATTTGAAATTTTTTTGGGGATGAAAGAGAGTACACCATTTATATTAGCTACCCCATCCTATTACTTTTCTCCTTTCCTTTGAAAAAAGATACAACTTCAACATTAATCAACCTATAATCCCTTAGTAACTCCCCTTCCAAGTTTTCAATTGAGAATATACTATTATGGGAATGCCTAATCTTGATAGAGTTATGAAAAATAAAAAATTCTATCCCCTTCCTTTAGCCATGTTTCTCTAGACTTTTGTCTACAAAAAATATTCTTCCCTAATTAACACCTCATCATATTCTTTACCAATAGTTTTTTCCACCTTAAAGTCCACCTCTCCCATCCCTTTCCATACTATATTTTTATTGAGATTTTTTTAAGACTCTTCCAATTCCAACTTTCTCTTTAAAATATTCTAAAAGGATTCTCTATCCCATGTCTACATATTTTCCTTAAGAAACTATAATTTCTTAAAGAAAATAAAATCTTTGTTTCCTTTGAATGGAGGAGCATTAGCCCAACACTATTCCACCAAACCTTTAAAACCATCAATTTAGAGCCAAATTGCTTCAAACTTGAAAGGATATCTATCTAGGGATGAATCCTCTTGCAATCTAAGTCCTATAAGGAAGTGATCAAAACCATGGATAGCGAGAATGTCGACCTCGACCATCCAATTAGTACTTGCCCAATCACTTGCTAGCAAGAACCTATCCAACTTCTTGGATATTAAAAAAACATAGCCTTCCATTTTTCCAAGTAAAAATCTCGTTTTCTTGAAAGGGGACTCAAATAAATCATTCCCAACTATAAAATTTGTAAAATAATCATGGCTCACAAATATCCAACCCTTTCCACTATTTTTCTCTATCAATTAAAGAATAGAAATTAAATCCCCTCCTAACACAACAATTTCCTCAGACAAAAATTCCACCATACTAGTCAAAATATGTTGTAAAAAAAATTTCTCCCTATTTTTAGTAGGCGCATAAACATTTAACACATTAAAATCTAATCCTAATTTCTTTTAAATTACATTGAACCATTGCCAATTTTTCTCATGTTGCATCATAATCAGCAAAGTAGTCTTATTCTTCCACAAAACCCCTAGACCACCAAAAGCACCCAAAGATCATATACATCCATAAGTCCATCTACAAAACCACTTATTAATTACATAAAAATCCTCCACTTTAATCATAGTTTCTTGTAACAATACCACATCTGGTCTTACTTGATAACGGTCCCTATTGATCAAGTGAATCTCATCAAGGGCATTGTAGCCCCTGACATTCCACCATAGGAGCTTCATCTCCTTTGGAAAGAGGTATTCCTTCTACCTGATTTCAATTTAATTTCCCCTTTAGTGCTCATTTAAATTTGGATCAAAGCCTTTAAAGTCCTTCTCCCTCTTTTTTTGTGATTCCCCCACTTTAATCTCTTGGTTTTTTTCCTTCTATTTAAGATAGTGTTCTTCTCTCACTAAGCACTACATTATTTGTGATACCTATGAAATCATTCATTAGATGCTCCAACTCTTCCTCCTCAAAGTTACTTCCCTCAAAATCATCCTTAGAAACTTATTCCAAGTTAAAGGACCCTTCTAAAATCTATATGGGTGAGATTTCAATATCTTTCACCCTAGTATCGCCCATCCCTTTTACCTTGTTACCAAGAATCATATTCTCTAATAAATAATCTTTTGAACAACATTAAGAGTCTTTGTCTAGATTCTCCAATTCCTCTGAGATTGTTACACCTCTATTTTGTACATTTTCCAAATCCTAGACCCTTTGAGGGGTTCCCAAATCTAGCCCCACACTACTATCCTTTTAATAGATATGAATATATATTTTACTTACTCTAATCAGGGATCTTTCCCTCACGGTTGCATGCACTCTATGCTCAAAGAACTACCAAAAACTAAATTCTTTTTATTCTCCTCTAAGTTTTATCTCATCATGAATTTCCATGCTCTCTCAAACCATTACCTACCTTATCTCCACTACCACCATCCCTTAAGAGGTTATCCTAAACTTTTGAAACACTTTCACATTCCCAAACTATAGCCCTTGCAAAATTCTCCTCACAAACAACATCATTCTGAATTGATGAGGCCTCAAAAATCACCATTGCACTATTAAGGAGCTTATATGCTTCCCACTCCTTCAACTTTCCCCCCATATCATAGTTCCCCAAATCATGATCCTCACTTAAGTAGTCTACACACACTTGGAGCTCATCTTAAATAGATAGAGCATGTCTCCATATGCCTTTAGTGTTGATATGAGATTATTTTGAAGTTAAGTATATGTAATGGAAAAATCATTATTTTATCACTGATGTTAAACCTGCTACTTGAAGGTAAGATGCTTAGTTGATTTGAGGACTATCATTTTTTTTTATTGATGAAGAGGATTTGGTCAAATGAGATAACAAGCGCCTAGAGGAAAGGTTAAATTATAGTATGAAAAAGGAGTACAAGGATTAGTTAAGATAGTGATGATATAGTGTATTGTTTATCTACTTATGGCTAAAAAGGTTGGATACATTGATTAATCTTAGAAGAACAAGAGGAATTATATCTACCAAGCTTGATCAAGTGCATAGTAGTGCCAAAAAAAGTTAGTGCAAGCTAAATAGAAAACTTGTAGGTGTCGAGAAAAGTGAAGATTCAGTGTATGTTGAGTGAACATAGAGTAAGACAAGTAAAGTTTAGTTGATATCAAGCATCAATAGACTTTAGCATTCACCAAGTAAACTAAAGGATGAATAGTATGGAAGCTAACTAATATCATATTGATGTCAAGTGCTAGTATTCATGTTAAATAGTAGATTTGATGAATCTAAGTTGCCTATTTTATTTTCTTGAATTGTGTGAAGCATGTGGAAGATAACTAAGATGAGTTGGTGGTATATAATTTAAGGTAAACCATTTTGTGGTGAATTCAAGGGACAATTGAAGAAGTTTGTAGAAGAACCAAACGAAAAAGTGAGTAGATTCATTGTATCCTACCTAATCCTACCTAACCTGAAAATGGACAATTGTTGTTAAATGACAAAAGATCTTAAATATTTATTTAGAGAGAAAGCTAGTCACAAGAAAAGGTTTTCATGCGAGAGAGCCTAATTAAGAAATGAGTCTAGGTTATTTAATGATTTAGTGGCTAAATAAAAGAGATTTCAATTGGCATGCAGATCAAGAAGGCTTAAGAGCATGAATTCTTGAAGGGTGAACAAGCTATCAAAGCTAAAGGGTGTGAAAGCCAAGCAGAATAGAGGACTAAAATAGAGATTTGTAATTTTCAAGTGAGTTGTAATTTTTGATCAGATCAAGCCTTATTATTACATTCTAATCATTGTATCATTCTAGGGTAAATCTTTTGGATTAAGGTTGTGTCATACCCTAAATTTATCGAGGCAAAGCACAACCTAAATTGTTTTCCCAGAACTTTCCCTTAACCTATAACTACAAATATCCACACCTAACCTTCACTATCATATATAATATCTACATCCTCTCAGAGAATTTTACCAAGTCTAGGGTCACATGCTCCCTTTTTTTCCCTCCCTCTAGAAGTGATTAAATATAGGCTTCATTACCTCCCCCTAATGCATGTAATTATAAAATTTTGTTAACATTAAGACATAAATAGTATGGATGGATTTACCTTTATGGAGGCATTAATAACAAGAAGCTATCACATGGATCCTTTCCAAGGTGTCCCATTTTCTCTCCCAAAGGTATAAGGTACTCAGTGTAATGATAAAACATAAACTTTTCATACTTCCCAATGATGGGTGCCAAGGAAGGAGGGTTTTGACTTAGGTTATAACTAAAAGGTCACCTCAATATTTTCTTCCTTGTGTCCAAGATGAGGAAAAATAGTGTGGATGCCTAGTGGGGGCTACTATCCCCTCATTCATGATGAAGGTGGTCTTTCCTTGAAGGTGGCACCTAGGCTAGATAGGGTTATCTTTGTTTAAGTTTTTATAAATAAATTTCTTTGTTTAGCTCAAAGGTATTGTTTTTATTTTGTCATATACATACATTTTTTTGTTTAATTCTTATTTTTATAAGGAGATAATTGCTAGATTGCTACTAAGCCCAAGGGGTAGATTCCTAGGACTTTCACCACACCTGACTTGACATATTACTCTTTTTTTATTATTCTTTAAAAAAATAAAATTGTTAGTTCCTATCCCATAACAAATCTATTGTGTAATTTATTATTTTATGCACAAGAATGCAATAATATTCTCTCTGAATAAAATATTAGTCTGCAATAGAAATCCTCTTATTTTGGTCTTCCTCATACAATTTCTAGAGGGGTAAAATGTACACCTACAACATGCTTTTACTCATAGATTTTGACTATGCATTTTTCTTAGGCTAATTTTCTTCTAATCCTACCATGGAACTCTAGTGAACATGTCTGATGATGTGATGGTGTTATCTAACCTAGGAATTTATTAGAACTTTGAATCCAAATGAACTAATTTTCATACACATGAAATGAACTATCAAAATATGACAACTTTCATCCATTATATTGAATGTATAACATATAACCTTACAATACAATCATCTATGTTTTGAATTGAATTAACTATATAAAAAAGAATATAACCACTATGAAATATTTCCATCAATTGATTTATAAGAGGAAGTGTCTCATTTCCATGATTCTCCATATTACATCAAATCACATAATGTGAAAATTTACAATGAATATTTCCTTACAAGTAAACTATATACAAATTCTTTAATCTTTCCTTACACAATTTCAACAATATACAATAATAAGAATATCTCTCTTTACATCACAATGAAATAACCATGGAGACTTAACATCCTAACACATTTACAATGACATGGAATATTTCTATCTCCATGCACATTTGGTTTCCAGCATTGCCAAGAATGAACCCTAATCTCTTCATAGGAATCATCTTTTCAAAACCTACAACACAAGACTAAATTTGGAACCATGGAGGCTCATCTCCCACTCTTGGCTTCTTTGAAGCCATCAATTAAGTAGGGGAAACAAGATCCAACTAGAATATACACATACAACATTTGATAATATATGAGAAACATACAAGAAAACACATAGCCCTCCCTTCCAAGGTTTGCACATTGATTCACCATTGGAATCATTAACACATTGGGTGAAGGTGGACTCTTCAAAGAGGAGATGCCATATCCAAATAGAAACATCATATTCCAATTACAGTTTGCCTCTCAAGGCCATCATAAAAATCTCCTCCTTCTTACACAAAACCCCTTGTATCTCCTAAAGAAACAAAGGTATATGGTTTCAATGGAGCCCATACTCCATGAAAGAAGAACAACTCCTCATCATGAGGTGAATTTTATCAACTACAATGTTGAGCCCAACTAATCCCTTCACCCAAGACTTCTCTTCCCTCCCAAGGGTGAGTGAAGTCTTCATGCCCATTAACACTTGATATTCAAATCAAAGCAAGAAGATCAAGAAAGAAAGCCAAGAAAATTACATGACTACAACACACATTCAAACCATCACAATATAGTATCGAAATCTACAATACAATGATTCACAATATAATACATGATACCATAACAAATACTCCATGCTTGTAGATTCATTATGCAATACCAAAAGAAAGAAAATGATCATGGTTTGAACACCAACCTTGGTCCAAGCTAAAGGAAATGATATTTTTAGAGCTCCCTTAGTCTTCCTCCAAATCCTAACTATCTCTAAACTTAGAGAGTGGGTGCATACCCCACTAATTTTTCCAAGACTCTAACGAGGCCTTCCCACTAAATATTTTAGTAAAAAAATCAAGCCACTTCTTCTTACAAACTTGTCTCCCTCTAATTTTTCTATATTTGACTTAGTGGAAACATGGGAGAGAACACATGTGACAACTCCATTTTTGAATTGGTGGAAGAAGGCATTGGTAAAGGGTCCCCTAGAAGGCATTGGTAAAGGGCCCCTTAGTCTACCTAGGCATTACAATTTTCAAAATTAGGTCCCTAACATGTTATACTATCATATGGGTAGCTCATTTTCACATAAAAGACACTTTGGAACCACCTAATGCCCCATCAAAACCATAGACAAGTCCAATTTCGAATTTTCTTTGATTGTGACTCATCCTAACCCTTGTCAAGTGAGTTTACTTGCTCATTAACAAGGTAATTAGTTTTAGGGTAAAATGTCAGCATGACGAAAACACTAGATGACATGTCATTGCACACAAAATCCACAAGTGCCAAGTGACACATAAAGTCACATTCCACATCACCATGACATGTCCCTAATGTATATTTTGATTAAAATTTCCACATACAAGAAAACTTATATTTACGAAGCAAAAATACTTTCACAATGAGGCTTTTGAATGTTCCAAAGATTTTCCTTGGTTAAACTATGTCCAGATAGGTTTGGAACTTGTTTCCCTCCTAAAATTTCCATGGTTCCACTTCCTACATATTAAACTTGAGCATTGGTAGTGTAAGGAGGTCATATAAAATATATATCATAAATGCATAAATTTTCAAATGTTACGTTACCTGTATTAACATAATTCAATTGAATTTCCTTTCCTAATTATTTAAATAAATAATTCAAAATGTTAGAATGTCAAAATCTACATATCATAAATCATCATAATCAAATTATCCTTTCACATCACATCATAATCTAATTTATATCTTGTCATAAAGTTGCATCCATGTATGTTCAATCATTCCATTCACAATAGTAGGTTCTTAGTACATATCATAGATGCAAAACACTACTAAAATGAAAAAATCAATAGATAAAACAAGCCACTATCCATCTACATCTCAAATAAATCTCAAAATATCAAAGTCATGAATATCAAAATACAAGTAAAATATCTACGCTATGATGGGTTAGGGTGAGGCCTTACATCCTCCCCCCTAGGCGTGAACTTCCTCCTGGAGTTCATAAAAAAGATATAGGTACCGAGTCTTCATCTAAGATGCATCCTCCCATGAAGCCATGACCTTGTCATAAAAATCCCACTAGACTCTAACCTAGTCTAGCTCTTTTCCTTGAAATATGAGGGTCCATCAACCCAAAATGTGAATGGAATCTAATGCTATCTGTTTGTCTGACTCCACATGAAAAGCATCCCAATCTATGATGTGAGACTCTTCATAAATATACTTTCTTAATATAGATACATGAAATACATCATGAATGCATGACAGGCAAGGTTGCATGGCTAAAGGATAAGCAACTAGTCCTATCCACTCCAAAATCTCAAAAGGACCCACGAAGCGAGGTGCTAGCTTAGAGCCTTTTCTAAAAAGGATTGGGCTCTTGTGTGCTCACACTCTCAAGAGTACTCTCTCACCAACCATGTAATCCCTATCCACCTTCTTTGTATTTGCATATTTTTTCTATCTATCTTGGGCTTCTCTAAGGCATTGTCTGATCAGTACTACCTATTGAATCATATCCTTGACCAACTGTGGCCCTATTGATATCCTATCTTTAATCCTATCCTAACTTAGGGGTGTTCTACAAGGCCTACCATACAAGGCTTGATAGGGTAGCATGCCTATGAAAGTGTGATGCCCATTGTTATAGGGGAATTCTTCAAGGTGAAGGTATTCTTCTCACTTGGACTGGTGGTCCATCACATGCATCTACAACATATCCTCTAGGATCTAGTTAACTCTCTATGTTTGCCCATCTAAGGGTGATAGGTTTTGCTAAAGTTGATCTTGGTACCAAGTGATGTTTGCAATTCCCTCCAAATTGATGAGTTAAATAAGGAATCTCTATTTGAGATTATCTTATGAGGAATACTATGGAGTCTAATAATGTCTCACGAGAAAACCTGTGCCACTATAGGTGTTGTGAAGGTAGTGTGAATGGGTGAGAAATGGGAAAATTTGGTCAAAGTGTCAACCATCACCATGATAGTATCATGACAATGAGAAGACCTTAGAAGAAAAAAAATGAAATCTATAGAGATAGTGTCCCACTTCACTCAGGTATCTCATGTGGCTACAAAAGTCCACCTAGATGTCCATTTTTTGCTTTAATTCTCTGACACTGTAGGCATTTGGCTATGATGCTAGAAATTTGCATTCTCATTTTGGGCCAATAATATAACTGTCTCAAATCTGCATGAAGCTTCTTGACACTTGGATGTGTTGCATAGGGTGCTCTATGAGATTCCAAAATGATGAACTCATGCAAGTCACTTGTAGAAGGTACATCAATGTGCTCTCTATGACATAATAATCCATCTAAACTCAATGAGAAGTCAAAAAATCTTCCCTCTAGGGGCCTCTAAGAGTGGACTAACTAACAAACTTCTGGATAAAATACATCTTTGGTAAGGTGGTGCAGTATGCACTCTCTAAAATTTGTCTCAGTAATCATAGAAGATATCCGATGATGTCTCCTACTCAAGGAATCTATGACTACATTCTCCTTTCCCCTTAATGTAATGTACATTGAAATCATATTCACATAATAAATCTATCTACCTCCTCTATTGGGCATTCAAGTTTGATTATGTAAAATTATACTGCAAATTTTGGTGATCTAAATAAAGCTCAAAGTGATGTCCTAGAAGAAAGTGGCACCATCTTGCCAAGGCATGAACTACTGCTACAAGCACCAAATCATGGGTAGGTTTTTTGAAACAAC
This sequence comes from Cupressus sempervirens, assembly GCA_028749045.1. Lineage (NCBI taxonomy): Eukaryota > Viridiplantae > Streptophyta > Pinopsida > Cupressales > Cupressaceae > Cupressus > Cupressus sempervirens. The sequence goes on from CM053789.1 coordinate 383,546,997, forward strand.
ATAGTTTCAAATTACCTTGATGAGAACAAGATACATCTAGGGGTAGCTACTTCCCATCTTCAACATACCTTTTTAACACACTAGACCAACTATAAGGGTTGACCCTTCTTCTACTTCAAGCTCTGCAAAATCTAGCTGGGTAGACCTATAGATTCTTTAAATGGTACCAATTATCAAAGCATACACTAAATCTAAACAAAGTAAATAAAACCCTTATTTCTCCTATACTTATGCAATAACAAAGATGTGCAATAGAAAATTGCAACTCTATGAAACCCACAAGCTAAGTGAGGGTTAACACTTTTTAGCTCTCCAACGTGAAAGGGAAAAGATTTTGATTAATGATGTTGAATATCAACACAACCAAAGTATGCAACAACAAACACATACAATCTCCTAGCTGATTAGTCCCTTATTTGTTGGGCATAAGATAAATCAAAACACATACATGGATACCTAAGATATACTCATATATTCAAATATCTGACCTATCCATTCACATTATAAACATACATCTGTCTTCATAAAAAATCTCATACTTATTGTAATATCGTCCTGGTGAAACTTGCAACCTTGTCAAGGTAAATAAGTATTTACTTGGCTCTTTGTTGCAATAGAAAACATCCAAACATACAATCTTAAGGCATTGCAAATGAGTTCAAGATCTTCATTCTTAAACACAAAATATTGCAGATAGCAGAGGAAGGAGACAAGAATTATAATGCAATTACTAAAATGAAGCTTTGTATTAATCTCCTTGAAACCAATACATCATGGTATATGCCAACGCTTAGAATACACACAACAAACGACCATATAATTTATCTACTTCTAAGAAATTACAATTGCTATTCATAACAAACAGAAAATGCTGAAGAAAATGTGGTGTCACAGTGATGAGAACACATCAAAATTGGAATCATTGGTTTCACAAATCTAAGAACAATCAAGATTGGAACACACATGGTATCACATCAATGAGGAATTTTTCTCAAAAATTAGAGCCAACATCTTGGTCTCATAGTGAAAATTGGAACCCTTACAAAGAATGTGAGAAATAAAGATAAAGGAGAAATGAACTCCTGAATCTATTTTGCAACTGCCATGTGTCCACTTGGAAAACCTCCTCAATAAATTGAAAATATATCTCTAATCTCTCTCTATAAGTGCACATTAAATATTTTCATTTTTGCTTGAAAATGCCTTGAAAATATCTCCATAATGATTGGAATGAGTAACTAATTTTGATGCTCAATGATGAATTTTTCCGGTTCTGCTAAGAATACCCCAAAAAATACAAATCTACTTATAGACTAAACCACTAAAAATCTATGCAAATTATGACCCCATATTTGGAAAATTAATTTTCTCCTAGTTCCAATAGTATATTAGAGTCCATATTTCTGACAAAAAATGGCCCCCCTGTTAGCCATTCAAAGTCTTAGGCCCCAACTATGGCTTTGCACATTAAAATGCAATTTTTAACATTTGAAAAATTAAAAAACTCTACAGTATAAACTATAGGTTTTACATTTATAACTTTAATACTTTGCAAGTAAATCATGAATGGCCATTTGAGAATATCTAAATAAAATATTAAAAATAATATTTTATTGATCTTTTAGTGCTCTCCTTAGTCCACCTGGTGCTAGATATATGCCATGTGGCATGTTTTGATTGGACCTCCTAACCACTAATGGTTCCAACAACTCTTAATAGTTTTTACATTTTCTAGGAGGTTTCCATGTCGTCACTTGCAAAACCCTCCTATTTTCTAGTAGTGACATGGTGACCATTAGAAACTTCACCCTTTTCCAATGAGCTCTTCCTTAGTCAAAATTATTTGATCTCCACACTAGTTGGCCATAATAGACCACTCCTTGCAAGCTTCTCTGCCTTTAAAAGGCCTTGTCTTATCAAACACTAAGCCTATTGAGCAGTTTGATATTTAAACAAAAGGAAAATCACTCAAGAAAAGAATGTTGGACAAAACACTTAAGTGTATATAGTAAAAGCCTGCGAACTTATCACATGCTGCCCAAACACACTAGCTCCACTTAATTTATAGTGCCATAAAGGAGTAAATGAAAATCCATCAGTGGATAGATTCATGGAAGAAAATTCCATCCCTAATGTTTCAACTCATATCCCTTGCTGGCAGTGGTTCCAAGTTTCAGCGAGTTCATAAATAGGATGAGATGACCATGATCCAAGTTTCACATCCTTCACTACCACATTTAAATGATAAAAATCAAATTGCTCATTGATAATTAGCAGCCATGGGTGCTCTTTGAAGTTTTCCCTCCTCCAATTTAGGAAATATTGATAAAAAAGGAAGTTGTTCCAATCCTTGCAAACTTGATAGAACATGGCAATGGATTATGTTCAAAGCCACTTCAAAATTGTCTCCGTTACATCATTTCTTCTCATGGTAACACACAAATAGGAGAATGTGTTGAAGAACTTTAGCTTCCATATCTTGGACTCTAGAACTGTGAATGTTATCTCTAGTTCATCTTTGTTGCAATTTATGTCATCTAGCTTTGCATTTAAATTCCTTGGACCACATGGTTGCTGTGTTTCTAAAAGATTCTCTTACTTGATTCTTCTCTTTGTGTGGGTACCCTACCTCTTTCCAACCAAGCTACACGCTTTCCCCTTTACTCTATTTATCTTCTACAAAGATGTGGTCCTTGTTAGATGTGGGTGCCCATTACCTGATGTAGATTATGGTTGGTTACCAATCCCTTCAAACTTGCTCTATTTTAGACTAAAACCTTTTGAAATTAGTAGATAATGACTAATTATTTGAATAACTTCTTGAATGTTAAGGACACATTCATCTGAGTTGATAAAAAATATAAGATTGGTTCAATCTAAAAAAGTGGGTGGGCTAATTCATAGTAATAAGAATTTGGCCCATGCTATTTTTTACAAACACCATTATCAATCATACACATAGCATTGAAATTATACCTCCATGTATTGAAATTTGATCAACCTATTCTATAGTATATCTTTGAGTAAAAAGGGCCTTCTTATTGTATGTCTGGATATTTTTTATATTAGCATGTTTAAAAAAATGTTTATCTTGATAATTTGGGTATTTTAAAAATGATGGCCTCATTAAACAACCACATGGTTCACTATGTTTAAAACATATAATGTGTTGCTTCAGTGGTAAGTTCTCAAAATTTTATAGCATTAATAACATACATTGTGTCTTGAAATGGAAATTCCCTTTCCTAAAAGCACTACATATCATGCCATATGAGAGCTCAATCACCATCTATTCCTTCCTATTGCTGATGCAACAAAATAGGAAGAAGATTCTAGTTCATTTTCACAATATCTTTTTTAATCCGTATACTAGAAACTTGTAACTGGAAAGAAAACACTTCCCTTTACTCTTGATTAGAAACATGTTTTGCATTGAAACATTATAATGACCAAAGTCATTATAAAACATCCTCAAACCCACCCTATCATCTTGACGAAGTCAGATGGACCTCAAAGCAGATCTAGCTAAAAACAATTCATTTCCAAACAACCAAATAGTCAAATTGACCCATTAGTCATCAGACACTAATTTGAAACAAATTTAACCATTGGAAATGAATTTGAAACTCACTTTACATCTTTCTGCAAACTATCAAATTTGTGCTGGGAGGTCCTTTAACTGGCTTTAAAAAATGACAAAAATAACTATCTAGGCTCTGAAATCAACAATACTAATTCTTTGTTCCACATACATCTACCCTATCAAATATTGTCTCATAAAAAGTTCTTAGTCAAAAGATATTGACTGTTAAAGTTGACCTCTTAGAATTGCCTAGAAGAAAACATGATAGAAAACCACAAAACACATTCAGATTTGGCTTTGGAAACCAGGTCAGACTGATGCTTGGGGAAGCAAGAACTAAGACATTGGTTCATGTCATGAGGACAACATGAATTTATGATTAGGGCTCATTATGAATAACTGGACACATTTTTTGAATGGTTAAAGTGGGCTACTCAAAATTTATAGACTGGAAACACTAGCAGAAAAGTAGTTTTTGCAAATGGAATGGACATAGGAAAGTGTGCAGACAAATTTATCAAGACTTACAAACTAGCACACTTAATTTTTTTTTGGAATAGAATAGAGTGGTACAATACACTTGATCTCACCTATCATGGACTTAGAGATATGACATCATGAACAGGGGTACTGACCAATCTATATTTACTGACCCTAGTAAAAAGTTACAAATTGCATTTGGAATTGCTTTCAAAAACTGATCAAGTGGATTCGTCATAAGAACAAAATTGAAACATAAAAATTCTTTGACCTCTAAAATTAACTCAGAAGGAATTTTCTCATTTTGTTTTATTGGGTCAAAATTATAACAAGTCAAATAGGTCCTCCTAGAATTTTGAACAATTCACATCAACATGACAACAATAAATGACCAAGTTTGAGGGATTCAAAACCTAGTCAAATGGATTTGAAATGACTTGAAATATGAAATATCAGCTCTTTGGTATGGAAAATAAACACTCCCAAAGTGGCGAGTCATGAAACATTACTAGGTGCGAAATATTCAATTGCAAACTAGACCTCTCGTAGTTGTTTGACACTTAGTAAAAATGCAGATTTGGACTTTACTCAAAATAGGACTTCACAAAATGACTCATAATGATAGTTTATCTTCATGGAACACATAGAAATACTGAATGCAAGGTGTTAGAAAAATTAAACTCCTCTTAGGCGTCAAATGGACAACCAGGTACACATACATTAAAAGTGCTTGTAGGGCTTTATTTTTTCAATGGTACTCAAAATTAGGGCTTCAATTTTGAGAGCCAATAGTGGCTCTATCTGGGGATGAGTTTCCCTTGTAGGTGTGGCAAGTATTTAGATCTCTAGGAGAAGAAAACTGGACATTTGAAAACAAGAATTTCTCTTGCATAGATTTATTGAAAACAAGAAATTTACTCCTAGTATGTACAAATGATGGCCTCGGGCCACCGAAAAGTCTTCAAACCTTCTTACCTCTATCATAAGTCTGATTTTTATTTGCACTCTCATTAGGTAAGCTGAAAAAATATTTCTCAATTTCAGCAAGCAAATTGGCATCTTTAATCACATCACTTGGCAAAACAAAATATCTTTCTTCATTCTCATAGTGCATATACAAATCAACATTATCTTCTACATCATTCTCGATATGAGAAAACAATTTAGCATGCTCATATAAATTAGAATCATTCTAAAATTGTCATACACATATGACTAATGCATTATCTCAACTAGAAACACAAATGATTCATATTCTACTTTGTTCAACAAGTTTCATATAGAAAAAGTTTGCAACTCACCTTGTATAACCAAGTGTGAAGAACATTTTAGATCTAATTTCTCTATCTCAATTGTAATCCTGATATTCATCTGACCAGATTTGTTATAAAATGAAATCTCTTCACACTCCAAGAACTAATTAGTTACCAAGTCTAGATAATTATCATGATAGTGCTGACATAAATCATTTTGATTGTAATCTTCATCAAACAATTCATTACGATGAACTTTGAACTAATCATCAACATATAGTGAAAACCCAAAATTAGATTTATCACTTCTGGCCTTTGCTTCTTTGTCATATTCTAAACCAATTTCAGTATAATTAGAATGATAGGAATCTAAAATAAAATGAAACTTCTCCATATTGGTACTCTCCTCATTAGAAAAGTCATCATGTGTATTGATACTTGATCTACATACACCTCCAAAACTTGACAATGGATATTCTGAATTCATATCAAATTGAACATAAAACGTTGGGGAATTGACCTCACCTTGAGAAGAAACACCATAAGGGATAGCATGATCATTTGGAGAAACATTTGCATATTTTTGAGATCACGAGCTAGTAGTTCTGAAATGTCATCAACACTTAACAAGACTTCATCACACGTCTATTCTCCTAGGTTTTGATCATAAATTGGATGATCTAAAAAACTTATAGTAGTAGTACCATTAATATGAAAATTTAAGAAAAAAAATAATTCTTTTTTTCACAATACCTCTTTACTAGGTGTATCATTATCATCTTTACCAAAAGAAGAATTATTTCTACTATTCCACACTCTCATGCATACTGTCACACAATTCATTTTCAGTCACATAACCATCTTCACTTTGCTGACTAAAATCATCTAATTCATTAGATCTAGAATCAATCTCTTCATAATCACAAGAGATGTTGTGATTATCTATGGATTGACTTGACTCATTATCACTTTTAACACATTCACATTTTCTACTTAATTCATTCTCAAATTTCTTGAAAAGACTATCAACATGAAAAATCTTTTGTTCCCTCAAATGTGATGGCCAGTTAACTGAAATAGGCATAAAGACATCTAGGAAAGAAATAGGCCATGAAGATTATTTGGGTCTTAAAGATACATGCATCTCCATAAGTTTTGATTTAAAATTTTCATAGATCTTGTTGGCACTCAAAATTGTAGCCTTGATTTTGAGTACCATTGAGAAATCGAACCCTATAAAAGCTTTTAAATGCACATGTACCTGACTATCCATTTGAGGCCTAATAGGTGTTTAATGCTTCTAACACGTTTCATTCAATGTTTCAATGTGTTTCATGAAGTTAAATTTTTGTTTCGAGTCATTTCGTGAAGTCCTATTTTGAGCAATTGTTAATTCCGCATTTTCACCTGAGTGTCAAACAATGACAAGAGGCCATGTTTGCAAGTAAATATCTCCCACCCAATAATATTTCATGACTAACTAATTTGAGAGTATTTAGTGTTCATATCCAAGAATATATGTTTCATATTTTGAGTCATTTTGGGTCAGTTTGTCTAGGTTTTGAATCCCTCAAAGTTGGTCATTTATTGTTTTCTTGCATTTGCAAACTGTGCAAAATTTTGGAAGGCCTTGTTTGGCTTGTTATAATTTTGACCCAGTTGACCAAAATGAAAAATTTCCTTTTGCATTACAATGTAGAGGTCAGAGACTTGCTATGTTTCAATTTTGAGCTTATGACTAATCAATTTAATCAATTTTCCAAGTCAATTCCAAATGCATCTTGCAACTTTTTACTGGTGTCAAGAAGTGCAGATTTGTTGGAACCCCTGTTCATGATGTCATAACTTTGATCCCATGATTGGTAAGATTGAATGGATTGCACCATTTTTTTGTACTCCTAAAATACTTCAAGCATGCTAATTTTCAAGCTTTGACAAATTTGTTTGCACACTTTTCCAAGTCAATTCCATTTGCAAAAAACACTTTTCTGACACTCCTTCCAGTTTGCAAATTTGAGTAGCCTGCTTTGACCACCCGCCAAACATGTCCAGTTATTTTTCATGAGCCCAAATCACAAATTTATACTCACCTCATGGCAATGTACCAATACACCAATTTTCATGCCCCCAAGTGTCAGTTTACCTAGTTTTTGAAGCTAAATTTGAAAGGATTTTATGGTTTTCTAACTTGTTTTGTTGTGGGTGATTTTAAGTAAGCAAATTCGATAGTCAATATATTTTGACTAGGAATTCATCATGAGATGAGATTTGACAGAGTGTAAGAATGGAGAGTAAAGAATTAGAGTGTCAGATTCCAGAGCCTGATCAGGTGTTTTGGTTAGTTTTTAAGACCAATCATAGGACCTTCTGGCACTAAGATGATAGTGGGTATTAAAGGATAAAAATGAGTTTTTAAAGATATTTCAATGCTTGATTTTGAGTTTAGTCAGTTTGAAGATCTCAATAGATCAATTTGAGAAGTCAGTTGTTTGAAAATGATTTTTTTTTTAGCTAGACCCACTTGGGACCCGATTCATTTCATCAGAATAATAAGGCAAGGGGATTAAGAGTATTTAAAGAAAATGGGGATTCTATCCATGCAGATGCTATAGATTCTATTGAGACTGAGTATGACCGAGATGGTATTGTTGTTTGCTCTAAGAGGCATGGTGGAAATGGAAGAAAAAATATTGATACAATTTAGCTAGATTATCCCAAAGAGGTACTCACATCAACGAGTGGGCATTATGGTCCCATGTTAAAGGGTTTTTTGTTAGTTATTAGATCATTGACATTTGAAAGTAATTTTAAGAAATATGGACCATATGGAGTGCAACAGGGGACTTACTTTTCACTCCTAATGGATGGAGGGAGATAATATAGTTATATGTGGTCAAATGGTTGACACAAAAGATTTTTTTATCTTACTACCTTCTTGTTGTTTGGTTCAAATGCCCAATGTTTCCAAGATATTCTAATAGAGTCTACTAGTCAATGTCATAGTAGAAAATTCATTCACACTACTTGTGTAACAATACCAATTTCATTTGCTTAAAATATCCCTACCTCATACTCGTTGTCCAAGAGTTGAAGGTTTGGAGTATTACTGAACATCATGGCAATGATTCACTACATTTATACTCACAAGGGATACCAAAATTGGGTGTAGAATGCATTATAAATTTCTTCATACCAATATAATCATGTCGTAGATGGGATGTTGATAAGAACCATTTTTTAATTATTTGGTAGAGCCTTGCATTGAGCACATGAACATACCAAATGTCATATGAATTATTGTAGGGCTGCATTATGTTAGTCAATTCACTAAGAGATTCTATGTCTCCATCCTTTGCTAGTGTTTTTTAGGCTTTTGATTGCAACCTTTGGGTTGATTACTTGGAGTGATGGTGTACCAAGTATCTTCAAAATTTTCATCCAAAGATGGAGGGTGAGTTCTACGCACCGTATGAAACAAGCCACAGTCAAAGTGGAAGGAAGTCCTGCAATGGGAACAACTATATAGAATGAAGGAATATGTAGTAGGGGAGCTAGATAAAGGAGTCCACACTAAATGAAAGGCATGCCACTCATGCAAAGAGGAATTCTCAGTTGTAAAAGGAGATCCAAGCATAAAAAAGGGATACCCAAGCATTATAGAGAGACCAAAATTTTGAACAAGGAAACCATTGTAAATCTGATCAATGGAGGAAAACTTGTAGTCAAGGAGGAAATCCATAGAGGAGTCACAAATTCTATATCCCAAGCATTTAAAAATAATGCCTACATGAGTAGAGGTAGTGTGTGTAATTGAATACTAATTTGGAAGAAGCATTTAAAGTTTAGACAACAATGAGAGAAAAGGGAGATCAAAATTGCACCAAGTGGATTTGACCCAATCTATGAGCTATTTCATGAAGGGTTAGTCTTTTAAAAATCCAAAGATAATGTATCTACAGTACATACTCTTAGAAGAAGCCTATTCCAAATTATCTTTTGAAAGGTTGAACATGACTGAGAAATCCACCATCTTCACTAAAATTTTCCCCAAAAGAAGGATATCTAAAACTCTAAAACAATATATTTCTCATCACATGATTTGTTTAAATAAAAAATGAGATCTTTTGGCATTGTTAAATGGTTCCTTTTCAATATTATGGCTGCTTTGTTGAAAATTTGGATTACCCCTAAAATCCAGTGTCACCTTAACCAATATCAAGGAATGATTTAAGAATTTTAGACTAACCAGAGGTAGGCAAAAAACACTGCAATCATGGAAGGTAGTCGTAACTTAGAGGGGAGAAGGCAACATGATATAAAGCCACAGTGTAAGACATAGATTTACGTATGTAATAAAGGAAGCTCCACGATATTGCAAGGAGGAATCCACTGCAAATTTTTAAAGTAAACTAGGGTTTGAAGCCACATCAACAAAGGAAGAACAAAGAGATTCATGAAAAATGACAAAAATAGGGGAGTTGTTGTCAAAGAAAGCAAGCTTGTTTTATCCCACATTGCCAGTATGAGAGTTTTCTTTATTGTTTAAATAATATTGTACTTGTATTGCATTGTGTCTATAGACATGAACATTTTGAAAAGGCAAGGTGTGCATGTGGGCCCTAGATGTGAACGCTAGTTGGTATGTTGCTTGAGGTAATTTTGGACAAGCACACAAAACAAAGAAGTTCATCAAAAAAGTTGCATCATTAGGAAAGTCATCGAAAAAGTGGAGATTTTTGGTGGTCACTATGTCACCACCAAAAAATGGCAAGATTTTTTGGAAAGCAACATGGTGACCTATGAGAAAATCTCAAATCCAGTATGGAAAGCTCAGAAATCTAGCAAAGGCAAAATGAGAACATGTGTCCCACCTACAGATCTAATGACGAACCAAAAATTGACAAGGGGTAGCATGTGATGACAGATTGATGAACCAAGTAGTGATGTGGCAGTCTAAGTTCAATGATGCACCAGATTGTGCCACGTGGTAGATCTGATGTATGTCACTATGTTGCCAAGACAAAGTTGCACGCTGGTTAACATGGTGACATAGCGACTGGTGAGGTGGCACAATAATGTGGTGCTAGTTGTGTAGTTTAGAACCAATACAAATGTGACACATGGAAAATTGTGGATGAATAGGTGATATGTACTAGACCAATGAGATGATGCCACATGGCACCCAATTAGCAAGGATGGATGACCAAGTACATGAATGAGCCAATAAGGGCCTAACACATGGCGATGATGGTCAAACTAAGTTTGACCCAGATGGAATCTGTGAGAGAAATTTCAAAAGTTTTAAAAGATTATTTTAAAAATATTTTTCCTCAAAAGTATGTGCATGGTCAAATTTAAAATAAAGTCTGAATTTCTCTATAGTTCAAACTTTGAAAAAGGATAAATTTTTGTAATTTTAAGTGCTTTAGCCATGGTTAGGAGCTTGTACTTTAGAGGGGCATAATAGGGGCTTTTTTTATTGAAATGGGCACTCTAATATACCGTCAAAACTAGGAAGAGACAAGCTTTCTAAATTTGGAGTCAAATTTAGCATAGTGATTCACCAGTTTAGCCTATAATTTTTTTTTTGATTTTTGGGGCATTCTTAGTAGAATAGGTAGATTTCCTAATGGAGCATCAAAATTGGCTAGGACGCAAATATAAAGGACTATTGAAGCCTGAATGTGGAAAAAAAAAATTTGGAAAGATTACATTACATTCTAGAGGCCATTTTAATTGATTTTGGCCTTTGTCTTGATTTGAGATCTGGCATCAAAAGCAATTATTTTTCATCAAGTTTTTGAATCATTTTATGCTTTTGAGAGGCAAAATTCATCAAAGATTTGATATCCAATTATAGAGAGATATTAGAGAGATTATTTTCACTGTTAGTAGAGGTTTTCAAGTGGACACTTGTCATCTTCACAACAAATCTGAGAATTCACTGCCTTCTATATCATTCTCTTTCTTTCTCATTGTAATGGTTCTATTTTTTCACTATGAGACCATTGGTCCCAGTTTTGAGAAGAAAATTGACTCACTATTGAGACACCATTCTTTAAACATAATTCTCTTCTATGAATAGCAATAGTATAGATAATATAGAAAGTTAAGATCTATTAGGTGTTTTTCATGTTTTAATTTTAGGCTATGTATTATTTCAAGGATATCAATACAAGGAATGGCAGGTGTTGAGTTCCATCTTAAATCTTGTCTCTTTTATCAATAATCTTCAATGTTTTATAATCTTTGAACAAAGAGCCTAGGTCATAGTTGCAGTCCCTTAAGGCTATATGTTGTTTCATTGTTTCTTATAATTCAAGGAGTTATGCATATAAATGCTTTAGGAAAATCAATAGGGTTGCAAGTTTATTGATGAGGATATTAGGTAAGAATGGGATTTAGATTGAACATAGATGTCTATTTACAAGGTGAATGGATAGATCAAATATCTAAAGATATGAATATGTATCAGGTATCCATATGTATGTGATTGATTCATGAAATTTCCCAATAGCTAAGGCACTAATTAGCTACAGGATCGTTGGTTCTTACCAATGCATATTAGGGGTGTTGCTGAATTCAACATTATTAATTAAATGATTTTCCCCCTTTCATGTTGAAGAGCTGAAAAGTCTAACCATCACTCAACTTGTGAATTTCATAGATTTGCATTTAGCTAGTGTAGATCTATGTTATTGCAAAAGTATTAGGAGATATAAGGGTTTTTATCTACAATGTTAGATTTAGGGATATTGTTTGCACTAGTACCATATTAATTGGATCTAAGGTTCACCTGCTTAGGTTTTGTAGAGCCTAAAGTAGAAGAAGGGTCTAGCCTTATAGTTGGCCCACTGTCTAAAATAGTATGTTGAAGATGGGAGTTAACTACCCCTAGATTTACCTTATTCTCATCAAGGTAATTTGAAACCCATAATGTTTCAAAACACCAACAAAATTGTGACTCTGCTGGGGATTGTATTGAATCTGAATGGTAGACAAACCTTGAGAATTTAAGGAGATTCAAAACAACAGGAGAAGTGCATAGAAAAATTTGCAACAATAAGTTCTCTGATGTGTTTTTCCAATTTTCTTACTTAAATTTCATGCACCTCCAGTGATGCTTTGTCCAAGACAATAGTATATTTGAAGGATTGAGTGCAGGTTGTGTTGCTACTAAGTTTTATCTTTAGTCAGTTCAACCTATTGTTGTTTTCAAAGTACTACTGTAATCTTAGAGTCAAAATTGATCAAAAATGTTTTCTCTCTTTGAAATGTTTAAAGATTTGCAAATCCCATAAGTTGAAAGTTCAATTCAGATTTGTCATGCTATGAATCATGTCTTAAATCTTTCACACAATTGCGAGTGGTGACTCTCTAAAGGATCTCAATACTAGTGTAGATTGGTTACACCTAAATATTTTCAGGACTTTTTAATTTAATTTTGTAGATCTAAAAGTTATGTTAAGATTTAAGAAAGAAGAGAGATATATGAGTTCCTCACTGATGAGTTTTTAAAGTGTTGATTGATTTTTTTTCACAAGAAATTTTAAATATTAAAAGGAATCACAACAATGATTTTGTTTTGTTCTCCTCAAGGAGATGGTACATCTATAATGGTTTCATATGTGATGTGAGGAAGTTCATGTTAGCACCAGTGCCAAACTAGCATATTAGTGGTCTCAGCATCAACACTTGAGTTATTTTATTTTTCATGATGTTATTCTTTTCATGAAAGAAAGTGGTATATGTGTGTGTTCTCCGTCAAGTGATTTTCAGCACTAGGAGGAGGAGAATAGTGTAATAGATTTTATACACTTCATGAGAATAAGTTTTAGCTTGTAAATTTTTCTGAAGTGTTTGAAGTGATTCATTGGTAGAAGGTTATAACCCTGCTACAAATTACAAATTAGAATTATTGTTGATGAGTGTTAAGGTTTTGAAGAATGACAAGTCTCCTTTCATCAAGTATGCAGCTAATTAGTGATGGTACTAGATCTATTTCTACCAAGCAGTATATACCATTATGTTTTGATGGTATTCATGGTTCCCAAATGTCATTCCTAATGATGTTAGAAATAAATTGCCTAATTTTGGTGGGAACCATCTTGTTTTGACTAGTCATCATGTTGAATTGTTTAGTGATTTGATGGGTGATTATGAGATTGCTCATGAGGATGTGCATATGAAGTTATGTGTTCAAACTTTGAAAGGTGATGCTAGAGACTAGTTTTATTTTCTACCAGAATGTTCTATTTCATCGTGGGGTGAGTTGCATTCTACCTTGATGGAGCAATTTGGGGAAAGAGAAAGACATTTGATTCTTATGCCAAGTTCTTGAAGATTCATGTTAAGTGTGATGAACTGGTGCCTCAATTCAATATCATATTTGTAAAAGTTTTGAATGAGATCCTTAAGAGTTATAGACCTAATGATCAAATGTGTTTAGCTATCTATTTTGATGCATTTGAAAAAAAGATGAATTATCTAATAAGGGGTAAAGAACCTAGGACATTATATCAGGCTTTTATGACTACTATAGAGATTGAAAATAATCTAAAATGTGGATTGACTAGAAGTCACTTTGCTAGAAATATGTGCCGGTATAATGTGTTTGAATGAAAGGATGAATGTGGTATTGATTCTTAAATTTCAAATGAGCTTATCAATATGCCTACTATAAGTTTTAATCAAGTGGAAAATTTAGATCAGACTATGTGTATAAGGAAGGTTAGTTTAGTTATAAATGAAGACACATATGTTCATGATGTTATATCAGTAAGATGTATTTTAGAATTTGATAGGGTTGAGCACTATGTTGATTTTACGAATCAGGGTTTAGTTACAATAGTAAGTTCTTCTAATGATAATTATATGTATGATGGTGTAACTAATGCTTCAAAACTTGAGGTTTCTACACTTAGATCTTAGTCTTGTGCAAGTGAGGAGGTTGAAAGTTATGTCTTTGGTCATGAATTTGACATTGCTAATCTGACATGCCATGGAGAGATAACACAAGATGAAGAGTTTGAACTACATTTATCTCAGTCACATCATAAGAATAGAGTGCACATGTTTGTAATGTTTCAATAGTGCATGATAAGGTAGATTCACTTGATCAGTCAGATGTGCAAGAAATGATTTCTCTTATTCATAGATTGCATCATGGTGAGAATATTATAAGACCTAAAGTTGAAAGATATTCATATCAATATGAGAATGTAGAAGCTAGAAATCATGTTTCAAATGTGAACAATGTTTTTGATCTGATATACAATCAAGAGGCATCATATGAAGCAGATTATTAGAGTGGTTACTCGAATCAAAGTGAGGAAAATGATATTACTTGTTCATCTTCATATGAATCAGATGTGACATGGGAAGAAGAGAGCAATGATGAGAGCATAGTTTCTCATAAAGATGAAGGCATAACTTCTTGTTCTAAGTCTGAAAATGATAATGCATCTCTATTTTTATGTTATACAAATCAGTTTACATAGAAAGAGTTTGAGAGTGATTTGTCCTCCAAACTTGAAGATAAAGAAATGGTTGATCAAATTGATGCTAATGGGTTTGAAAATGAAGTTTTGAATGAGAGATTATTAAAAGGTTTTATGTTAGACAATGAGGTTGTAGCATATGGTAATCATCTTAGTGATGAGTCATGCTCTATCTGAAGAGGTCATCGTAAACATGGTAATGAAGGTGATGTAATCATTGATACTATATGTGTGGTAGATGAAGAAGAAAGCAAGTCTTCATATAATTCTAGTTTTTCATCATATACTGCAAGTTTTTGTGACAATAAATTGGGTAATGGCTTCAAGGTGTTTGATAACATTTTATATGATGAAGATTTTGATGATGATCAACCCATTTTTTGTCAAAATGTTCAAAGCGGATTACTACATGGAGTTATCAGTCCTTTGTTTGAAGAGCACATGGAAGTTTCAAATTTAGTTGAGAACGATATTAATGATGATACCTTATCCTATTGTTGTAAGAAATCAGTTAATTCTTCTTCCAGATGTGATAGTGAATATACTAATTAGTATTTCAATTATGATTATGAGGACAAGGTATTTGATGAGATGGTTATTGAAAATCTGCCTACACCTTGTAAGGATTTTTATGATGAATGTTTTAATATGATTGATTCATTTGCTGATTTTGAAGAATCAATGGAGATCCCTAGATTATCTTTAGGTTATGACATGGATGACATTGGTGAGTACAAATCTGAAAACTCATTTAATTGTCAATCGGCTAGGCAAAGAGATTCATGTTTTCAAGGTGTGTTTGACCTTCTTCCCAAATTTGATAGAATACATAATTTATCTATTGAAGATAGTTATCAGTTTGATCCTGGTATATTTGAGCATGTTGACCCCTATTTTCATAGTGAGCATTATGTTAAGGATGTCCCTAGTATGCACTATGACAGTCAAGAAAGTTATTTTTTTTACTAGTTGAGCTAATTAAGAATATTTATGTGTTTGGTGAAACTAATGGAAAAGTTTTTTCCAGCTTACCTAATGAAATTTTCAATGAGAATTAGATTTGTGATAGAGGTAAGAAGTTTGGTTGAAGTTTGGTGGCCCGAGGTCATTATGTGTACATAGTAGAGGTAGTTATTTTTGCTTTCAATAAAGCTATTTGAGAGAATTTTTGGGAATGGTCTACTTCTTCTAGAGATTTTAATCCTTTCCATGCCCATAAGGGACATGCATCCCTAGATAGAGCCACTGTTGGCACTCAAAATTGTAGCCCCGATTTTGAGTACCATTCAGAAATCAAGCCCTATAAAAGCTTTTAAATGCACATGTACCTAGTTGTCCATTTGAGGCCTAATAGGTGTTCAATGCTTCTAACACCTTTCGTTCAGTGCATCTATGTGTTTCATGAAGTTAAATTGTTGTTTTGAGCAATTTTCAATGCTACATTTTCACCTAAGTGTCAAATAGTGATAGGAGGCCATGTTTGCAAGTAAATATCTCACACCCAGTAATGTTTCATGACTCACTTCTTTGAGAGTGTTTAGTGTCCATACCTGAGAATGTGTGTTTCATATTTTGAGTCATTTTGAGTTTGTTTGACTAGGTTTTAAATCCCTCAAAGTTGGTCATTTATTATTTTTTTGCATTTCGAAATTGTGCAAAACTTTGGAAGGCCTCGTTTGACTTGTTATAATTTTGAACCAGTTGACCAAAATGGAAAATTTCCTTTTGGGTTGCATTTTAGAGGTCAAATACTTGCTATGTTTCAATTTTGAGCTTATGACGAATCTGTTTAATCAATTTTCCAAGTCAATTCCAAATGCAACTTGCAACTTTTTACTGGTGTTGAAGTGTAGATTTGTCAGAACCCTTGTTTGTGATGTCATAACTTTGATCCCATGATTGGTAAGATTGAATGGATTGTAACCCTTTTTTTTACTCCTCAAGTACTTCAAGTGTGCCAATTTTCAAGCTTTGACAAATCTATCTACACACTTTTCCAAGTTAATTCCGTTTTCAAAAAATGATTTTCTGACATTGTTTCCAATCTGCAAATTTGAGTAGACTATTTTGAACACTCGTCAAATGCATTTAGTTATTTTTCATGAGTGAAAATCACAAATCTATACTTAGCTCATGACAGTGAACCAATGCTCCAGTTTTTATGCCCCCAAGTGTCAATTTACCCAGTTTTTGAAGCTGAATCTGAAAGCATTTTATGGTTTTCTGACTTGTTTTCTTGCAGGTGATTTTAAGTAAGCAACTTTGACAGTCAATATCTTTTGATTGGGAATTCATCATGAGACAAGATTTGATAGGGTGCAAGAATGTAGAGTAAAGAATCAGTGTGTCAGATTCTAGAGCTTGATCAGATGTTTTGGTTAGTTTTTAAGGCCAGTCATAGGACCTTCTAGCACTAAAATGATAGTGGGCAGTAAAGGATAAAAATGAGTTTTAAAGGATATTTCAATGCTTGATTTGATTTCAATCAGTTTGAAGATCATAGTAGATCAATTTGAGAAGTCAGTTGTTTGAAAACAATTTTTTTTTTAGCCAAACCCACTTGGGCCTTGACTAATTTCATCAGAATAATAAGACAAGGGGATTAAAATTATTTTTAAAAAGGGAGGATTCTATCCATGCAGATGCTATAGATTCTATTGAGACTAAGTGTGAACGAGATGGTATTGTTCTTTTCTCTAAGAGGCATGGTGGAAATGGAAGAAAAAATACTGATACAATTTAGCTAGATTATCCCAAAGAGGTACTCACATCAACGAGTGGGCATTATAGTCCCATGTTAAAGGGTTTTTTGTTAGTCATTAGATCATTAACATTTGAAATTAATTCTAAGAAATATGGACCATATGGAGTGCAACAGGGGGCTTACTTTTCACTCCTAATGGATGGAGGGAGATAATAGAGTTATATGTGGTCAAATGGTTGACACAAAAGATTTGCTTATCTTACTACCTTCTTGTTGTTTGGTTCAAATGCCCAATGTTTCCAAGATATTCTAATAGAGTCTACTAGTCAATGTCATAGTAGAAAATTCATTCACACTACTTGTGTAACAATACCAATTTCATTTGCTTAAAATATCCCTACCTCATACACGTCGTCCAAGAGTTGAAGGTTTGGAGTATTACTGAACATCATGGCAATGATTCACTGTATTTATACTCAGAAGGGATACCAAAGTTGGGTGTAGAATTTGTTATCAATTTCTCCATACCAATGTAATCATGTCATAGATGGGATGTTGATAAGAACCATTTTTTAATTATTTGATAGAGCTTTGCATTGAGCGTGTGAACATACCAAATGTCATATGAATTATTATAGGGTTGCATTATGTTAGTCAATTCACCAAGAGATTCTATGTCTCCATCCTTTTCTAGTGGTGTTTGAGCTTTTGATTACAACCTTTAGGTTGATTACTTGGAGCGATGGTGCACCAAGTATCTTCAAATTGTTCATCTAAAGATGGAGGGTGAGATATAAACTGAGTATGAAACAAGCTATAGTCAAAGTAGAAGGAAGGCCCATGATGGGAACAACTGCATAGAATGAAGGAATCCATAGTAGGGGAGCCAAATAAAGGAGTCTAAACTAAATGCAAGGCATGAAACTCCATCACAAAAGAATTCTCAGTCATAAAAGGAGATCTAGGCATAACATAGGGATACCCAAGAATTAAAAAGAGACCAACATTTTGAACTAGGCAACCATTGTAAATCTGATCAATGGGGGAAAACTCGCAGTCAAGGAGGCAATCCACAAAGGAGTCACAAATTACATATCCCAAGAATTTGAAAAGAATTCCTATGTGAGCAGAGGTAGCATACATAACTTAATACTCATTTGGAAGAAACATTTAAAGTTTATATAGTAATGAGAGAAAAGGATGGCCAAGATTGCACAAAGTGGATCATTTGACCCAATCCGTGAGCTATTTCATGGTGGGTTATTCTTTTAAAAATCCAAAAATAAGGTATCTGCAATACATATTCATAGAAGAAGCCTATTCCATACTATCTTTTGAAAGGTTGAATATGACTGAGCAATCCACCATCTTGACTGAAATTTTCCCCAAAAGAAGGATTTCTAAAACAATATATTTCTCATCACATGATTTGTTAAAATAAAAAATGAAATCTTTTGGCATCAATAAATGGTTCCTTTTCAATATTATGGCTACTTTGTTGAAAATTTGGATCACCCCTAAAATCCAATGTCACCTTAACCAATATCAAGGAATGATTTAAGAATTTTAGACTAACTAGAGATAGGCAAAAAACATTGCAATCATGGAAGATAGTCATAACTTAGAGGGGAGAAGGCAACAGGATATAAAGCCACAGTGTAAGATAGAGATTTACATATGTAATAAAGGAAGCTCCATGATATTGGAAGGAGGAATCCACTACAAATTTTTAAAGTAAACTAGGGTTTGAAGCCACATCAACAAAGGAAGAACAAAGAGATTCATGACAAATGACAAAAATAGGGGAGGCATTGTCAAAGAAAGCAAGCCTATTTTATCCCACATTGCCTGTATGGGAGTTTTCTTTATTGTTTAAATAATATTGCACTTGTATTGCATTGTGTCTATAGACATGAACATTTTGAAAAGGCAAGGTGTGGATGTGGGCCCCAGATGTGGATGCCAGTTGGTAGGTTGCTTGATGTAATTTTGGACAAGCACACAAAACAAAGAAGTTCATCAAAAAGTTGCATCATTAGGAAAGTCATCGAAAAAGTGGAAATTTTTGGTGGTCACTATGTCACCACCAAAAATGGCAAGATTTTTTGTCAAGCAACATGGTGACCTATGAGAAAATCTCAAATCCAACCTGAAAAGCTTAGAAATTTGGCAAAGGCAAATTGAGTACATGGGTCCCACCTATAGATTTGATGATGAACCAAAAATTGACAAGTGGCAGCATGTGATGATAGATTGATGAACCAAGTAGTGATGTGGCAGTCTAAGTTCAATGATGCACCAGATTGTGCCACGTGGCAGATCTAATAGATGTTGCTATGTTGCCAAGACAAAGTTGCACGCTAGTTAACAATGCGACATAGCAATTGCTAAGGTGGCACAATGATGTGGTGCTAGTTGTGCATGTTAGAACCAATACAAATGTGACACATGGCACATTGTGGATGAATAGGTGGTAGGTACTAGACTAGTGAGCATAAGAATGGGCCAATTAGGGCTTGACATGTGGCAATGGTGGTCAAACCAAGTTTGACCTAGATGGAATGTATGTGGGAAATTTCAAAAGTTTTAAGAGATTATTTTTAAAATATTTTTCCTCAAAAGTACCTGTAGGGTCAGATTTAAAATAAAGTCTGAATTTCTCTATAGTTCAAACTTTGAAAAGGATAATTTTTAGTAATTTTAAGTGCTTTAGCCATGGTTAGGAGCCTGAGCTTTAGAGGGGCATAATAGGGGCATTTTTTTATTGAAATGGGCACTCCAATATACCGTTAGAATCAAGAAGAGACGAAATTTCTAAATCTAGACTCAAATTTTGCACAACAATTCACTAGTTCATTTTATAAGAAAATTTGTGATTTTTCGAGCATTCTCAATAGAACAGGTAGATTTCCTCATGGAGCATCAAAATTGGCTAGGAGGCAAATATAAAGGACCGTTGAAGCCTGAATGTGGGAAAAAAAAAATTAGAAAGATTATATTGCATTCTAGAGGCCATTTTAACTTATTTTTGCCTTTACCTTGATTTGAGATCTAGCATCAAAAGTGGTTATTTTTCATCAAGTTTTTGAATCATTTTATGCTTTTGAGAGGCAAAACTGATCAAAGATTTGATATCCAGTTATAGAGAGAGATTAAAAATATTCTTTTCACTATTAGTAGAGGTGTTTCAAGTGGACACTTGTCATCTTCACAACAGATCTAGGAATTCACTGCCTCCTATATCATTCTCTTTCTTTCTCATTGTAATGGTTCCAATTTTTCACTATGAGACCATTGGTCCCAGTTTTGAGAAGAAAATTGACTTATGACTGAGACACCATTCTTTCAACATAATTCTCTGATATGAACAACAGTAGTAGAGATTGTATCTAGAACATCGATTGTATGAAAATCGGCTATAAATTTGCCTATGTTGGGCCAAAGTCAATTTTGACAAAAAAATTTGCAAACCATCACCTGGAGGCCCGATTTGAAATTTTGGTATGGTCATTTTCAAATCTATTTAATTATTTTTTAGATCTGATAATTCTTTACTTTTTTGGATACATTTAAAAAAAAAAAATTCATCCAGTTGGGCTTGCGAAGAAAATATTTTTGCAGCACCTGATAGTGACACCCCGACCCTACAAAGAATATTCATATTTATTTTTGCAAAATATTCTCAATTAATTGGTGGACTACAAATTTTTGGCAACTGCACATAAATTCCATGGTGAGTCACACCGATCGATAGCGACAACCTTCTAACAATTAAATTTGGCCTACAATCAACTTCCGACAACATTACACACACACCCGACAAGCACACAATACTAGAGGGTTTGGCTTTGTCATATGCCAAGCATAGGCTACATCTTAAAAACACCACTCAATCTCTTTTCGCCATGAATGTGGGATAATCCTTGAGCTTGCTAGCACTAGAACTCATAACTTGACACTATTGACAAGACAGTTCCAACCACTACTCGATCACAATGGTGGTAATTAGATTCATTGGAACCTATGCTTCACACCATCTTCAATGACTATGCCACATATACAAAGTGTAGTGACATGTGGACACTCAAATCCACCACCATGTAGCATCCACACAATAGTCACATCAACCACCCATCCTTCCAACACATAGACTTGCGGCCACCTACACGCCACATGGATCATACATCTCCTAACATGTGGAAAAAGTTGATTCAGCCTTGTAGTAAGGTGTAAACACAACAACCAATCTATACTTGCATAGTCATCAAGCCACTTTAGATTCTTCTGTATAGTTTGTATGGTGCTGACATTATCCTGATGTCACACTAACATCATCATAGGGCCCAGGTAAGCTGATGTCATTAGTTAATGAACCTAAATTTGATGGTCATCTAACCATCATCCAGGGGAAAAATAAACTAATATGACATCCATATGATCATCAAATTTAACCCTATCTTTTGCTGATCCAACCCCTATCTAGATTGATTTTTGATTTTGTAGTCAGATTTTGGGAGGCCATATCTTAGTCATCCAGACTCCAAATTAGGTGTGGTCTATTTTTTTTTTGGCTAGAATTTTCTAAACTTTTTAGTGGTGTAGTTCTTTTCTAGTTTTGGTGCATGGATTTGTTAGAAATTGCATCTTTTGGTGACTATACATGTCTAATCGTGCATTTTGCAACTTCAATTTCTCCATATAGGCACATCTGGACCCAAAAGTAGGTCTCATTTTTTTTAAAAGTTAATTATTTTTTGTGTACTTTCTAGATCTATATTCAAATTATAGGGATGTGTGGACAAAAGTGTCACTTTTAGAAATAGGTCCTCTCTTTACTTTGTATTGCATCAAAAGTTGTTGTACATTGTAAAGTTTCAAATTTGTAATCTATTAAGAGGTTGTAACCAACAAAAGTAGATGTCCATGAAGGCCAAAATTGGCAAGTGGCCATTGTAAATGCACTACATATAAAAAGTGCCAAAAACATCTTATCTAGGGGGGTTTTCTTGATTGAGTGAAAGAGGGGGCATTCTTGGTGTTGTTCTCCTCTTTTTTGGTTGTTTTCTTTGATTTTCTACATCATGGAGAATTTTAAGTTTCCAAAATTAACTCTACATAACTATTCTACATGGTCCATCAAAATGTGGTGTCATTTAATGCATAATGGAGTTTCTCAATATGTAGATGGTACCCTTCCTAAATGAATAGGTGATAATGTATCAGCATGTGATATCTTAGCTTGGGAAGCAATGGATAGGAAAGCCCTAGGTGATATATATTTGGGGGTTGATGACAAGATCATGTATCAGATTCAAAAGTCTTCTACATCCAAGGAAGCTTGGGATACCTTCCAAATCCTATATGGTAAAGTGTTTGAGGAAGATATTTTCAAAATTGAAGATGAGCTTGTCTCCTTAGATCCAAATACATTTGATTGCATATAGGATTTTATCATAAAGGTGAATGAATTAAGAATGAAGCTTAATGATTGTGGGAGTCCTATTAAAGATGACAGGTTGGTCTATCTCATACATAATAAGTTTCCATTTGAGTAGTCCACATTTATTTCTTCTTATAACACCTCAAAGACTACATTAGGGTCTACCTATCAGAAAGTATCCTTTGATAATTATGCTAAACTATTAGAAAAAGAATAAAAGAATTTGAAATCAATGGGGATTCTCAATTCACCTAAGTCAAAGGCATTGGTGGCCAATAATGAGGGTTCTCAAAATTGAGCTCGTCAATCTTCGAATAAAGGAAAGGGCATGAATAAGAAATGGGAGAATAAAAAATTAGAGGATGCATAAAAGACAACACCATCATCAAATCAACAAGGTAGGTCTTCCTCTAATTCAACCAAGAAGGGGGACACTAATAAGGAGAAGAAAAAGTGTGCCTGTTGCAAGAAACTGGGTCATGAAGAACATGAGTGTTATCATAAAAAATTTGACGAGTTGACCAACATCATGAAGAAACATAATGTTCCATTACCTAATGCTTATATGGAGAAAGGGTCTTCTTTAGATTCAAAGGGCAAAGGGCAAGAATTCATGGAAAATTTAAATTCTTCAATGGAATGGATTCTTGACTCAAGTGCCTCATATCACATGGGTTCTTCAAAAGAGGTTTTTTCTTCATTGAAGTAGTCAAAGGTACCACACATCTTTGTGGGAGATGATACAAAATGGAAGTTCAAGGGAAAGGAAATGTGGAAATGGAAAATTGAGAGTTTAAAGATGTTCTCTATGTTCCAAACCTAAGTTCTAATCTCCTCTCAATTTACCAAATCACTCACCTTGGAGATGGTCATAAATTTTTGTTCCTTCTTGACTTAGTAAAGGTTCATAGTATAAAAGATGACTCATTGGTTGTAGTGGGGAAAGTTAATCATGAAAAAAGGTTTTATTATTTCTCTCACTTTGTGCCCTAGTCTCCTTCACAAGCCTTATTGACCAAATCCAATTCTCAAATCTAATTATGACATGAGTGGTATGGACATCTTTCCTTTTGCTACCTTCAACAAATTTTCTCAAATAAAATGGTAAAAGTTCTACCTCCAATCAACTTTTCCATAGGTGAATGTTCAATAGGTTTAGTGGATATGCATCCAAAGGAGAGGTTATATAAAGAGAAGTCTTCAAGAGCACCAATTGTTCTTAACATGGTTCACTTGGTACTAGAAGGACCTTTTGCAGTGACATCAGCTAGCCAAGGTCGCTACATACTTACTTTCATTGATGACTTTTCACAGTACATTGGGTCTACTTTCTTCACCATAAGAATGAAGTGTTGGACAAGTTTATAGCCTTCAATACTCACATTGAATAGAAATCTATGAAATCCATCAAAGTTCTAAGGATGCAAAATGAAAGTAGATATGTGAATATAAGACTTGAAGACTTTTGCAAAATTGGGGAAATTGTTCTTTAGACCACTAGCATTCAATTCGCACAAGACAGATGTTGTAGCATTGAGGATTAAAACTCTTACGTCTATGAAAAGTTGAAAGATACAAGCCAAGTCTCTCGATCCATCACTTGAAGTAAAAGCAATTTTTAGTTCCACTCACATACTTAATAGGTCTCCTCATCTTGCCTTAGACAACAAGACTCCTTTTGAGGCATCGTGTGGCAGAAAACTAATTATGACAAACTTTAGAGTTTTCAATTGTCCTACATAGGTAAACATATCTTCCAGGGGTTGCAAGGCCCCATCATCTTGGCCTTTTACTTTCATTGGATATGAAGATAGTGTGAAGGCATATAGACTTCTAGATCCAGAGACACATGAGATCTTTTTGGAGAAAGATGTACACTTTGAGGAATGTTCACCAAACTTATCCTATAACCCTCTCTGCACATCATATATTGCAGAAACTAATAGTGACACCAATGATAGTGCTTCAACAAATTCAAACATATGGGGTTCTATCAATAGTTACAATGAGAGGTCACTTCATCAGCATAGTCCACATGCATATATAGCCATAGTGATAGGTCTAGCACAGTAGGTTACACCTATTCTTCCAACTATAGCTTCTATGGATGACTTCTTTGCAGAAATGGTATATTTTTTCATGGGGTCAAACATTGTCGATTTGGGGGATAGTATTGATGATCTACATCTTCTCTTTGATGAAGTAGACACTTCTTTAGTTATCACAAGGGTTCACTCTAATCCTCCTATCCATTATCTACATGATCAATCTTCACAGGTTGAAGTGATTGTGGATACTTATGAACAATAGTTTTAGAGTGTTTCTTTATCAGTTGAGGAGATAGATAGTTCTTTGAGACAGGTTCTACATTCATCCTTCACAGGGACAATTGAACAAGTTTTAGAGATTACACTTATCTATGGGATTCTTTCCATACATAACAGAAGCATCTCATTTGTACCTATGGCATTGTTTCTTCCAAAGGGGAGGAACACCTTTCAATAGTCCAAGATTAGCTTCTACATTAGAGCATCTATCACTAGTCAACACTCTTCTTTTGGGGGGAGAGACTACCTTGTCTCACTTCTTCTTCTCATTTTTCTCCTTTGTACATACTTGGTGTATGTCATAATGGGGGGTCTTGATTACTCCATTCATCCATTCATCATGTCTTTTTCATCTTTCTTTTTGGGGGAGAGTTTTTCCCATGAGGTTTTCCCTCTTTCTCCACTTTATGAGAGATTTAATTTTTCATTATTTACATGGGTACCTAACATGGCCTAGTAGTTGGGACCCATCATGAATTTCATCTTAGATTTTGTAAGCTTAAGGGCATTCCCCTAATTTGCACTTAAGGGGGGTGTTGGTGTAAATAATTATTTACTATTTACACTTACTTAAGTTTACTTAGGTTAATACATTATTTAATTATTTATTAGTTAGTCACCTAGAAGTATGCGTACTCTTGTGAGTTGTCATGTTGACAACAAGAATTACCAGTCTAATTATGCACATGGTGTCTACAAAATCTACACAATTTAGACACTTCATCATGTTTATCCTCTCATTGTGGAGGATATGTGCTTAGTTGTTATGCTTATCTCCTAATTCCTTCTAGACACATTCTAGATGCATCTTAGAGGCCTTTATATACAAGCTCTCCTAGGGTGTATGTATATGCTTGAGATAATATATTCTCATATTGATCATACTCTTTTGGTCTACCATTGTGCTTGTGCTTTAGTTCCTTAATCTTGGGTGAATATTTCCCTAATGAAAATTCTTACATGGTATCAGAGCTATACCAAATTCTTACACTTTTGAAATCAGTCGATAATGACTAATTATTTGAATAATTTCTTTAAAATTAACAAGACATTCATCCAAGTTGATCATAAATATAAGATTGGTTCAATTTGACAATGTGGGTGGGTTGATTCATAGTAATAAGAATTTTTCCCATGCTATTTTTTACAAATACCATTGTCAATCGTACACATAGCATTGAAATTATACCTCTTCGTATTGAAATATGGCTGACCTAATATATAGTATATCTTTGAGTAAAAAGGGCTTTCTTATTGTATGTGTGGATTTTTTTTATATTAGCACATTTAAAAAAATGTTTATCCTTATAACTTGGGTATTTTAAAAATGATGGCCTAATTAAACAACCACATGATTCACTATGTTTAAAACATATAATGTGCTACTTGAATCGTAAGTTCTCAAAAATTTCTACCATTAATAACCTTTTATAAAATCCCATCAACATACATTGTGTCTAGAAATGAAAATGCCCTTTCCTAAAAAAATTGCATATCATTCCATATGAGAGCTCAATCACCATCTGTTCCTCCCTGTTGTCAATGTAAAAAAATGGGAAGAAGACCCTATTTCATTTTCAAAATATCTTCTTTAATCCATATACCATAAAATTGTAACTAGAAAGAAAAAACTTCCCTTTACTCTTGATTAGAAACATGTTTTGCATTGAAATAGTATAATGACCAAAGTCATCATAAAACATCCTCATACCTGCCCTATCATCCTAACAAAGTTAGTCAAGCCTCAAAGAAAGTCCAACTAAAAAAAAAATTGTTTCCAAACAACTAAACTATCAAATTAATACATTAATCATCAAACACTAATTTGAAAGAAATTCAACAGCTAGAAATGAATTTGAAACTCATTTTACATCTTTCTATGAACTGTCAAGTTTGTGCCAGGAGGTTCTTTGACCGGCTTTAAAAAAAATAAAAAAAATTGACTGGGCTTTAAAATCAACACTACTAATTCTTTTTCCACTTACTTCTACCTTATCAAATATTGTCTCATAAAAAAATTCTTAGTCAAAAGATATTGATTATCAAAGTTTCCCTCTCAGAATTGCTTGGAAGAAAACATGATAGAAAAACACAAAACATTCAGATTTGGCTTTGGAAACTAGGTTGGATTGATGCTTGGTGAAGTGGGAACTAGGACATTGGTTCATTCTCATGAGAAAAACATGAATTTTGGATTAGGGCTAATGATGAATAACTAGATGCATTTGGAAAATGGTCAAATTGGGCCACTCAGAATTTGCAGACTGGAAACATTGGCAGAGAAGTGGTTTTAGCAAATGGAATGGACCTAGGAAATTTTGTAGATAGATTTGTCAAGACTTGCAAACTAGCACAATCTATTAAATCTCACCTATCATGAATTTGGAGATATGCCATCATGAACAGGGGTACTAACCAATTTTTATTTATTGAAATTAGTAAAAAGTTGCAAATTACATTTGGAATCGCATTCAAAAATTGACCAAATGGATTCATCATAAGCTCAAAATTGAAACATAAAAATTCTTTGACCTCTAAAATGTAATGCAAAAGGAATTTTATCATTTTGGTTAACTAGGTCAACATTATAACAAGTCAAACAGGGCTTCCCAAAATTCTAAACAATTCACATCAACATGACAACAATAAATGACCAAGTTTGAGGGATTGAAAACCTAGTCAAATGAATTCAAAACGACTTTAAATCTTAAAAAAATAGGCTATTTACTATTGAAACTAAACACTCCCAAAGTGGCGAGTAATGAAACATAACAAGATGCAAAATATTCAATTGGAAACTAGGCCTCTTGTTGCTATTTGACACAGGAAAAAATGCAAATTTAGATATTGCTCAAAATAGGACTTCACGGAATGACTCAGAATGACATTTTATCTTCATACATAGACATACTAAATTCAAGGTGTTAGAAACATTAAACACCTCTTAGGCCTCAAATGGACAACTGGGTACACATGTATTAAAAGTGCTTATAGGGCTTGATTTTTTCAATGGTACTCAAAATTAGGGCTTCAATTTTTAGTCCCAACATGATAGTTGAGCTCGTGAGTCTTAAGTTTCATAGACTCATATGTTATGACATGGCCATTCTACATGAGAATGACTCCAATACCATCTAGTGAAGCATCTGTGCATACTAAAAAAATTGATGAAGGATCAGGCACTACTAGGATTGGTGCGCTTGTGAGTGCCCTCTTACACTTGTTTCTCCATTCAAACTTTTTCTCTTTCCTTTGAAGGGAGGTGATGGGATGAGCTATTCTAGAAAATCCTGACACAAACTACCTATAATATCTTGCTAATCCTAGGAAGCTTATAACTTCTGAAATATTAGTTGGTGCTGGCCAATCCATGAAGCTTATAACTTCTTAAAGAAGGAACACTTAGACAAACTACCATATAGTTGATTTTACCTTGGGCCTTGTACTACATTTCTCAAGTGATCTTCATGTTCCTTCTTGTCATGTGAATATATCAATATATCATTCAAGAACACTACTACAAACTTATCAAGAAATGTATGAAACACCCAATTCATAAGACTCATGAATACTGCTAGGGCATTTGTAAGACCAAATGGTACCACTGTAAACTCATAATGGCCATACCTTATATGAAATGCGGTCTTATGAATGTCACCTTCCATAATCTGAAATTGATGATACCTATACTTCAAGTCTATCTTAGAGAATATGTGGGCACCCTATAATTGATCAAATAGGTCATTGATTCTAGGGAGATGGTATCAATTCTTGATTTTTACCTTATTCAATTGTGAATAATCAATACATAATCTAAGTAATCCATGCTTCTTCTTCACAAAGATCACCGACACACCCCAAGGCAATACACTAGGGTAGATATGTCCCTTCTCCAAGAGTTCCTCAAACTAAATCTTAAGTTCATTGAGTTCATGTATAGCCATCCTATATGGAGATCTAGAAATGGGCCCAGCTCCTAGCACTAGATCTATGTGGAAGTTAACTACCCTAAGTAGTGGCATACTCAAAAGCTCTGAGGGAAACACATCCTTAAATTCTTGTAGTATTGGGTAATCATCTAGAGAAGGTTCCCTCTCATCGTCTTCCTCCTTGTTACTAATAAATACTACAAACAATTGACATCCCTTTCATAAACACCACTTAAGATGCATGGCAGAGATCATACAAAGTGACACTAGCCTATGCACCCCTAAAATCACCATAGGAGTATTGCATTCATCAAAACACTCAACCTTCTTCTATTTTTAGTCCATCTTAGCATTATGTGCACATAGCCAATCCATACCAAGGACTACATCATGCAATCCTAGGGGGATAACCCATAGATCTAAAGTCATTCTCATGTCTCTAATCTGAATCTGGCAATCCTGTATAAAGGAATTAACTACCACCTTATCCCTAGAGACTAGTTCAACCTCCCAGTTATCATTTTGCTTAGTTGTCACTATCTTGCAATGATCCACTAAAAAAGGAAATACAAAAGAATTAGTGGCTTTAGAATCAAATAATATAGAAATCTTAATACCTCTCATTATACTTGTAGCCTCAATAACTATGGCCTGATGCTAGGCTTGGTAGTTACCAACCACTGCAAATACCTAATAGGATCTATCCATGTCTCCTAGTGTAGGCTCTAAAGTGACTCCCTACTAATTACTGGCTATTAGTCCCTATGGACACTCTCTAGCTATATTACCCATACCATTGCAAGAATAACATGGTCCACAAGTCAGAATTTGAATGCTTTGTTGCCTAGATTGTTGTTGACCACCTGTCCTATTGGATCCTCTATAACCTCCATAGGAGGACTCCTAAGTCCTAGATGGTTGTGCATATGGAACTTGTGGCCTCTAGTATTGTTGGGACCCCTATGGTTGCTACTGCTTGGGCTTAGAGCCCTACTACCCCTGTGTTGATTTCTATCTGTTATGCTATTAAGACTTTTTTTTTACTTGTGGGGCCATAGATGATCCTATTGAATGACTCTGATTACCCTTCCACAAAGGTTTATATTTCCCTAAATGTCATGAGGAATTTTGGTTGTGAGACCAATCTCAAGATTCCTACTTATTGTAAAGGTCTTCCACAACAATGCTATCTCAAATGCCTCCCTAAAGGTTCTTGAAAAAGTTAGGTGTACTAAACTCTAAAGAGACAAGTTAAGACCCTTGGTAAATAATAGATCCATAACTTCCATCCTTCATGTACTTGACATTAGTATTTCTAGAAATCTATTCTCATACTGTACAATACTAAGGCCTATTTATTGGAGCTCATGGAACTCCTTAATCTGACTCTATCTCAAATGCTTTGAAAGATACTTGTCCCTAAGCCTAGCCAAAAATGCCTCCTAGGTAAGAGTTTCTACTCACACTCCACCTATGGTCTCCTCCTATTTCCACCAATTGGAAGCATTATCTCATAATAAGTGGATAACAAGTCATACCTTCAAATTGCTCCCATATGGCCACAACTTGAAACACATTTCTAAGTTCTATAACCATGCCTCTACCTATGTACCATCTGTGGTTCTAGTGAAAAGAGGTGGTTTGAGTTGGATCAAGTCCATAATCTCATTCCGTATGTCCCTAGGTGCTCTCACTATTGCTAGTGTCTCTATGGCTAGTGGTGGTTCAATCTGATGCACTGAGGCCTCTTCCTAGTCACCTTGTCCCTCTCCATCCTTAGGTAGGGGACTCCTACTTCTTTCCCTATTATTAGCTTTATGCTCCCCTATTCCTCTTTTTTTGGCTATGGGATTATATATTGCATCCACTCCTATACTACTTCGATAATATTTTGAATGGTTGTAAGGAGCTGATTTAGATTTTGAGGTGCCGTAGGTGGAGGTTGATCAATTCCACGTCCTACCACTCCAGATGCCACTTGTACGCCTCTAGGGTCTCTAGCACTCTAAAAACCATTACAAGTAATGACATGCATCCTACAAAAAAGTTTTAGTTTTAATGAGTTAAGTGTAATGGGTTGGGCTCTAGTGTTGTAACCAATTGCTCTGATACCAAAACGTCATTCCCTACATTTATTAAGGAAAAACACAACCTAATTTTTTTTTTTCTAGCAATTTACCTTAACCTATAACTATACATATCCACAACTAACCTTGACTATCATACAAAATATCTACATCCTCCCAGGAAATTTTCCCAAGTCTAGGGTCATGTGCTCCCTTTGTTTCCTCCCTCCAAAAGTGATTAAACATAGTCTTCATTACCTCCCCCTAATGCACCTAATTGTAAATTTTTTTTAACATTAAGACATAAATATTATGGATGGATTTACCTTTATGGAGGCATTCATACCAAAAAACTATTACATTAGTCCTTTCCAAGGTGTCTCATCTGCTCTTCCCAAGGTATAAGATACTTGGTGTAATGATAAAACATAAACTTTTCATACTTCAAAATGATGGGTGCCTAGGAAGGAGGGTTCTAATTTAGGTTAGAACTAAAATGTCACCTCAATATTTTCTTGCTTGAGTCCAAGATGAGGAAAAAGAGTGTGGATGCCTAGTGGGGCCACTGTCCCCTCATTCATGATGAAGGTGGTCTTTCCTTGAAGGTAGCTCCTAGGCAAGATAGGGTTATCTTTGTTTAAGGTTTTTTATATATAGTTTGACTGAAAGGTATTGTTTTTATTTTTTCATATACATATATTTTTTTGTTTAATTCTTATTTTTATAAGGAGATGATTTCTAGATTGCTACTAAGCCTAAGGGGTAGATTCCTAGGACTTTCACCACATCTGAATTGACATATTCCTCTTTCTTTCTTTTTTCTTTTTAAATTTTTTTTTTGAGTCCTATCCCATAACCAAGATATTGTGCAATTTATTATTTTATGCACAAGAATCCAAGAATATTATCTATGAATAAAATATTGTTTTTTAATAGACATCCTCTTATTTTGGTCTTCCTCATACAATTTCTAGAGGGATAAAATGTACACCTACAACATTGTTGTCCTCATAGATTTGAACTATGATTTTTTTCAAGCTAATTTCCTTTTAATCCTACCATTGAACTTTAGTGAACATGTCTGATGATGCGATGGTGTTATCTAACCTAGGAATTTATTAGAACTTGGAATCCAAATGAACTAATTTTCATACAGATGAAATGAACTATCAAAATATGATAACTTTCTTCCATTATATTGAATGCATAATATATAAACTTACAATGTAATCATCTATGTTTTGAATTGAATCAACTCTTTCAAAAAGAATATAACCACTATGAAGAATTTCTACCAATTGATTTATAATAGGAAGTGTCTCATTTACATGATTCTCCATATTACATCAAATCACATAATGTGAAACTTATAATGAATATTTCCTTATGAGTAAACTATATACAAATTCTTTAATCTTTCCTTACACAATTTCAACAATATACAATAATAAGAATATCCCTCTTTACATCAAAATGAAATAACCATGGAGACTTAACATCCTAACACATTTACAATGAAATGGAAGATTTGTATCTCCACACACACTTGGTTTCCAACATTTCCAAGAATGAACCTTAATCTCTTCATAGGAATCATCTTTTCAAAAATTGCAACACAACACAAAACTTTGAACCAAGGAGGCTCACCTTTCATCCTAAGCTTATTTGAAGCCACCCACTGAGTAGAGGAAACAAAATCCATTTGGGATAAACACATTCAACATTTGATAATGCATGAGAAACATAGAAAAAAACACATAGTACTCCCTTCCAAGGTTTGCACATTAATTCACCATTGGAATCATTAACACATTGGGTGAAGGTGGACTCTTCAAAGAGGAGATTCCATATCCAAATACAAACATCATATTTCAATTATATTTTGCCTCTCAAGTCCATCATAAAAATATCCACCTTCTTACACACAAAACCCCTAGTGTCTCCCAAACCAAAAAATGTATATGGCTTCAATGGAGCCCATACTCCATGAAAGAAGAACAACTCATCATCATGAGGTAAATTTTCTCAACTACAATGTTAAGCCCAACTAACCTCTTCACCCAAGACTTCTCTTCCATCCCAAGGGTGACTAAAGTCTTCACACTCATTAACACTTGACATTCAAATCAAAACAAGAAGATCAAGAAAGAAATCCAAGAAAATTACATGACCACAATACACATTCACACCATCACAACATAATAACAAAATCTAGAATAGAAAGATTCAAAATACAATACATGATACCATAACAAATACTTCATGCTTGCAAATTCATTACACAATACTAAAAGAAAGAAAATGATCATGGTTTGAACACAAACCTTGGTCCAAGCTAAAGGAAATGATAGTTGTTGTAGAGATCCCTTAGTCTTCCTCCAAACCCTAGCTGTCTCTAAACTTATCGAGTGGGTGAGAACCCCAATAAAATTTTCAAGACTCTCTAATAAGGCCTTCCCATTAACTATTTTAGCAAAAATATCAAGCCACTTCTTACAAACTTGTCTCCGTCTAAGTTTTCTATATTTGACTTAGTGGAAACATGAGAGAGAACACATGTGACAACTCCATTTTCGAATTGGTGGAAGAGGGCATTGGTAAAGGGCCCCCTTAGACTAACTAGACATTAACATGGTCAAAATTAGGTCCCTAACATGTTATACTATCATATGGTAGCTCATTTTCACATAAAATACACTTTGGGACCACCTAATGCCCCCTCAAAACCCTAACTGAGTCCAATTTCGAATTTCCTTTGATTGTGACCCATCCTACCCCTTTTCAAGTGGGTTTACTTACTCATTAACAAAGTAGTTAGTTCTATGGTAAAATACCACCATGACCAAAACCCTAGATGACATGTCATTGCCCACAAAATCCACAAGTGTCAAGTGACATATAAAAGCACATTCCACATCATGATGACATGTCCCTAATGCATATTTATGATTAAACATATCCACATACAAGAAAACTTATATTTATGAAGCAAAATTACTTTCACAACAAGGCTTTTGAATCTTCCAAGATTTTCCTTGGTTAAACTGTGTTCACATAGGTTTGGAACTTGTTTCCCCCCAAAAATTTCCATGGTTCCACTTCCTACACATTAAACTTGAGCATTAGTAGTCCCAAGAGGTCATATAAAATATATATCATAAATACATAAATTTTCAAATGTTACATAACCCATATTAACATAATTCAATTAAATTTCCTTTCCTAATTATTTCAAATAAATCATTCAAAATGTTAGAATGTCAAAATTTGCATATCATAAATCATCATAATAAAATTAATATTTATTTGAATCACATTAAATCATAAATCATTATAATCAAATTATCATTTCACATCACATCATAATCTAATTTCTATCATGTCATAAAGTTGCATCCATGTGTGTTCAATCATTCTACTTACAATATTAGGTTCTTAGTGTTTGTCATAGATTGGTTTTGACATTTGAGTATCAACACACTTAACCAAATTCTCAAGATGATGTCAAGTATAATATAGGAGCCAAGCTACAGTGTATGCTGAGCTAGAGAATTTATTAGGTGCCAAGTGAACTTGAAGTGCCAAGCAATCTTTAGGTGCCAAACAAAGTTCAAGTATTGAGAAAAGTATAAATGCTAAGTGACTATAGATGTTGAGTGAAACAAAATTACTATAGGAGTCAAGTGAGCTAGTTTACCTATATGTGCCAAGCATGAAAAAATATTAAGTGTCAAGTAACATAGAATTACCATATGAGTTTGTGCCTTCACAAACTCAGATGTAAACTATTTTTGGAGCTGACATAGGATGAATCTTGAAGGATCTTGAAGATAAGATCGAATGTTTTGCATTACCTATGCAATCAGCATGAAACCAATAGGAAAAGTACAATAAATAAGAAGAAAAATAAGATTTAATATTGATTGTAGATTGATACCTAACCCTAAGTCTTCAAAATCTTTAAAAGGAGGATGACACCCCATTATGCAAGAGAGAGGATATGCAAGAAATAAGTGTACAGGTGAATTATAGTGAAGTGAAGAAGGGTAAAAAGACTTACTAAAGAATAAAGCATCATTGCATAATCTAGTTGATCAAGAATAGACTATCAGAACCTCACAGAGTGACATATCAGATCAAGTAGGGATTATATCAATCAGAGCAGAACAAGGATCTGTAATCAGCAATTGAGGATTGCAAGTTATCAGGTCAAAATCTTTAATACTCTCTAGCGACTATATTAGATATGGAAATCCTATGGACTTAGGTTGGACTAGAAGCCATTTGTAAATCCTTTAACAAGGTGGAATTCCAAGTTAATGTACTAAAGTCCTTTAACTAGGCCTACTTTTAGCAGGGTAGTGAAATTCTTTAACTAGGTCACTTTTAACAAGGTGCAAAAGTCGTTAATAGGATAGGCCTTTTATAGGGAAGACCATTGGAAGTGGTCAAACATTGTAACCTTGAATAGTTACACATTGCTATAGTGATATTTGTGGGTGTCATCCCCACCTAGTTTTACCTTCTCATTTTGGAAGGTTTCTAGGTTACCAAAATTTGTGTGTTATCTATTCTCATGCATGTCTTTAATTTCATGTTTATTAAATGAATTAGATATATGTGGATGATTTCAATTAAAAGAATTTGAAAATGATAAATTTATTTACTTATAATTTATCCCCCCCTCAAAATTAAATCTTCCCACTTGTTAATTCCAACAATTGGTATTAGAGCTAAGTTCTCACAAGGAGAATCCTTACAACTTGGAGAAAAGATCTGGAAATGGAAGTCTACAAACTTGGGAAGGTCATAAAGAATCAGGCAATTGATATACAACTTGCTTTACATGCTTTGGAAGAAGCTAGATGGGAACTAAGAAAATCCTTAAAGAGAAGAAGAGAGATTTCCATAGCTAAGAATGACACATAGTACAAGAAAATTGACACCTAAAATCTATTTTCAAATGGAGATTCCAAGGAGTTTGATGTAGCAATAGTAAACTTGATGGAGAAGAATAGAGCTCAAGTAGAAGAAATTAGGATACTCAAGCTTGAACAAGAATCACAAGCCATGATACTTTTTGAAGTAACTAAATAGAAGAAAAAATCCATTTAAGACAAGGTTATGCTAGAAGAAAACAAGAGAAACCTTTCCACCAGACTAGAAGAAAATTCAATTGAACTAGCAAGAATTTCAAACATGCAGATAGACTCCTTGAGTTAGATGATGAATGCACATTATGAACTAAATGTAAAGGACATTGAGATCTCTATACTGAAGATACAAAATGAAAAAATACAAAATGATCTAAAAATGGAAAAGGATATTGCAAAAAGATTCAACAAACCTAATGAGGCCATCAAGTGCTTTGAGAAATTGCTGAAATCACCAAGGGCTAGCAATGACACTTCAGGACTAGATTACATTAGCACTGAACAAGAAGAGTCATAAAAAATTGTAGAAGAAATGAGTAACAAAGGTAAGAACACTAAACCTACTTGTCATTTCTATGGTAAAAAGGGGCATACTTCTAATGTATGTAGAAGAAAAAATGTGCATCAATGTGACAAACCTAAGAATGCAAGTCATTGTCAAAAATGGAAAAAGAAAGGACATTAAGCACATGACTATAGGACTATATCTATCAAAAAACCAAAATTTGAAGGTCACTATTACAATTGCAAGAAGTGTGGACACAAAGCTTTTGAGTACAAATCAAAACCTCTGTGGACACCAAATTAGGTAGCAAGGGAAGTTAACCATTGTCATCACTACAATTGGGACTACAACACCAGATATAGTTGTCATTACTATCAAGAATATGGACACATTCTTAAAAATTGTATAAGGACACATTTAATAAGGAAGTACAGTAGATGGTTGACCCAAACCACATGTTTTACTTGCTTGAAGACTAGTCATATCAATAAAAATTGCCTAACAAGGTCAAAGGAATCCAATTCAAAGAATGACAAAGGTAAAGAGAAGGTAGATGTTGAACATCAAAGGAGAAATGTATAAGACATGGAAGAAGAAAGATGGGTGTAGCATGTCAAATGAAGGGATCACTTCACCGAACAGGTCAAGTGGTCACACTTCATCAAACTAAGCAAAGAGAAGGAGGGACTAATTTACAAAGTTTTACCATACATTAGTTCCTAAAAAAGAAAGTACTGAAAAGAAGAAATCAACATTGTCAAGGATGCAAAGTTAAATTTTCAAGATCTTGTAAGGGTTACTGAGTTGCCCTCAGATATCGAGTAAAAATCTAGTATATTTTGAGTTGATTGTCAAGACTATAGGAGCAAATTATTAGTAGGAGCTAAGTTGGTAGAGGAAGCTAAGTGAAGAGGAAATCTTAGTTGAAATCGAGTAATGTAGAATCCTTCAGAAATTAAGTGGACAGTTGTAAACACACTAAGCATTAAATGTGATGAAAATAGGGTATATTATCATATTTTCAATCATTTTTCCTCATCACAAATGAAGAGAAAAGATGAGAAAGATTGTAGAGAAAATTCAAAGTAGAGAGTCTAGTGTCTAAGTAGATTTCAACAACATTCTAGCATGATTTCATCAATTTGAAGGTGTTTACGTCTATGTCAAGCTATGCATTTTCTTATTTTCTATGTAAAAACCCTAGAATTATGAAAATGGTTTCTAACTATAGGAAAACCCAAGAGAAGGAACCTTTTTAAGTCTAGCTAGTGTCCAATGAGGTCAAACAATCCAATTTCCACTCAATCCCAAAGGTTGCTTATAAGAATGACCTAACTAGAGCCCTATCCATCATACCCCCTAAGGTTGTAATGGTTCAAGATGTAAGGAGACACTACAATTGCAATATTGGAGCCATAGGTGACATGGAACTAAGGGAGGCTTATGAAAAATTGTGTGAAAATGGAATGTTAAAGGAGGAATACCAAATTGTTGAGAAGAAGGGTTTAACACAAGCCCTAGAATTCCCCGTCATTTTCAAAACTAAATGGATTTGACTTGTACTTAGCTGAATACATGATGGATGTTTATGGTTGGAATACAACCTAGTGAAAATCATATAAAGAACTGTTCATAGAGTGATAGGGTATCCAACCCTAGATCGATTGAAGACCCTTAGGAGTGATTCTAAGGAGGCAACTAAGAAGAATACAAGTGCAAAGTGGAATAAGAGAGGGATGAAAATTGACACTATCCAAGACCCTCTATTTGAATTTGTTGTTAGGGTCATTGTACACAAATTCTATTGATCTAGTAGATTCAATAGTGTGCCTTGCATTGCAGTGGATGTAGGATACAAATTGGTGAAGAAGGATCATACCTATGATCTTGCAGAACTGCAACTGCAATAGATTAATGAAAATCTTGCAAAAATTAGGAGAACCAAGGGAGCTCAATGAAAATTTGGTGCCATTTTGATATGTATATTATTTTATGTTCAAAATGAACCTCATATTGGTAAATTAGCTTGGAAAATTGATAGGTCTATTATAGCTCAAGTCAATGAATATATAGAGCAAATGGAGCAAATTTTGAAACCTTGATGACCAGCTATTTTGAAGACTTCAAGAAGTTAATGAAGCAAAGGCTAATAATCCTAGTTTCCCTAATAGAGAAACATGTAAATGAAGTATGTTTTCTTGTAGACATAGACTATACATACATTCAAGTTTCCATACGAGGAGTGAGATGGCTAAGACTTCTAGGTATCAAATAAATATAGATGAAGCATCGACAATAATAACTGCATTATTGGCATATGAAATAGACAAGGATGTACAAAATTTTAGAACTTATGACATGGTAAGATCAAAAGTGGATATGGAGTTAAAGACTACCTCTACTATAAAAAAGAAGGATAAGCTTGTTAAGAAGCTAAAGACCAAATTTAGGGAAGGCACTGTAGAACTACTAGAAGAAGAAGGTGAAGATGCCAAGGATAATGAAGAGAAACAAGATCAGGGGCCACTTGCCTTAACCTAAGGTATGGATGAGGATGTAGATGAGGAGGAAGCTATTGAGTAGGAAGCACCCAATGCTGAGACAAAGAAAAGAAAAGCTCAAAAATAGCCAGTTCCACAACCCAAGGGAAAGAAGAAGGCTACAAAGCCAAGCCCATCCAAGACAAGTACAAGGGTTGACATTAGGGCTACAACTCAAGGGGAAAAGGAGTAGGAGAAGTAAAAGGAAATATAACAAGAAGGTCTTGTAGAGTAGGAAAAAAGTAGAAAGTGTGTTGTACCTCCTGAGTCAAACAAAGATAGGACAGAATCTGATGAAGATCAATTCAAATTGGTAAGCCATTCTACCACATTTAAATTGGAAAGCATTTGTAATA
Source organism: Cupressus sempervirens (assembly GCA_028749045.1). Taxonomy (NCBI): domain Eukaryota; kingdom Viridiplantae; phylum Streptophyta; class Pinopsida; order Cupressales; family Cupressaceae; genus Cupressus; species Cupressus sempervirens. The sequence goes on from CM053789.1 coordinate 383,586,614, forward strand.
ATATTAGAGACAATGTTGATTTAACTAGTCTAAAGACCATATATTTCAATAAGTTGTCAAAGGAACAATAGAACATAGTGGAAGAGTCCATCTACACTATGATGGCTAAGTTCAAGACCACTCCACTTGAACTAGATAACTCAATGCCTAAGGAGCTAAGCTCATTAGTTGAGAATAAATGACATTACTACCTTAAAATGGAAAAGGAAATAAGAGAGTCTACATTAGCTCATGTAATGCTAGACCTTACAAAAGGTCAAATAATAAAGGCTAGCAAAAAACATGGGACCAAATTTGCACCCAAATACAGAGCCTTCAAAATTTTGCAGAATCAAATAGAAGATGTTGTCCAAAAGTCCACCCAAATGTGGAAATTAATATATGGTTTGACAATTGTGAAAGAAGGGTAGAGAGACCCATTTGAAGGAAGAAATGGTGAAGAAGAAGAAGAAGGAGAGAAAGAGAAAGAAGAAGAAATAGTGGAGAAGACACATGGTGAAGAGACAACAAGTAAAGAGCAAAAAACTGAACAAAGTGTCTAAGACACCCAACTGCCACCACCAAGTCCTCCACATACAACACTTGTAGAAATAGTGATAGTTAAGGATGTTCTTGACACCATAGTTTAGAACATCAATCTACTCACTATAGAGGATCTCAAGAAGATTCTTCACCAAACTATGTTGTAGTCATAACTTTGTACAAATCTAGTTTTAGTGAGTGTGGATGAATTACAAAAGGCTATAGTAGAGATAACAAGGGAGAAGGAAAATTCTCAAGTACCATCTACATAATCTTCCATAGCTATGGTAGATCAACCCAAAGAGAAAGAAGCACATGACATAATTGCTAAGGTTGATTCTACAATAAAAGTGACAACAACTATTGAGGAGCCAACAAAGGAACAAATAGGGCAAGATGTTCCTACTACACAAAGTCAAGGTGCACCTCCTCAAATCATCATTATTGAACAAGGTAGTGGAGAAGAGAAGAAAGAAGAGGACAAAGAAGAGGAGAAAACCCTTAATGAGTAGGATGCAATACAAATATTGGAGAACTTGCCTACCTCAGGGGCTCCCACTAAGAAGTTGAGCACTGATGCAGTACCATTGTAGATTTTAGCACCAAGCTTGAGCTCTACCAAGGTTGCAAGGGTAATTCACTATGGAGACCCTGCACTTGATGTAGAAATAGTCATATCTAGTTATGACTCAAGAAATATGAACCTAAAATAGATAAATGAAGTGCAAGAGGAACTAGAGAGAAGAAAGAGACAAGAGATACTCATAAATGAGTATAGGTAAGCAAGCACTGATGGAAATTAAAGATAGATTTCTTGATGCATTCAGCTTGAAGGTACCTGATGAAACTTAGCCCATCATGGATCAATTGTCCAACATTATGAACTAGGAACAAAATGAGGACCTAAAAACTAATTTTAAATTATTAGAATGGTTAGAAAAGAAGTTTTAGATTAAAGTGAATGAGAAAATACTAAGTGAAATAGCACTTTCACAAGTAGAATTGGCTAAGAAGATTGAAAAAGTCAAGAAAGTACTTGAGAATGTATTCTCATTGTACACAAAGTTGTGTGATTCCTCTTATTTCACACAAGAAACCAGCCAAGAGATAATGAACTTGGAATGAAATCTCAAGATTTCAAGCACTCAGCTACCCAAAGATCCACCTTAGAGTGAGAAGCATTTTGCAACTACACTTCACACAAAAAAGGAGTTAGCTACATTGATAGCAAAAGAGGCCAATATCAAGGAAAAATTAATGCAAATTCAATCTTCCATTACCCCACATCTAGAAGTACTCCATAAGGAACAAGCTCATGTAGAGAATGTTCTAAAGAAATATCCCAATCTTTCTACTTTAGAAGGACTTGTTCATCTTGTAGTAGAGATAGCCATCCAACACAAGTCATTGGATATTGCTTTAGATAATTGGGATACTTCTCCCAAGATTATTATGGAGGTAAATAAAACATTTTAGGACCCTTTGACATAAGTGTCAAAAAGGGGGAGATATAGTGTAGAATAAGGATAAGAGAAAGGGGGAGATATAATGTATTAGAGGAGATGTGAATAAGAATGGGAGATAATAGATTCTTTAATGGAAGTAATAAAGAATATCCAAAGGGGAAGATATTCACATTCACATTTTTGAGGAAGTAATAAAAGCCAAGAAGGATGCAAAACTACAAGATGTGAAAGGGGAATAGATACAGAGTATAGGAAGCAAAAATAGGGTACACAGATATAAATAAAGGTAGAAAAAGAAAGAATATCAGATACATCAACATGAGACACATTTAACACAAGACTTTTCATTACAAGAATGGAAATGGCACATTAGTTCAAGGGGATTTATAAAAATTTGATGTATATAAAAATTTTGAACAAGTTTTTGAAGTCTTCTACATATGCAAAATAGAATATGTAGTATACTCATAAAGATCAGATTTATAATGTCTAGTTAAGTGTTTTTGCCACTCATGTTTAAGGAGAAGATTGTTAGTCTCAGATTGGTTTTGACATTTGAGTAGCATCACGCTTAACCAAATTCTCAAAATGATGTTGACTATAATACAGGAGTTGAGCTATAGTGTATGCTAAGCCAGAGAATTTAATAGGTGTCGAGTGAACTTCAAGTACCAAGTGTTAGAATTTCTTTAGAATAAATGAGTTGGGGGGGGGTGTTGAATCAATTATTTAAGGTCCAAATGTCCTATTCAAACTTTTTACTAAGTATAGCAAAAACATTAAACCATTCGTTCATCCAAGCTTTAACTTATCTAATAAACAAGTTACTGTAAGTCAAAATGCAAGTAAAACACACAAGAAATCAACACATGACATAGTGATCTATGTGAAAATCCAATTTGGGAAAAACCACTAGTAACATGCTACTCAATTTTCACCCTTCTGAAGTGATGCCCTATGAAAGGCCTGCCCTATTAAAGGCTTACAACACATTGCTAATTGTGACCTTGTTAGAGGATTTAACCACCCTATTAGAAGTGGGCCTAGTTAGATGACTTTAGAATATTCACTTGGAATGCCACCCTATTAAAGGATTTACAAATGGCTATTAGGCCAACCTAAGTCCATAGAAATTTTAGATCTAATACAATTGCTAGAGAGTATTAAAAAATCTTGACCTGATTACAACATAAAACTTATCTTGCAAATCTTAGATCACTTTCTTAGCTCATACCCTTGCCTAGAATTCAATCTCTGCAACTCTTAACAGCTTGCCCTTTCTTTCAAGCTTTGTCTCATTGAGTCTCCATACTCAATGTACTAATGCAATCATCTTGTCATGACCACTCATAGAAGTAGAGCCTCTATGCTCTTCCTTCTCCTAGATGTCTCCTTCTTGACACCCTTTCAATCACTTCACAGATTTGGCACTTCAGCAACAACAATATTAGCAACTCTTTGCTTCTTGGCTTATGATTTATTAAATAGAAGTCATGGAGTTCCTTTTCCCACTTGATTCTTCAATTTTTCAATTTTCAATTCATGTGGATTAGGTAGGATTCACTATATCTAACCCATATTTGGTCTCCTCTAGAAACTTCTTGAATAATCCTTTACAATTTGCCCAAAAAATGGGTTACATAAAATTCTATGCCAACAACTCATCATCCTTATCTTCCAACTCATTCACAAAATTCAATACAACCACTATGGTGACTTAGATTTGGTGAATCTTCATGATTTGAAATAATGTAGTAGCTTGACACTATTGAAATACTAGTGCTCAGCACATACTGTGTTACTCGACATCAACTATGTTTTCCTAATGCTCGGCACCTGAAGATCACTCGACACCAACTTAAATGTTTTTGATGCTTGACACCTGATACTCACTTGGCACTTGAAGATCACTTGGCACACACTAGAAATGTCTGTTACTCAACTTCAACTAAGAATTTTCTCAGCTTCAACTAACTTTCTTGACACCTACTAATGATCTTAGTTAAAGCTTTGCAGTCAACCTTGTTACAACTTCTTCTTTCAATGTTGCTAAGTGTGACCAACCTCTGTATCTTTGAGTATTTGATCAATACATTACTTAACCATTGTCTTAACTAATCCTTGCACTTCATTACAACATCATAAATCAACCTTTCCTTTAGGTGCTCTTGTTACATCTTGTTGATCAAATCCTCTTCATCAATCAACTAAGTGATAGTGCTTGGATCTTATAAGAAAATATCATCCCTACAAATAGCAGGTTTGATATCAATGGAAAACAAATGATTGAAAACATTCTTTACAACAATCTCCCTCTTTGATCTTTAACAACAATGAGCTTTTCAATTAGATTTCCAACATCAATCAATGTTCAAGTGTCGAGCAAAGTATAGATGCCAAGTCACTATAGATGTCAAGTGAAATAGAATTACTATAGGAGCCAAGTGAGCTAGTTTTACTATATGTACTGAGCATCAACAACTAGTAAGTGTCAAGTAACATAGAACTAACATATGAGTTTGTGCCTTCACAAACTCAGATGTAAACCATTTTTTGAGCTGACATAGGATGAATCTCAAAGGATCTTGAAGATAAGATCAAATATTTTTAATTACCTATGCAATCAGCATGCAACCAATAGGAAAATTGCAAGAAATGAGTGGTAAAAGAAGATTTAATATTGATCATAGATTCATACCCAATCCTAAGTCTTCCAAATCTTTAAAAGGAGGATGAAGCCCCATTATGCAAGAGATAGGATATGTGAGAAAGAAGTGTATGGGTGAATTATAGTGAAGTGCAGAAGGGTAAAAAGACTTAGTGAAAAATAGAGTAGCATTGCAGAATCCAGTTGATCAAGAATAGAGTATCAGAACCTCACAGAGTGACATATTAGATCAAGCAAGGATCATATTAGTTAGAGCAGAACAAGGATCATAATTAGAAATTGAGGATTGCAAGTTATTAGGTCAAAATCTTCTAATGCTCTCTAGCAATTGTATTAGATATGGAAATCCTATGGACTTAGGTTGGCCTAGAAGCCATTTGTAAATCCTTTAATAGGGTGGTATTCCAAGTGAATGTACTAAAGTCCTTTAACTAGGCCTACTTTTAGCAGGGTAGTGAAATCCTTTAACCAGGTCACTTTTAACAAGGTGTAAAAGTCTTTAATAGGACAAGCCTTTTACAGGGTAGAGCATTAGAAGTAGTCAAACATTGTGACCTTTAACAATTACACATTGTGGTAGTGATATTTTGTGGGTGTCATCCCCACCCCAGTTTTATCTTCTCATTTTGGAGGGTTTCTGGGTTACCAAAATTTGTTTGTTATCTATTATTATGCATATCTTTATTTTCATGCTTATTAAATTAATTAGATGTATGTGGATAATGTAAATTAAAAGGATTTGAAAAGGTTAAAGTTATTTACTTTTGATTCACCCCCACCCTCTCAAAAGAAAATCCTCCCACTTGTTAATTCCAACACTTAGTACATATCATAGATGCAAAACATTAGTAAAATGCCAAAATTAATAGATAAAACAAGCTACTATCCATCTAAATCTCAAATAACTATCAAAAATATCAAATTCCTGAATATCAAAATGCAAGTAAAATATCTATTCTATGATGGGTTAGGGTGAGGCCTCACAGGTTGACCTAATAATCATTTGTAAATCTTTTAACTGGGTGACATTCCAAGTGAATGATATTATGTCCTCTAACAAGACTCACTCCTAATATGGTGATTGAAACCCTCTATCCAGATCATATTTAATAGTTTGTATTGTAACCTTTAACAAGGTTGACCTTTCATAGGGCATCACTTTAGAAGAGTGAGAATTAGTAGCGTGTTACTGGTAGTTTTTACCAAATTAAGTTTTCACATAAAATCCTTGTGTCAAATTTGTTATTGAATATGTTATGTTTGATGTTTACATTTCTGCTAAGTTATTTTGATCTAGGACAATAACCTAAAAAGTTTAAGTATTGTATGATCTAATGGATGTTTTCATAATAAGGGTTCATGGATATGGATCTACTAAGCATTGAAAGGATTTTATTTATACATCTAGACCTTGGAAAACTGATTAGTCCCTTAGTTATTCTAAAGAATTCCAACAATTGGTATCAGAGGTATAGTGCTTAAGAGGACTAGTTTGAAGGTACTTGTAGAAAAAGATCAAGTTGTCAAAAAGAGAGATACACAAGATTAACGGACAACTTACTTGCATGGGTTTGATAAAGCTACACCTAGAAGGTCTTGGAGATCATGCATAATCTACCATTATTATTGAGCGAGTTAATATTGCTAGAGCCCTAATTGATGATTTGAAAAAGAAGAAAGAACACAATCAAGCAATGTTGAAGATTGCTTCTTCCCTAAGTTATTCTAGGTTCAATGAATCCAAGGGGTTGGATTCAACAAAGAAGATGTGGGATTCTCTTCACACCATTTATGGAGGAGACACAAATTTTTTGAGAGCCAAATCTAAAAGTCTTAGAGGTAAGTTTGAAGACATGAGGATGGAATAATGTGAGAATGTTGCTCAATATTGCTCTAGAATAAAAAAATGTAGATGATGATACTCTATTAAGAAAAGTATTAAGAACATTGTTGTCCATCTATGCTATTAGAGTTTATGTCATAAAAGAATTAAGATGTATAGCAACTTCTAATCAGACTCTTCAAGGTTTGGTAGGTCGGTTCACTATTTTTGAGCTCTCTAATTTATTTAATTTCAAACGTAAAAATGCTGAATCTTCTTTCAAATCTAAGTTCTCATTAAAGGAGCCTAAAGAAAAGAAGAAAAAAGGTCAAATATGTTTCTAGTGAAAGTTATATAGACGAGGAATATGTAGAACAACTTGAAGACTGCTAGCAAGGAGACTTCATAGAGGCAAAGGAAAATTTAAGGTAAGTTACCTATGATAATGAAGTTTCTTATATCATTGCTAGATGTTCAAAGAAGAAGAACAATAGAAGTGGAGAGAAATACATAAGTAAAAGAGATGAGGACAACAGAGATTACAAAGAAAAAGGTAAGAAGACTTGTTACATTACAGAAGAGGAAATCAAAGATGGATATGATGACCATGGTGATGAAGTGGTGTATGTTATAGTGAAGGATGAATGTAATGAGGATGAGGCTATTAGAAATAGATAATACTGAGAGTGGGGGGGGTGAATCGGTATTTTCAATCTTTTTACCCACAACTATATTTTATTAATTACTTTTCCATATGCATTAGAAAGAATATCAATAATGCTAAATAATTGAACAAACACACAAGAAGAGAAATCATAACACCATATTTGTTAACTAGGGAAGCCTTAGCCAAGGGAAAACCCTCGTGGGGATGGAACCCACAAGATGATTCACTATATAAAGGATCCAGTTAAGGATATTGACTCTATTAGGAGTCTATGAAACATGTATAGTGTCTCAAGTCCCTGTTAGGAGACTAGGCTTTGTTAGAAATGTCAACCCTATTAGGAGTTGGTGTATCATATAAAAATGTGTGCAAGAAGAGTCCACTGCCCTAACATGCAACTATACAATAAGTTCTTCAAGAGAATAGATATACATACAATACTGATTATTTGTTGTACTTCACAAACATTCTAATTATCAAATCTTCATACAAAGAATGACTATGTACATATCATTCACATCATATCTCACATGACCTTGCTTTGCATCATAAATCATAGCATCACATTCACTTGTCACTTGTAATTTACAACATTCACATTACTTCACAATTGTTGGTTGCACATGTATTTCACAATATCACACAACTTCTTATCCCAACTTCACAAATGAAGTTCTTTACTCATACCAAGCATGTTGGTAAATTCTTCTTTAGTTGACTCACATAACATCGTTAGATTCATCTCATCAAGAAATAATAATTAAAACAATTAATCAAGTTATTTAATACATTATGATGATATTCTTTGTTCTATGTTGTAACACCACTGCATCACTAATTCCTTCACAACTTAAACTTGGTTAGTTGTATGGATATATGCACTAGTATATGTCATCAATATGATGTCATGCATCTCTAGTTAACTACACAAGAGAATATTCCTCTATCATCAAATTTATCATGTTGCTATCTAATACTTAGACAATTTTCCTTCACAAATAAGCACGACTAATCTACAAAAAGAATATGTTTCCATAAATGACAACTGAATCACTTATCTTATTTGATTGATTGGTCATATCACCAACAATCTCTCCCCCTTTGGCATTGATGGCAACATTTTGGGAAAATTGGCTAAGTCCCAAACATGTTGTCATACCAATCAAAAAAGATAACCATAACATAGTAGAACATTGTATTCATGTTTTGAAAGGATTACATCTCTTATAACTCTAATTACAAAGATAGCAAAAATTACTGCTATACTTCAAAATATAACTATTAACTATAGTTATCCTTATTTCTCCCCCTTACAATTACAATTCCTTACAATTTTACAATTTTCCATATTTCTAGCCCTTTGACATCAATGAAAAAGGTACCAAAACAAGAAAATCTATAAAAATCTAGTAGCTAAATCAAAACTTGGAAAAAAAATCACTGAAGTTGGTCTTCAAATGTGCAAAGTGTTTCTTTCAACTTTCTTTCAATACATTAGATACATTAATTAGTGTACATAAAGCATATGCGGCTAACTCTATTGCATTTGAATCTGTAGCCACAAATTTTTCATATGAGGATTTTTCTACCAAGAATTCCTTCAACTAATTCTTTAGCAATGCTACTTGTGGGAACATGTGTTCTCTCAAGAGAGTGAATCTCTTCAGATCTTTCTCTTTCTCTGCTTTGATTTCCCTTATGCTATCATGAAGTGTCTGCATTGTATTCTCAATGGTCTTTAACTTTTGATTCTACTTCAAAAAGTTTTTAGTGAGCATCTAAAGCTTAGTTACCTTCTCTTTGATTTGATCATCAAAACTTTGAAGATGGATGTATGCTAAGTTGCACTTAGTGTAAACCTATTTACCTTCCTCTATGCTCTATCTCAATGCCTTAATGCATACATTCAAGGTTTCTATATCATTCCTTATATTAGTACACATGGTATTGAGGAGTTTATCATCATGCTCCATTTGTTCTTGAATTGTAGCTACATTAGAGAAAGTTAAAAACTCATTATCAAAAGCTTTACACAAAATGGTTGCGTGCTATTGAATATCTGCAGGGGTGTCAATAGGGCTTACAATCTTTTCCATTCTACCCAATATTGAAGTCAAAGTATTTTCAATGGACTTGAATAATTTCTTCTTCTTAAGAAATTTACTTAAAAAAGATGTAATATTTTTTACTTCATCTCCTTCATTTGATTGAACTGATGCTACTATGATCACTGCTACTTGAAGTAGTTGCATCAATGCTAGACTCAATCTTATTCATAGAAGGTGCATCTTCTTTCTTAGGCTCCTGATCTTTTTCTTCATCAAATGAGCTACTATATTCCATAATATTGACAAAAATGTTGGCACCAAAATATTTGAATGGGTGCTCACTTCTATCAACTATTGCATTGGTGTTATCTACTTACATAGATTCACTACCAATGGTGATATTCGGTGAATCACTAGAAATCAATGTTGCTACTAGTTTCTCAAAAATGTGAGGTGGACTTCCTATTATAGGAATTTCTTCCTCTATTTGTGCACACTCCATAGACATAAAGCTTGCCTTTTCAAGCTAAGCACTCTTTTCTCACATAGGACTTACCTTTTTTGTCTACGCACTCATAAGGGTTGCATTCTTTGGCCGTGCACTCTAATTTGGCATAGTACACATATATGTAACTATAGCCTTTTTCGTTTCCACATTTATTTCTTCATAGTTTCCTCCCATGAGGAGAATGTATCTTCTTTTGTTTCTTAATAGAGGTGTTATACCTTTCAAAATTTCTATTATCTCTTCCTCGTTTTTTACAATGCATAAATTTTTCACCATATTGATTCTTATTTTCTTATCTTCCTCTATTACTCTACCTTTTCTATTTCTCAGTATATTATACAAGTCTTCAGGTATCTATCCTCTTATACTATCAAACCTTCTATCTTTAAGAATCACATTTTTAACTACAACATTCTCTACCTATCTTCTATCCACATTATTGTATAAATCATAATATTTATTTAATTGCGCAAAATTATTCTCATTAATAATTTTCATGTTGAGATTCTCTACCTTAGGTTTTCATGCTTTTCATTTGGTTGAGGTCTTTTCTTCTTGATCAGCTAGCTCTACTAGTCTATCACCAATTTCTTCTTCAAATTCAGAAGAACTAATTTGCAAAGTTCTTCTCTTCTTGCTTGGACCACTTCTTGTTTTCTTGAATCTCTTTTGAGGAGGGGTTCTTTTCCTTTTGAGTCTTGTAGACTTCTTTGGTGTAGGCATTTCCTTAGTCTTTACTGGATTTCTTGGTGGTTTTTCCTACACAACTATTTCATATGGTATAGTAGGTGCTTGCACACTTGTTTGGGCAACTGTGACCTCTTTAGTAGGTCCTACCACTATAATGGGTGTAGGGGTCAATAGCTCAAATTGACCACTAACCTTCATTTCCATGGCTATCCCTTTCACCTCAACAAAAAAATTTCTTGTCATTCCTGATTCTTTCAAAATAGAATCAATCACCTTTTCCACCTTTTTCTTGGATTCCTTTATTATCTAACTGGTTTTGACTTCTCTCATTTTCTTAGAATATTTCCTCCATCTAGGACATTTAGAATCAAATTCTAAGTGAAGGATTACCTATGCATATCCTTCAATCAATTACTCACTCATTTCATAACCCATAGGTTCAATGAATTTGACTTGAGGAACTACAACTTCTGTACAAGTAAAATCTATTACAACCATAAAGAATAATTCATCCTTGTATTTTTCGACTAGCACAGGAAGTATCCTATACCTTTGCTTTATTTTTTCTTGGAAAGACTTCATCATTTTGTCAATATTACTATCTTTGATTGATTTGGGACTAACTCTATATGTGGGAGTTATTATATGCATTGCGCACTCACTTCCATCCTAGTTCATGATACCAAGAAACTTCTTTTATGCGTAGAAGAATATGTGTGTCAATAGAGATTCAAATCTAAAGATTGTGCTCCTATTCTTCTTGATTCTTGATATATTATCCAATAGCTATGTTCAGATAATTTCACATAAATTAACATCTTCACTTTTTACTACCAGGTAGGCTACATGAACAAATCCTACTAGGACTGAATCTATCCTAGATCCATGATTAAATTTGTATCCCAAAATTTTGCAAATCAGTCTTACTCTATCATCTTGAATGCCCTTGACCTTCATGTTTATGCCATCGAAACATGTGTTGAGATTTGTCTCAATTATCTTGCGCACATTCTTAATATTCACTAGATTACTTCCTTCATTACTTAGACGTGTGACCTTGTGATAATTATAACCATAAAATATCATCATGTACTCTACTTAAAATTATTTGTGTCCATTGATGATTGTCAAAGTCTGTGTAGAACATATGCTTAACTAGGTTAAGTTGCTCTAGATATCCATATTCTAGTTTTAGTGACAAGTCATTTTTGCACATCTTCTCCAATTCCTTATGAATTTTTGTATCACCTATGCTTTCAATTTTATAGTGGATATAATGTCTTATATCCTTGATGTGAAGAACATTTAAAGAGAACAAATTTCCACAATCCATTATATTGTACTGGTATGTTTTTGGATTCGATTGTGTGAAGAACATTTTCTAGAACTTACAAAAAATGCTCCAATAGGGTAATAAAGAAAAGAAATAGATGGGTATTTCTTGAAATTGTATCTAGGTCTATTGTTGACATTAAAAACTTCTTGTCTTCCCATTTTTGAAAAGATTATGCTCAACAAATTAAGAAATACCTTAATTTCATTTATTAGGGTTTCTGGTGACTTCATGTAACTACAAGCCTCTTTAACTCTTCAAATATTGCTTTGATCTTGCACTTAGATTTCATAAAAACAAATGATGTATGCAAATCAATTTGCGTCCTTTAAATCTTTCACAATTTGTACTTCACATTAAATGCATATCTACCACTAGTTCAGTATACTATCTCTATATAACAAAAAGGTTATTCTTCTTATATATCCTTAGCCTGATCATATTAAACAATGTGCACTTCACTATAGACTCCTTTCAATGTCTAGATCATACTATTAACTGTGCAACCTCTGATGTTCTACCTAACATTAATTATCAATAACTCACACTTGGTTTCATTGAGAATGCTTAATTTTGGTAGGATGGGTCATAGACGATAAGTGACTTCATTTTTTTGTTAGGTACATCTTCTAAGCTATATGAGAGCTTTCAAGTGCCTTTGCCTTTACAAATTTTTCCTTGAGTTCTTCCATCTACTCCTTTAGACTATCATCATTTCTTCTATTGTTCCTTCTATAATTCTAATTCCTTTTTAGGTCTCTTTTGTCTCTTCTACAAAACTTAGTTGTGTGTTCGAAGTTATTACATAGCTAACATACTTGTACATTTCTCTTTTTTTCACTCTACTGGTCATCAGGTGCTCTGCAATACCTTGCAATGTGTCCACGATTGTTGCATCTATAGAAAACAATGTCTTCTTTCTCCACTTTCATTGTTGTGAGATCTTCTTCTATTTCCTACATGGTTAGTGTTCCTATATATCTTATTATTTCCATCATTACTATCAAATTTTGGTTTCTTACAATCTACTACATAATGATCATATCCATGAAAATTATGAGAATACAATTTTGAACTAGGTTTGAAAGACTTACCTTTGCAATCATCTTTAGTGTGTTCAAGTTCATAATGCTAGGCATGGGATTCATTTCTTTTGATATGCATATCTTGATCAAATTCTTTAACTTTCTTAGAGTGAGTAACATTCTCTTTGGATGTATCATTTTTTTTTCTCATATCCTTCTTGACTTTAGGAGTATCAAGTCCTTCTCTCTCAATAGATTTCTTGGTGCAATGTCCAAGGAAGAATCCTAGTCCAGTCTTGCCATAACTGGGTCTTTGTGCACATATTTTTTCTTCAATATTTTCACTATTGGTATATAATTTCTCAAGTTATTATTTGGTTTGTACCAACTCACCTTTCACAATAGTGTTGTATTTTTCTAGTTCTGCATGCTCTAACTTGATAGATTATATTTTAGATGTTCCCTTGCTTAACTATTATCTTAGATCTACATTTTTAGCTTTAATTTTAGAGTCATTCTTTCCTCCATTTTTCTTAAGACTCAGCTTAAATTTAACTATCTTTAAGTCATATATTAGGATCTCATTTTCTTTCTTTAGATATTCAATATCATCATCACTAGTTTTCATATTGGGTCCTTTTTGCTTCTTTAAGTGTTCCATATCCATAGGGATCTTATTCAAGTTGTTAAGCCTCTTTTGAATAAGTAGGCTCAGATACCAATTGTTAGAAATAGATAATACTGGGGGGTGAATTAATATTTTCAATCTTTTTATCCACAACTGTATTTTATTATATACTTTTCTACATGCATGAGAAAGAATACCAATAGTGCTAAACAATATGAACAACCACACAAGAAGAGAACTCATAACAACATATTGGTTAACTAGGGAAATCCTAGCCAAGGGAAAACCCCAGTGGGTATTGAACTCACAAGATGATTCATTATTTAAAGGATCCAATTAAGGATACTGACCCTGTTAGGAGTCTATGAAACATGTATAGTATCTCGAGTCCCTGTTAGGAGACTAGGGTTTGTTAGAAACCTCAAAATTTTTAGGATTTTCTTCAACTGTATTAGGAGTTGGTGGGTCATATACAAATATGTGCAAGAAGAGCCCACTGCCCCAACATGAAACTATACAATAAGTTCTTCAAAAGATTAGATATACATACAATAATGACTATTTTTTGTATGTCACAAATATTCTGATTATCACATCTTCATACAAAGAATGACTACACACATATCATTCACATCATATCTCACATGACCTTGTTTTGCATCATAAAACATAACATCACATTCACTTGTCACTTGTAATTCACAACATTTGCATTACTTCGCAATTGCTGGTTGCACATGTATTTGACAATATCACATAACTTTTTATCCCAACTTTACAAATGAAGTTCTTTACTTATATCAAACATGTTGGTAAATTCTTCCTTAGTTGGATCATATAACATCCTTAGAGTTGGCTCATCAAGAAATAATAATTAAAATAATTAATCAAGTCATTTAATACATTTTTTTGATATGCTCTGTTGTGCACTATAACATCACTACATCACTAATTCCTTCTAACTCAAACTTGGTTGGTCATACAGATATGCACATTGGTATACATCATTGGTATGATGTCATGCATCTCTGGCTAACTATGCAATTTTCCTTCACAAATAAACATGACTAATCTACAAAACAAATATGTTGCCATAAATGACAACCACATCACTTACCTTATTTGATTGATTGGTCATATTGCCAATAGAGGAAACTACATTGGTGTCTTATGTGAACGGGAGTGACAAATGGATCATTGATAGTGGGTGTTCATATCACATGACTAGACATAAAAGCTAGTTCATTAGCCTAAATTATTATGATGGAAATAGTGTAAGGTTTGGTAATGATGCACCCTATTTGCTAAAAGGAAAAGGTTCTCCCAAACTCACATAAAAGATTATGTGTGGTAATGCTTATTTTGTTGAAGGAATTTACTATAGTTTGTTTAGTATATCACAATTGAATTATTCATTTTTCCACTTGAGTTTTAGAGCAAGATAGCTAAGATCTATGAAACTAATGGGAAACTAATTAGGAAAGGTGATCAAATTAGAGGTAATCTATTTTATCTTGATATGAATGATGCTACTTGTCTTGTTGTAGAATTTGATGATGTGTGGTTATAGAACAAGAGGTTATGTCATGTTAACATTGATAACTTGGTTAGTATCAGTAACATGAGGAGAGTCAGAGCCTAAATTGAAGAAACTTGATAATATAATTTGCAAACAATCTTAGTTAGGAAAGATGAAAAAAATTTAGGTTTAGAGTAAGACTCATACCTATAAAGAAATTTTAGAGATTGTTTATACTGACTTGCATAGACCAATTAATGTGCAAAGCTACAAGGGTGACAAGTACATTATCATATTTGTTGATGGTTATTATAGGATGATGAAAACTATGTTTCTAAAACATAAATCTGATGCTTTCCAAATGTTTAAGTGGTACTTAGAAAGAGTTGAAAAGGAGATAGACAAAATTCTAAAATTTCTGAGATCTAACAAAGGTGTAATATTTACATCAAATAAGTCTGAAATTTTTTGTAATGACAGAGGAATCAAAAGATAGACATCTACAACTAGGATCCCTTCACAAATGGAATTATTGAAAGGAGAAAAAAATCTATAATGGATTGTGCTAGAAAAATTATGATGGAGAAGAATCATGCTTTGAAATATTGGAGAGAAGATGGAAGTATAGCTATCTATAGCTTGAATTGTGTGCAAGTTAAGAAAGGTACTCATTTAACACCTTTTGAATTATGGTATGGATACTCAACCAATGTAAAATATTTTAAGATATTTGGAAGCAAGTGCTACATTCTTAAAGATTCCAAGAATGGTAAATTATATGCTAAAAGTGAAGAAGGTATATTCCTTGGATATTCCACAAGAATTAAAGCTTATAAGTGTTTAAATACTAATGCTGACAAAGTTGTTGAAAGTGCAAATGTGAAGTTTGATGAAAATATAGAGGTACATGTGGTTGAACCTATGAAGGAGCCAAATGAATACAAATATTTTGTAAACTTTTATGAAGGTATTCTTGCTGATGGAGATGTTGTAAACCAAGTTACAAATCAACAACAAGTTTCAGTGAATATCGAGTCACATATAATGAATGTCAAGTTGCATTCAGGAATCGACCTACAATCAAGAGCCAAGTTGTAGATAGAAGCTTAGACACATTCTGATTTTGAGATTAGTGTACATAAAAGATATGTTGAATTACCTAATAAAGAAGAACATAGTGATTCAAAAGTTTACAGACCTAATGAGGAAAATATAGCAGAACCAAGATTGTCAAAGTATGTCAAAAGACATCAATGAACAAATTATTGGAGACAAAGGTGCTAGATTAATGACAAGAAACATGTTGAGAAGTGATACATGTTTGTTGAGAATGCATGAGCCTAAGTTAGTGAAAGATTCGTTAGAAAATGTGGACTGGAATAAAGCATGAAAGAAGACATAAAAAATTGAGAAGAACAAGATATGGGCTATAGTTCCTAGACCAAAGGACAAAAATGTGATAGGAACCAAGTGGGTATATAGGAAAAAGTTATATGAAAATGGTGAAGTCACAAGGAATGAGGAAATATTATTTTGCAAGGGGTATGCACAAGAAGAAGGAATTGACTATGGAGAAAATTTTGCCCCTATTGCAATATTGGAAGGAGTAAGAACTCCTCTTTCTTAGTCTACATACAAATATTTCTAAGTTTATTAGATGGGTGTGAAGTCAGCATTTTTGAATGGCATAATAGAAGAAGAGGTCTATATAGAACAACTAAAAGGGTTTTTTGATGCTAGCAACAAGAACATGGTACGTACACTACAAAAAGCTTTATATGGTTTAAAGAAAGCCCCAAGAGCATGGTATGAAAGGATTCACAATTATCTTGTGAAGATTGGGTTTGAGAAGACTGATGATAACAATAATTTTTACTTGAAGATGGAAGAAGGTAAAGGTATTTTACTAGCTGAAATTTTTGTTGATGATATCATAATTGGAGGTCAAGATGGATAATGTAAGGCATTTTCAAATGAAATGAACAAAGAATTTGAGATGTCTGTGTTTGGAGAGATTAGTTTCTTTGTTGGTTTCAATTATATTAGATGAAATATGGTATATACATTACTCAGTCTAAGTATGTGAAGGAAATATTGAAAATTTTTGGATTGGAAGATTCAAAACCAATTAGCACACCTATGGTGACATGACACAAGTTGTCAAAGAATGATGATTTAGTTGATGTGAATCAAACATTGTATAGGTCTATGATTGGAAAATTACAATATGTAGTACATAGAAGACCTGATATTGCATTATCTATTGAGATTGTTACAAGATTCTATGATAATCCTAAGGAGAATCATTTGATTGTTGTTAAGAGAATTATGAGATATTTGAAAGTAAGAAAAGACCATGGTCTATAATATAAGAAAAATGAGAAATTTGAGTTGAGAGCCTACATTGATGATGATTGGGTTGGAAACATTGATGAAAGAAAGACCACCAATGGAGGGACATTTTTCTTAGGGAAGAGGTTGGTTACCTGGACCAGCAAGAAACAAAATTGTATATCTCAATCTACTATTGAAGTTGAATATGTGGCTACTATGATAAATTTTACAAACAGTGTATGGATCAAACAACTATCAAAGGTATGAAGAAGAAAATCACTAACCTATGGTACCTTATTGTGATGCACTTTTCTCACGGTCAGAGTAAATTTGATTTTGATACCTAGTGGCATAATGTATTTTCTTATGATGAGAGAAAATTAGATTTTAATAATCACTTGTGTAATGCATAAATAATGGAATGGCAAAACAAAGCTGGATGCATTGGGAAGTAGGGGAAAACTACCCTAGTAAACATGTTTTGGAAATATGGAAGTGAAGGAAAAATTGATGAATTGTTTGACTAAATACCACCTCATTGGATGTAACAAGCATCTCCAGGAAACCAATAGTATATTTAAATGTTGCCCATATCAAAGGAACACTGTCAAGAAAGTTTGATTTTTGAATTCTTGAATCCCTATGGAAACCATTGGTATATTTCAATGCTAGCAAGAACACTATCAAACCATAGCTTGTGGGAGAAGATTTTAAATTTATTGAGCTTATCAAAAGTTGTAATACCATTTAAAAAAATTACAATCTCATCCTTGTAGAATTGATGACTAAAAATATTGTTGCTTTGGATAAGGTTCACAAGATGTGAAGCCATCTACCTTGATGAAAAATGTGACATGGATAGAGCATTTCTTACCATAAAAACATAACTATCATACATTAAAAATGAGATGGCTCATGCATAGATTGCAATCCATCATCATGGCTATCACTGATGGAGGTAAATGAAATAAGTATGAAGAAAATGATACAGGAGCATCCAGAGGTATAAGGGCAATCCTATGTCACCCAAAAAAATATACTTAGACTTAGTTTTTGTTTCATGTGTTTTCATTTTTGGATACCCATTTGGATCAAATAAGGGTTCCAACTCTCATAGTTCCACTATCAATGTTCGTGTAAATCCTAAAAAAAATAGGAGTATGTAATTGAGCCATCATTTTGGTGAACTAGGAGGTGTAAATTGGCTAGATGAATGTAATTGTAATTTAGAGCATTCTAGAAAAAGAATCAGGTCAAAAGGCCCCACGTTTTGAAAGTTATTATAGTTTTTTGGGTTGTGGAGACCTCCTAAGAATGCTTCAAAGTCAAGTTAGGGGCATTAAATGACCTCAAAAAGGGCCAAAAATTGGGGACAAGTGAAGCTAGTCCATAGGGCTATAGAGAACTTTGAGAGCTTTCCAAAAATGTAAATGGTTCATCAATCGAAGCTACGGTTCAAAAGTTATGCCTCCCAAAAGTTTGGTTACCATTTCTGGATTCTTCTAGATTTGCATCGACTTCTAATGCAGCTTCTAGAACCTTCTATTTGGTCGGTGGATGCCTACTAGTACTTTCTAGAATGTACTCCTAGTCCTTAACCCTTTGGGGTCTATTTAAAGAGATTTTTGGCATTGTAAAAGGAAGTTTAGAGTAGAGTTTGAGAGGAGGTACTGAAAGGAGAAATTATCTTCATATTTATGCTATTGTAAGCCCTTAGGGCATGTTTTGAAATTTATTTTCTCTGTACTGAATGTACTAGTTTATTTTTTCAGTTAATACAATTTCCCTTTTCTGTTGTGTCCATTCTGTTCTTGGGTTGTGTCCCCATCAAGTGGTATCAGAGCCAGTTTTCCTGAGTGTGTAGACAGAGTATTGACTATGAGGTAGTTTGCACCAAGATTGTGTGGTTGTGGGTTTGAGTTAGAAGATGCCTCCATGAAGAGAGTGTGGTGAAAGGGCCAAAGCTATTAATCCTAAGGAGGTTAGAGCCCTCCAAAGGTAGGTACCAGTATTGCAAGAGGAGCTCCATAGAGGAGCAACTATGGCCATAGGTGATGAAAGTGAAGATGACAACGAAGAAGATGAAATTAGACCAGAAGGAGAATTTGATGGGGAAGTTTTGAATCATGCAGAGGAAAGGCTTTTTAGGGCCATTACTAAGTTTAGTAAAAGACCTACAATTGAAGTAGGTGTATTTTTAGGAAATCTGAAACCAGATGAGTTGATTGATTGGATCAATGAACTGGAAGAATACTTTGAGTATGAGGATATTAGGGACCCAAATAGGGTTAAGTTTGCAAAGGCAAAACTGAAAGGCCATGCCAAAATCTGGTGGCAAGAGGTTCAATTGGAAAGAAATAGAAGAGGAAAGGAGAAGATCACAAGATGGGATCGCATGGTGGACAAATTGAAGAAGCAGTTCGTTCCTGTGGACTACGAGCTTGATTTGTTTAAGAAGATGCATGGGTTAAAGTAAGCAGAAGATAAGTCCAAGAATATACAGAGGAATTTTATTGACTCTTGATTAGAGTGGGGCATGCAGAAGCAAATAAGGAGAAGGTTGCTCGTTATATCAGTGGGTTGTGACCTAGCATTCAGGAGGAATTAAGCCTGGTAAGAATGACCAGCGTTGAAGAGGCATACCAGTTTTCCCTATGAGTTGAAGAGAAGCTGAATCAAAGGTTTGAAGGAAGACAAAGAGGGTGTGGTCAAGGAGGAAGGGGAAGCGGTAGATCATCTGGAGGCTGCAATGAAACCCAAAAGAAAAATGAAGATGTGGGTACTAGCAGGAACTAGAGGAATGAGGGTTTCAACTGCTCCCATGATCAAGACTTTGGAAATTAGAGAGGAAGAGATAGAGGATGTGGACAAGGAAGAGGAGGCTTTCGTGGTGCCTGTTTCCATTGAAATGAAGAAGGTCATCATGCCTTTGAATGCCCTCAATGACAAGGAAGGATAGATAGTTGAGATGAGGGCCAAGCTAGGGTTGCTCATGTGGATGAGGATTCACAATCATCACATTTAGAGGATGTAGAAAGAGGAGAGACCTTGGTAAATGAAAGAGTGCTAATAATTGGTGAGATTGAACTAGGACAACGAAGGAGTTTGTTCTGTATCAGATGCAAGTGTGAGGATAAATGTTGTGACATGATCATTGATGGTGGTAGCACTGATAACTTGGTATCAAAAGAGATGGTCTCTAAGCTGAAGCTCAAGAGGGAGAAACATCCCTAGCCCTATTGGATTGCTTGGGTAAAAGATGATCATAAGGTCATGGTAAGTGAAAAATGTTTAGTGAAATTCAAAATTGGGAGTTACCATGATGAAGTTCTCTGTGATGTTATTTCGATGGATGTTTTCCATCTATTGTTGGGTAGACCATGGCAGTCTGATAGACATGCAGTACATGATGGGCATGCAAACACACACTCTCTGACAAAGGATGGAGTTTTCCACAAATTGAAGCCCATGAAAAAGGAAGGTGAAAAGGTATGTAGCAGTGCTAGGATTTGTCTTGTTGATAGAAGGATGTTTTTAGATGGCATGAAACATCAGCATATGTGATATGCTTTGATTCCTAGGAAAGATAAAGAAGGTAGTAGTGAAATACCACTTGAAGTTTCAGATTTACTAGGGGAATTTGGAGATATTATCTCTAATAATGTTCTAGATGGATTTCCACTAGTAAGGCAAATCAGTCATCAGATAGATCTAATTCCAAGAGCTAGTTTGCCTAACAAGGCTACTCACAGGATGACTCCTACTGAAACAAAGGAGCTAAATAGACAGGTTTAGGAGCTGTTGAGGAAGGGCTTGATTCGAGAGAGCCTGAGTCCATGTGAAGTACCTACAGTACTCGCACCAAAGAAGGATGGAGAGTGGAGGATGTGTACAGATTCTTGAGCTATAAATAGGATAACCATCAAGTACCGGTTTCCTTTGCCAAGGATGGATGATCTTATGGACTGTTTGAGTGGAGCTCAGTACTTCACAAAGATAGATCTGAAGATTGGTTATCACTAGATATGGATTTGAGAAGGAGATGAGTGGAAAATAGCCTTCAAGACCAAGGAGGGTCTTTATGAGTGGTTAGTCATGCCCTTTGGATTGATGAACGCCCCAAGCACCTTCATGCAGCTCATGAATGAGGTACTTAAGAAGTTCCTGGGAAAATTTGTTATTGTTTATTTGGATGATATTTTAATTTTCAGCAAGACTTTGGAAAAACATTTATTGCATATTTGTAGTGTCCTTGAAAGGCTAAGGGAAGAGAAACTATTAATTAATCTGAAGAAGTGTATCTTTTCAAAAAGGGAGTTAGTCTATTTGGGGTTTGTTATATCACCTGAAGGTCTCAAAATGGATCTAGAGAAGGTAAAAACCATCTTGGAATGGCCTACTCCAAGGTCTGCTACTTTGGTAAGATCATTTCATGGTCTGGTTAGTTTTTATAGGAAGTTTATTAAGAATTTCAGTGGCATATGTGCACCCCTAACTAATACAATAAGAGGGGATAGAAAAGAGTTCAAATGGACTGAAGCAGTTGCGAGAAGTTTTGAACTACTGAAGAAGAAGGTGAAAAAATAGCCTGTGTTGGCACTTCCAAATTTTAGAAAAGTGTTTCAGGTGGATTTTGATGCTAGTGGCAATGCTATTAGGGCTGCATTAAGCCAAGAAGGTAAGCCTATTGCATATTTTAGTGAAAAATTGAATAATGGAAAGAAGAAGTATTCTGTTTATGATCAAGAGTTCTATGCAATAGTTCAGGCCTTAAAGAAATGGAGGCATTATTTATTGCCAAAGGAATTTGTTTTGTATACTGATCATTAGGCATTATAGTACCTAAATAGCCAAGGTAAATTGAATCAGAGGCACATGAAGTGGGTAGAGTTCTTGCAGAGCTATACATTTGTGTTGAAGCATAGAAGTGGAAAATCTAACAGGGTTGTAGATGCACTAAGTAGGAGACAGTTGTTGCTTACAGTAATGCAGGTTGAAGTAGTTGGATTTGATGAACTCAAGAAATTGTACCCCGAGGATCCTGATTTTGCTAAAGCATGGAAAGCTTGTAAAGAACCTGTGGCTGTAGATAGAACCAAGTGGTTAGACTATTTGATTTAGGATGGAATGTTGTTCAAGGGTAGTCAATTGTGCATTCCAAGGAGTTCCATGAGGGAAAATATGATTAAGGAGAAACACAGTGGAGGGATGGCAGGACATTTTGGTCGAGATAAGACCATTGCCATTCTTAGAGAACATTATTTTTTGGCCTCAAATTTCACAGGATGTGAAGAAGTTTGTACAGAGTTGCCAGGTTTGTCAAGTTGCCAAGGGGTTTATTCATAATACTGGCCCATATCAGCCATTGCCTGTTCCATCAAGGCCATGGGAGGACATAAGTATGGATTTTGTTCTTGGATTGCCAAGGACACAAAGGGGTAATGACTCAGTATTCATGGTGGTTGATAGGTTCTCCAAAATGGCACATTTCATTCCATGCCACAAAAATCATGATGCTGTCCATATTGCAGACTTTTTTTTCAAAGAGGTGGTAAGACTGCATGGTCTTCCAAGGAGTATAGTTTCTAACAGAGATACTAAATTTGTGGGGTATTTTTGGAGGACATTGTGGAAGAAGTTGAGAACAGACCTAAAATTCAGTTCCATGCATCACCCGTAGACTGACGACCAAATAGAAGTCTGGGCAATTTTCTAAGATGTTTAGTTGGGGATAAGCCCAAGGGATGGGATTTGATTCTACCACAAGAAAAATTTGCTTACAATAAATCTATAAATAGGAGTACTAGAAAATCACCATTCCAAATTGTATATGGGAATAGCCCAAGGACTGCACCAGAATTGAGGAAGATAGAACAAGGGGAGAGGACAAGTGCTGAAGCTAAGGAATTTTTTGAACATATCAAGCATCTACATGAGGAGGTTCAAGCACACATTACCAAGATTAATCAAGAGTATAAAGCTAGGGCTGATCAAAGGAGAAGACATAAGGAATTCCAAGTAGGGGATCTAGTCATGGTGCACTTACAAAAAGAAAGATTTCCAGCCGGTACTTACAACAAGATGAAACTGAAGAAATTTGGCCCCTAAAAAATTTTGAAGAAACATGAGTCAGGAAATGCATATGAAGTGGAGCTGCCAGATGGTATTCACATTTCTCCCATTTTCAACATTGCAGATTTAACAGAGTATCATTATGATGGTGCAGATGAGGAGCTGGTGTTAGAGCCATGTCTAATTCCTGCTTCTAAGAAGGAGGAGATAGAAGACATTCTAGATCATTGTGTGGGTAGGAGTACTAGAAATAGGCAGTATGAAGAGTATTTGGTCAAATGGAAAGGACGACTGATCGAGGACTCAACTTGGATTTCAGCAGCTGAGGTTTCCCATTTGGGATTTCCTCTACCATTCATAAAGTGACAAGGTCACTTTTCAATCTACCCTAGGTGTCAGATGCAGGAGCATCCAGAGGTATAAGGGCAATCTTATGTCACCCAAAAAAATATACTTAGACTTAGTTTCTGTTTCATGTGTTTTCATTTTTGGATACCCATTTGGGTCAAATAAAGGTTCCAACTCTCATAGTTCCACTATCAGTATTCGTGTAAATCCCAAAAAAATAGGAGTATGTAATTGAGCCATTATTTTTGTGAACTAGGAGGCGTAAATTGGCTAGATGAATGTAATTGTAATTTAGAGCATTCTAGAAAAAGAATCAGGTCAAAAGGCCCCATGGTTTGAAAGTTATTGCAGTTTTTTGAGTTGTGGAGACCTTGTAAGAATGCTTCAAAGTCAGGTTAGGGGCATTAAATGAGCTTGAAAAGGGCCAAAAAATGGGGGATGAGTGGAGCTTGTCCATAGGGCTATAGAGCACTTTGAGAGCTTTCCAAAAATGTAAACGATTCATTAATTGGAGCTACAGTTCAAAAGTTATGCCTCCCGAAAGTTCGGTTACCATTTTTGGATTCTTCTAGATTTGCGTCGACTTCTAACGCAGCTTCTGGAACCTTCTATTTGGTCGGTGGATGCCTACTAGCACTTTCTAGAATGTACTCCTAATCCTTAACCCTCCAGGGTCTATTTAAGGAGATTTTTGGCATTGTAAAAGGTAGTTCGAAGTGGAGTTTGAGAGGAGGTACTGAAAGGAGAAATTATCTCCACATTTTTGCTATTGTAAG
This sequence comes from Cupressus sempervirens, assembly GCA_028749045.1. Classification (NCBI taxonomy): domain Eukaryota; kingdom Viridiplantae; phylum Streptophyta; class Pinopsida; order Cupressales; family Cupressaceae; genus Cupressus; species Cupressus sempervirens. Next base: position 383,611,040 of record CM053789.1, read on the forward strand.
CCCTTAGGGCATGTTTTGAAGTTTATTTTCTCTGTACTAAATGTACTAGCTTATTTTTTTAGTTAATACAATTTCCCTTTTCTGTTGTGTCCATTCTGTTCTTGGGTTGTGTCCCCATCAAAAAAATAATAGAGAAAGTAGTAAAGGTGACATGGAGTAGAGAGGCAACATATTAGGAATACATCATCAAACTTACTTTTATCATTCATGATATTCTTTTTGTTTCTCATGATATTTTTTGAATTTGTTTACTTTAATGATTTTTTACATGTGAATTAGTTAACTTCATTTTATTTTTAAATCTATAAAATTTTATGTACTTTTTACTGTGTTCTTATATTTTTTCTTAAATTTTATAATATTAATATTAGTACTTTGACTATTCTTTCTCTTTATGTATAATAAATAATTGTAAAGACATATGATAGTTATATAAATGATATATATACTATATATAGAAATATATATTATATAATATATTGTGTATTTTAGATATAAATATATATTAAAATAATTATACTATACTATCATGTATTATCATATTTTGTTTTATTAATTTTTTAAAATTATAATTAAAAAATAATTATTATCAATACAACATTAAATAGAAAAATAAAAGTAATTAATATCAATTAAAAAAACTAATATTATTCTAAATTAAAATGAAATAATTATTATCTAATAAATCCTCAATAAGTAAAATGCAAACGTATATATAATTAAAAAAAAGCATAATTCAAAAATATTATAGATTAAATTTATATTTACATAATTTTCTTAAAAGAAAAAGTGGGCCTGCCACTATATATATTATTATATAATAAAATGGTTCAAAAAATCAATCAAGAAATAACCATAAACAAAACTCAACATCTCTATTTAATAAAAATGATATAAGTGAGATAATGAGGTCAAAAAGGTAGTGTAGTAGCTATCTTGAGACATCCTTGAAAGTCCCATAGATAGCACAAACTACACTAATCATTACAATGCTAGCACAACTCTTTACATATGCTAAATAAATTATTTTTTTGATTGTGATGAGTTTTTGTAGATCATTATCGTGCTAAAACAAGCCCATTGATTTATCTATTTCAATGTCCAAACCATCACACCACTAGTTGGCCATGTAGTCTACCACCATATTCCTTTAAAAGTGTCCAATAGGAGCCAAATTTGTTGTAATATATATGCAAGTCTCCAATTATGTGATTCCCTCTTAATACATGCATTGATAATAACCATTGAGTCACCTTCCACTTGCATGTGCTGAAACCCACCATATTCCCTTCATGAAGAGTATGTGACATACATATTCCTTTAAAAGTGTCCAATAGTAGCCAAATTTTGATATAATATATATGCAAGTCTCCAATTATGTGATTCCCTCTTAATACATGCATTTATAATAACCATTGAGTCACCTTCCACTTGTATGTACTGAAATCCACCTTTTCTAGCAATAACTAATCTTGCAAATAACATATGCACTTCTACCATATTATTAGTACCCTACTATAATGTAAAGGCTTTTACTACTAATATATCACCCTGATTTTCTCTAATACAAACCCCAATTCTAGATATACTAGGATTACCATGCAAGAAACCATCAAAATTTAATTTTAGCAGTCTACACTAGGTGGATACTAATGCACTGTAGCTCTATCTTGGACACCTTGATTTTAAGAGTTATGAGACTAGTTGATAGGAATATATATTCCTTTTCATTCACAAATGACTATGATGTCCCGATTAGATACTACTGGATTACATTGAACCTTCGAATGACTAGCACTAACAACCTCAGAAATAGATCTTTCTATATTTTGAAGAACCATGTCAATGTTTGAAGGATTGTGATGAAATATCCTCTTGTTACATTCCAACTAGATTTCCCATACCACATGTGCTATAATACATTTCCATAAACTAGAAAAAAGGGAAGAGGAGTATAGCTCTAGCCATGATTGAAAAAGCTCCCATAATTTGTTGGGCAACAAGGTGGAGTAATGCAATTATTTGAGTACAAACATCCAACATTTTTAGGCAAATGGATAATTTAGAAATGAATGATCCATATCTTCAATTTATTGGTTACACAATCAAAAATTAAAAGGTTGGGAGATATGGAGCTTGTTTAACCTATCACTTGTCAATGCCCTATTCTTTAAAGCTATCCAAGCAAAGAATCTTTCCTTAGGGAGAGTGACCAAATTTCAGCAAAAAGAATATTCTTGACAAGGAACCTTTTTGCCCTCCTATTGCTATAAAAGTCTATAGGGCTCCTTAACTAAATAATTACCATTTTTTCTAGGGACCCAAAGTAACCTATCATCCATATCTAACAAATAAAGTATTTTAGACAATTTTTGCCTATCTTTATTTGAAATAGGTAATTCATTTGGATCTTTCCAAATCACTTTCCTATAAAATAGACATACAACTGAAACAAAATCCACAAGGCAAAATACCCCCAGTCTTTTTGAATGTGAAAGAAAATTCTAACTTAAATTTATCTTAATGAGTGGAGGGGCTCCATTCCATGAATCTCTCCAAAACTTAACCTTCACACCATTTTTCACTTCTCATGAAATATATTTGACCACAACATATCTTGAAGACATCATAAAATCTCAAATGGTTGAACCATTGACTAGATCCAAAATAGATAGCACTCTTGAAGGGCTATTGTTGTCAAGATATTTTTGTTGCATAATATGTCACCATTTAGTGTCTTAGAATATATGTGCCACACTAGCTTCCTCCCAAAAGAATTATTAGGATTTACCAAGTCATGAACCCCTACACCACCCAATGACTTTACTTGTGCCATATCTTTCAAAAAAACAAGAAAAAATTTCTTCATGCCATTCACATTCCTAGTCCATAAGAAGTCCCTTAGTAATTTTTGAGTTATTTGAATCACTATAACAAGAGCTTTGAGTACCGCTAAATAATAATTTGGAGTAGTTGAAAATACTAATTTTATAAGGAGAATTATCCCTATAAGGGAGAGCCATCAATCTTGCCAAACCACAACTCTAGATTTAATTCTTTCAATAATGGGCTAGTAGTAGCTAATTTTATTAGGCCCTATAAAAAGAGGTATACCAAGATATACTCATGGTAAGGTGTCAATTGAGAAGCCCAAGATATTGATGATTCTATTTGAAATGGACTAATTGGTATTGAACAAATATATTTTTGATTTATATGCATTAACATTTTGTCCTGAAGCTGAAGTATAGATATCCAAAGTCTGCTTAATCTACCTAACTTCACTAACATTAGACTCCTGATAAAGTAAAGTGTCATCTGCAAAAAAAGAGTGTGTTACTGAAGTTTATGTATCACCAATTTTAGCACCTATCCAATTGCTAAGTATATGGTGTTTATGAATAGTTCTACTAAAGGCTTCTGCCATGAGAATGAATAGGACTAGTGATAGAGGGTCCCCTTATTGGACCCCTTGTGTGGATGAAAAAAATCCCGCTAGAACTTAATTTATTAAAACTTAAAACCGAGAACCTATTATGTAGGCTTTAATCCATTTGCACCAGCCCTTTGCAAATCCAAATTTTTGCAATACTTTGAAGAGAAAGTCCCATTTAACTGTGTCGTATGCTTTCATCATCTCAAGCTTAACCATGAAGATTGAAGATTTATTGCTGTTAATTGAATGGAGTACCTTGTGAGCCAAAAGTGCTCCTTCCATTATCTCCTTACCTCGAAAAAAACCACCTTGTTCTTGAGAAACTAATTTTGGAATGAGATATTGCATTCTCAAGTAGATTGCCTTTATAATGATCTTGTATATTGTGTTACACAATGAGATTGTTCAAAAGTCTACTATTTTTTTGGGACTTTTAATCTTTGGGATATGGCTATATTGCTAGTGTTAAAATATTTTAGCATACCTTTACTTTTTCTTGAATCTTCAATGACATCCAGAAGTTCCCACCATATGGAATTCCAACAAGCTTGAAAAAATAGAGTTGTATAACCATCAGGACCTAGGGATTTATTTGGAGGAAGAGAATAAAAAAATTTTCTAAGCTCTTGTATGGTGAAAGGAGCCACAAGATCAATATTATAACCATCTAACACATCAGGTGGAATATTATTTAGTAGATCATGCTCTAGAGATCCACTGGATGCAAAATTAGTAGATGGTGTAACTAGGCTCTTAAAAAATCTCACCCCTTCATCTTGGATACCAATCTTATTAGAAATTTTTATACCACTATCAACATTGTCAATGGAAGAAACACAACTTTTTGCCATTTTTTTCTTTGCTGATGCATGAAAGAAGGAGGTATTTTTGTCCCCATCTTTTAATTAAAGTTCTCTAGATTTTTGACACCAATGATTCTCTTCTCGAGTGTATAATTCTTCAGATTCTATTTGTAGAGCTTTTTGTTTATGATAAATATCATCATCCATACCTTGTTTAACAATTTTGTTGAAAGCTTCGGCCAACTACTATTTGACTTTTCCTTTCTCTTTGAAGATGTTTTTAAAAACCACTTCATTCCATTTTTAAATCTAATTCTTGATATACTTTAGTTTGATAAAAAATTGGTGCACTTTTTAGCCTTCATCCTGTGGTGCACTAATCCATAATTGCTTGACAAGGGGAAGGAACCAAGGATGATGAAGCCACATCCATTCAAATTTAAAAGATAGTTGATGCTTGAAATCATACTGAGCCAAAGGGGGGCTTATGATTAATGATATAGGGAAATGGTATGAATATGATAATGGAAGAATTTCTAATTGGAAGGTGTTTTTAGTTAACTTCCATTCCTATGAAATGAGAAACCTATCCAATCTAACCAAATCTAGGAAAAATTAGCTCTTTTATTAGTCCATGTAAAGATACCATTATTAGGCTCAATGTCCAACAAGGCATTATCCTCTACAAATCTTGAAAAAACTTGAATAGTTTTTAATGGTGGATAGAAACTCCCATTCTTTTTTGTCATCTTTAGGATGGCATGGAAATTACCCCCCAAAATAATAAGCTAATCACTACGGATCTGGATAATATGAGTCAATTCTAACCATAATTTCTATTTATCTTAAGGTAGGGCCATAGAAATTTATCAAAATGAAGGAGAGGTCAAATTTTTTCATTTTAAAAAGTTGCCAATTGTCATTTTGGTCTAAAATCTGCCCTTGCACATGAGAAAATTTCCAAAGTATAGCTATACCACTTGAAGCTCCTATCCCTTTTCTATGAGCTAAATTCCATTTAGGCCTTTGTCCAACTATTTTCTCAAAATTTTCGTAAGACATCTTGGTTTCCTATAGCAATATGATATCTACATTCATAGAATCAAGTTCCTTCTTGATTCTATTTCTTTTCTTAGGAGTATTCAAGCCCTTTATATTCCATGATATGATCTTCATTGCTGACAAGGAGAAGACCTAGTTCTCCTTGTCAAATTTTTAGATGGTGTAAATTTACCATCCAATTTTGATCCAATTCCCACCACAATTTCCTCTTTTGTCTTAATTACTGTCTTAGGCTTCTTACCCTCTTTTTGGGTGTTATTTTGACTTATGTGCTTTGACTAGGAGTTTGTTCAATAGATAACACTATTTGATGATCATATCCACCTTTACAGTCTTACTGAACTTCCGTTTGCATATACTAATTTGAGTATTGATCAAGACCCTTTGAGTCAAATCCATTTTTTGAATCTATGTCACCATTAATAATATGATCTTCATAGTGCATATTTGTGATAACATACTAATTAGTATGCAGTGAATGTAGAGTCTTTCCTAGCTCCATAGCCTTTTGTGAATCATGTCTAGAAGAATCTGCCTTGCTATTTTCCAAGTAATCTTCTTGTTCTCTTACCTCCATGAAGGAGCCAACAACCATTCTAATGTTTTGAGGAACCTGACATAAGCCATTGAAATCCCTACAAAAACCTTGCATATCTTGAGAATCCTCTTTATTAACACCTTTCCTCAACATTTCATTAAGAACACAATCCTTTATGTGATGCAAATTACTAGTACCCTAAAAATGCATGTTATTTCCAAAATCAAAATCATCTAAAAACAAATCTCTCTCATTATCTTCCCTCATGACTTCATTAAAATCACAATCCTTCATATGTTGTACAATAGCAGTATCCTGACACTACATCTTATTTCCAACAACATAATCATCTATAGGCATAGCTCCCTCTTCATCTACTATGTCATAAATTATCTTCATAGCCAACTTTGTGATCACGTGATCAGGTAATTTCCTTTCTTTTAATTCCCCTATCACTTGTTTATCAAACACTTTGTGCATATTGGTCATTTTAATTGTGTAATCTTGAATCATCAACTTTTGAACTATGATATCTATCTTGGAAGGTAGGACCTTTGGATAAACCCATTTTATCATCCTTAGAGGTTCTGATGAAGCATGCTAAAAAATTTCCTATGATTTGCAATACATAGTTAAATTCTTTAGAAAAGTGAAAAATTGTCGAGCATCTTAAAGTAGCATGTCATAATTTCTTGTAGATAAGGTCATCTATGTGAACTAAATAAGACTAGTTAATTCAAAGCTTTCCTTCATTGAGCTGACTCATTGTGTGAGAAAATAGCTAGATCTATAGACTTATCTTTGCACACTCTCACTTTTGATTGAATTTTTTTCTTGCATTGAGTGTTAAAATGCCCAAGTCTATGCTAAAAGTTCTAAACTAATTCCATATTCTACAAGATAATACTCTAATGTCAAGTACCCCATTTGGTTTTAATACTAATTTTCATTAGTAGCACCTCTGATTTGTCAAGGAGAAAACATACCCTGATATCAAAATGTGGAACCTCAAAGGGAATTAAGTCATGTTTAATGAAAATAACCAATTTGTTAGCAAGGATTTCCACAATGTCTAGGTCTCTATACTCTAGAGGTAGTAGTGGGAGGGAGATCTAGTAGGGGAAGAAATGGCATGCTATCACATTTGGTTTAAAATTTAGAGTTCAAATCAAACTGAAAAGACCTAAACCTTTACAAAACCAACCTTTACACTTGTGTATCTCATTTCTCTATTTAGGAGACTCAAATAATGCAACAAAGAACTTTGAACTAGTCACTAATAGAAAGATATCCTTTAACCCAACCCATGATGTCCATGCCCATTCCTTAATGTTTGAAAATAAAAAACTTTCATTTGTAAACTTACCTATTAGTGCCAACTATCAAAGAAGATCAATATGGTTTTACAACATCTATTCAGGTATAGTGATACTGACTACTCTTTCAAGATCTTGACATGTCTACTTGTTTTGTAATGGAAGTTGTTTTTTCACCATAATTGTGTAGACTTTCTTGGGAAGAAGGGTGTTACGCTCTACTTATATGTAGGAATCTACATCCTTGGTTTATAATACCCTTGGCAGTATGAATTTGGCATATCACTGAGAAGGGATCAGGTGGAGATCCATCACAAATATCAAATGGCTACTAGTTCTACATAGATTTTTTATTCCATCCTTTATATTGTGTGTTAAGGCATGTATTCTATAGTAGAGAGCAGTTCCCTAATGAAGCCTTAGCTCTAATATGCTTTTCTTTAGACATGGTTGTTATTGCACGTCATTTTTTAGCTTTATAAGCCGCTTATTTGGATGATTCACCATGCTCATAAGTTGAGAACACTTTCAACCCTAATTTATCTATATTAGAAATATTCCCTTGATGATTTTCTAGTGATGTTTGAGCTACATCTACATAGGAAACATGCTCTTGCCGATAAAGAGTAGTCTGATCCCTATTACCTGTTTGATTTGCCCCATGGTCTTCATAACCCATCTAGTTTTCCCTACAAACTTCATCAAGGTTTTTCCCTTGAAATAGAAACTTAGATTGACAAAAAAGGGATTTTTTGGTTGAATAGTTTCTTTAGCTCTGAAAATATGAAAGCCCATATCGATGCTTGACCTAGGTTGTGGTGTATTTTTCTGTGCATATGGAAAAGCATGGGAACCCTACCTTATTGATTTTTCCACTCGATGGTGTGCATGCTGAACTATCAACTTTCCCCTAAATATCTTAGTAAAAACTATTTGTAAATCAATTTTTTAAGGTCCAATACATTCCATCCACTCTGATTGTTGCATCCACACCTTTGTGAGCACCTGGTGCACCCCTTGCACTCATCTTCTCATCAAAATATTTTATTACATAATTATTTTAATTGATAAAATCATATATAAATCTATTTATTATCAATAGTATTTTTTTAGTTATTTTGTTAATTAATTTTTAAAATAAAATAAGAAAATAAGATAAAAATATATAATGATGATTGAAAATATAGAATGATTATTGAATAATTTTTTTAAAAAAAAGATTGTGATATTTCTATTAGTATTTAAATATGTGATTTTTGAGATAAACTCATTGAGCACTCTTAACCATAAAGTTAGTTTTTATCCTAATGGTTATGTCAAGGGTTTGGCATATGTGTAGAGATAAGTTTAGAATTATGATTAAAATTAGGAATAAGATTATAGTTAGGTTAATTATAGTTAAGATTATGGTTTAAAAGTTAGATTTTACACCATGGATAGGGTTGTGCTTATAGTTGTGGTTATAATTATGGCTTAAAGTTATGATGAGATTGATGTTTAGGTTTATGGTTTTCATCATGAATTTAAGGTTAAGATTAGGGTTTGGAATGTGATTATGATTGCAGTTTATTATTATGGATCAACCTAATAATTATTAAACTTGTGAAATTAATGAATCTAAATTTTATTGGAGCTATTAAATCTCTTACATAAATTTTTCAGTTGTTTGAGTTGTTCTTTGATTTTTTTAAAGTTTGTTCATCTTTAGAAACTTCAAATTTCCAATGGTAGAGTCTAGATAGGTCGCTTCATCTTCCCTTATTTTTTTAAACCCAAATTAAGTCAATTCATTTGGTAATTTTGAGGAATAATTTCTTTATCATATTTATTTGTAATTTTTAGGGTAATTATTGAGGTTAAGATTAGGATTATGGCTAGGGTAAGGAATGAGTTTAGAATAAGGATTATGGTTTGGGTAAGGGCCTACATTATGGTTGAGCTATCTCAAATTGGAGGATTTTTTTTTTGTGTTCTAGAAACCTTTTACCATCGATCTTCTACCCTAAACCATATCAAGAGGGGTTATGTGAGATATGTAGAGGTGATAAGAAGAAGAAGAGGATGCTATGAGAAGGGTTTAGGGGAGGGAGATTGAGTGGACTAGGAGGGTTTCTATTTATGCCATGGAGCTAACCCCTCCCTAATCAAGGGATTAGGAATGTTAAAATTAATAAGAGAGTATTCTAGATGAAACATTAAGAGGTAACTACAAAGATGACATTTACTCCAAGAATAATATGGAAAAAGAATGCAACACCTTATGTCATCATAAAACTAAATTTGTGTATCTTGGGAGACATAAGATGTAGTTATCCCTAGTAATTTTTTTTTACAGCAAAACATTACTGAGGTGAACATACCTCTTTTACCTAAAGAGGAAGGTTCTAATATCCAACTTTTAATATGAGCTAATATCAAATGAGTAGAAAAAGTACATATTACAAACCAAGAAATATTTTTGGGTATAATGAAAAATATGTCTTGGATTTTAATCAATAACTTCATATTTATAATTAAATCATTTCAAGGCATGCATATCTCTTTTCCTTGAAGATAAATATTGTGATATCTAGCCTTTAGTTTGAGATATCCTAGTGATTTGGGATTTTCTCTTCTTTGGCACTTTCAACCAATGTTGGGAATATTAGAAAATAATTTATATACTTAAAACCCTATAACCATAATCCCTTAAATCTAATTCATTTCTCCCTCTTTCCCATCTCTCTCCATATCTCTCACTATTTCCCTCTTTGGCTCATCTCTATCTCTCACTATTTCCCTCTTTGGCCCATCTCTATACCACCTTATCTATGTACCTCTCTCTTTCTCTCTTTCTCTAAACTATAAACCTCTCTCTCTCTCTCTCTCTCTCTCTCACACACACACACACACACACACACACACACACACACACACACACACCTATATTAGGTTAAGGGTTTTTATTAGTGTTGCAAAAAGGGTTGGTATTAATATTAGGATTATGGTGAGGGTAAGTAGTGAAATTGGAATGAGGATTTTTATTAGGGTGAGGGCCTATAGTATGGATGGGATATCTAAAATTATATCATTATTTATATGACATAAACCTTGTACTATGGATCTTGCACCATAAAATATATGAGATAGGGTGAGGGGGATATAAGGAAATGATGGGATATAGAAGAGGAGAATAGGTACATGTAAGTTTTTTTTTGGAGGAAGGTCTAGATGGAGGGAGAGAAATGAGGGGTAGATGAAGAAGGAAACTACATGGGTTTATCCATCTCTTTCCCCCTCTCTCACTCTTTCACTACTTTCCTTCTCTTCCTCTTCCCCATATCTTTCTCCCTCACCCCTTCTCCCCAACCTCCCTTTCTCTATCATCCATCATCCTATCATACTCTCTCTTTTATCCAAGATCCATTTCACCTCTTTCTTTCTCCCTCGCTCCCCCTATCGATCTCTTCCCCATTTATCACTTTTTCTTGATCTCCCTACCACTTAACTTTCTTTAGGAACCAAATTTTCCTTCTATTAGAATAGAGAATAGAGAGATTCATAACTATTGTGGGGATATATAGTGGGAGAGAGGAATAAGGGAGGTATAAAAATTGAGATGAAAGGGAGGAAGGAGATGAGAGAAAAGATAATAAAGAGATAAAGATTTGTTGGTGTAAAAAAGTATTTTCTATTTACACTTTACTTAAGTTTACATATGTTACTACACTATTTAATTATTTATTAGTCAGTCACCTAGGAGTATGCATACTCTTGTGAGTTGTCATGTTGACAACACATGATTTTGCACCTCTTTTATGCACATGGTGTCTATAAAATAGGAGTTAGCACTCTAATTAAGCACATCGTGTCTACAACATCTCAACTTGAGATACACCTTGTAATACTTATCATCTCATCTACAATGAAGGATAATATGTGTGCTTAGTTTTCATGCTTATCTTATCTCCTAGCTCTTTCTAGAGCCATTTTAGATGCATCCTAGAGGCCTTTATATATAGGCACACCTAGTGTGTATGTACATGCTTTGAGATATTCATTCTCATATTGATCATACTCTTGTGGTCTATTCTTGTGCTTGTGATTGAGTTCCTTGATCTTGGGTGATTTTTCCCTAAGGCAAATTCTTACAACATTAATACGAGATAGAGGAGAGGTGAAATTAGAAAAGGTGAGAGACCTAGGAAAAATAAGATTAAGTGGAAGAGAAATGACATACCTAGGGGTGAGATATAGGTGATATAGGGTTTCAATAATGAATATAAATATATTTATTGATAGGGAATTAAATAGAAGGACATACCTAGATAAATTATATAGAAGAGAGGGGGGAAAGAGAAAAATAGAGGAAAGTATCAAAATTAGAAATACCATCAACCCTATTTAACCCAATCCATGGACCATAAATATTGTATCCTAAACACTATGTAGAGAGGAGGATAGAGAAATATAGATTTCATTTAAAAAGAGAAGAGGAGGAGAGAGATAATTGGGAGGGGGAAGATATCTATGGGAAGGAAAATAACTCAAGATCGTGTGGATAGAGAGAAAATAAACCAATAGGGGATAGAGACATGAGATACTTTTCAGGGGAAATCCTAAGATATCCATTTATGTTATTTTGGGAGGGGGAAGCTAATATTCCTACTATTTTATTTTATCTCCCTACTAATTGTACCATCAATTTTTTCATATATAATAGGGATAGAGAAAGAGGTAAGGAGGGTGGTCAAAATAGAGAGGAGGAGAGGCATAAGGGAGGAAGGATCTCTATTTATCAATATTTTATTCCCCCCTTTCCTTTTATCTATCTTTTTATTTGTATCTCTATCCATCTCTATATCTCTCACTATTTCCCATTCCACATGTTAACTTGATCTCTTTATAGTTATCATCTCTCCATTTTTATCTTTCCCTCTCTTTATTTTTATTTTTCTATATCTATAGCTTTATATTTTTTTTTCACAATTGATCTTCTTAATGATATGTTGTTGTAGGGTTATGATATTATTTCATTATATTAGGATATGTTGTTTTTGTGTCAGTGTTCCCTTTTTAAAAAAATTTCTCTATCACCCATTCTAGAGGGGGAGAAAAAGTTTAGATATATTTTCAAGGAGTGAGGTGAAAATATATAGGAATATAGGAAGAAATAGAAGAAGAGACCTATATAGATTATACAGAAGAGGTAAGGAGAGGGATAGAAAGATGTATTTTTTTCTCATGTCTCTCCCTCTTTCCCTTATATTCATATTTCCTTCTCTTTATCTTTCCATCTCTTTTCCTCTCTCTCCCCATTCCACTATTAGTTTTTTTCTCTAAACCCTATAACCTGTAGCCATAATCCCTAAACATTTAATCAATTCTTGTTTTCCTCTCTCTCTCTCTCTCTCTCTGTATATATATATATATATATATATATATATATATATATATATATATATATATATATATATATATATATATATATATATATATATATATATATATCACTTTCCCTCCCTCTCTTCCCCCTCTCCCTTAATAGGGTTTAGGGTGAAAGATTGATATATTTTTATGAATAATACTCACTTCTAGAAAGCTAGCATCTTAACTGAAGAGCTCATATTATTTATACTCTCTTCTAATGTATATGAGTCATATTATTTATTATGTTGTCATTGATATCATTATGCTAATTCATAAGATTATATCATTGGATTGATGAAGAGGATTTGAAGAAAGTATGTTGATGAGTTAGAGAGTTGATGAAGTTGATGAAGAGGATGTTTGCACAATTATAAAATGAGAAATATAGTTTTTTAGGGTGCATATTTATTAACTAAAGGGGGAGGTTATAGTATCAACTTATCTATTTATCTTCTTCCCCTCCCTCCTTATTACTATAAATATCCACCTACATTGTGCTTTGTTAATCTTTTATTTTCTCTATTATTATATCACTTTCTATTATTTTATCTTGCATTCTCTCCACCTCTCCTGCCCTGCCCTCCCCTCTCCCTCCCTCCATATATCCCACCCCTTTCCTTCCTTATCTACATCTATGACCCCTTTCAAACCATTTGATGATAATATATGTCCATCTATGATAATTAATGTATTATAAGAGGTCATAATCTCTCTGTCCCCCCCCCCCCCCCCCCCCCTCTCTCTCTCCAAAATTTCCCTTCCCATATATCTCTATCTCTCTCTTTGTCTTCATAGTTATTGTCTCTTCTTTTATTACCATTTATGTATCTCTATATCTCTACTTCCCCCTCTCCTTTATATCATTGCCCATACTTAGGTTTTAAAGGGTGTAGATCATATTTTATAACTAGAGAGAGTCTTGGGGGGTGAGGGTTAAGGGCCTATGGATTAAAGTATCTAGTGCCAAGAGACTATTATAGGGTTTAAAGTTTAAGGTTGAGGGATTACAAATTTTATCTTGGAGAGTGATTGTGTAAGAGGAAGAGAAAGAATAAAAGGGAAGGGAAAGGGAGGAGTGGGGGTGGGTACTTGTTGAGTTGTTATTTTGCATGATGCTAAATGATGGGAATTCTTGCAAACTCCACCCTTGAAAAAAATAATTTTTGTGAATCAACTCCAAGGTTTTGGGCGATCTTGCGACCTACTTGAATCCACTTAGTTGAAGATAAATTTGAATTTTCATGAGGAGGCCTTTTCTAGTTCATTTTGATTCTAGATGAAATGAAGAATTTGCATGTTGTTTCAAAAATAGCACTAAAAAAAGAACTTTGTTTTTGTATTTTTTATGTTTTTTATGAATGAAATTCTAATAGTGTAGCTAGTATGAAATCCTATTCTAAAAAGGGGGTTAATAAAGAAAATAACAAGAACTTTAAAGAAAATAACATGAAATTAAAAGTAAATAATGTGAAATTAAAATCCTAATGGACATAAGCTATAGAGAACAACACATCTGTGAGTTAAGCTTTTGAAGAGATCGGTAGTTAACCAATGAAAGTAGGAGTAGCACTTCCTTAAATCCATAGGTGAAATTATCGGTGAGAAACTTTAGTGATCATATGATATTTCACTCTTCATCAAATTGCAAAACAACAGAAAGTGTGCTCATGTGAGATAGAGAGTTATGCAAGAAAAATTTGATGATTTTTTCTTGAACTAGATATGTCAATGGAAGACTTTTAAATCTAGATTTTCTCCAAATTTATACCACAATCCATAATCTTCAGTTCCTTTCAAATATCTCATGATCCTTTTGATTGCCATCATGTGATTTTCTTTTGGTTTTGCTAAGAATATTTCTACAATTTCTACTACAAGGGCAATTTCTGGTCTTGTATGTACTACATACTTCAACTTTCCAAATCATAGATCTATAAAATGTCTGATCTACTTCCTTTGGTTCATCATCCTTGGTAAGTTTCAATCCAGTACACATTGGAGTCCCAACTAGTTTGCAGTCTTCCATACCAAACTTTTTCAGTATCTCCTTGATGTATTTAGATTGAGTGATATAGATTCCATTCTTACTCTAATGAATTTGAACACCAACAAAGAATTTGATCTCACCAATCATTGAAATTTCAAATTCCTTGTTCATTTGTTCTAAAAATTCTTTGCAAAGATCATCATTTCCTATAAACAAAGTATCATCTACAAATATTTATGCCAAAAAAATCTTATTATCTAGTACTTCCTTGATGTACAAGCTATTGTTATCATTGGTTCTTTGAAAACCAATCTGAATAAGATAGTTATGTAGTCTTTCATACCATGCTCTAGGGGCTTGTTTCAAACCATACAATGCATTATGTAATTTTCAGACCATGTCCTTCTTGTCTAGATCAACAAAACCTTCAAGGTATTCAATGCAAACCTCTTCATCTAGTATACCATTGAGAAATGTTGACTTGACATTCATCTAATAAACTATGAAACCTTTGTATGTAGCATATACAAGTAAGGTTCTAACACCTTTAAATCTTGCAACAAGAGAAAAAGTCTCTCCATAGTCTACACCTTCTTCTTGAGAGTATCCTTTGCATACAAATCTAGCTTTGTTCCTTGACACCTTACCATCTTCATTTAACTTGTTTCTGAATACCCACTTAGTTCCAGTCACATTTTTATCTTTAGGCCTAGGTACAAGAGTCCATTTTTTTTTTTCTCTCTCTATTCTATCTCTTCATTCATAGCTTCAATCCAACTTTCATTTTCTAATGCATCTTTGACATTTCTAGGTTCAAATCAGCAAGTAAACAAGTTCCTTTCAACTTACTTCTTGTCATTATTCCTTCAAATTTATCTCCAATGATCTCATCTGGTGCATGATGTTTCTTGACACACTTGGCTAGCATAGGCTCCTTTCCTTTTGAATGACTTGCATTGTTATCCTTCTATGTTTCAACTTTTGGTTTTGGTTCTGGTTGCTTGGGCTTAGTAGCTATTGATTCGGTAGCTTCTATTTGCAACTCGGGTCCTTGCAACTCGGTAGGCATTAGCTCGAGTTGAACTTCCTGCAACTCGATTATAGAAGAATTTGGAGTAGAAGATTTTTGAATGATAGGTGTACCTAGCATTGTATTAGGTTCAATTAGAACAAATCTCCTGTAGTCTTCAGGTTCCCTTTTGCTTTCTTTCTAAGTTCTTTCTGTAAACTCATCAACTTTACATGTGCATTTTCTATGACTTTGTGAGTAAAAAAATTCAAACATCTATATTCTTTACTTTTGCAAGAATATCCCAAAAATATTCCATCATCACCCTTCACATCAAATTTACCTTTTCTAGATTCTTTCAAAATGTAACATTTGCTTCCAAATACTTTTAGGTAACTTACATTGGGTTTGTAGCCATACCATAACTCATAGGGGTTTTGAATGAATCTTTCTTCATTTGTACTCGATTCAAGGTATGAATTGCAGTGCTGATAGCTTCCTTCCAATATTTGATAGCAATTCTCTTTTCAATCATTAAGGTTCTTGCACAATCTATGATAGATATGTTCCTTCTTTAAGTTGTTCTATTTTGTTTAGGAGTTATAGGTGTTGAAACCTATCTTTTGATTTCCCTTTCAATGCAAAAGTTATTGAACTCATGTGAAATTAATTCACCACCTCTGTCTAACCTCAAACATTTTAGTCTCTTTCCTATTTCCTTCTCTACTCTGGCCAAATACCATTTGAACTTTTCAAATGCTTTTGATTTCTCTCTTAGATACATGACAATCATCATTCTTGAATAATCATCAACAAAAAGAATGAAATTTTTTTCACCAATATAAATTTTAATTCCAATTGGTCTACACAAATCAGTATGCACAATTTCTAAACTTTCTTCAGATTGATAGTTCTTGCTTTTAAAGCTAGTCTTTCCCATCTTGCCAATTTGACAATTCTTGCATAGACCAACCTCATGTTTCTTTATGTTAGGAACGCCTCTTACTTTCCAAAATTTACTTATTTTTACCAAGTTATCAAAGTTCACATGACACAACCTCCTATGCCATAACCAACTTTCTTCAACTTGAGCAATAAAACATGAACATTCACCAAGTTCAAGATAAAACAAGTTACCTTTTGTCTGAGTGCCTGATCCAATCAGCTTTCCTTTGCCATCTAGTAGTCTTGCTTTTCCATGCATGAATTCCACTTTTAATCAATTATTGAGTAGTTGTGCCACACTCAACAGATTTTGTTTTAATCCTTCTACTCAATATGCATTATCACATACAAGTTCTTTGGTTAGAGAGATTCTTCTTTTTCCTTTTATGCAACAAGGTTCATTATTACCAAACCTCACACTTCCACCATAATTGTCTTCAAAATGTTCAAACTTAGTTTTATCACCTATCATGTGATTAGAACAACCACTATCTATAATCCATATAGAATTTTAGCTTACATGAGAAATGAGTGCCATTTCTTCATCAATATTAGATTCATCCTTTATAGAAATGTAAACAATTTCATCTTCTTCTTCATCATCAGAATCATTAGAATCTTTAGCCATGAAACATATTTTCTTACCTTTATCCTTGAATGATTTGAAGTCCTTCTTGCCATTGCACCTGTGACCTTTCTTCTCATCCTTGTTCTACTTATTTGGGCACCTAGCAACAATATGTCCAATTTCTTCACAAGAAAAATAGATTAGAGGAACCTTACCTTTGTATTTCCCTTTGCCTCTTGAATATTTCCTTGCTAGCAAAGCTTCAACCACCTCAAGATCACTGTCTGAACTCTATTCTAATTCTTCATCACTATCTGACTGAGGATCCTTTATCTTCTTTCTTTTCTCCTTCAGTGAAAGCTTGGTTTCAAATGTTGATTCAATGTTCTATGTAGTTGGAACATAATTATCATAGTTGTCTAGCTCAAATGCAGTCAATCTTCCAACTATGGCCTCTAAATTTATTTTATGATTTGCTTCACATCTTCTTTCTTGAATTATAGATACTCTAATTGCATAAATAAGAAGTATAGTTCTAAGAACTTTACTTATAACTGTCTCTTCCTTGATATCTCCTCTAGATGATTTGATTGCACTAACACTTTCTTTAACTCTTTCAACATATTTTGCTATGTTTTCATCCTCTCTCATCCTCATTTGATCAAATTGTCCTCTCAAACTTTCTGCCTTGGCTCATCTCACATTATCATCACCTCCATAGATCTATTTTAGCTTATTTCACATTTCAAAGGTAGTTTTGCAATCCTTTATATCATCAGATTCTTCATAACTTAGAGTAGATGCAATATCTATCATCATGTTGTTATGAGTCTTCTTTTTTAGCAATATCATTGATAGATAATGTACTAGCAGGTTCTACATATTTTTCATCAAGGTACTTCATCCCTAAATCACCAATTGAAGCTAGATGAAGTCTCATCAATCCCTGTCATGCTGAGACGTTGTCCCTATTAAGTCTTGGAATTTCTCTCTTGTAAGACATCTTGATCTTTAGCTTAGATCCTTGAAATCTTTTCCTACAAGCAACAAGAGATCTAATACCAATTGTTGGAATTATAGATGAAGTATCTAAGAAGTTGGGGTGAATCAGTTACCTCAAAATTTTTTTTTGATACCTTAGATGTCTTAAATAATTAGTTACTATTGTCACTCAATAAACACATCACAAAATGTTGTAACTTGATAAATTAACTTGTTACTGATATTTAAGCATTCATAATTATTAGCATGCATGCAAAAGTAAATAACATGAACACAAGAGACACCAAATTTAACATGGAAACCCAATATGGGAAAAACCACCAAGTAACTAGCTACCAATTTTCACTCTTCTGAAGTGAGCCCTATAACCTTGTTAAAGGTTACAATACACACTATTAGGGGATTTAATCACCCTATTAGGAGTGGCCTTGCTAGAGGTCTTTAGAAAAATTCAACTGAACTATCACCTTGTTAGAGGATTTACAAAATGGCTGTTAAACTAACTCTATTAAGAAATTTTGAAATCACTGCTATAATGGTTAGAAAGTAACAATGAATTGACCTGAATATGATGCAACTAAATTTTTTGACTACAGATCTCTATTCTACACCATTAGATCCTTCTTGATCAAATATAGCTTTGCTACTCCTCAATGATCTCTGATCATCCTTCAAAATTTGCTTTCACAATAATTAGTCCCCCTTCACATTTGCATCACATCAAATCCATCACACACACTTAGAATTTGCAACTTGACCTCTTATATATACCATTTAGATTATTAAGTCAAGTCATTCACAAGTTACATTTACCAATAAACCATACATTAGTTGGATAAAAATATTACATTAAATAAATAAACTTTATTTCATGAAACAATGAAATCTTTCATTGGCCGACCCTTCTCGGTAAGCACTACTTCCAAAAATAGTTTCTTGAGTTAACCATCTTAACTCAATTAACATTGCAAAATCCTTAAATTCCTTTGGCCGCCAAGTGAACTCAATATGAACTAAATTTCATTCACTATCCATGAGAGCTTAGTAAGAGCTATCTCTGCCATATTTCCCTTTGATGACTAAGTGAGCTTAGTAACAACTAAATTTCCTTGCTTAACCTTGAAAGCTTGATAGACATTGTAAACCTTCTTTACTAACCTTCTGAGCTTGATAGACTCTATCTTTTGCCTTGCTAACCAACTAAGCTCCATAGAATCTATCTGATGATTGATATAACATTTGTGTAACATCAAAGACAACACACAATTGAACAATTGTATCCAATAGGAGGAGTAAGATCAGGACCCTATGAATCTAGTGGCATCTACATCCAGTCTTCTTGTTTTGGTTCACCTGTAGGGGTATCTCTCATCTTATCCCCAACTAGTTCTATACTAATGGGCATAAAATCAAAATTTGACATTTTGAAAAAATAGTCACCTTCTTCACTTTTCTCATCTACCCTTTCTTGTACTTCATCTTCTAAAGAAGATACTTCCAAGGGTCCTATAGGGTGGATGGCAATATGCCCATGGTACTTCTCCTTTCTTTCTTGGTGGCTCTGGCTAGCTGAGTTCTTTTCTGCAAGGGTAGCTGCTCTTCTTCATCTATTTCCTTTATTCCTCCTCTTCCCCTTCTAGAATGGTCTCAAGAAAAAATGAAAAAGGCACCATTCTCCTAGTCACCCTTTTTTTTTTCTTCATTCAAATTTTAATCCTCTTTTGTTTTGTGGAGGTAGAAGGGGATGTTGGCTCTTCTTGTAAATGAGGAATGGGAACATACTAAATCTCTCCCTCTTTTGATTGGTTGGGCACAAAGGGAGACAACTGAAAGTCATCCTAGACTTGAGAAGCACTAGTATCCTTAGACCCTTGTACACTATCTTCCTATTGCTAGGGAGGTACTTGCACTTATCCTTAGACCCTTGTACACTCACTTCCTATTGCTGGGGAGGTACTTGCACTTTAGCTTGCTCTGTTTGAATCCTTTGAAGGGAGGTCCTCTTCCTTTAATTATTTCCCTTCCTTTTTGTAGGATGGTAGTATCTAACTGGGCAGTCAAGTTGGTATACTGTCTCTAGCTTGATGGGAGGTTAGGCCACAAAGTTAGGAATTGTAACTTTCCTCCTTCTACCTTTCTCAGGGTGGGTTTGAGCATGAAAGATAATAATGTCAAGTATTGGATCAAACTGAAAAGGCTTCTTGATCCAATCCTTAGTCATTTTGACTATTTACCTTGCTCAATAATTAATATCATCACCCTCCTCCCTGTCAACCTTGACATTCATCATGGGCCTCTGTCCTACTTTGTCTGAGTTAAATAGGGAGTGCAATAACTCCTATGAATCATGTTTCTTTATTTCCTCTGGAATGTTAATCTTAAGAGCCTTCTCTACTAGATACAAATTCATCCTACAATAGTCTCTTATGTGGACCTCATAGTCATTTGTGGTGTTCATCCAATGATCTTCAATAGCATCTTCATGATGGAACTCCTTGCTAGCCAAACTCTCCACTCTCTCAATATTATCAAAATAGAGCCTAGGGGAGTTGTACTCTTTGAGGGGATAATTCTCCCATTTGCACTCAAAAGATGAAATATCTTTCTTCTATTTGACCTAATATGGTCCAATGACTAGGGGCCATGTCCAACAGGATCTTCTCTATCTCTTCACCCTCTCATATGCAGATTCAATTTATCAAGAAATACCCAATAACACCAATTTGTCACTTGGATATCTGGGGAGTTTTTTGGGGTTGATAGTGGTGCCAGTTACTCATAGATATGTGAACATCTTGAATTGGATGAAGTAGGCCCCAAGAGTTGTTATCTATGCTTTAGCCTTATCGGATAATCTCTTTGCATAATCTCAATCTATGAATTAGATGACCAAAAAAATGAATGCCTCATTCATGATTCCATATTCTTTTCTTTGTGCTAAGAGCTTCTTCCTTACCAACTGAGGGTAGACAATGTAGGGCTAGGCATTAGGATCTTGCATACTACCTCTCTTGTACAAACCTAGGTAGTTTATCACCCTTGTTGTAAGAAGATAAACCATTTAGGAAGTCATATAGAACTTGTTCTTCTCCTTAACTATCCCCAATTGCTCACACAGGTTTTCAGTTAGTGTGGTGGCCCAATCTAGTGGCATCCTCACTGTCTTGATATTCTTAATGAAGTTGACCATGAAAGTGTTGAGGTTGCTAGCTACTAGTAAACCCATGACTCTACTCAAAAGGATAATGGAATAGCCAATACCATCTTTCATGTATCCCCTATTCATGTCCACCTTTCTTGTGATCTAGCCCAAAGGAGTCTTCTCAATGAGGTAGGAGGATTGAATTATTTTCATCATCTCTTTCTGGTGTTCCTTGTACCATCTCCTTGTTTCTTCATAGGAGAGTTTGATGAATTGATCTGCCCTTGGGAGATGGAAGACCCTTTCAATATTATTGGGTCGTAAGTCTAGTACCACTTCTCTTGTCACTCTCTTAACCACTCTCACTTCATAAACAAAATGTTGTGGCAAAGTCATGATCAATTCCATTAACTACACTAATATGGGATGTGAAGCTGCACTCACCAACTAGAACAAATCAATGAGGATACTAGTGCAAATCTTTTCATGGGTTTGCTGCAAATTTTGAGTTATTCTCCCAAGTTCCTATGTCCCAAGTTGGTATATCTGATTTTTGCATAATCATCTTGAAACCTTGACTTTGATAGCACACCTTGGAATTTAAATACAATGGGTTTGGGTGCCATTTTCTCTCCAGATGTGGATGCTATTTAACCTGCACAATACAAGAAAAGGTGTTTATTAGTTTGAAAGAATGAAAATTAAAAAAAAAAGAATACAAAAGCATTAAATTTCTTCTCTAATTAATTGTTAAAGAAAAATTTAAAAAGGTTATACCTTTCTATTTATTTATTATTATTATTTTTAAATTTTTTAAATTTTTAATTTTTTTAATTATATATATATATATATTTGGTTTATTATTAAAAAATGGGGAGGCAAAATTGGGTGCACGCGGTACAGCATGGTGCTAAGGGTTTCGGTGAAATGCGCCATAGTGGAGGAGGTTTGGCACATTTCATGCAGTGGAGTAATATCAAGATGGGTGGTTCAGCACCATATCACCATGGGTATGCGACATCGAATCAAAACATGGTGGGTGCATAGTGCTAGGTAAAAATGGGCATGTGGTGCATGCATTCAATGGGTGTACGGTGCCATGTCAAAATGTAGTGGGCGCACAACACCAAGTAAGGGGTGCATGATGCCTTGTAATGGGTGCACAATGCCATGTGAAAATGGGCACGCAATGCCAAGCAATGGGTGCATAGTGCCATGTGATGTGAACGTAATTCCAAGTAATGGGCACACAACACCATGTGATGGGTGCACTGTTCCATGTAAAAATGGGTGCACAATGTGAAGTAATGGGCATGTGACACCAAGTAAAACAGGGGACATAGCACCAAGTAATGGGCAATTGGTACCATGTAAAAAATGCGCACACAACGCATTTCAAAATGGGTGCATGGTGTTGAATCAAAACTTGGATGCACCTTTGTTTGAAGCACACTTGCATAAAATATTTGAATAAGAATGAGGGTTGAATGAAGGTGGGGGGGCTTTATAGCCACGACCACCCACCGAGGCACGTGGCACACTACTGTATAAGCACATAGGTGTGTGCCACACACCTCGGTGGATGGTGCACACTGCACATAGTTACATGGTGTGCAGGCATTTTAATAATAATTTTTTTTCAATTTTTAAATTTTTTAATTTTTTTGTCTTTTATAATCTTTATGATTTTCTGGTCTTTTCTAATTTTTGACTTTGTAACATTTCTTTGGATGCCAAACTATGAGTTCAAGGGCCCAAAAAAAGTAGGGAGTCCCCATTCCTTGTAGGGAATAGGGCGTGTGTTGTGGAACCACAACAAATAGCTCCGAAAAAAGGAAGAAATGACAAAGGCATTTTTCATTAGAAAATATCATTGGAATGTGTGTCAAACACCAACTAGACTTTGAACACTTTGAGCATATCTTGGATGACTTTGCAATCAAAATTTCAAGAGTTCAAACTTTTAAGCTTAGTGTGTGATTACTACATTCATTCCCTTCAACATCTTGGGATGCAATCTATCAAAGTTTTCAGACAACTCTGATACAATCTTCCACTCCTCCTGGTTCATTCATTAAGAATCTTCATGAAGGTTATTTATCAATCACTTGCTTGACTAGATGAGAGAATTAGTTCGAGGGCTCTTAGCGGGATGCCATCTTCTTCACTTTTATGCTTTTATAAAATTTTGAACAATCATTGCATATAGTTCACAATGTCACTCTTTAATGAAGAAATATTTTGGATACAAGATACTTCATTTTGTAAACATATCCCTTTGTCATGTCAGATCTTTTAGAATCTTTCAATTTTAACACTGTTCTTTTCTTTTACTCTCTCTCTCTCTCTCTCTCTCTCTCTCTCTCTCTATATATATATATATATATATCCTAAGTACACTTAGACTATGTAGCTAGGACATCGGTGTCATTTCTTGGATTTGATCTTTTGTGAGCATCTCTTGCATTCCTCTTTTAGAAACTCTTGCACCAAACAATGATCTTAGCAACCCTTCGAGAAAACCCCTTCTATTTGAATCAATTGGAGTTTGAATCATCCCTTGCTACCTTCAACCTTAATTTTATGACACCTAAGATGGTTGATTCTTGAGTTTGCAAAGTGTTGAGAGCTCGTTGATTTAGAATCCTAAACTTAGGACTAAAAGTCTCCCTATTTTTGTAGGTAATGTCCTTTGTTCAGTTGGTATAAAACACATAGTTGTCGAAATATTTTGACAAAGAAATACCTCTTCCTAAAATCAAAACCAAAGAGTGGTTAATGAAGTTCCTCAAGATAAAATCTCAATTACACCTTACTCTCCTAGGATTGACACAACTTTGAATAGTAATATGCCATTGAAAGCAAACACACAACATGAAAGAAAAACACACCTACAAAAAATAAGCACACTTGTAGAAATAAAAACCTAAGCTAAATTCAGAAATCAAATTTAACTATTTTTTTTTTGTTTCTTTTAGGCTTCAAAATAATGCTTCAAAAATTTCCCATTTATGGGCGAGGGAAGAAATTCCTCCAATAAGGAACTGAGCCTACAAGTGTTTTCTCTAAGAATTTCCACAATTTGGTAAGGACCTATTGACAAGCATTGAAACTTGGTATGACTACCCAAATTTTCTTTCACCTTATCCCATAATAGAACAAGGTCAAAAATCTTGAATGATTTTATGGTGGCTCTCTTGTCAAACCATCTTTTCATAACAACTTGATGTTTAGCCATGTGCTCCAATGCAACTATCTATTTCTTGTCCATCTCTAAAAGATTTAGAAATCTAATTTGTAGTTTGTTAGCATCTTCATCGTGCCCACTCATGAATTTCAAAATAGGAATTAAGTGGGAACACTAATTCCTGTTCATAAACAAGCAAGTAGGGAGAAGTCCACAAAGCATTTTTGACTCTTACTCAATCTATCCATAAAGCATATTTGAGTTGTGTATGCCAATCTCTAGGGTTCTCCTTCAATAATCATCTTATTACCGTGATCAAGTTCTTGTTCGTAGATTCTGCCACCCCCTTTCCTTGCAGGTAGTAATTTGAAGAGAACTTGATAATGACTTGATCTTCAAATGCCCATTGGGCTAGGAATGCCAAAGCAAAACTAGATTTGCTATCGCACACAAGGGTGAATGGCATTTTAAGTGTAGTAACAATGTGTTCTTCCAAAAATTTTGTTACCTCCCTAGCAAAGTAGTTTTTGAATGTTTTTGCTTTTTTCCATCGTATGTAGTAATCTATAGCTATGAGAATAAATGTATTTCTGGTTGATCATGGTGGATTGACTGGACCAATAAAATCTAGCCCCCATTTTGCGAAGGGGTACACCTCATACACTAGTTGTAATGGCACCATTGAGTTCCTTTCTCTATTGGCACTGGTCTAACAAATATGACAAGAGCGAACATGTTCAAAAGTATCTTTGAATATCGAGGGCCAAAAATAACTCAATCTTAAAATCATGTGAGCCATTGCTTCTGTTGAACCATATGCTATACTGGATACTTGTCATGAAAATGTTCTAAGACTTCCTTTGCTTCCTCACATCTTAATCATTTTAAATAAATCCCTTCATAGTTCCTCTTATATAACTTGTTGTCTCATAGCATGTAGGATTCACACTTCATTTTGAGTCCCCTATGTTGTGAACTATTCATCCAACTTGGGCATTGATTTTGTAGGAGGTAATAAACAATGTCTTGATACCAAATATCTATCACCACACCTATACCAATATCAACTTGAGATAGAATCATTTTATTTTGATCATTCTCATTTGTTTCATCGTCAAACTTGAACTCCTTTTCATTTCTATCCTAGTTATCAGTTATCATTCTTGACAACCCTTGACCTCTTACTAATTTCATAGGTTGAATTTTGAGATCAAATTCTTGAAGTATGGCCATCCATTTACCTCTCCTTTCACTAAGTTCATTTTGCATAAAAAAGCATCTTTATTGCTGGATCAGGTACAATTGCATACACTTTTCTTCTTAGAATGTAATGAAAAAACTTCTTCATAGCTTTGATCAATGCAAAGGATTACTTATCAAGGTTTGAGTAGTTCAACTTGGCATTCTTCAGAGGAAAACTCATGAAAGTGATTGGTCTTTCATCTTCCTTTTCCTTTTTCTATACATCAGGATCCCAACACAAGAGTGCTCTGAAGCAAAGGAATATATCTTAAAAGGAAACTCATAGTTAGGACTCACTAAGACTAGAGTTGTAGAAATGGCCACTTTGATATCTACAAATTATTTCTTAATCTCTAGAACCCATTTTATCTTAGCCCCCTTTTTGAGTAAATCATTAAGGGGACAAATTTTTTTTGTAAATCTACTTATGATTTTTTGCATGAAATTTATCTTCCCAAAGAAAGATTTGAGTTCTTTTCAACTATGGGGAGGTGACAACTTTAGAATAGCTTCAATTCTATTAGGATCAATGGAGATCCTAGCTTCAGAAATGACGTGACCAAGGAGCTTTCCTTTAGTAACCCCAAACAAACATTTCTTTGGATTAAGGGATATGTCATACCTACGACATCTATTGAACACATGCCTTAAATTAGCAATTTGAGTGCTTTGATCTTTTGAAAAGATGGTTAAATCATCCATGTAGATGACTATACACTTATTTACCAATCCCTTAAAAGCTTCATCCATGGCTTGCTAAAATATAACTCCTATGTTAATCAGTCTAAAAGGCATTCTCTTGTAAGAAAAAGTTCCCCATTTAGTTGTGAAAGCTGTCTTTAGTCAATCTCCTTCATCAACCATCACTTGATTATATCCTAAATATCCATCTAGGAAAGACATCATTTTTGAACCATTTACAATTTGTAGAACCTCATCAAGTGAGGGTAAAGGATAATTGTCCTTTTTAGATGCCATGTTCAAGTTACAAAAATCAACACAAAGGAAAATCACTCTAGTCTTCTTCCACATGGGAACCAAATTAGCCACCCATGTAGAATGGTAGATGGGGAATATGATCTTGTCTTCTAGTAACTTCTTAACTTCTTTCATTATTAGGGGTTCAATGATAGGATTAACAAGCCTTTGTCATTTTTGAAAAGGCTTGGCATCTAGTTTCAACGAGATGTCATGAATTATAATCTCAGGATCATATGTCTTTAATTCTTTGTAGCTCTAAGCAATAACATCTTTATACTCTAAAGAAACTTGAGTAATTCTTTCCTTTCTTGTGCATTGCATGCTTTCCCTATTTGTACCATTCTCAGATCTTCTTCAGTTCCTAACTTATATTCATCACACTCCTCTATCCCCTTTTCTTGGATTGTTCTTTTATTAAGTGTTGCTTCATCATGATAAAAAATGTGTTCTAACTCAACCATTTCCTTGGGAATAGTGTTAGTCTTTAAATTTAGCATCCCATTTTCATCTTCAAGTTCATCATCCTCAGGTTTTTCATCTGGATTGTCATCAATTTCTTGCACTTTAAATTGACCATTGCACATGATAAACTCAAGCATGTGTTGATTGTCTTGAAAGACTTGAAAATTTGTAATATTTTCCAAAATAGATAGGGTAGCAACCAAATCTACTAAAAATATTTTCAACTTTGTTCTTTCAACTAGTTGTAATGCACTTGCTGAAATAGCGAGAGCATCTACCACCATGTTCTTCCTCCTTGGAATGGACCTTATGTTTAGAGCTTTAAAATCATCTAGTAGATCCCATAATCTCTTCCTATAAGAAAATAACCTTTTGTCATTGCAAGAGTATAAATATTTTACTTGCAAAATAACCAACTAAGAATCTCCTTCAATTATGAGAGTTGTGACTCCTTTCTCGAATGCAAAGAGAAGTCCTTGGATCAATGCTTCATATTCTACAACTTTGTTAGTTTATCTGAACTATAATCGATATGCTACATAAAAAGACTTACCTTTTGGATTAACCAATTCTATACCTACTCCAATCCCTAATTTGCATCTAGAACTATCAAAGTGAAGCATCTAAATTGGATCTTCCTTGGGCTTTCTAACCTTGTGTTTGTTCATTCTTAACCTCTCTTTCACTTGAGGGTTAACAAATTGTTTCTTGGGAACCCATTGCAACTTCTTGTAGGGTGAACTTGATGATTCCCTTCATAAAAAGTTGATAGAGGAAATGTATGTTTTTCTTGTTTGTCTTGAATTTCCTCTATCAGTTCTTTGGTTTTATTTGTTTTGAGTTTAGGATGAATGATGATTGAAGTCCACCCTTGGCCTTTCATGTACCGTCTTCTTCTCTAAATCTTGATCATTCTTGGGGGAGGAGAAGAAATACCTACACCATTTAAAGAGATATCACTATATGATAAATTTAGATCTTCAATTTCCTCTTTGATCTACTATGTCAACTCAGTTGATTTTACATGATCTTGCATCATATGTGTTAACACCTTTGTGACTACTTCTTGGCATGATGAGCATTCAAATTCAAAGTGGCTAACTTTGCATAATCAAAAAATTCCTAGGAGGAATAAGATACTAGGATTATATTCTTCTCCCAAGCATTACAAATTAGTCACCAAGCTATCTTTGAATTGTGTCACAATCTCATCCTTTAGGATTGATATCTTGAGTTCTTGACCCTGATTGCTTGATGTTTTAGTGAAAATAATTTATCAAATGCCATCACTTTGTATGAGCCCAATTTTGATTGGAGGAATGCCACCTCATTCAAAGCATTGTATTCGATGACAATCTTTTTTAATTTAGGCTCAACATCTATCTTGATTTGACTATTCAATCCCTTCCATGGTAACCATGGCTAAGTGAAATCCATAGAAAACCATCCTCAGGCATTTCATCCATTCTCTACTTAGTAGCAACCCATATGTCTCTATAATGTCCACCACATTTATATCAATGACATCTTGAATTATAGGATCGACTATCAACTATATTCGAATTTCTTTTAATACACTGATGACTTTCACTTTTGTTTTGTCCAATAGTATCACTATCTGCTTGGAAGGTTGAGGACTTACCCCTAATCTTTGTGCTATCAATAGTGGCATGACATTAAATGAGGCTCCTGAATCAATCAAGAAATTGTGGAGATTCTTTCTATATATCCTGATGCTGAGCAAGAACTAGGGTACTTCAACCTTGTCTTTAAACATAGTAGGCATTGCTTCTGCAACATTGACTTGTTGAGATACTATATTTTGAGGGACCATATTCATGTTATGGGGTACCTTTGTATGATCCAGAGTCTTCATGAGTGCTTCTCACTATTGTGGACAATTTTGCAACATGTCAAGCATGGACATATTTGATTTCGTTCATTTCAAGTCTTCAACAATATTATACTTTTTAGTAGACCAAGCAAGATTTTTCAATATTGTTGGTACATTCACTTGATTTTGATTTTGTTTTCCTCCATATAGTGGCCTACTTGGTGCCAAATTGTTACTTGCTCTTCGATCAGGAGGAGTTGGTTGTAAAGTCGGAGGAATCCCATCTGTCAAAGGTTCCTCTCTACTTCTCAAATTATATGTATTTTGATTGTCAATGTAGAAAGAAAACACCTCATCATGTTGAAGATCTAGTTCCTGACTGAATGAAAAATAGAACTCTTTGCTAGCTGGTTGTTCTACCTACACATTTTGTGTAGAATCATAGGATTCTAGTAGAATAGCATTAAATCATAATATGAACCATCATTGTTGGGTGTATTTTGACAATCATCATATTGATTAGCATCAACATACTAAACATTGTTATTGTTGTTGTTAGTAGGAATGCTCCCATTATTCAGTTGAGTGTTCTATTGTCAGTTCTATCTTTGGAAGCCATTATTACAATTAGGAGGATTAAAGTTATTCCCCCCATTGTTGTTTCTTGCATTATTGTTGCAATTTCCATTGAAGTTCTTGTTATACTTCTAGCCATAATTGTTATTGTAAGAACCAACATTGTTCCTTTGGAAGTAATTTGTTATTCATTTGGGACATAGTCTCTTTCATCTGACCAAATTTAAAAACAAAACCATTGTCTACTTCAGCGGGTGTTGCTATCTTTTTCTCAAAGAAGGTAGCTTTCGAAGGTTCAAACCTTGGGTATGTTAGAGTGGGATTTTGTAGAGCAGTTGCCTATTGTAATGGAATTGGATTCATAGGTATGAATTGACTAGGCATCATAGGTACTCTAGTAGGGTATGTTGGCATTGTTGTGATAGCTAGCACTAGAAGCATTAATCCTCCTCCATTACGATTAGCTTGCTTAGTGAAGGTAATTTCTTTTGTGAAGACTTTATCCAATGTGTCAATATTCACTATAGGAAGTCTTCTCAGAAAGATAGCAATAAGATGATCTATAGCATTTAGATAAATCTGAATAGTGGCTTCAACTGGTAAAGTGTATGTCATTTCTAGCTTGCAATATGCCATATGAAAGCAATGGTTGAAGTGAGAAGCTATCTCATCTAAATCTCTTTTGATTGATATGAATTGTTGATGTATCACAGTTGGGTTGATGAATGTTTTGAATTGTTCCAAGAATAATTTTTTGAAAGTGACCCAATCTCCAATGCATCCAGGTGGAAAATTAACATACCAATTGAATGAAATTTCCCCCATGGAGTAAGGGAATAAATAGAGAACCACATCCTCATTAGCAACTTGTTTGTGGTTGTAGATTTCTTTGAATACTTTGATGTGATCTTTGGAAATTCATGTCTCACCATAGATGAATCTTGGGAAAAACTTCTCAAGATTTGTAGGGAGGTCATGGAGTGCACCTCTCAAGTTTATAAGTGAATCTATGACATTAGCAAAAAAGGCCATCAGAGGGTTTGGCATACTTAATGGTGGTTGTTGAGGTGTAGCTATTGGAATATGTGGTGGTCCACTAGGTGGTTAGAGTGGAGGTGGAGTTGAAGAAGATAATGAAAGTTCAAATGGAAGTGGTTGAATTTGGGGTATTCCCTTGTCACTACATGGTTTGTGGAAGTGAGTAAGCTCAAGAAACTCATGTGCAATTGGCGTAGACCTCAACACTTGTTGAAATGGGGATTCTAGATCAGAATGTTGTAGTTTGCATCAATTCTAGAAAAAGAACACCTCTACAAAAGTGCACTTTCTTACCTCACTAAACTTTAAGCACCACAGAGTTTTGCGCACCTACGCACCTACATAGTTGTGGATCTATGTACCTACATACCTAAAGAATTGTAGAGTTATGCACCTGTGCACTTGAATTTCTCAAAACTTAGAAAAAATTTTGCACTTGTGTGAAGCACAGATTTATTCAAAAAGTGTAAAATTTCAAAACTTTGGCAAATTTTCAACTTTTTTTTGAGATCTAAAAGTGTGGCCCTCCTTCTAGCACCACTTATGTTGAGCTATCATTTTGCATGATGCAGAACAATAGGAATTTTTGTGAACTCCTCTCTTGGAAAAGATAATTTTTGTGAATCAACTCCAAGGTTCAAGGTGGTCTTGCAACCTAATCGAATCCACTCAGTTGAAGATAAATGTGAATGTTCACAAGGAGGCCTTTGCTAGTTTGTTTTGACTCGGGATCAAATGAATAATTTGCATGCTATTTCAAAAATAGCACTAAAAAAAGAACTATGTTTTTGTATTTTTTATACTTTTTATGAATGCAATTCTAATTGTTTAGCTAGTATGAAATCTTATTCTAAAAAGTGGGTTAATAAAGAAAATAAAAAGAATTATAAAGAAAATAAAATGAAATTCGAAGTAAATAATGTGAAATTCAAATCCTAACAGACATAAGCCATAGAAAACAACACATCTACAAGTTAAGCTTTCAGAGAGATTGGTAGGTAACCAATGAAAGTAGAATCAACACTTCCTCAATTCACTTGATGCAATCATTGGTGAGAAACTTTAGTGATCATATGATATTTCACTCTTCATCAAATCGCAAGGCCACAAAAAGTGCGCTCATGAGAAACAGAGAGTTATGTAGCCACAATTTGATGATTTCTTCTCGAGCTAGATATGTCAGTGGAATTATTCAAACTGTAGCAAACACCAGAACTAAAAGATTGCACAACCAAAAATTTAAAAATAAACCTTTGGCTCAATCACAATTCCATGAACAAAATTCACAAAACAATGACACATTCAGGCAAGAATTACTACACTCCAAATGTGAGCACCAAAAGTATAATTTTATTGCAAATTAATTATAGCATTCTTTACACATTACAATGGGGTATTTATAAGAACTTGTCTACTCAATTTGTGTTGAAAGTGAGAGATATTCTTCATGCAATAAAATGCTTTTAATTAATAAAACAAACTAATTATATACAAACTACAATCTAATTGGTGCTAAGTAGGACTCCATCCATATTTTATTCATTAATTTGATGCATGAGCCTTTTAAAAGTTAAAAAAAAAGAAATATGAGAGAGAAAGCTTTGAGTTGAAGTGGAAGTGTCTAGGAGTGCCAAAAAATGGAAGCTGATCCTTCATAAGGTGTTTCTAGGAGTTAAACTACCATCAAAATGCATTTATGATGCATGGAAAGCTCTATTTTTGGAATTAGCAATTGACTGTTAGTGAAATTCTTTTGAAAATGTGCACCTATATAGCTACAGACCTGTGGAGCTCTGGACCTCAAAATGGTTCAAAATCTCAAAATTTTACTAAGTGTCAAAATTGAAATTTTGGCATCTTGGTTTTGTTCTTCTTCATCCCAAAGCTATGTTTGGATGTTTGCCCTTGAATTTCTCTATAATATTAGAAATTTTGGCCCCATCTGGTACATCCAAAGCTTCATATTTTTCCTTGACCTTTTGTCTATGATTGTCTACCTTAATTCAGGTGTTAGCAAAATCCCCAAGTTTGGTATCCAATTCTAACAATGCTTCTTTAGTCTTGAAGGCTTGTTAGATGTCCTCATCATCAACAACTTCCACAAAAATCTTCCTAAAATTCTCTACCATTGTCTCTATAGGTAAAAACTTTTCTCATTCCTTATCTTCAAAAATATCTAAGCATGTATCACTATAGTGTCTCTCTGCTTCCAGAATTTGCTCTTGGGCTTGGTCCTTGAGCCGATGAATTTCCTCATGTAATGTTTTCATTACTTTATTGCTATTCACTATTTTATCTATCCAATCATCAATCATATCTAACTCTTCTCCTATATATACATCAATCAAAATCTAGAACCTTTGCCCCTTTATGGCTTGCAAAGTTTGTAAATCCTTACTCCAAGCCCTCACTTCATCCATAATACTAAAGTCCTAGTTCAAAATCACTATGATTTTATTTACATTCTCCTACATAGCATGTAGTAACTTCAAATTTCCTGTGATAATCAAAATACCTTTCTCCTCAAAAATTTTCCACAACTACTAACAGGATTTCCAAAATGGATCTATATACACCACTCCCCCTTCTCTAAGAATGGTATTCAAAGTGTTATTGGGGTGCTCAAGATCAAGAGGAATAGCCACTTTGGCCAGATATCTCTTTAGGATCTCGATCTACCTTCGAAGTGTTTGAAGTTCAACCTCATCCTGCCCCATGTTCTTTAAGACTTCTTTAATTCCCATGGTCACCATGAATTAGGTTGTATCCCATGTAGATCATCCAAGCATGGTCTCTTTCAGTTGATAATCCTTGGGACCAAGGCTTTCTACATCTATGTCTTCAGGAGGAATGACCACTTGTACAAATAACTCCCAATTTTTTGTACTAGTGACAAATGCCAACTGTATTGCCTCATGTGATGGGAACTCAGGTTTATTCAAAATCTCTGCAATCTAAAAGATGTCTTCCTCTGAAGCATATAATTTAGGTCTGGTACTCCTCATTATTTCATTCTGGAGCCACCTTGGGATGCACCCATTTGAAGACCTTCTTCTTGATGATGAAGGGATGTGTTCTACTACCTCCTTCCCCTTATCACTCCTCTTGGGAGTTGTTTCCCTCTGTGAGTGCTCTTCTTCTATAGCCTCTATTTGAGCAGACCCTGTATCTTGCTCCTTAGTGTCTTGGGAAGGTGGTTGAGAATATTCCACCATTTATCCCTCCTTTGACACTTCATCGGTGACCCTTTGTTTTGGTTCCTCTCCTTGTGATGGTTCCTTCTAAACTTTGGGGTAGATGAGTAACTAAACCCTTATCTACCACTATGACTTGTGGTCGAGATGGAGTAAGATGAGGACCCTGTGAATCTGGTAGCATCTGCATCCAATCTTCTTGTTGAGGTTCACATCTAGGGGTATCCCTAATCTTATCCTCAACTAGTTATATATTAACAGGCATAAAATTAAAATCTAACATTTTGAAAACATCATCACCTTCTTCACTTTGCTCATCCACCCTTTGTTGTACTTCATGTTCTGAAGAAGAGACTTCCAAGGGTCCTATTGGGGTGGATGGCAATATGCCCATGGTACTTCTTCTCCTTTCTTGCTTGGTGGCTCTGGCTATCCAGGTTCTTTTCTACAAGGGTAGCTACTCTTCTTCATCTATCTCCTCTTCCCTGATCAAAATGGTCTTAGCAACAGATTGAAAAGGCACCATTCTCCTAGTCACCGTTTTCCTTTTCTTCATTCTAACTTTAATCCTCTTTTGTTTTGTGGAGATAGAAGGGGATTTTGGCTCCTCTTGTGAAGGAGGAATGGGAAATTTCTAACTCTCTCCCTCTTCTAATTGGCTAGGCACAATGAGAGGTAATTGAGGGTCATCCTAGACTTGAGAAGCACCAGTATCCTTCAATACTTTTACACTCTCTTCTTGCTGCTAGGGAGGTACTTACACTTCACCCTACTCTATTTGAATCCTTTGAGGGGAGGTCCTCTTCCTTTTGTTCTTTCCCTTCCTTTATGGAGGATGATAGTATCCAACTGGGTGGTCAAGTTGGTATACTGTCTCTAGCCTAATGGGAGACTAAGCCACAAAGGTAGGAATTGTAACTTTCCTCCCTGTACCTTTCTCAGGGCTGGCTTGAGCATGAAAGATAATAGTGTCAAGTATTGGATAAATTTAAAAAGGCTTCTTGATCCAATCCTTATTCATTCTGACTATGTACCTTGTCTGATGATTAATATCATCGCCCTCCTTCCTGTCAAGCTTGACATTCATAATGGGCTTCTCTTCTATTTTGTTCAAGTTGAATAGGGGGTGCAAAAGCCCTCGTGAATCTATTACCTTATTTCCTCTAGAATGTGAGGCTTAAGAGCCTTCTCTACTAGATACAAAGTCATCCTACAATAGTCTCTTATGTCGACCTCATATTCATTTGTGGTGTTCATCCAATGATCTTGAATAGCATCTTCATGATGGAACTCCTTTCTGGAAAAACTCTCCACTCTCTTGATATTATCAAAATAGAGCCTAGGGGAGTTGTACTCTTTGAGGGGATAATTCTCCCATTCCCACTCAAAGGAAAAATTATCTTGCTTCTGTTTGACTTGATATGGTCCAATGACTAGAGGTCATGTCCAATAGGTTCTTCCTTGTGTCTTTGCCCTCTCATATGCATATTTAATCTGCCAAAAAATCTCCAATAATACCAATTTTTCACTTGGATAGCTAGGGAGTTTCTTGGAGTTGATAATGGTGCCAGCTACCCACAGATATGTGAATGTCTTGAATTGGATGAAGTAGGCCCCAAGTGTTATTATCTATGCTTTAGCCTAATTGGATAACCTATTTGCATAATATCCCTCTATGAATTGGATGACCATGAAAATGAATTTATCATTCATGATTTTGTATTCTTTGCTTTTCACTGAGAGCTTCTTCCTTACTAGTTAAGTGTAGATAATGTAGGGCTAGGCATTAAGATCTTGTATACTACCTCTCTTGTACAAACCTGGGTAGTTTTTCACCCTTGCTGCAAGAAGATAAACCATGTAGGAAGTCATATAGAACTTCTTCTTCTCCTTAACTATCCCCAATTTCTCACACAAGTTTTCACTTAGTGTGGTGGCCCAATCTAGTGGTATCCTCACTATCTTGATTATCTCAATGAAGTTGAGCATGAAAGCACTAAGGTGGCTAGCTACTGCTAAACCCATGACTCTACTCAAAAGGATAATGGGATAGCCAATATTATCTTTCATGTATCCCCTGGTCATGTCCACCTTTCCTATGATCTGGCCTAAAGGAGTCTTCTCAATGAGGTAGGAGGATTGAATGATTTCCATCACCTCTTTCTTGTGTTCCCTATACCAGCTCTCTGCTACTTCATAGGAGAGTTTGATGAATTGATCCACCCTTGGGAGATGGAAGACACTTTCAATGTTATTAGGTTGCAAGTCCAATACCATTTCTCCTATCATGCTCTTAACCACTCTCTCTCTTCAGAAACAAAATGTTGTGCTAAAGCCATGACCAATTCCATTGACTGCACTGATATGGGATGCAAAGCTGCACTCACCAACCCAAAATGAATCAATGAGGATACTATTGCAGATCTTTCCATGGGGTTTTTTCTAGATTTTGTGGAATTATCCCAAGTCTATGTGTCCCAAGTCGATATCTTTAATTTTTCTGTAATCATCTTGAAACCTTGACTTTGATGGCATGCCTTGGAATTTGAATACAATGGGTTTGGGTGACATTTTCTCTCCAAATGTGGATGCCATTTAACCTACACATTACAAGAAAAGGTGTTTATTAGTTCAAAATAATGAAAACTTAAAAAAATAAAAATGCAAAAGCATTAAATTTCTTCTCCAATTGATTGTTGAAGAAAAATTAAAAAGGGTTATGCCTTTCTATTTATTTATTATTATTATTTTTAAATTTTTTTCTTTTTTATTATTTTTTCAAATTTTTAAAATATTTTTGGTTTATTATTAAAAAATGGGGAGGTAAAATTGGGTGCACGTGGTGCAATGCAATGCTAAGGGTTTCAGTGAAATGTGCCACAATGGATGAGGTTTGGCACATTTCATGCAATAGAGTAATATCAAGATGGGTGGTTTAGCACCATATCACCATAGGCATGCAACTTCAAATCAAAACATGGTGGGTGCATAACACTAAGTAAAAATGTGCACGCGGTGCACACAGTCAATAGGTGTGAAGTGCCATGTCAAATCGTAGTGGGTTTGTAGTGCCAAGTAAGGGGCACATAGTGCCATGTAATGGGTGTGTCGTGCCATGTAAAAATAGATGCACAGTGCCAGGTGATGGGCATGTGGCACCATGTGATGGGCACGTGGCACCATGTAAAAATGGGCGCATGGCACCATGTAAAAATGGGCGCGTGACACCATGTAAAAATGAGCATGCAGTTTTGAGTAATGGGTGCATGGTGCCATGTAAACAATGGGTGCACAACACCATTTCAAAATGGGCATGTGGTGCTGAATAAAAACTTGGATGCACCTTTGTTTGAAGTGCACTCACATAAAAAATTTGAACAAGAATGAGGTTTGAATGAAAGTGGGGGGCTTTATAGCTGCGACTACTGTAGGGAAAAAGGAGTGGACTTTCTAGCAAGTCATTTCATTGCCCCCCCACTGGGTTGCGCAACATGCTACTGTACCACGCACCTCAGTGGGTGGTGCGCATCGTGTGCACTTGCATGGTGTGCGAGTGTTTTAATAATATATATTTTTTTTCAATTTTTTGGTCTTTTATAATCTTTACAATTTTCTAGTCTTTTCTGATTTTTGACTCTATAACATTTCTTCAGATCTCAAACTATGAATTCGAGGGCCCCAAAAAAGTAGGGGGTCCCCATTCTTTGTAGGGAATGGGGCATGTGTTGTGGAACTACAACAATACTTAGGATTAAGGGTTTAGGGTATAGGGTTTAGACCTACCTCTTCTATAGGTCCTTTTTCTTCTTGTGGGACCTACCTCTCTTTATAATTTCTTAATAATTTCTTTGTTATTAAAAAAGAAAAGTTTGATCTCTTTAAAATGCTGAAAAACAAGGATATTAGTACTTCAAAATTAAAACATAAAATTTTTAAGGTTTACTAATATAAGTTTCAAATAAAATTTTCATAATAAAGTCAATAACCATCCCATGGCTTTCAAATACAAAGGTTTGATGAATTTTTGTTATCATTGAGAATTATTTAAATATGCAAATATCAAATGAGAGAATTATTTATATACCCCAAACCTTGTGAAATAAACATTGAAACCTTAAACCCTATCAAGAAAGAGTGAGGGAGATATAAACAGGTGATGTGAGAAAGAAGAGGATGAGAGGGGTAAGGGTTTTGGGTAGGGAGGTCTAGAGAGAGGAAGAAAAATAAAAAGGGGGTAGATAGATAGGGAGTTATATGTGGGTGGTAACTAGTGTGATGGGTATATATAGGGAGAGAGTAATAATGGTGGAATAAACCTAGAGATGAAAGGGATATATTTACAAAGTTTATTACAAGATACTCCCCTTAATCCTAACACGTACTCCCCTTTTCATCTAAGATCCTTTCACAAAGATTAACAAAGTGTATTACTTCTCCCTCCCATCAGATTTCTCCAATTTATAGGTTTCTTTATATATAAAGATGAAAATATGATATGCACTTGTGTTAATTGGGTTTGAATCTCCATAGTAAAACTAGAATGTAAGAGTGTATGGAAATTGTTTTCTTCAAAGAACTAGGAAATGTTTGTATGCAAAGACCAAGAAATGAAAGTAAGTGTGGAATAAGTGAACTTTCTCATGGAGTTTAATTTTTTATAGGAATGTAAAAATAAAAATAAAAAAGAAAGAGAAACTTTTAGAGAAGAATGAAAAGGTTACAAAGATGACTAGATAGCTCAAAATTTTGCAGATTCCTTCTTATAGAGAAATGAGTTGATGTCTAGCCTTTAATTTTTGGTGGAATCAAGGTAAGAGTATGAGAGAGGAAAAGAGAGAGGTATGAAGGGGGAGGGGAGAACTTGACATTGGGTGGGGCCTATCTCTTTTCACCTCTCTCACTTTCTCTCCTTTTCACTCTATCCTTCTTCCCCACCTCTCTCCCACATCTCACTCTCTATTTATACATGTCTATGTCTACTTCTTCTTCTTCTTTTGTATTTGTCTATATCTCTCATGATGAGTTTCTTCTAGTCTATTTCTATTCTTTACCTATTTACCATCCCTCTCTCCCTCTTCCCCATCCCTCTCTCCCTCTCTTCCTTTCCCCAACCTTTCTCCCTATTTACCCTGTCATCCTACCATACACTCTCTTTCCTCCATGATCCCCTTCCTACTTCCCTCTATCCTCCTCCATATATATAACCCCCCTCTCCTTCCTTATCTACCTCTCCTATAGCTCTATCCCCCCCCCCTCTCTCTGTATGTTTTATGCTTCATGATTATACGAAATGTAATTATCATGGTTATCTCTAGATACAATTTATAATTTGACATCACAACATGGTTAATAATAGAGAAACAATGAAGGTAATATTAATATCTTACATAAAATTAATGACTATTTCTACATTATTTTATCCATATATTTCCTCCTCTTCCACTCTCTCCATATTTTCCTTCCCTCCCTCTCCCCCATATCTCTCTACCAAATATCTCATCCTATCATACTCCCTCTCATTTATCTGAGATATATTTTTCCTATTTCTTTCTCCCTTTCTCACACTATCCCTTTATTCCTCCTTTCTCACTCTTTCCTTGATACTAATAAGTTAAGAGGGTTAAGGATTATCTACTAATATAAAATTTATACCTTAGGGTTGTATGGTTTATATTGTTAGTATTAGGTAGGTTTTAGGATTGAAGAAAGACAGAGAGATAGGGAGAGGTAGGAAAGATAAAAGATAGAAATGAGGGAGAGATTTTGAGATGAGGAAAGAGAGAGTCTAAAATGTAGAGAGAAATAGAGAGAAATGGGGAGAGATAAAATAAGTGAGAGAGGTAAAGAGATATATAGATCAGAAAAATGGAGAAAGGATTTAGGTTTTAGGGCTTATGATGTTAGGGTTTAATGCTTATGGAATGTGGTTTAGGATTTATGGTTCTAGAGAGAGGGTCCACCACTATCACTCTCTTCCCCCTCACTCTTTCCTAACTCTCATCTTCCCTTCTCTCTCCTCTATTTATCTCATAACTCTACCATATATACTATCTCTTTTTAATTGTGTTTAGTAAATAAAGGGAGATAAAAGAGTAAGAAGAAAAGTAGAAGAGGTAAAATTAGATGGAGTAGGAGACCTAGGAAAAAAAGGATAGAGTGTAGGAGTTATGAAATGTACCTAGAGGGGGAGAGATAGGAGAGATGGGTTAAGTATTATAGTTATATGGTTAGTGTTTTTCTTAAGGTTTGCATTTTTATTTTACAATTAGGATAAGGGTTTACAATAAGGATAAGGGTTTAAGGTTGATGAATAATTTAGGATAGCATGTAAAATAATTCTCAATTGTAACACAAAGTCATCAAGCCTTTGTATTTGAAATCCATATGATGATTATTTTTTTATTTATGAGAATGATCTCCAAAATTTGTTGTTGGCCATTTTTTCCCCCCATTCTGCCCATCCCTGATAATGGATCTAAGAAATCTTCAATGGGTTGGATTATTTGTTTTTGGTTAACATGTAATTTGTTAGGAGTTAACATTTTGTGTTAACCATTTTTTCTATTTTGGAAAGTGATTGTCATGCCCTTTCCAAAATAGAGAAATTTGTTCTTTTGGAAGGCTTCCTTTCTTGCCTTTCCAAAATAGTGAATTTTTCCATTTCAGAGAGCTTCTTTCCTTGCCTCCATGAAATAGAAACATTGGGTTATCAAAAATGGGCTTGTGCCACATGGCGATGGGAAAACTTATGTGTTATCCCCATTTTGTAAGGGTCATTTTTAGTGACTTGCAAAATTGAAAAATTAATGTTGCCTCTTCTACTATGTATTGGGAAATGTCCCAACCAACAAGTTTGTGCCACATGCATTGGGAAAATATTTTGTGTTATCACATTTTTTCTCCTAGTGAAATGGTGAAATTAGTTAGGCTCTTCCATGTGGAAAGGTTAACATTGCATGTTATCCCATCTCACAATTTCTTTTGCTAATTATGTAACTACCCCTAATCAATAGAGTCTTGGTAGATCATCATGTGGTGGTGAACAAGAAGATAGATGTGAGATGAAATTATCAAGTTAGATACATAATGATTATTTGCTAATCTTTCCCTCATTCAGCCATAATGACAACTTCCTATTGGAAATATTATGAAAGGTTAGGTTACTAAGAGGGGAGGGGTGAATTAGTAACTGACAAACATTTGAATCATAATTACCAATTAATTCTTCTCATTTATTTTGATCTAATTGCATGATAAACTAAAAATATGAAAGCATTCATAACACTTTAACACACAATATTTGGTAACCCAAAAACCATCCGAATAGAAAGTAAAACTAGGGTGGGGATGATACCCACAAGCTTTAGTACTATAGTATAAATTTTTTTGGTTAAGGCTAATAAAGATCACTTCTAATGATCTACCCTATTAGAATCAATAAGGACTGCTAGGTCCACCTTGTTAAAAAATTTACAAACATACAATGAAGTATGCTCTTGGTAAAGATATTTACAAAAGGATATTAGGTCTACCTTGTTAAAGGATTTGACTAATTCACTTGTTAGGATGAAGTAGTAGCTAATCTCTGATCTATAACTAGGTTTTTTAAATGAGATTCCATTGTGTGTACAAATC
This sequence comes from Cupressus sempervirens, assembly GCA_028749045.1. NCBI lineage: Eukaryota > Viridiplantae > Streptophyta > Pinopsida > Cupressales > Cupressaceae > Cupressus > Cupressus sempervirens. Next base: position 383,652,406 of record CM053789.1, read on the forward strand.
ATCTCACTATGATAGATGAATCTTTGTTGCTCCTTATACTATTGTAGCCTTTGTAATTCACTCATCTACTCTTTCTAATTACATTTCACATTATTTTCATATATTCACTTCTATTCACACACTTTGGATGTGAAACAATACATTACATATGTATCAATCCAATTACAAAATTATAAATTCAGCCACAATACAAGTTTACACAATTATTACAAAGTTAGCTCAAACATAGACACTCGAGTTCTAAAGATTGACTCGGTGAGGTTCTGATACTCGACATCCATTGTCAATTCTTGGCATCATCATGCACTTGATAGACATAGAAGCTTGGTCCATACTGATTACTTTCAAGTAGTCTTGAACTTGGTCTGCACTGGTGACTTAGTGAATATTGTGAAACACAACATATAATCTTAATCACTTAATTCACACTATATAGCTTGGTCAATGCTTTCACTATGAACTGAACATAAACTAAATCACTTGGTTAACATTGAGTTGATCGATCAACACTATATTCACATCATATCAATTGTGAACTCAGTAAGCATTGCACAACTTGGTTTGCGCTAGTAAAGTCAGCATACACTATGATAGTAAATTTACATTGTTAATCTTTATCATGGTGGTAACTGCTCAATACTAACTAAAATATGTCCAAAGGACTCAAAATAAACTATAGAACTTGGTAACAACTTAAATTCTTGGTTAACACTATTAATTGTATAATAAGCTCGAAAGATACTTACAATCTAAATAAGTGTATATCATTAATAACAAACTTGACTATGGTGTCAAAGATCTCCCCCTTTGGCATTAGTGAAAAAAACACTTATCAGTCAAAAATGAATTCAAAAGGTTCCAAAATACCTTTATCCACCACCTTTTGATTTCAGTATGGTAGAGTATACTATTTTTGAGATTTTTCAAAATTTGTTGTAAGAGATATATTTTTGTACATGGTAATGCTCCTCCATAGTGTAATATACAATATATTATACATCTGATATGTGCAACACAATACATCTCCTCTTCATATACAATATACATTTTTTGTACACTCTTCTTTCCATCTTTTCCTTATTCAATCTTCTCCTCATATCTTCTTACATCTTTCTCCTCCTTTATCTTACAATTTTTTACACATCTTCTCCTCCTTTTTCACATTAATGCCAAAGATTTATACCACATATTTATATAGTAATGCCAAAATGAGATAAGAAGTTTGAATGTACCTTAAGGATAATCACTAAAAGCTTTTCCTAGTTCTCTTGCAAGACCTTGCATGTGTGCAATGCAATCTACACTTCTGCTAACAATTCAATCATGTGGTCTGCAATGGAGAAGTTTTTATCATGGATGAGCATTTTTTAGTATGTAATATGATTCTACAGTGTATCCATGTTAGTGAGAATCATTTTTTGAATGTCTATCAATGTAGATCTAATTCTTACCTCCTCTTTGAATAATTCTATCTACATATCTATCAAAAATATGATCTTATTGAAATGGATAGAGTTTGAGCTCGGGTCAAGCTACAAATGCTGTGCACTCGTCTTAAGATCCTCATTAATCTTAGATAATTTTTCTTTTATTTCCTTTGTAAAATTTGGAATATCACATAATTTACCAAAAAGTAAAGATACATTTGTGCAAGATGTTTCTAGAGAACCCAAAATAGTAGAAAGTTCTACTTGATAAATGACAATTTATTGAGAAATGGGCTCTAACACTTTATTTTCAAACTTTTTCTTTGCTTTCTACAATAATTTTTCTTTTCCTTCTAAATCTTCATTATAGCTATGGACTACCTCTTCTAACTAATACAAATTTGGTTGATAAGTATCAACCTCTATGCCTAGGGCCTCTTTTAAAATATTATTGGCATCATCAATGATCTTAAATTCCTTATCTCTTTCTTCTCTAAGCCTTTGCTACTTGGCTTTATTTTGGAGTAATTATCCAAAGGTTTGCATTTGAATGGGATTGAGTTTGGAAATATCCCAATTTGGGATCACAATTTCCTCATCAAGATCTGCATCCTCCTTTTTTACATTCACCCAAAAATTTTGTGCTTGGTTGAGTCTTGGTCTTAGCTATCCTTACACTTATTGCTTGTGTACTAGGTGTTTGTGTTTTGAAATGATATGGTTTCAAATTACCCTGATGAGAATAAGATACACCTAGGGATAGCTACTTCCCATTTTCAACATAACTCTTTAGACCCCAAGCCAACTATAAGGCTAGACCCTTCTTCTACTTCAAGCTGTGCAAAACCTAGGTGGGTGTACCTTAGATTCACTGATATGGTACCAGTGCTAAACATATTCTTGAATATCTTAATAGAAGATAAAAACCCTAAATCTTCTAACACTTATGCAAGGATCTCCAATATGTAATAGCTAATAATATGGCCAAAGAAATTTATAAGCTATGTGAGAGCATCAAATTTTGGTTCTTCAATATTAAAGGGAAAAATGTTTGATGAATGATATTGATTCAACAAAACATGACATGAACAACATAACCCTATGATCCTTCAAAGTGATCAGTGCCTTATCTATTTCGTAGGTACACCAACCCTTAACACACATCCCTAAAAGTCATTGACATATGCCATACATTAGGACTTCCTGATCTATCTATCCACTTTGTGAATTAGACATTTCCATCTTTCTAAATGTCATACTCAACCTATCCCTTCATGAGATCTGCAATCCTATGATGATGAATCAAGCATATCATAACTCTTTGAGTCATAAGAAAAATAAATTAACATATACAACCAATAGATTGCAACTAAGTTTCATATTCTTTGTTTGCAAAACACAAAAGATCATAAAAAACATGAATAGGAGACAAGATATAGAATGACGACTAACTTGCTACTACACTTTTATTCATTTCTTTGAAAAAATACAATAAGATGCATGAAATTGAAATGCAAAACTACCTAACAGATCAAAACTATCTGTATTCTCATTTCTTGTTATTCATTAGAAGACAAATTGTTGAAGAAAATGGTATTAGAGTCATGAAAAACATATCAAGAACTGGAACCAACTGGTTTCACAATGAAAAATTGGAATGCTTATGAGACAAGTAAAGATATAGAAGAGAATGAATTCCCAGATTTATTGTGCATTTGACATGTGTACACTTGGAAAAACTCCTCAAGAAGTTAAAAGCATCTCTCTAATATCTCCCCTCAACTGGTAAATCAAATCCTCACTCATTTTGCCTCCTAAAAACATAAAATATCTTCACCATTTGATGGAAATCATAACTAATTGCAAAAGACAAAAATCTCTAACAAGTTCCATCAAAAAGCAAGCAAATTGTGAAATACTAGAGGCAAAATACATCATTATGTATCAAATTTTGAACATAATGAGCCAAACAAGAAAATCAAATGTATCCCATCTAAATTCTGTAACTGCACTGATGAAATCATCACCTATAACTAAGCATCTTATTGAAAACACCAAACCTCCTATAGCATGCACTTGTGATGACCTATGTAAAAACAAACTATAGAAATGGATAGCTTGTCTCTTCTTAGTTTTGTTGGTATATTAGAGTGCACATTTTGGGTAAAAATTGTGCCTTTGGTAGCCATTTGAAAAACTAGTTCCCAACTACGAATAAAGAAATTAAAAGGATTGAAATTGAATTTTTTAAAACATTTTTATAGTCTGCACTATAGAAATTCATTTTTTGAGATAAATTTTTCAATTTGGATACTGAACATTGAACGCTCAAATTGAGAAAAATATGTTATTTTAAAATTTTCCTTGATACCTCCCTTAGCCACTTAAATGATGCCACTTGTTATAAATTGGTTGGCCAACTGTACCAAGCAGGTCCCATAGCCTCTGCAACCTCTTGTAAGATTTCTATGGCTTTTCTAGAGGTCACCACATCACTTGCTATTGGAACCTCCTATTTTCTAGTGGTGACATGGTGACCACCAAAATCTAGGAATTTTCCAGCATCATGTTCTTAATACCTTCCTTGTCCATTCAAATGCTACCACCTAGTAGATTATGAGACATCACCTTGATCTCCAGTGGTCCCCACACCTCCACTAGATTTCTCAACTTTTTGAGAGGTCTCCATGTCACTACTAGTGAGATCCTCCCATTTTCTAGTGGCGACATGGGACCACCAAAATCTTTTAACGTTTCTAGAACCTTCTCTACTTTTTTGGTCAAAATTTCTTTTTCTATGCCATCTGGCTAGCCACGGTAGACCCCACTATGCAAGTAGTTGCCTTCCAAAAGGCATTGGCTTTGAGACACTACTAAATTGAGTGGGATTGTATTTAAAGACAAAAAACTCGCTAACACAGGTGATGTGAGATAAAGACCTTTTCATGACTTTCCCTCTGATTCTCCTTTATTTGGTGTGAAAAACTTGGCATGAGTCTACAACCTCTCAAATTGCTCTATTGATAATTTCTCTATCAGTAGTTTCTTCTTTCAAATGTGTAGGCACAATTTTTTTTGAATTGTTTGTCCTCCCATGCATAGATTTTCTTTTCAAATAGTGCCTTTCACATCAATTATCTACAGGCCCTATTCAAATACCCAAAAACTTTCCTTTCTCTGTCATTCCAAAGTACTCATTAGGCTATAAACATTTATTCTAACACACAACAATAGAGTAGTAGCATCAAAGGGTAGGCTTCCTAGAATCTTAATCAAAAACTTCTAGTCTTACATCATTAAATTTGTCTAGCCTTTGCAAGTGAGAGAACCATCTTGATGTCTTCCCATTCACATGAGAGCTTCCAACTTTCATGTTATAGCTGTTCAATTTGATCTGCCTCCTTCCAATGGCTTGTTTCTCTATCAAGATAGATGGTCTTAATTCCTTTTAAATCATCAATCTCCTACTAAAAAACTTGTGCTCATAACTGGCACTCCTGTGAATTGATGTTAAATATTTTGAAGATGATTTTAATCACACATTTTAGGCAACAGGGTCTCCACATGGTTTATCAATGTAGACTTGATAGTGTTGTAGTGGGAACTTCCCCTTCTTTCATGTGGAGCTCGTTCTTAGGCCTTTGGAACCCTTCACTCTTCAACATGGGGCTCTTTTTGTAGCTTCCTCCAAGTTTTTTTCCGCATGGGGTTCCTTTTGACGTGGTCTACCTCAAAATTCTACTACTTGCATCTTTTCAACACCATGATCCCTCTTTTTTTGCAACCCCTGCCATTGTGTGCTCTCCATGTCTACTTGAAAAGTTCACATTATCTGCTATTATTCTTCTTTTCTTTTGAACATATGTCCTATTGACTTTGGAAAGTTTTGGGATTTCTAGCAATGTACTCAATTAGTTGCATAAGCACATCTTTTGCAACCTTCCATAGTTCTTCAAAGTGAGTTCTCCAAAGGTATAATACAATTTGTAGAGTTTTAAAACTCTCAAATTTTTGAATGAAAACTATGAGGAAATATTTCTTTGACCAACATGCAACAAAGCCAAACCAATACTCATGATATTTCTCTAATTATTTGATTGCAACTTCCTCTAATCACCAAAATCTTAACTCCAATTAAAGATACCATCTACCCATTCTTACATCTTCTATGCTCTCCTAGCCACATAGCAGAGGTCATCTCCTCTGCCAAATCTTGGTGCCTTTGGCATCATGCTTTGCCATTATTGATTTGTTACTTTATACTTGCAACATCCTCCAATAGACTAATACCATTTTTCAGATCCATTCCATCCTTCCATTTCATAGTGGTGTCAATTATTTTTGTGGTTCCTTTTGGTCTTCTTCAGTTAGAGCATCTCCTAATGCATGGTGACTCATGAATGTAGTTAGCCAAAAATTAGGGGTTGTCTAAATAACTTCATTCCATTTGGAAATAATAGGCCATTGTATTTCATTATATTTTTGTTCCACCTCTATCACTTTATCACTTTCTTCCTCATTAACTTTCTCAAGTTCATCCTAGATTTCCTACAATCATTCTTCAAAGCATGTTATCATTTTGGAAAAAATAGTCGGGCCCCATAGTGGGTCTAGCTAAAAAAAATTCATTTCCAAACAACTAAACTATCAAATTGATCTACTAAACATCTTGATTTGATTGGATTAAAGCTCAAGCATTGCTCTACCATTAAACTCATTTTATCATTTTCTATAGATTGTCAATTTTATCACCAAGGGTTCCTTTGACTAGCATTAATAATTGACCAAAACACCTGATTGCACTTTGGAAAAAAAACATACTAATTCTTTGTTCCACAATCTCTTACACTATCAAATCTTGTCTCATGAAAAGTTCTCATTCAAAAGATATTGAGTGTCAAAGTTTCCCTTTCAGAACTTCCTGCAAGCAAATGTGTTAGAAAATAATAAATCACGTTCCTTTTTGGCTTTAAAAACTAGGTAAATTGACACTTGGAGAAATAAAAATTAGGGAATTTATTCACTGTCATGAGGACAATATGAATATCTAATTAGGGCTCATGATGAATAATAGGACGCATTTAGCAAGTGGTCAAAGTGTGCTACTTAGAAGTTGCATACTGAAACACCTATAAAAAAGTGTTTTTTGCAAATGGAATGGACTTGTGAAAGTGTGTAGATAGATTTGTCAAGATTTAAAAATTGGTGCACTTCAAGTATTTTTAGAGTAGAACATAGTGGTACAATCTGTTCAATCTCATCTATCATGGATTTTGAGATATGACACCACAAAAAGGGGTACCAATCAATCTGCACTTTATGACACCAGTAAAAAGTTACAAATTGCATATGAAATTATGTTCAATAACTTATCAAACAGATTCGTCATAAGATCAAAATTAAAACACAACAATTATTTGACCTCTAAAATGCAACATGATAGGTATTATCCCATTCTGGTAAACTAGGTCAAAGTTATAACAAGTCAAATAGTATCTTCCAAAATTCTGAACAATTCACATCAGCATGATAATAATAAATGAGCAACTTTAAGGGATTCAAAACCTAGAATAATGGATTTGAAATGACTTGAAATATGAAACAAAGGTTCTTTTTTATGGACACTAAACACTCCTAAAGTGGTGAGTCATGAAACATTATTGGGTGCGAGATATTCGAGATATTCATATGCAAAGATGGCCTCTTGTCACTGTTTGACACAGGCAAAAATGCAAAATTGGACATTGTTCAAAGAGGGACTTTAGGGAATAGCTCAGAATGGCAATTTATATTCATGGAAAATATAGGTGTACTAAATGCAAGGTGTTAGAAACATTAAACATATCTTAGGCCTCAAATGGACAGCCAGGCATACTTGCATTAAAAAGTTCTTATATGGCTTGGGTTTTTCAATGGTACTCAATCAAGGCTTCAATTTTGAGTCCCAATAGTGGCTCTGTCTAGGGATGCATGTCTCTTGTGGGCATGACAAGGATTTAGATCTCTAGAAGAAGTAGACCACACACCTAATAGAAAATTTTTTTTCTCGAACAACTTTATTGAAAACAAAAAAAACTACTTCTACTATGTACCAATGATGGCCCCAAGCCATTAAACTTTAATAAAAAATTTACCTCTATCATAAATCTAATTTTCATTTGAAATTTCATGAGGTAAGCTGGAAATATTATTTCTATCAGCTTCACCAATCATATTAGCATTATGAATTAACTCACTTGGCAAAACTAAATCTACACCTTCACTTTGATAATGTATATAAAAACTAGATTCACTTTCTTCAACCATTTGCTCATTATGAATGTTTTGATCAACATGCTCAAAAATATCAAATTCAAACTTAAACTCTTCTTCATTACCTAAGTCATGTATGCTATCAATATTGAATATGAAAACTTCATAGTCAACTTGGGGAAAGGGATCACACATGCATTGAAATTTTGTATCCTTATGCATAACCAGAAAGTATTCACATGAACAATTAGACTTATATTCACAAATAGAAACAATGTCAAAATCTGAAACTAATCCAAGGTACTCCCATGGTTCTTTGAAATCAAAAAATGGACTAGGTATCACATTAAAGTATTCATCATAAAATTCATTGCAAGGTGCATGTTGATTTTCAATAATAAATTTGTCAAACACCTTGTTATCCACATGATGAGATGAAACATCAACATCATAATCACTGTCACATCTGGAAGAAGAACAATCTAATCTCTTACAATAGTGAGACAATGTATTATCATTAAAATCATCCTAAACTAGATCTAAATATTCCATGTGCTCTTCAAAAAGTGGGTTGATAACTCCATGAAAAGCTCCTTTGTAGACACTATAACAAGTGATATGCTAATCAACATCAAACTCTTCACTATACAATAGATTTTTGAAAACATTGAAATCATTTCTAACATCATTGTCATGGACGCTTTTAGCATGTGAAGAAGAAAAATTTGAATCATCACAAGAAGACACACCATTAACACCATCAATGAAGCATGTAGAATATGAATCCATGTTACTTGAATTGTCTTAATCAAGATGATTCAAATGTCTATCAAACCAATATTCTTTCATTTTATCTATAGGTGTTGATGAATTAATCTTAAGATCACCCAAATGTTGATTATCACTACATGCATCTTCAAGACATTGATCCACACAATTAGGTAACCTATCCTTATAAACAATCTCTTTGTCTTCATATTATGTAGACAAACCTTCTTCACAACTTTCAACCTCAAGTTGACTTGTATAATCTGAAATGGAACATCACTTTCAGATTTAGAAAAAGAACTCATACCTCTACTAGCATAAGAGTACTCACATTTGTCATTACTTTCTTCTTCCCAATTTGCATCAAATTCACATGAAAAAAAACATGTACTATCATTGTTTTCTTCTTGACTTGAGAAACAACTCTCATCATTGTCTTCACATGATGCTTCTTCATAATATGTCAGATCAGCAACTTTACTTTCATCACTTGAAACATAACTTCCAACTTCTTCATCCTCACACACTAAGAGGAATATATTTCAACTTCAATGTTAACCACATTCTCAATACAATAAGGTCCATAAAAATTAGAAGGAATGACTAGATTCATATCATGTATGTATAACTCATCAAGAGAACTAACTTTGTCATTTGCTATTATAATACTAGAAACAAGTGCACTACATTTAGCAAGCATAAACTCAAGTCCTTTTTGTAGCAAAGAGACTTCACGTTCACATGTTTTTACTTTTGAATTTTTAACAAACTTATTTACAAGAGCAGTAGTACCTACTTGCTGATTTGAAATCAAATACTCTTTATGACATTGATTTTTCCTTTGAACCTCATCTTGCCAAGAAACATTCCTAGAGGAGTAGCTCCTAGTTAATCCATACTTTATGTTGTTTTCAATTTCTATTGTTATCATGAATGCATAATGCAAAGTCTTAGGTTCTTTATCTCTAAATAGATAACTCATCTTATTGTCAAATGTGTCAAGATAAGCTACCAAACACACCTGATCATCTAGCTTATAACGTTTAAGAATCTCATTTACAACTCTTGCAAATCTGATATTAAATTCATGAACTAGTTCATCACTCCTAATTTGAATCTTCAAGAACTCATCAAAATAATTAGAGATGCTTACTCTTTCCTTAACTACATGAAGGATGAGTCTAAGTCATCCCAATATGAAATAGAACACGCTAGTAAAAAGGAAAACCAATCCCTAGCATCATCTTCTAAAGTTTGAACAAAAAACTTTATATGAACATCTTCATGAGCAATTTCAAAATCACCAACCAAGTCACTGAACATATGAACATGATTATTGGCTGAATTTTCATGGTTCCCATCAAACTTAGGCAAATACTTTCGAAGATTGTATGGCATAGGGTTCAAGAAACCATGAATGCCTTTGAAATTTAATGGCATGTATCTTTTGGTAGAAATAAATCTATAATTCTTATCCATGGTTTGCATACTAGGTGAATTTATAAAAAACTTAAAACTCATTCACCATAATTACTTTCAGAATTCATTACTTGCAATAGATCTAAAATTCTTTCTACCAATTCAAACTCTAAACATACTTCAAAACATGAAAACACTTGCTGAATCAATTCTTCACAAAGTATTCTGAAATAAATCAAACCATTCTCCTACTTAGTGCCTAAAATACCACTTGACAGAGGAACTTTTGCGGAATTGACTTTCATAAAAATGAAGTCTCATGAAAGTGGAAAAACACCTTTAGTGTTGCTGCACAAAACCTTAATCTACTAATTTGGCAAAGGTGCAAGCTTCAATTCATCACACCACTGATAAAAAAAAAATTAGAGCTTCCATCTCCTTGAGGAGAAACAAATCAAACCACTATTGCAATTCATTTGAACATTCAAATTTCATATAATAGTAGATCCAACACAACACTTAAAAACTCATCATTCAAGAATTCTTATATTCTCAATTCTTCTTTACAACTTATCATAACTTTTAGATCTACACAATTCAGTTGAAAGGTCTTGAAAACATTTATATATAACCAATCTACACTAGTATAGAGATCTTTTAGAGAGTCACCACTCAAAATTGTGAGAAAGATTTAAAACATGATTTACAACATGAAAAATCTGAATTGAATCTTTCAATTTATGGGACTTGCAAATCATCAAACACTTTGAAGAGATAAAATATGTTTGAACAATTTTGACTCTAATTTTACAACACCACTCGCAAAAATTTAACTGATTGAAGATATAGTTATAACAGTCATATAATACAAGTTACATCTAATTCATAGAACATACTGTTGTCCATGAATAAAGCTTAATTGGGGAACATATAATTTAGCAATGATATGAAAAGAATACCACAATTCCTCACTGTTGTAGCAAAATTTTCATGTTGTATTAAATCTTTTCTTTTTAAATTCTCAAGGTTTTTCTATCATACAGATTCAATACACTCCCCACTAGAGTCACCATTTTGTTGGTGTTTTCAAATAATACAGTTTCAAATTACCCTGATGAGAATAAGATACACCTAGGGGCAGCTACTTCCCATTTTAAACATACCTCTTCAGACACCAGGCCAACTGTAAGGCTGGACCCTTCTTCTACTTCAAGCTCTGCAAAACCTTGGTGGATGTACCTTAGATTCACTTATATAGTACCTATGCTAAACATATTCTTGAATCTATTAACAATATATAAAAACCCTGAATCTTATAGCACTTATGCAAGGATCTCCAACATAGAATAGCTAATAACATGACCAAAGAACTTGATAAGCTAAGTGAGGGCATCACATTTCGGTTCTTCAACATTAAAGGGAAAAGAAATTTGATTAATGATATTGATTTCAACAAAACATGCCATGAAAAACATAACCCTATGATCTTGCAAAATGATCAGTGCCTTATTTGCTAGATAGTCACACCAACTCCTATCACACATCCCTGAAAGTCATTGACATATGCCATACATCAAAACTTCTTGATTAATCTATCCACTTTGTGAATTAGACATCTACATCTTTCTAAATCTCATACTCAACCTATCCCTTCATAATATTTGCAATCCTAGAATGAATCAAGCATTTACATAACTCTTTGAGTCATAAGAAAAATAAATCAACATATACAACCAATAGATTGCAACTAAGTTTCATATTCTTTGTTTACAAAACATAAAAGATCACAAACAACATGACTGGAAGACAAGATATCAAAACACAATAAGATGCATGAAACTAAAATGAAAAACTACCTAATAGATAAAAACTATCTATATTCTCATTTCTTGTTCATTACAAGAGAAATTGTTGAAGAAAATGGTATCATAGTCATGAAAGACATATCAAGAACTGGAACCAACTAGTTTCACAGTGAAAAATTAGAACCCTTACAATGAATGAGAGAAAGAAAGATATAGAAGTGAATAAATTCCTTGATCTGTTGTGTATCTGACATGTATCTAGTTGGAAAAACTCCTCAAGAAGTTAAAAGCATCTCTCTAATCTCTCCCCTCAATTAGTAAATCAAATCATCACTTATTTTGCCTCCCAAAAGCATAAAATATCTTCAACATTTGATGGAAATCATAACTAATTGCAAAAGACAAAAATCTTTGAGAAGTTCCATAAAAAAGAAAGCAAATTGTGAAATACTAGAGGTACAATACATCATTATGTATCAAATGTTGAACATAATGAGCCAACCAAGCAAATGAAATGTATCCCAACTAAATTATGTAACTGCATTGATGAAAAACATCTTACTAACAACACAAAATCCCCTATAGCATGCACTAGTGATCACTTGTGTAAAAACTAACTTCAGAAATGGATAGCTCATCTCTTCCTGGTTCTATCAATATATTGGAGTGCATATTTTAGGTAAGAATTGTGCCTCTGGAAACCATTTGAAAAATTAGTTCCCAACTATGAATAGAGCAATTAAAAGGATTGAAATTGAAAAAAATTAAATATCTCTATAGTCTGCACTATAGAAAATCATTTTTTGAGACAAAATTTTCAATGTGGATATTGAATGTTGAATGCTCAAACTAAGAAAAATATATTATTTTAAAATTTTCCTTTATAGATCCCTTGGCCACTTAAATGATGCCACTTGTCATAAAGTGGTTGGCCAACTATACCAGGTAGGTGTCACAACCTCTACAACCTATCACCAGATTTCCATGGTTTTCTAGGAAGTCACCATGTCACTTGCCAATGGAACCTCCCATTTTCTAGTGGCCACATAAAAAAAACAAAATCAAACACTGCCACCTAGGGGATTCTTAGTGGTCACATTGATCTCTACCAAGCCCCACAACTCTGCCAGATTCTCAACTTTTTGGGAGGTTTTCATGTTGCTGTCAATGAGATCCTCCCATTTTTTAGTGGTGACATGGTGACCACTAGAATCCTTTAACTTTTTTGGCACCTTCTCTACTTCATTAGTCAAAATTTCATTTTCCACACCATCTGGATAACCACAGTAGACCCCACTATACAAGAAGGTGCCTTCTAAAAGGTGGTGTCTTTGGGACACTACTATATGAGTTGGATTGTATTTAAGGACATAAAACTTGCCAACACAGGTGATGTGGGATAAAGACCTTTTCATGATTTTCCCTCTACTTCTCCTTCATTCATTGTGAAAAACCTGGCATGACTCAACAACCTCTCAAATTACTATGTTGATAATTTCTCTATTAGTAGTTTATTCTTTCAAATGTGTAGGCACTAAAATATGTGAATCATTTGTCCTCTCCTGCATAGATTTTATTTTTTGAATAGTGTCTTTTGCATTGATTATCTACAGGCCCTATTCGAATGCCCAAAAAATTTCCTTTCTCTATCATTCCAAAGTACTCATTAGGATATAAACATTTATTCCAACGTACAACAATAGAGTAGGAACAACAAAGGGTAGCCTTTCTGGCATCTTAATCACAAATTTTTGTTCTAACATCATTAAATTTGCATAGCCTTTGCAAGTGAGATAACCATTGACATCTTCTCCTTCATGTGAGAGCTTCCAACTTTCATAATGTAGCTATTCAATTTGACCTACCTCCTTCCAGTGCCTTGTTTTTCTATTGAGATAGCTGGTCTTCAAACCTTCTAAATCATCAAACTCCTTCTAAAATGCTTGTACTCATAACTGGTACTCCTACGAATTGATGTTAAATATTGTGAAGATGATTTTCATCACACATTTTAGGTAGTAGGGTCTCCACATGATTTATCAATGTAGATTTGATAGTGTCATGGTACAATCCAATCAATCTCACATATCATGGATTTTTAGATATGACACCACAAATAGGGGTATCGATCAATCTACACTTTATGACACCAATAAAAAGTTACAAATTGCATATAGAATCGCATTTGAAAACTTATCAAATGGATTCTTCATAAGCTCAAAAGTGAAACATGGTAAGTTTGTGACCTCTAAAATGCAACACAATAGGAATTATCTCATTCTAGTCAACTAGATCAAAGTTATAACAAGTCAAACAGGGCCTTCCATAATTTTGAACAATTCACATCAACGTGACAACAATAAATGACCAACTATGAGGGATCCAAAACCTAGTCAAATAGATTTGAAATGACTCAAAATATGAACCATAGGTTCTCTAATATGGAAAATAAACATTCCCAAAATAGTGAGTCATGAAACATTACAGGGTTGAAGATATTCAGATGCAAACACGACCTCCTATCATTGTTTTTCACAAGCAAAAATGCAGAATTGGACATTGCTCAAAATGGGACTTCACGAAATAGCTCAAAATGGAAATTTATCTTCATGAAACACATAGGTGTATTGAATACAGGGTGTTAGAAACATTAAACACATCTTAGGCCTCAAATGGACAACAGGGTATACTTGCATTAAGAAGCACTTATAGGTCTTGATTTTTCAATGGTACTCAAAATTAGGGCTTTGATTTTGAGTCCCCACAGTGGCTCTATCTGGGAATGCATGTCCCTTGTGGGCATGCCAAGGATTTAGATATCTAGAAGAAGTAGACTGTACACCTAATAGCAAAAAATTTCTTTCAAACAACTTTATTGAAAGCAAAAATAACTACTACTATGTACCAACGATGGCCCTAGGCCACCGAACTTCAACAAATTTTTTACCTCTATTATAAATTTGATTTTCATCTAAACTTTCATGAGGTAAGCTGGAAATATTATTTCTATCAGTTTCACCAATTAGATTAGCATTATGAATCAACTCACTTGGCAAAACTGAATCTACACCTTCACTTTCATAATGCATATAAAAACTAGATTTACTTTCTTCAACCATTTTCTCATTATGAAAGTTTTGATCAACATTGTCAAAAATATTAGATTCAATATGAAACTCTTCTTCACTTTCTGAATCATGCATGCTATCAATCTTGAATATGAAAACTTCATACTCAACTTGAGAAAGGGATCACACATACCTTAAAATTGTTTATACTTATGCATAACTAGAGAGTATTCACATGAGAAATCAGACTTATATTCACAAATATCATCAATGTTAGAATATGAAACTAATTTGAGGTCCTCCAGTGGTTCTTTGAAATTAGTGAATGGAGTAGTTATAACATTAAGGTATTCATCATAAAACTCATTGTGAGGTGCATCCTGATTTTTAGTAACAACTTCGTCAAACACCTTGTTATCCACATCATGAGATGTAACATCATCATCATAATCACTATCACATCTAGAAGAAGAACAATATTATCTCTTATAGTAGTGAGACAATGTATGATCATTAAAATCATCCTCAACTAAATCTGAACATTCCATTTGCTCTTCAAAAAGTGGGTTGATAACTCCATGGAAAGATCCTTTGTAGATATCATAACAAGTGATATGTTGATCAACATCAAACTCTTCACCATACAATGGATTTATAAAAACTTTGAAATCCTTTCTAACATCACTATCATGGACACTTTCAACATGTGAAGAAGAAAAAATAGAATCATCACAAGAAGACACAACATTAATTGCATCAATGAACCATGTAGAATATGAATCCATGTTACTTACATTATCTTCATTAAGAAGATTCAAATGTCTTGCAAACCAATCATCATTCATTTTATCTATAGGTGCTAATACATTAATCTTAAGATCACCTATATGCTGATTATCACTACATGTATCTTCAAGACATTGATCTACACAATTAGGTAATCCATCCTTATAAATAATCTTGTTGTCTTCATATTGTGTAGATAAATCTTCTTCACAACTTTCAACCTCAAGATGAACTATATAACTCTGAAATGGAATTTCAATTTGAGATTTAAAAAAAGAACTCATACCTCTACTAGCATAAGAGTACTCACTTCTATCATTGCTTTCTTCTTCTCAATTTGCATCAAATTCACATGAAGATGAACATGTACTATCATTGTCTTCTTCTTGACTTGAGAAACAACTCTCATCATTGTCTTCACATGATGCTTCTTCATAATATGTTGTATCAACAACTTTACTTTCTTCCCTTGAAACATAATTTTTAGCTTTTTCATCCTCACACTGAGATGAACATATTTCAACTTCAATTTTAACCATATTCTCAATACAATAAGGTCCATCAATAGGAGAAGGAATGACTGAATTTATATCTTGTATGTATAACTCATCAAGTGAACTAACTTTGTCATCTGTTGTTATAAAACTAGAAACATGTGCATTACATTCAACAAGAATAGACTCAGCTCCTTTTTGCAACAAAGATACTTCATGTTCATATGTTTTTACTTCTGAATTTTCAACAAAATAATTTATAACAATAGTAGTACCTACATGTTGATATGAAATCAAACACTCTTTATGACATTGATTTTTCCTTTGAACCTCAACTTGCCAACAAACATTCCTAGAGAAGTGACTCCTAGTTAATCCATATGTTATGTTTTTTTCAATCTCTATTAATGTCATAAATGCCTGATGGAAAGCCTTAGGTTCTATATCTCTTAAAAGATAACTCATCTTCTTGTCAAATGCATCAAGATAAACCATAAAAAATACTTGATCAAATGACTTATAACTTTTAGGAATCTCATTTACAACTCTTGCAAATATGATATTTAATTTAGGAACTAGTTCATCACTCTTAATTTGAATATTCAAGAATTCATCAAAATAATTACAGATGTTTACGCTTTCCCCAAACTACTTAATGAAGGTTGAATGCAATTCACCCCAAGATGAAATAGAACATGCTGGTAAAAAAGAAAACCAATCCCTAGCATCATCTTCTAAAGTTTGAACAAAAAAATTCTTATGAATTTCTTCATGAGAAATTTCAAAATCACCAACCAAGTCTCTGAACATCTAAACATGATGACTAACTGAAATTTCATGGTTCCCATCGAACTTAGGAAAATACTTTCTGAGATTATATGGCATAGTGTTCAAGAACCCATGAATGCCTTTGAAATTTAACAACATGTATCTTTTGGTAGAAATAAATCTATAATTATTATCCATAGACTACATACTAGGTGAAAATTAATTTTCCATTTCTAACAAACTTAAAAATCATTCACCATAATTACTTTCATAATTCATTACTTGCAAAAAATCTGAGATTCTTTCTACCAATTCAAACTCCGAACATACTTCAAAATATGAAAACACTTGTTGAATCTATTATTCACAAAGTATGATGAGATAAATCAAACCATTCTCCTACTTAGTGCTCAAAATACCACTTGACAGAGAAACTTTTGTGGAACTTACTTACATGGAAATGAAGTGTCATGAAAGTGGAAAAATGCCTTTAGTGTTGCTGCATGAAACCTCAATCTACTGATTTGGCATAGGTGCAAGCTTCAATTTGTCACACCATTGATCAAAAAAAAATTAGAGCTGCCATCTCCTTGATGAGAAACAAATGAAAACACTACAATGATTCATTTTAACATTAAAATTTCATATAATAGCAGATCCAACACAAAACTTACAAATTCATCAGTCAAAAATTCATATATTCTCTCTTCTTCCTTATAACTTATCATAACTTTAAAATCTACACAATTTAGTTGAAAGGTCCTGAAAGCATTTATATATAACCAATCTACACTAGTACAGAGATCTTTTAGAGAGTCGCCACTCACAATTGTGAGAAAGATTTAAAACATGATTTACAATATGAAAAATCTGAACTAAATCTTTCAACTTATGGGACTTGCAAATTGTCAAATACTTTGAAGAGAGAAAATACTTTTGAACAATTCTAACTCTTAGTTTACAACAACATTTGCAAAAACTGAACTAATTGAAAATATACTTATAACCATCATATAACATAATTTACATCCAATTCTCACAACATACTACTGTCCATGAATAAAGCTTAATTGTAGAACATAAAATTTAGCAAGGATATGAAAAGAACACCAAAATTCCTCATTGCTATAGAAAATTTTTCATGCTGTATTGAATCTTTCCTTTTCAAATTCTCAAGGTTTGTCTATCATACAGATTCAATACACTCCCCAACAGAGTCACCATTTTGTTGGTGTTTTGAAATGATACAGTTTCAAATTACCCTTATGAGAATAAGATATACCTAGGCACAAATAATTTCCATTTTCGATATACTTCTTTAGACACTGGGCCAACTATAAGGCTAGACCCTTCTTCTACTTTAGGATTTACAAAGCCTAAGTGAGTGTACCTCTGATTCACTTATATGTTACCAGTGTTAAATATATTCTTGAATTTGTTAACAACAGATAAAAATACTAAACCTTTTAACACTTATGCAAGGATCTCTAATATGGAATAGATAATAACATGACCAAAGAACTTGATAAGCTAAGTGAGGGCATCACATTTCAATTCTTCAACATTAAAGGGAAAAACATTTGATTAATGATATTGATTTCAGAAAAACATGACATGAACAACATAACCCTATGATCCTTCAAAATGATTAGTGCCTTATCTATTGGGTAGTCACACTAACCCCTAACACACATCCCTGAATGTCATTAACATATGCCATACATGAGAACTTCTTGATCTATGTATCCACTTTGTGAATTAGACATCTACATCTTTCTGAATCTCATAATCGACCTATCCCTTCATTAGATTTGTAATCCTATGGTGATGAATCAAGAATTTACATAACTCTTTGAGTTATAAAAAAATTAAATGAACATATACAACCAATAGATTACAATTGAGTTTCATATTCTTTGTTTACAAAACACAAAAGATCACAAACAACATGAATGGGAGAGAAGATATCAGAATGAAGACTAAATTTCTTCTACATTTTCATTCATTTCTTTGAAACAAATATAATAAGATGCATGAAATTGAAATGCAAAACTACCTAACAGATTAAAATTATTTATATTCTCATTTCTTGTTGTTCTTTGTAAGAGAAATTACTGAAGAAAATGGTTCCAACTTTGATAGTTCCACTATTTCTTTTTTGGGTTAGATTTTTTAAGCACCTTGGGATACATGTCAATGTAAAAAATGGGTTATTTTGTAATTGAACCATAACTATGATGAGTTGGAGGGATGATTCTATTTTTAATTTAAACCGCTCTAGAAAAAGAATCAGGTCAAAAGGTTTTATGGTTTTAAAGTTATTATAGTTTTAAGTTGTCTGGAGACCTCCTAAGAGCACTTCAAAGTCATATTTGAGGCAATAAATGGCCTTGTACAGGACAAAAAAATGGGGGATGAGAAAAGCTAGCCCATATGGCTATAGAGAACTTTGAGAGATTTCTAGAAATGTAAATAGTTCATCAATTGGAGTCTTGGGTCAAAAGTTATGCCTCTTGGAAGTTGGACTACCGTTTTTGTATTCTTCTAATTTTACACTGACTTCTAATGTAATTTCTAGAACCTTCTATTTTAGTTCTGGATTCCAAATGACATATTCTAGAATGTATTCCTAACCCTAAACCTTATTGGCATTTATTTAAGAACATTTCTAGCATTTTAAAGGTAGTTCTTGATGGAGTTTGGGAGAAGGTACTGTGAGGAGGATTTTCTCTAGAATCAGACTATTGTAAGCCCATAGGGCATGTCATTGGATCTATTTTCTTTGTACTAAATGTAGTAGTAGAATTTTACTGATAATAATATTTATGTTTTCCTATTGTGCTCATTCTAGTCTTAGGTTGTGTCCCCATCAAGTGGTATCAGAGTAGGCTTTCTTGAGTGTGTAGATAGAGCACCAACTATGAGGCAGTTTGCACTAGGACTATGTGCTTGTAGTTTTGAGACAAGAAGATACCTCCACGAAGGGAATGTGATGGAAGGGCTTGAGTTGTTACTCTTGAGGTTAGAGCCCTCTAGAGATAATTTCAAGAATTACAGGAGGAGATTCGTAGAGGAATGAATGTTGTCGTAGGTGCTGAAAGTGAGGAAGAAAATGAAAAAGAAGAAAATATTGGACAAGGAGGGGAAGGTGATGGGGAAGTCCTAAACCAAGTAGAGGAGAGGCTTTTTAGGGCCATTACTAAGGTTGGAAAAAAGACCTAAAATTGATGTGGGTATGTTTTTAGGAAATCTAAACCCAGATGAGTTGATTAACTAGATCAATGAACTAGAGGAGTATTTTGAGTATGAGGATATCAGGGAACTAGACAGGGTTAATTTTGTGAAGGAAAAAATGAAAGGTCATGCCAAAATTTGGTGGCAAGAGATTCAACTAGAAAGAAATAGAAGAGGAAAGGAGAAAATCACATGATGGGATCACATGGTGGACAAACTAAAGAAGCAGTTCATTCCTATTGATTATGAGCTTGATTTTTTCAAGAAAATGCAAGCATTAAAGCAAGCAAGGAAATCTATCTAGAAATATATAGAGGAATTTTACTGAGTTCTTACTAGGGTAGGGCATGCAGAAGAAAATAAGGAGAAGGTTGCATACTACCTTAGTGGGTTGAGACCTATCATACATGAGATGTTAAGTCTAGTTAGAATGAATAGCATTGAAGAGGCATACCAGTTTTCCCAAAGAGTTGAGGAGAAGCTAAAAAATATGTTTTATGGAAGGCAACAAGGACACAGTCAAGGAGGAAGAGGTGGTGGCAGGTCATTTGGAGGCTGAAATGAGAACCAAAAGAAAAATGAAGATGTGGGTACTAGTAGAAACTAGAGGAATGAGGGTTTCAATCACTCTTGTGATCAAAAATTTGGAGACCAAAGAGGAAGAGGTAGAGGACATGGACAAGGTTCAAGAAGAGGAGGCTTCCATGGTACCTATTTCATATCAATGAAGAAGGTCATGGTGCCTTTGAATTCCCTCAATGCCAAGGAAGGACAAATAAGAGAGATGATGGTCAAGCAAGGGTTGCTCATGTGGATGAGGATGCACAGTCATCCCATTTAGAGTATGTAGAAAGAAGAGAGGTTTTGGTAAATGAAAGGGTCTTATTAAGTGGTGAGACAAAACCTAAACAAAGGAGGAGTTTGCTTTTCACTAGGTGCAAGTGTGAGGATGAATGTTGTGATGTGATTGTTGATGGTGGAAGCACTATCAACTTGGTGTTAGAGGAGATGATCTCAAAGCTAAGTATTAGGAGGGAGAAACACCCCCAGCCCTATCATATAGCTTGGGTGAAGGATGACCAAAAATTCATGGTTAGTGAACAATGTTTGGTGAAGTTTAAGATTGGAAGTTACCATGATGAGGTTCTCTGTGACATCATTCCAGTGGATGTCTAAAATTTATTGTTGGGAAGGCCATGGCAGTTTGATAGGCATGCTATACATGATGGTCATGCAGATACATACTCTTTGAAAAAGGATGAAGTTCACCACAAATTTAAGTCCTTGATAAAGGAAGGTGAAAATTTATGTAGTAGTGTTAGGGTATGTCTTGTTGGTGGATTTGGATGGCATGAAAAATTAGCATATGTGTTATGCTTTGATTCCTAGAAAAGATAAGGAAGGTAGTAGTGAATTTCAACTTGAACTTTCAAGTGTATTAAGTGAGTATGGAGATGTCATCTTTGATAATGTTCTAGAAGGGTTTCCACTAGTAAGGCAAATCAGTCATCAAATAGATTTAATCCCTAGAGCTAGTTTGCCTAACAAGGCTACTTATAGGATGACTCCTACTGAAACTAAGGAGCTAAATAGACAAGTTTAGGAGCTATTAAGGAAGGGATTGATTCAAGAGAGCCTAATTACATGTCCAATAACTATAGTAATAGCACCAAATAAGGATGGAGAGTGGAGAATATGCATAGACTCTTGGGCTATAAATAGAATAACCATCAAGTATTGGTTCCCTTTTCCAAGAATGGATGATCTTATGGACTGCTTGAGTGGAGCTTAGTACTTCAAAAAGATAGATCTCAAGAGTGGATATCACCAGATACAAATATGAGAGGGAGATGAGTGGAAGACTACATTCAAGACCAAGAAGGGTCTATATGAGTGGTTTGTTATGTCCCTTGGACTAAACAATGTTCCAAGCACCTTCATGCAGCTTATGAATGAGGTACTAAAGAAATTCTTGGGAAAATTTGTTATTGTCTATCTGGATGATATTTTAATTTTCAACAAGTCTTTGGATGAACATTTATTACACATTCATAGTGTCCTTGAAAGGTTGAGGGAAGAGAAATTGTTGATTAATTTAAAAAAGTGTAGCTTTGTAAAAAAATAGTTAGTTAATTTGTGATTTCTTGTATCATCTAAGGGTCTCAAAATGGATCTAGAGAAGGTAAAAGCCATCTTGGAATGGCCTACTCTAAGGTCTGCTACTGAGGTGAGGTCATTCCATGATATGGTTAGTTTTTATAGGAAGTTTATTAGGAATTTTAGTGGCATATGTGCACCCCTAACTAAAACAATGGGGGGGGATAGAAAAGATTTCAAGTGGACTACAACAGCTGCAAGGATTTTTGAAATGTTGAAGAAGAAGGTGACAGAACAATCTGTATTGGCACTTCCTAATTGTAGTAACGTGTTCCAGGTGGATTGTGATGCTAATAGAAATGCTATGGGGGCTGTATTGAACCAAGAAGGTAAGCCTATTGCATATTTTAGTGAAAAATTGAATGATGCAAAGAAGAAGTATTCTATTTATGATCATCAATTCTATGCAATAGTTCAGACCTTAAAGAAATGGAGGCATTATTTTTTGCCAAAATAATTTGTCTTGTATATTAATCAATAGGCACTACAATACCTAAATAGCCAAGGTAAATTGAATCAGAGACATTTGAAGTGGGTAAAGTTCATGCAAAGCTATACATTTGTGTTGAAACATAGAAGTGGAAGGTCTAATAGGGTTGCAGAAGCATTAAGTAGGGGACATTTGTTGCTAATAGTAATGTAGGTTGAAGAGGTTGGGTTAGATGAACTCAAGAATTTTTACCTTGAGGATCCTAATTTTATAGAAGCATGGAAGGCTTGTAAGGAACCTATTACTCTAGATAGGACTAGGTAGCTAGATTACTTGATTCAAGATGATATGTTGTTCAAAGACAACCAATTGTGTATTCAAAGGAGTTCTATGAGGGAGAACTTGATCAAGGAGAAATATAGTGGAGGGATGGCAAGACACTTTGGTCAAGATAAGACCATTGCCATTCTTAGAGAACATTATTTTTGACCTCAATTATCACAGGATGTGAAGAAGTTTGTACAAAATTAACAAGTATGTCAAATAGCCAAAGGATTTAGTCACAATACTGGACTCTATTAGCCATTGCCAATTCCATCAAAGCCTTCGGAGGACATAAGTATGGATTTTGTTCTTGGATTTCCAAGGACACAAAGTTGTAATAACTAAGTATTTGTGGTGGTTAATAGGTTCTCCAAGATGGCACATTTCATTCCATGCCACAAGCTCATGATGCAATACATATTGCAAATTTATTTTTCAGAGAGGTGGTGAGACTGAATGGTCTCCCAAAAAGTATTTCTTTTAACCGAGATACTAAATTTGTGGGGTATTTTTGGAGGACTTTGTGGAAGAAGTTGAGGATGGAATTGAAGTTTAGTTCTACACATCATCCACAGAGTGACAGAAAAAAGAGGTGGTAAATAGAAGTCTGGGCAATTTGTTGAGGTGTTTAGTGGGAGATAAGCCCAAGGGGAGGGATTTGATTCTACCACAAGCATAATTTTCTTACAATAATTCTATAAATAGGAGTACTGGTAGATCACCATTCCAAATTGTGTATGGAAGTAGCCCATGGACTACACCAAAATTGAGCAAGATGGAGCAAGGGGAGAGGACAAGTGCTAAGGTAGAAGAATTTGTTGAACATATCAAGAGCCTAAATGAGGAGGTCCATGCACACATTACCAAGATGAATCAATAGTATAAAGCTAGGGTAGATCAAAGGAGGAGACATAAAGAGTTCAAAGTAGGGGATCTGGTTATGGTACACTTAAGAAAGGAACAATTTCCAGTGGGTACTTACAACAAGCAAAAGATGAAGAAATTTGTCCCCTATAAAATTTTGAAGAATCATGACTGAAGAAATGCATATGAGGTGGAATTGCTAGGTGGGATTCACATTTCTCCTATATTCAATATTGTAGACTTAATAGAATATCATGATGATGGTGTAGATGAGGGATTGATGCTAGAGCCATGTCCAATTCCTACTTTTGCAAAGGAAGAGATAGAAGAAATTTTGGATAGTCATGTGGGTTGGAGTACCAAAAATAGATAGCATGAAGAGTACCTAGTGAACTAGAAAGGATGACCAATAGAAGACTCAACTTGGATATTAGCAGTGGAGGTTTCCCATTTGGGTTTTCCTCTACTAGCTATAAGTGATAGGGTCACTTTTCAATCTACCTTGGGTGTCTAATTCAGGAGCATCTAGTAGTGTAAGGGCAATCCTATATCACCCAAAAAAATTATGCTTAGAGATAGTTTATGTTTAATGTGTTTTCATTTTTAGATACCCATTTGGGTCAAATAAAGGTTTCAACTCTCATAGTTCCTCTATTAGTTTTCTAGGTTAGAGTTTTTGAGCACCTTGGGATGCATGTCAATGCAAAAAATGGGTTATTTTGTAATTCAGCCATAATTATGATGAGTTAGAGGGTGTAAGTTGGAGGGATGATTATATTTGTAATTTAAAACACTCCAAAAAAAGAATTAGGTCAAAAGGATTTAGGGTTTGAAAGTTATTATAGTTTTAAGTTGTTTGGAGACCTCCTAAGATTGCTTGAAAGTTAGATTTGAGGAAATAAATGGCCCTATACAGGCCCAAGAATGGTGGATGAGAAAATCTAGTCCATAGGGCTATAGAGCAGTTTAAGAGCTTTCTGGAAATATAAATGGTTTGTAAATCAAAGTCACAGATCAAAAGTTACGCCTCCTGAAAGTTGGACTACTATTTTTGGATTCTTCCAATTTTATGTTGACTTCTAACGTAATTTCTAGAACCTTTTTTTTTGGCATGGATTCCAAATGACATATTCTAGAATGTATTCCTAACCCTAAACCGAATTAGGGTTTATTTAAGGATATTTCTAGCATTGTAAAAGCAGTTCTCGGTGGAGTTTGGGAGAAGGTACTGTGAGGAGGATTTTCTCTAGAATTAGACTATTGTAAGCCCATAGGGCATGTCATTGGGTCTATTTTCTTTGTACTAAATGTAGTAGAAGAATTTTACTAATAATAATATTTCTATTTTCTTGTTGTGTTAATTCTAGTCTTGGGTTGTGTCCCCATCACATGGTCATGAAAAACATATCAAGAACTGGAACCAACTAGTTTCACAGTGAAAAATTGGAACCTTTACAATGAATGAGGGAAAGAAAGATATACAAAAGAATGAATTGCTCAATTTGTTGTGCATTTGACATGTGTCCACTTGGAAAAACTCCTCAAGAATTTAAAAGCACCTCTCTAATCTCTCTCTTCAACTAGTAAATCAAATCCTCACTCATTTTGCCTCTCAAAAGTATAAAATATTCTCAACATTTGATGGAAATCATAACTGATTGCAAAAGACAAAAATCTTTAAGAAGTTCCATCAAAAAGTAAGCAAATTGTGAAATACTAGAGGAAAAATAATCATTATGTATCACATTTTGAACATAATGAGCCAACCAAACAAATCAAATATATCTCAACTAAATTATGTAATTGCACTGATGAAATCATTTCCTTTAATTGAGCATCTTATTGAAAACACAAAACCCCTTGTAGCATGCACTAGTGACCACCTATGTAAAAAAAACTGAAGAAATAGATAGCTCGTCTCTTTCCAGTTTCGTCAGTATATTGGAGTGCATATTTTGGATAAAAATTGTGGCTCTGGTAGCGATATGAAAAACTAGTTCCCAACTATGAATAGAGTAATTAAAAGGATTGAAATTGAATTTTTTAAAACATTTCTATAGTCTTCACTATAGAAAATCATTTTTTGAGACAAAATTTTCAATCTGGATACTGAACATTAAATGTTCAAACTGAGAAAAATATATTATTTTAAAATTTTCCTTTATACCTCCCTTGGCTACTTAAATTATGCCACTTATCATAAACTAGTTGGCCAACTATACCAAGTGGGTTCCATAGCCTCTACAACTTCTCGCTTGATTTCTATGGCTTTTCGAGGTCGCCATGATGCTTGCCAGTAGAACCTCCCATTTTTCAATGGCAACATGAAAACCACTAGAATCTAAATTTTTTTTGGCATCATGTTCTTAATACCTTCCTTGTCCATTCAAATGCTCCCACTTGGAAGATTCTAAATGGTCACCTTGATCTCCACCGAGCCCCACAACTCCATCAAATTTCACAACTTTGCAGGAGGTCTCCATGTCGCTATCGGCAAGATCCTCCAATTTTTTGGTGGCAATAAAGAACTTTTCATGGTTTTCCCTCTGCTTCTCCTTCAATCACTATGAAAAACTTGGAACAATTCTACAACCTCTCAAATTTCTCTATTGATAATATCTACATTAGTAGTTGCTTCTTTCAAATATGCAGACACAAAATTTTGTGAATTTTTTGTCATCCCATTTATTGATTTTCCTTTTAAATGGTGCTTTTCGCATCAATTATCTACTAGCCTTGTTCAAATGCCCAAAAAATTTCCTTTCTCTATAATTCCAAAGTACTCATTGCAGTGTAAACATTTATTCTAGTGCACAACAATAGAGTAATAGCATTGAAGGGTTGGCTTTCTAGCATCTTAATCACAAACTCTTGGTCTCACATCTTTAAATTTGTGTAGCCTCTGCAAGTGAGAGAACCATTAACATCTTCTCCTTTGCATGAGAGCTTCGAACTTTCATGTTGTAGCTATTCAATTTGATCTTCCTCCTTCTAGTGGCTTTTTTATCTATCAAGACAGTTGGTCTTCAAACCTTTTAAATCATCAAACTCCTACTAAAAAAACCATGCTCATAATTGGCACTCTTGTGAATTAATGTGAAATATTGTGAAGATGATTTTCATCATACATTTTAGGTAGTAGGGTCTCCACAGGGTTTATAAACATAGACTTGATAGTGTTGTAGTGGGAGCTTCCCCTTCTTTCATGTTGGGCTCCTTATTAGGCCTGCAACTCCCTTCACTCTTCAACATGGGGCTTTCTTGTAGCTTCCTCCCTGTCTACTACCATGTGGGGTTCCTTTTGACATGGTCTACCTCAAAATGTTGCTGCTTACATCTTTTCAACACTATGATCCATCTTTTTTTGCAACCCCTAACACCATGTGCTCTCCATGTCTACTTAAAAAGTTCACACCATCTTCTAGTCTTCTTCTTTGGTTTTGAACATACATCCTATTGACTTTGGAAAGTTTTGGGATTTCTAGCAGTTAAAAATAACTAACTCATTTAGTTGCACAGACACATCTTTTTCAACCTTTCATAGCTCTTCGAAATGAGTTCTCCAAAGCTATACAATTCATAGAGTTCTAAAATTGTCAAATTTTTGAATGAAAATTGCGAGGAAAGATTTCTTTGACCAAAATGCAACAAAACCAAACCAACTCTCATGATATTTCATTGATTATTTGATTACAACTTGTTCTAATCACCAAAATCTTTACTCCCATTAAAGATACTATTCACCCATTCTTGCATCTTCTCTGCTCTCCTAGCCATACAACAGAGGTCCTCTCCTCTGCCAAAGCTTGGTGCCTTTTGCATCATGCTTTGCCATTACTGATTTTCTTCTTTATACGGGTAAAATCCTCCAACAAACTAATCCCATTTGTCAAATCCATTCCATCTTTCCATTTCACAATGGTGCTAGTTATTTTTGTGGTTCCTTTTGGTCTTCTTCAATTAGAGGATCTCTAAATGCATGGTGACTTGTGAATGCAGTCAGCCAAAAATTAGGAGTTGTCTAAATGAATTTATTGTGTTTGGCAATAAAAGCCCATTGTAATTCATTATATTTTTTTTTCCACCTCTATCACCTTATCACTTTCTTCCTCATTAACTTTCTCAAGTTCATCCTGGATTTCCTGCAATCGTTCCTTAAAGCATGTTATCATTTTGGCAAAAATGGTTGGGCCCTATAGTGGGTCTGGCTAAAATAAAATTTTGTTTCCAAACAATTGAACTATCAAATTGATCTACTGCAATTCAAATTCAAGCAATTCTCTACCATTAAATCTCATTTTATCATTTTCTGAAGACTGTCAATTTTAGCACCAAGGGGTCCTTTGACTGGCCTTGAGAACTAACCAAAACACCTGATCGGGCTCTAGAATCAAACATACTAATTCTTTGTTCCATAATCCCTTACTTTTTCAAATCTCGTATCATAAGAAATTCTCAATCAAAAGATATTAACTATCAAAGTTGCCCTTTTAGAACTACCTACAAGAAAACGTGTTAGAAAACAATAAATTACATTCTATTTTGGCTTCAAAAACTGGGCAAACTGACACTTGGGGAAACAAAAACTGGGACATTGGATCAATTTCATGAGGACAATATGAATCTATGATTAGGGATAATGATAAATAATATGATGCATTTGGTGAGTGGTCAAAGTGGGCTACTCAGAATTTGGAAACTGAATCACCAGTAGAAAAGTGGTTGTTTTCAAATGGAATGGACTTGGGAAAGTGTGCAAATAGATTCATCAAGATTTAAAAATTGGCACACATAAAGTATTTTCAAAGTATAATGTAATGTTACAATCCATTCAATCTCACCTATCATGGATTTCAAGATATGACACCACAAATAGGGGTACCGATCAATCTATACTTTATGACACCAATAAAAAGTTACAAATTGCATATGTAATCGCTTTCAAAAAATTATCAAATGGATTTTTCATAAGATCAAAATTAAAACATAATGAGTCTCTAACCTCTAAAATGCACCAAAATAAGAATTATCTCATTTTGGTCAATTGGGTCAAAGTTATAACAAGTCAAATAGGGCCTTCTAGAATTCTAAATAATTCACATTAGCATGACAACAATAAATGACCAACTTTGAGGGATTCAAAACCTAGTCAAACTGATTCAAAAAAATTTGAAATTTGAAACATAGGTTCTCTAGTCTAGACAATAAATACTCCCAAATAAGTGATTCATGAAGCATTACTAGTGCAAGACATTCAAATGCAAATATGGCCTCCTATCATTGTTTGACACAGGCAAAAATCCAGAATTGAACATTGCTTAAAATGGGACATCACGGAATAGATTAGAATGGAACTTTGTCTTCATGGAACACATAGGCATACTAAATTCAAGGTGTTAGAAACATTAAACATATCTTAGGCCTCAAATGGATAGCTAGGTATACTTGCATTAAAAATCACTTATAGGGCTTGATTTTTCAATGGTATTCAAAATAAGGGCTTCAATTTTGAGTCCCAACACTAGGAATAGAAACAATTACAAAAATTGTAAGGCTTGCTATAAAAATTGATACTGCACTCGTTGAAATAGTAGTAAAAATACCTGATGTATCCAAAACTGATGTACGGAGGACTAATGTAGAGGGAAGAGTCTTTAGCTCAGTAGATGAAGCGGTTGACACTTCAATCAAAGCAGTGCTAAGCTAGACCGGTGCAAAGATTGAATGAATTCTTGTGCTTATAGTTTTGGTCATAATAAATCTTACTAAGGTTGTCTTTGGGCTTGATGCTATCACTATTTTTCTAGGAGAGTGAGGAAGTGAGGCTATGACCATTACAACAATCTTTATTGGGTCGGTCTCCTTTGTATCCTGAGGATCTTCCTCAGCAGCCTCTTTCCCTGTTCCTCTTCACCATATATATTGTTAAAATGAGTTACCTCTTCATCATCTTTCTCTTCATTTTTCTCTTCCTAATTATCATCATCCTTATCATGTAGACTTACAATAAAATTGCTCAATTTGTGAAGAAGATATACAATATTCCATGTGTTTGTGGCATCCTTCACAACATGCTTAATGTCCTTCATCAATACTAGGTAAATGCTGAATCTCAAGGTTAATATCTCTTCATTCTTCTTCAAATATTCTATTGGTGCTCAAAATTGCATTCCCATTTTGAGTGCCCATTCTAAAATTTGACTAAATTTTGTACCCCTATGAACGCTTTTTATGCCTATGTTCACGACTGTAGATTTTAATGCCTAATGGTGTTTTATTTTTCTAACACCCTTAATTCAGCCTAAATTTGTGTTCCATGATGATAAACTGACATTTTGAAACATTTGGTGAAGTCCCATTTTGAGTTGTGCTAATTTTGCATTTTCTGCCTTACTGTCAAACAACAACATAGGGCCATGTTTGTATTTGAATATCTTTTACCCGGATAAGATTCATGACCCAAATCTTTGAAGATGTTCAATATATATATCAAGGAACCTATGTTTCAAGTTTCAAGTGATTTCGAATCCGTTTGACTAGGTTTCGAACCCCTCAAAGTTGGTCAGTTACCCTTGTTGTAGATCTGCATTTTGTTCATAAATCTTGGGTAGCCTTGTTTGACAGACTATGACTTTTGACTAGTTGACCCAAGTGAGAAAATTCCTTTTGCATCATATTCTAGGGGTTAGAAACTTTCTATGTTCCAGATTTGAGCTTATGACGAATCCGTTTGATCAATTTTCAAATGCCACTCCATTTGCAATTTTTAAAGTTTCACTGGTGTTCAGAAGTTTAGATTGATCGAGAGCCCTATTCAAGATGTCATATCTTTGTGCTTGTGATTGGTGGGAGTGAATGGTTTGTTCCCCTATGTTCTACTTTAAAAATTCTACAAGTGTGTCAATTTTCAAGTCCTGACTAATCCGTCTTCACACTTTACTAGGGTCATTCCATTCACAAAAAATGATATTTTACTGGTGTCCATTGTCCTAAAAATCCAAGTAGCCTACTTTGCACGCTCGCCAGATGCGCCCAATGATTTTTCATGAGCCCAAATTGTAGAATCATATTCTCCTCATGACAATGTACCAGTGCCCTAGTTTTCAGTACCTCACGTGCTCGTTTGCCCAATTTTCAGAGCTCAAACCAAACACATTTTCCAGCTTTCTGACATTTTTATTTGCAGGTGATTCTAAGAAGGCATGTTCAGAGGTCGATATGTTTTGACCCCAATTTTTTCATGCAACAATATTTTTTAGGCCTGTTGAATGTGTCAGAGAGATGATATATCCAAAATTTCAGAGCCCAGTTAGGTGTTTAAATCAATTTTTAAAGCCAGGCAACAGGCCTCCTGATAGAGATTTCACAGTGGTGTGGAAATGTTTCAAAATAAATTTTAATGATCAATCAGCGGTCAAATTTGATTCCAACCAGTTTGAAAAAGTTAATGGATCACTTTGTCAGATCAGTTGTTCAGAAACAAAATTTTTTTTTAGTCGAACCCACTTTGGGCCTGACTCATACCATCAGATTAATGATGATTGTGTGTGAATATGGGGATCCATCTTTTTAATGTGGGAGAGCTTTTCTTTTTATCCTTATTCAAGATCATTTTCATACTCTTTGAGTAGCATTTCACATGCTTTTGTGATTGTCTTGTGCAATTTGATTGCTGAGATATATTAACTCATGCAAGGCACAGAGCCCCCCCACATTGAAAGAAAGAAGCCAACTAGTTTCCATGCAAGGAGAAGGTTGAACCCTAACCATGCATGAATAGGAAGAAGCCCATGGTTTTCTTGTAGTTTGAGGTAATACATGTGTGCAGTGGGACTGCCATGTCCAAAGCATGAGGGGGAGATAATGTAGGGAGCTTTGCGCATTAGAAAGACTCCAAAGGCAAATCCCATCTGCACATAAATAGGGAAAATGTCTAAGTGAGCATCCAAAGTCTAGAGAAAGTAGGGGTTGCACTCCATCTAGCCCATGACTTGCATTCAGCTCCATGCCCAAATTGACCATAGCAGGAAATAGAGTTTTCAACAAAGAAATCTGCAGATATATCATCATGCGTGTGAATGAGTATGAAATGCTCCACATAGCTATCAACCAGTCCACACGAGAGGGTAGAGCCCCATGTTGGAAAAAAGATACATTAGAATGTTATGGGATCTCCATGTGTAGAAGGGAAGTAGCAACCATGGTGGAGATTTGCATCCATTGCGTAGGGGAGTTGTGGAAATGTAGCATTTGATCCCACATAGATGGTGTGTGGACATTTTCATTGCTTTTAATATCCAAATGCTCACTAGGTAATATGTCTCACAGACACATTCCTTATGACACTGCAGTCCATGTGTGGAGTTGTCTACCCTCGGGGTCAACACAATTTTGGCTAGTCATATGGTCGAGGGATGAGCCTTGGTGATGTGTGATGGTCAGACAACCTCATGAAATCGTAAATGAAAAATAAAAGGTCCCTGATCCTACGACGAAGTCGTAAGATTGGGGAAAAACTTTTTATGTCTCGCGATGCTCCACCCAGTCGTGTGATCGGAGGCTCCAGAATGAAGAAGCTTGATGTTATGGGTTTGTCTTGTTGTAGGGTTGGAGGAGGTCAAAATTGAGCCTGAGATGCTATGAAAAAGATAAGGAGAGGCTGCTCATCAAATAAAAATGGACACATAGACACTTGGCAAAGATGGGAGCAAGTTGAAAATGATTTTAAAATCATTAAATCCAATGAATTCAACACTTAGATTATAATTTTGAAACATTTGAATGAGTTTATAAGTTTATATAGTTCATGCAATATAACTTTTTAAATTTTTCATTTTAATTGTTCTGTTCTACCTAGGAATCAGAATTTTGAATTGGTCTCAGAGGGGCATTTTTTATCCAGAATATGAAGTGTTATATACCGTTGAAAATGGGAGAAGATGAATTTTCCATTTTTGAAGTCAATTTTTGTGCAGGTATCAACTAATGACAGCTATAGGAGCTTTTTTTATTTCAAGGACATCATGGTGAAATGTGAAATTTAATGTTGCAGATGAAATTGCAACCAAATTTAGAGATATTTTCATCATTCTTAGCTTCTCCAACAATTTTCAAGATGATTTGATGGTTTCTAAATGCAGTTGGGGTAGTTATGAATTTTGGTAATAGTAATATTTGATTTTCATGGCAAAATAGGTTGAGACATGATGGAGATAAGATTTTGGGCCTTAGTACAGATTTATGATGATCTTTTGATATCTTTCTATGAGATATTTGAATATTTTATGTGGAATTATATCAGATATTTTGTGATCATTTATGGTTTTTCAAGTGCAAGTAGATGAGGAAGTTTAGTTTCAGCAACTCCATTTGTGAAGATTTCTTAGTGGGACAGATGTCAAATTTAGCTTGCATTTCCTAAGATATCTTCTCCTATATATCTCCCTCTTCTACTCTTTGTATAGGTTCCAATTTTTAGAACTTGTGAGACCACAAGGTTGGCTCCAATTTTTTGAGTTGTGATACCATTTTCTTAGTCTAATTCTATTATGAACAGCATATTGTATCTCTTTTGAAGCATAGTTATTTCACAGTCATTCCCTATGCATTTTCTGATTCTTGATATGCTAATGATGTATTTTTTTCAATGAAATTAATACAAAGAATTTCACCTTCTTAATTTCATTCTGATTCTTGTCTCCTACTTCTATTACTTGCAGTCTTTTGTGTTTGAGAACAAAGAGCTTAAACTCAGTTGCAATAAAGTTGTATATCAGAATAGATTTGCTATTGGATCAAGGATCCAAGTAAATGCTTGTTTATGTTGATAGGATTGTGGGTTACATTAGGAGGATATTTGCATAAGCATGAGAGTTTGATGAATACTGATGTCTATTTGCAAGTCAAGTAGATAGATCATATGCCTGAATATATGAGTATATTTCAGGTGTCCATCTACATGTTAAGGATTAGTTGATGCCCAATGGATAAGGGACTGGTCAACTTGAGGGATACATGTTTTCTTTTGTTACATACCAGGTTATGTTGAGATACAAATCTTAATCGAATATCTTTCCTTTTGTGTTTAAGAGTTAAAAGAGTAATCCCTCAGCTTATCAGGTTCATGTGCTCTGTTATTAGCTTTTTCATCCATGAATTCTTGCATAAACATAGAAGATTAAGGGATTTTATCTATTTTTCCAGATTCAGTTGTATGCCTTTACACTGGTACCATATAAAGAATCTAAGGTCCACCCACCTAGGTCTAATAGAGCCTGAAGAAGAAGAAGGATTTATCCTTATAGTTAGCCCAAGACTATAGTCAAGTGCACCCATCATAGGAATTTTCTAACCTTAGGTGTATTGGTTTGGATTCTTGGTTATTTCCAAAACTGTTAAATCAGGAGCCAACAAAATGGCGACTCTACTGGGGAGTATTGCAATCTAAATGGTGATTCAATACAGTTACAAGAAAGGCATGTGTAAAGTTTATTATTAGCAGCAAGGTCATGCTGAAGTTTCATGCCTTCCAATGATGTTTTATCTGGACTGCAGTTGCTTTTAAGGGTGGAAAAGGATTTAGTTAGTTCAGCTGAAGAATGTTTTCAAGGTGCTGCTGTGCATTTAAGAGTCAAGAGTTTATGTTTTCTTTCACTTTGTTAAGGGTGTGATTTTCCAAGGTTGTGCGTTGTGTTCAAATACCTATTATAAATTCTGGACCAGCTTGTTGTTCTATGCAAGTTGAAAAAATCTTTTCTCACATAGTGAGTGGTGACTCTAAAGTATATCTCTACACCAGTGCATCCGTGAAGAAGGGTATTGTGAAGGTTGCAACCGTTGGAAGGCATAATCAAAGAATTTATCTCAGGCCCTTTGTAGTAGTTGAAAGAGAGTGGTTGATGTTGTGCAAGAGTTACTAAATCAAGCATGAGTTGAATCTACTATTCTTCATAGCATTGAAGATGTTTGCAAACATCACAGTTCAGGTATTTTACTTTTCATGAGTTTTATTTTCATGAAAATTTAATGTTAAAATTAGTACCTCTATTTAGTGAGTTGTAGCACTAAAGAAAGAGGTGGAAATTTTATTTTAAGATGGATTCAGACATCAGGTCTAAGGTTAGTTTGCAATTTTTTGAAAGTTTGAAAACTGTGGCCAGTAATATTGTTATGTTGAATAAGCAAATCCATAATATGATTTTCAGTATAGTAAGGGGGAAAATGGGAAATCTTCAGGGTCTAAATGTTGAACAAGTTTATGTAAAGTTTAGATCATTAATTAGTATGATGCCTTTGCATTCTAGTAGAAGAATCTTCCCTACCAGGTGTTTTCCTAGATGTTATATTGCCTGATTTAGTTAACTGGCCAGCACCTATAAGGTTACAAGAGCTTGTACAAGCTGAGAATTTCATTAGGGATATGGAAAGTAATAATAGTAGTGTTTATATTATGTCTCCTAATGATGATAATACATGTGCTGAAAGTCAAGGTAATCATGAATGTAATGAATCCATAAACAATGATAATTTGTCTTCAGAGTGTGAAGAGATGGATTCGGCTTTTAATGAATCAGAGGAGTGCAATCATCATGAAGATGGATATGAAATTGAAAATCAGTCTTGTGATAGCGAATATGAGTTTGAAGAGGTTTGTAACAGCAGTAGAGGTGTCAATTTCCATAATGAGAATGAGTGTTATAATGATTTTGATTTTTCAAATTGTTGTAGTAATGTCACTGTTGCTCTGAGTTCTTCATGTCATCCAGATAATAGTCACAACCAAGAGAAGATTTGTGAGGAAATCTTCTTGAGCCCTAATAAGATTTCAGATTTGTTGGCTTGTGAGTTTGATAAATGTGCAAGTACTTCAAAGGATGTCCATATTTTCCCTCATAGTTTTTCTTCATTTGGTCAAGTCGATTCCCCAATCTTTGATATGGAAAAAGATACACAATGTGAAAGATCTTTATCAAATTTTGGAGGTGCATATAGTAATACCTTAGATGTATGTGCACATGATGACTTGACAGATACAAGGGATGTGTTTGAGGGGAAGTTTTTTACTATCTCAAGGTTTTCTCATGCTGGTGTTTGCAATGAAATATGTTTTGAGACTTTAGATGAAGAGGAAAACATTGAAAATGACGTTGTTGATTCTAAGTCTCCTCTTTATACTGACAAGTCTTATACTGATCAGCATGATGGTAATTTTACAAAGTTCAATGCTTTTTCTAATAGTTGGTTAGATGAAGACAAAGTTTGTGATCAGTATATTTTGGATCAACATTTTTAGAACATTTTTTTAGAATTGGTAACTAACCATTTGTTTCAGTGCAAAGAATTTTCAATGTATGATAAATCTGATGTGATGAGTAATATCACTGCAAAGAGGCATGAATTAGATTTCACATGCCCTTCACACCCAGATACACAAGGTGAGTTACAAATTTTTTCATGTAACTCAATGAATTAAGTGGAATATGAATACTTTGTGTTTTCTCTTGATAGCATGAATCCATCATATGTTTATGATGGTTCTTAGTCTAATTTTTATAATCAAGAGCATGCTGATTCACAATTTCATAGTGAGCAAGGTAAAGAAATTGGTTCAAATTTTTATATGCACTATGAAAATGGTTTTGTTTCACCTAATCTACTAATGAGAAGCTATGTGGTGAAACAAAAGAGAGTCAAATTTTCAGTTTACCTCAAGGAGATGTTAATTAAAATCAAGTGTTTGACAAAGCTACGAAGCTTTGAAAAGTTTTGGTGACCCGGCATCACCATCTTGTATAGCTAGTAGTTTTCCTTGTTTCCAAAATTTTGTTCAAAGAAAGTTTTTGAGTGGTTTGCTTCAGCCAGAGATCTATATTCTGGCCATGCCCTCAAGGGGCATGCATTCCCAGACAGAGCCACTGTTGGTGCTCAAAATTGCATTCCCATTTTGAGTGCCCATTCCAAATTTTGACTAAGTTTTGTACTCCTATGAATGCTTTTTATGCCTATGTTCCCGGCTGTAGATTTTAATGCCTAATGGTGTTTTATTTTTCTAACACCCTTCATTCAGCCTATATATGTGTTCCATGATGATAAACTAACATTTTGAACCATTTCGGTGAAGTCCCATTTTGAGTTGTGTCAATTCTGTATTTTCTGCCCAAGTGTCAAACAACAACATAGAGCCATGTTTGTATTTGAATATCTTTTACTCAGATAAGATTCATGACCCACAACTTTGTGAATTTTTAGTATTTATATCAGGGAACCTATGTTTCAAGTTTCAAGTCATTTTGAATCCGTTTGACTAGGTTTCAAACCCCTCAAAGTTGGTCAATTACCCTTGTTGTAGATCTGCATTTTGTTCATAAATCTTGGGTAGCCCTGTTTGACAGACTATGACTTTTGACCGGTTGACCCAAGTGAGGAAATTCCTTTTGCATCATATTCTAGGGGTTAAAAACTTTCTATGTTCTAGATTTGAGCTTATGACTAATCCATTTGATAAGTTTTCAAACGCGATTCCATTTGCAATTTTTGAAGTTTCACTGGTGTTCAAAAGTGTAGATTGATCGAGAGCCCTGTTTGAGATGTCATATCTTTGTGTTTGTGATTTTTGGGAGTGAATGGTTTGTTCCCCTATGTTTTACTCTAAAAATTCTACAAGTGTGTCAATTTTCAAGTCCTGACGAATCTGTCTTCACACTTTACCAGGGTCATTCCATTCACAAAAAATGATATTTTATTGGTGTCCATTGTCCTGCAAATCCAAGTAGCCTACTTTGCACACTCGCCAGATGTGCCCCATCATTCTTCATGAGCCCAAAATATAGAATCATATTCTCCTCATGAAAATGTACCACTGCCCCAATTTTTAGTACCTCATGTGCTCGTTTGCCCAGTTTTCAGAGCTCAAACCAAATGCATTTTCCAGCTTTCTAACATTTTTATTTGCAGGTGACTCTAAGAAGGCATGTTTGAAGGCATTTTTATTTCTTTTGACCCCGATGTTTTCACGAAACAAGATTTTTTAGGCCTGTTGAATATGTCAGAGAGATGATATATCCAAAACTTCGGAGCCCAGTCAGGTGTTTACATTAGTTTTTAAAGCCAAGTAACAGGCCTCTTGATAGAGATTTCACAGTGGTGCAAAAATGTTTCAAAATAAGTTTTAATGATCTGTCAGTGGTCAAATTTTGATTCCAACCAGTTTGAAAAAGTTAATGGATCACTTTGCCAAATCAGTTGTTTGGAAACAAATTTTTTTTTTAGTCAGACCCACTTTGGGCCCAACTGATTCCATCAGATTAATGATGATTGTGTGCGAATATGGGGATCCATCTTTCTAAAGAGGGAGAGCTTTTCTTTTTATCATTATTCAAGATCATTTTCATACTCTTTGAGTAGCATTTCATACACTTTTGTGATTGTCTTCTGCAATTTGATTACTGAGATATTTTAACTCATGCTAGGCACAGAGCCCCCCCACATTGAAAGAAAGAAGCCAGCTAGTTTCCACACAAGGAGAAGGTTGTACCCCAGCCATGCATCACTAGGAAGAAGCTCACATTTTTCTTGTGGTTTGAGGTAATACACGTGTGTAGTGGGATTGCCACGTCCAAAGCATGAGGGGGAGTTGCGACTTGTGATAATGTAGGGAGCTTTGTGCATTAGAAAGACTCCAAAGGCAAATCCCATCTGCACATAAATAAGGAAAATGTCTAAGTGAGCATCCCACGTCTGGAGAAAGTAGGGGTTGCACTCCATCCAACCCATGACTTGCATTCAGCTCGACACCCAAATTGACCATAGTGGGAAATAGAGTTTTAACCAAAGAAATCTGCAAATATATCATCATGCACGTGAATGAGTATGAAATGTTCCACATAGCTATCAGGTAGTCCACATGAGAGGGAAGAGCCCCATGTTGGCAACAAGATACATCAAAATGTTATGGGATCTCCATGCATAGAAGGGAAGCAACAACCATGGTGGAGATTTGCATCCATTATGTAGGGGAGTTGTGGAAACGTAGCATTTGATCCCACATAAATGGTGTGTGGATATTTTCATTGCTTTTAATATCCAAATGCTTAGCAGGTAATATGTCTCATATACACATTCTTTATAACACTGAGGTCAATGTGTGGAGTTGTCTGTCCTTGGGGTCAATGCAATTTTGACCAATTATATGGT
This sequence comes from Cupressus sempervirens, assembly GCA_028749045.1. NCBI lineage: Eukaryota > Viridiplantae > Streptophyta > Pinopsida > Cupressales > Cupressaceae > Cupressus > Cupressus sempervirens. The sequence continues at coordinate 383,691,394 of CM053789.1, forward strand.
CGGGGAATGAGCCTTGGTGATGTGTGATGGTCAGACAACTTCGTGAAATCGTAAAATGAAAAATAAAAGGTACCCTATTGTGTGATCAAAGGCTCTAGAATAAAGAAGCCCAATTTTATGAGTTTTCCTTATCGTAGGGTCGGAGGAGGTCAAAATTGAGCCTGAGATGCTACGAAAAAGACAACGAGAGGCTGCTCAGCGAATAAAAATGGGGACGTGGACACTTGGCAAAGATGGGACCAAGTTGAAAATAATTTTCAAATCATTAAATCCAATGAATTCAACACTTAGATTATAATTTTGAAACATCTAAATGAGTTTATAAGTTTATATAGTTCATACTATATAACTTTTTAAATTTTTCATTTTAATTGTTCTGTTCTTCCCGGGAAGCAAAATTTTGAATTGCTCTCAGAGGGGCATTTTTTATCTAGAATATGAAGTGTTATATACCGTCGAAAATGGGAGAAGATGAATTTTCCATTTTTGAAGTCATTTTTTGTGCAGGTATCAGCTAGTGGTAGCTATAAGAGCTTTTTTGATTTCGAGGACATCATGGTGAAATCTAAAATTTAATGTTGTAGATGAAATTGCAACCAAATTTAGAGATATTCTCATCATTCTTAGCTTCTCCAACAATTTTCAAGATGATTTGATGGTTTCTAAATGGAGTTGGGGCAGTTATGAATTTTGGTAACAACAATATTTGATTTTCATGGAAAAACAGGTTGAGACATGATGGAGATCAGATTTTGGGCCTCAGTACAGATTTTTGATGATCTTTTGATATCTTTCCATGAGATATTTGAATATTTTATGTGGAATTATATCAAATATTTTGTGATCATTTATGGTTTTTCAAGTGTAAGTAGATGAGGAAGTTCAGTTTTAGCAACTCCATTTGTGAAGATTTCTCAGTGGGACAGATGTCAAATTTAGCTTGCATTTCCTGAAATATCTTCTCCTATATATCTCCCTCTTCTACTCTTTGTACAGGTTCCAATTTTTAGAACTTGTGACACCACAAGGTTGGCTCTAGTTTTTTGAGTTGTGATACCATTTTCTTAGTCTAATTCTATTATGAACAACATATTGTATCTCTTTTGAAGCATAGTTATTTCACAGTCATTCCCTATGCATTTCCTAAGTCTTGATATGCTAATGATGTATTGTTTTCAATGAAATTAATACAAAGAAATTTCACTTTCTTAGTTTCATTCTGATTCTTGTCTCCTACTTTTGTTACTTGCAGTCTTCTATGTTTGAGAACAAAGAGCTTAGAATCAGTTGCAATAAAGTTGTATATCAGAATAGATTTGCTATTGGATCAAGGATCCAAGTAAATGCTTGTTTATGTTGATAGGATTGTGGGTTACATTAAGAGGATATTTTCATAAGCATGAGAGTTTGATGAATACTGATGTCTATTTGCAAGTCAAGTAGATAGATCATATGCCTAAATATATGAGTATATTTTAGGTTTCCATCTACATGTTAAGGATTAGTTGATGCCCAATGGATAAGGGACTGGTCAGCTTGAGGGATACATGTTTTATGTTGTTGCATACTAGGTTATGCTGAGATACAAATCTTAATCAAATATCTTTCCTTTTGTGTTTAAGAGTTAAAAGAGTAATCCCTCACTTAGTTTATTAGGTTCATGTGCTCTGTTATTAGCTTTTTCATCCATGAATTCTTGCATAAACATAGAAGATTAAGGGATTTTATCTATTTTTCCAGATTCAATTGTATGCCTTTATACTAGTACCATATAAAGAATCTGAGGTCCACCCACCTAGGTCTAATAGAGCCCGAAGAAGAAGATGGATTTATCCTTATAGTTAGCCCAAGACTACAGTCAAGTGCACCCATCATAGAAATTTTCTAACCTTAGGTGTATTGGTCTAGTTTCTTGGTTATTTCCAAAACTATTAAATCAGGAGCCAACAGATTCCTTCACCTCCTTGTTAGTTAATTTTGGCTTAAATTGCCTTAGGGTTTTCTTATAGATATCTTTAGTAGTCTGCTTAGCAAATTCCCATCTTGGCTTAATCTTATCCATCAAAACACTTGGGATCTAAAGTGCAAGATAATTAGGTGAGTATTTCCACTTAGCCATTTTGTCTACCACCAAGTATTCAATCTACTTTTGCTCTTCTTTAGTTTGGGTCTCATATTTCACTAGCTTGAAATTTTCTATGTCAACCCCTTACTCAAAATCTTTCAATATGTCTTGGAAGGTGGGTAGAGGTTTCCTAAAAATTATGTCTCCTCCTTCCTTGTTTGATTTCTTCCTCAAAGCCCTTCTAGTGAATATTACAATGAATGACTTGTTATGTTTGGTAATGATTACCTTACCCTTCTTCTTTAATGGCTCTTCTTCCTTCAACTTTTCTTCATCCTCCGCTTCTTTATCTTCACCTTTTCCCTTAGTCAACAGGAGAGGGGTGTTGGTTTTTAACTTGGAAATTCTCCTTTTTCCTTTGTTGACCACTTGAGGTAGTTTAATCTCCAATTATATCTTGGCCTTTGCCTCATCATATGTGCCAAAATAGGCTACCTTTGGATCAACTAGCTTATTTATTCATACCTCAATTATATCCTTTGTTTCATTAATATTAACCTCATATCGAAGAGGTTTTACCCATGTAATTCTTGGCTTGACTACCTGAATGTAGACTTTCTCACTATCTACCATGAAACAAATATCATCCTTATAATTCTCAACTAGTTTTCTTAGAATCTAGTATCTATTATTCATTTTCTCCTCGAATGCATCAAAAAAATTATCCATAATACTTTCATAATTCTCTCCCATTTCAGTAATGTACTCATTAATCTGATAATGGACTAGCACATATTTTCTCTGAACAATAGTACCTTTTGATGGGAATAATTTTTGAAAATAGAAAAATAAACCTGTCAAGAGTGAACCAAACTTACATGGATTATTTTTGGAGGTTCTGATGCTCTCTATGTTCTTGTTAAATTGGTTCAATAGTAACTCAACAAAGTCAAGAGAGAGGTTATTCTTGACCATCTTATATGCTAAGTCAACTACTTCACAAGACACTATTCAATCTACTCAAACTATAGATTTTGTGAGCAATGATATGAATGTCAAAATTCAATTCCATATCAATCACACTACTTATCTTCATACTTATTCCATCCCTCTTAGTAAGGGTTTTCTTCTCGAGTTCAACTCAACCTAGAGTTTTAGTCTTTTTCACCTTTGCCAACATTGGAAGACCGGTGATCTTGTGGATCATCTTATTGTTTATCAAAACTGGTTGTTCTAGCCACAACTGACCATTGTGCACATGACTAAGAATAAACCTTATCCATTTTACTTGGAAATCTCATTGCATGTGAGGAATATGAGTTAAATGTTTTGTCTCGAGATGTTAATGTTCAGGTTTCAACACATCATCAATGCATAACTCCTTCAAACATTCATCCATCTCTAGTGTACCAATATCTTGTATAAAACATTTGAAATCTGAATAGATATCATTATCTAACAAAGACTTGGGAGGGATTTGAGACTGTACTCCACTCAAATCTAGGGTTTTTGCAACTGCAGGAGTCAACTTAAAATTTAGTGCCTTCTATTCCACTCCATGAACCAACATGTTTGAAGCTCTTTTCACTTTGTTGCTATTGAATACCATCTTTTTTTGGTAGGGTTTAAGAGAATACAAAATTTTTTGGTAAAAATTCACTCAAATTACTTGAATGCTTTGAAGATCACTTTGCACAAATAGCTCTCAAAAATTCACAGTGAAAAATGACTTTAATTTCACCCTTTTTCATCAATTTTTTCTATTAATTCTTGGCACAGATGTTTGTTCAAGTTGGCAGACTATCATCCACTTCTTTTTCATTAAATTCTTAGTAAAGTCTTCATGACTCAATAACCACACATACTCTAGTTACTTCTAACCTTTCTCAGTAGAGTCTACAACCTGACCTTTCTCAGTAAGATAGTGACCTGACCTTACTCAATGATCCCTTTTGCATCTTGAATGCTGATTTGGATCTTCCATTCTGCCAACTGGAATTGATATTTGGTGTCTTTCTTTAGTATCCCCATTCTAGTTCTTCTTTGAGAGATCAAGTGGAAAAAGTGGAGTCACCCAATTCTTGAGTGACTTTTTCAACATAGCTTGGATTTGTATTCTTGGTAGATTTTGGAACCTATTGTTGTCTCATCTATTTTATGATGCTATCAACTTTTTCCTTCTTTTCATCTTCAATTTTTCTAGTATTCATGTAGTTCTTGGCAAGATGACCAAGTTCAATACAAATAAAACATCTTCTAGTGGTATCTCTTTTCCTCATATGATTTTTTACACAATTCATTCCAATGTGTCCTCCATAGTAATGACATCTACACTAGGTGTTATAGTCTCAACTAAATATAGGTTTCACAATCTATTATGCTTGAGTTAGTGCCTTTGTTTTGCATTTTGATGATTTGTGTCCATGTTTGTTACATTTGCGACATTTTCCTTCAATCTTAGGTTTGTATTTGCATTCATTAGTCTTATGACCATGTCGATTGCAATTGTAGCACTTCCCATTGAATTTTCCTTTTCCATTGCTCCAACATTGGTTTGATGTATGACCTATCTTACCATATTGATTTCAAGTAGCTCTTTGATTCTTTTGAGCTCCTTATTTGGATGATTCACCTCTTCTGTATATCCAATTCCTACTTTTACTTTCTGTCTATGATGCCTTTTCTCATTAAACTAATTCATGTCTGCTTGGGATTTCATCATTCTTTTATTGATTTTCTTTTCAATTTTTAGATCATTCTGTAATCTTTCATTTTATGATCTTAGTTGTATGATTTCTTCATTTGCATTGGCGATCTAATTAATGAAGTCAGCTTGATGAAGGGATAAATGTTGAATCTCATTATCTTTTCCTCCTATTTATTCTTTTATCATGTTTTTCTCTTCCATGAATTTACATAGCCTTATTGATTGAATTTCTTATTCTCTTCTTAGTTTTCTTACTTCTTCTTATAGTGAACCATTCTTATTAAGAGTTCTTTGATTGCGTCATTGGCTTCATCTAAGCAACTTATTGAATGAAGGTCTCCAATTCTTTCTTCAGTGTAGAGATGGTCATTCATTTGAATTGTAGGATCTTTTCTTCTTTTTAGGGATTGAGAGAGTTTCTCTTTTGATTTCTTGAGTTAGGCAATAACCATTTCCAAATCTAGCTTCTCATTATCAATAACCTTGTCAAGTTTGAATATCTCCATGACCTTGATCTTTTCTCAAGCTATTAAACTTTTCTCTAAGAACCAAAAAGATTTGATAGCAATTGTTGGAAATTTTATGAAAGGCTAGGTTAGTGAGAGGGGAGGGTTGAATAGTAACTGACAAAACTTTGAATCATAATTACCAATTAATCCTTCACATATATTCTGATCTAATTGCATGCATGAGGAACTAAAAATATGACAGCATTCATAACACTTTAACACACAATATTTAGTGACCCATAAACCTTCCAAATAGAAAGTAAAACTGGGTGGGGGATGATACCCACAAGCTTTAGTATTGTAGTATAAAGCTGGCTAGTTAAGCCTTATAATGATCACTTCTAATGATCTACCTTGTTAGGAGCTGTAAGGACTACTAGGTCCACCTTGTTAAAGGATTTATAAACATATAATGAAGTATGCACTAAGTAAAGAGATTTAAACAAGACTGTTAGGCCTATCTTGTTAAAGAATTTGACTGATCCACCTATTAGGATGAAGCAATAGTTGATCTCTAATCTACAACTAAATTTTCTAAATGAGATTTCACTATGTGTACAAATCACCTTACTATGATAGATGAATCTTTGTTTCTCCTTATACTACTGTAGCCTTTGCAATTCACTCCTCTACTTTTCTCTAATTACATTTCACATTATTTGCATATATTCACTTCTATTCACACACTTTTGATGTAATACAATACATTACATGTATCAATCTAATTACAAAATTACAAAGTTGGCCACAATACAAGTTTACACAAATATTGCAAAGTTGGCTCAAATGTAGACACTCAAGTTCTAAAGATTGACTTCGTGTGGTTTTGATACTTGGCATCCACTATCAATGCTTAGCATCATCATGCACTTGGTAGATATACAAGCTTGGTCTATGCTAATCACTTTCAAGTCTTGAACTCAATCTACACTGGTGACTCAATGAATATTGTTAAACTCAACATATAAATTGAATCCCTTGATTCACGCTGTATAACTTGGTCAATGCTTCACTGTGAGCTCAGTATAAATTGAATCACTTGGTTAACACTAAGTGTCTTGGTCAACACTAGATTCACATCACATCAACTATGAACTTAGCAAGCATTGTACAACTTGGTTTGCACTGGTAAATTGTCATACATTGAGATGTTCAATTTACACTTGATATTTATCGTGGTGGTAACTACTTAGTACTAACTAAAATCTATCTAAAGGACTCAGTAGAAATTGTAGAACTTGGTAATAACTAAAATTCTTGGTTAACACTATTAACTATACAATAAGCTCTAGTAGATACTTACAATCTGAATAAGTGTATATCACTGATAACAAACTTGACTATAATGTCAACATTTCCTCCCTTATATGTCATAATTGGGTTAACATGCACAACTATTAGTTAAAATGTCATGTTATCTATTTTTTCTATTTTTTTGTGCCACTTTCACACCCTTTGAAAAATAGTGACATTTCTCTATTTTGTGAAGCTTCTTTCCCTGCCTTTGTGAAATAAAGAAGTTTTTCTATTTCACAAATCTTTTTTCCATTCTTATCACCATGGACTAACATGTTAGGTTATCCATGGAGACTTTTTTGTTATCACATCTCTCTATTTTGTAGACATTCAATTTGGCTACCGACAAAAAGGAAAAACCTTTTTCTATTTCATTGGGTTCCCTTTTAAATTTCCTTTTCAAAGTTATAATTTTCAATGGACTATTATATGTCATAGGTGGGGTAACACACATATGGGTTAACATGTTGGGTTACCTTTATTAACCTTTGTGTCATCTTATTTTGCTATTTTATTGAGGGTCAAAATAGTAGTCTACAAAATGGCCAAACCTTTCTCTATTTCACTATGTTCCCTTTTTGCTCCTACTAAAATGGTGAAACTAGTTAGGCTCTTCCATGTGGTATGGTTAACATTGCATGTTATCCCATCTCATGATTTCTTTTGTTAATTGTGTGACAACCATCATTCATCTATTTAGGTAAATTGCATTGTAAAGCCATATACATATAGAAGCATTCTATCATTATATTGTTTGTGTATCATCTTAATATAGAAGCACTTCCATCTTGGTAGGTTTAATACTCTTGTTTAGTACATTTATCATGATAGATTAGCATTAAGGATGCATTCTACATTTGATTCCTTCATTCTAGATGAAATTAGGGTTAGGATCTCAAATTCTCTTTAATTTCCCTCCTTAATAGCTCTATTTTATGGATAGGACTTAGGAATAGGTCCTCCTAGCTTTTGTCATATATATTCATTATAAGATTTGGTATCTATTATGGGAATTTAATCCTATTACAACATCATTTCTAGGTTTTTGGACATCCTCAGAATCCCCCCTTTTCTTGCTCTACTTGATGACGATTCCTAGGAAAAGGTCGACTAGGTCTACCCTGACCTAGGGAAACATTGAGGTCAACAATGAACTAGGTCACAGTCGAGGTCATCCTTGACCTCTTTAGATCTTTGATCGTCTTTTTCATTTTTGGTTCTAGATGGCTCCAAAATTAAGTGTCAAGCTTTTGGATTCAAATGTGAAAGGGTTTTAATTTGAGATTCATTTAATTATTTTCCCTTCTTAGTTGGTTATGTTGATTGGACCATAATTTGAAGTGAAATTTGAATTATGGGTCCTCACATTACTCTGGGAGCCTCAGTTGAAGCCTCTATATAAAGACTCTCATTTGCATCTATCTACAACTAGAGAACTAGAGAACACGAACACAATAAATAGAAGGACAAGAGACGATGCTATGAAGATGCAAGATTGCAAGAGAAGGATATAGAAGATTAAGATATTGTGGATATTAGGAATTTTTATACCATTGTGAACATCTATTTGGAGCAAGAGAGATCCAATCTTCCTTGATCCAACATTATCCATATTCAAGCATTGAAAGATACAATCATGGGTAGCAATTACAGATTATGAGTTTGGTAGGAGTACTTTAGCCTTGGGGGCTTGGTATGATTTATTATCTTATTTAAGTCTATGCATTTTTTTCTCATACATATATATTCATGTTAGGGTTTCAATCTAGTGGATTAGATCTTAGCCTAAGTACACATTCAATACACACACACATTCTATTATATCCAGATATTCATGGAGGTTGAAATCACCAAAATAGGAGTTTGACTAAGGAAAAATTATATAGCCACCCCAAAACCCTATTTTTAGATATATGCAAGTGTTGTTTCAAAGATTAGAGTGCAAATTTAGATACCTTTTTTAGTAAAATTCCAAGATCCATGAACAAAATTTTAATCAAAGTAGAAAAGGTCAAAGTCAAATTTTTGGGGCACAATTTTACCCTTCCAATAGGGTTGAGGTTAACCTCCCATCACAAAGACAAAATATTTATGAGTTCTCTCCATTTCAACAATTCCAGTTGAGAATGAGTTATGGATTTTTCAAAAACAGTTCATAAGCATCAAAAATAAGTATTTTCATATTTGTTTCATTTCAAGGTATGTATCTTATCCTAAATGTAAAGGATAAAATATGGTTGATGAATAGGGTTTTAGAATAGTGCACATGAAGGAGACCCTAAACCCATATTTTTCATATACATATAGATTATTATGATATAAGATGTAAATATAGGAGATTAATATTGAAATGAAGAAATAAAAGGTACTTACCTCTGAAAATGAATTAGTTGAAAACCTTGTCAAATGATCTCAAAAATTATAATTTTTGCAATCTTAAGCATAAACTACAAGATCTTCAAAGCCCAAATATTTTTTTTTTTTTGAGGGTAGGTCTACCTTGACCTAGGTAGCAGAGCACAATTATGCCCCAAAAAGTTGACCTTGACCTACACTTCTCCAATGAATTTTTTGTTCATAGATCCCACAAGTTCAACAAAAAGGGTATCCAAATCTACTTTGGTATTTTCCATTCCACACTTATACCTCCAAGAGAAATGGTTTTTTTTTTTGGATGGGGGGTTTGCCTTAGTCAAACCCTGGTTTGGAATTAACCTTGAAATTGAATTGAAATTGTGATATGTATAAACAAAGTAAATTGAACTATTCATCTTGATTATGTTGAAATCATTGCAAAGGATTCAAATCTTTGAATCTAAAAATATGTATGCTCCAAATGTATGTAGAATAATATCTAGGCATTAGATCTTCAACACCAGTCTTGAATGGATCTTGGATTAGGAAGAAGCTTAAATGGAAATTGATGAATCTTCAACAAGAGGGCTCCATAGAGCTTGAATCCTTCAATGGATACTAATGGATCTCCTTTATGAATTGAATTCTTGAAGATTCATGCTTGAATTCTTGATGGATAATAGATATTCACTTCATAGAACTTGTGAGTGTAAACTTCATAATTGGTGGATGCGCAAGATAATGGTTAGATAAAATGACAGAGGAAGGCTTCCTTATATAGAGATCTAGGGAACAAACTTCTAAAGAAGGTCAACATACGAGAATTAAATCCCCATCAAGCTTATCCCCTAGAAATGGACCTATATTAAATGTAATTTAAGAGTTTATAATTTCAAGGACCAAAACAACCAACCCAGAAGTAGGAAAACAATTCTTTCTGAAACCCAACATCCAAAAATTATGGAGCCTTGAAATTTGGACCTAGGGTCAAGTATGAGGTTGAACCTAACCTAGGTTAGGGTCAAGGTCAACCTAGAACTAAAATTTCATCCTTGACCCTAAGGTTGTCCTTGACCCAAAAGTCAAGAATCTCAGGATTTTGGTCCAAAATGTCAGAAAAGTATAGAAAGAAAGTGGAAAAAGGGGGAAGAATAAGGGAAAAATCTAGATCTAAGTCAAAGACCCATTCAAGGCACTTGACATGACCCCAAACCACTTACTTGGAGGGTTAAACAATATTAACATGAAGTGCTTCCATTTTAAGATGATACATTTAGTCCACACTTTAGCAAGAGTATGGACTTGATGCAAACTTTTGGTAAAGTAGATCATAATGAAAAGATGATCTTATTAAAATAAAACGGGCAAAGGAATCCTTAAGCCCATAGGGACTCAAGTCTTTGTCAACTCCAAGATTAAATTAAGAGAGACATCTCTAGAGAAAAAGGAAGAAGAAGAGAAAAGTAGGCTAGACCATCTAGTAAGATGTGTATATCTCAATTTGAACCAAAAAAAAAAAAAGATTTCCCACCAAGAAAGAAATTAATAGTCACCCCATAAGGTTATGCCCCTTTTGGTAGCTTTGTGAACATATGTAGTGTGTCTTTTGATGGCTTTTATAAAGTACCCATGGATCCATATTCTCATATCACCATAGAATAGATTTGTAAAATGTGTATCTCTTCAGGATTTAGCAACTTATGTGTGTTACCCTCCAAGAATTTAGCATATTTGAAATTTGAAAATGCATGTCTCTTTAGGATTTAGAAACTTTGTGTGTTACCTTCCAAGATTTAGCATATTGAAAATTGAAAATGTTTGTCTCTTTAGGATTTAGCAACTTATGTGTGTTATCTTTCAAGATTTAGCATATTGCAAAATAAAAATTTAGAACAAAATAACATAATAGAGAATGAGGGAGGCCACATATATTCCCCCTCCTTAAGATGGAAAAAATATACATTCTATTTTGACATGTTAAGGAAAGAAAAGAAGAAGGATAAAGCCTTATTCAACATCAAGACAATATCCATAGATAACTCCTGGTCTAAGCCAAGAAGGTCACAACTAATATGAGGCCATGCAAGAGATGGATGCAAAGACATATCATGCAAGAAGTGAAAAAGTAACTCTTGTGAGGGATAACACACTATTCAGCTCCCAAGGTGAGAGATTTATCAACCATGGAAACCCAATGTCAAATAATGAAATAGGTTATGATTAAGGACATAAATCCTCAATGAAAACCAAAATTTTCATGTATGATTGAATATTACATAATAGATAAATACTACTTAACAAAGGAAAAGTGGATCTGAGAAAGACAAAAAAGAAGTAGAAAGAAAGTCGAAAAGGGAGGTAGAATAGGGGAAAAATACAGATCCAAGTCAAAGACCCATTAAAGGTGCTTGACATGACCCCAAATTGCTTACTTGGATAGCTAAACACTCCAAACTAGGGTTTAACATGTGACAGACAACACTTTCTTTTTGGTTTTAGATTTGTATCTTGTGTTAGATCTTTCATGTTAATTAGATTTCCTTTATTTATATGTTTCAAAAATACAAAAAAAAATTGCAAAATTTCTTTTAAAAATACAAAAATATTTACATTTTCATGCTTTAAGTATTTCAATATGTATGATTCTTTTTTTGAATACTTTCATGAAGTTTTATGCAAAAAAGTATAGATTCCCTAATGAGGTACATGAAAGTGAGATTGAAAATGGTCCAGATAAGATCTGCATTGATCCTATTCCTATTTCACTATCCTCCACAACCTCTCCAATTTAACTTTACCATAGGGTGTGTGCATGGTTACGTTCATGTTCTACTATATGCAATATTGATAAACCTAAGATGATATATCCTACACATTTGATGATGGTTAAAGGATTTCCTCGACTAACAATTAATCCTTTGGATTTCTTTGATAATACTATTTTTTTTTTCACATTGTTATCACACATGGAATAATCCTTTGCCTACTATTTTAGTAAATTTACAACCTTCTCAACCTATTCGTCTGCAAGCTTCTAATTTTTCTTCTACCTTTCAAGAGTATAACTTAGTTGAGCAATTGCGTGCTACCCCTGCTAAGATATCTTTATGGGAGTTACTTCAAACTTCTCTAACATATTATAAGACATTGCAAAAATCTTTATCTAATCTTCTTGCTTCACCACCTAATCAAGAAAAAAAGTTCATTCTACTTTAGATTGCATGCAAGCTATGCCTTTTGTCCCTCCCATTATGTTTTCTGATAATGATTAGCCTTCTCTTGAGGTGTAGAATCAATATGATGCTCTTATGGTTGTTGTTTCTATTAATTAGAGTATCATTTGAAGAACATTAATTGATAATGGATCTAGACTAAATGTTTGTAGCATGGAAATGTTAAAAGCAATTAAGGGTAATCTTACTACTATTCAACCTGATAATGTTCCTATACATTGATTTGATAATATTGTGAAAATAACTTTGGGCATCATTTCTTTACCTATTAAATTTGGTCTAGTTATTCTAAATACACTTATTCATGTTATGCTTGGACCTCTCAATTATAATCTTCTTTTAGGAAGACCTTGGTTACATACTATGCATGCCTGATTCCTTCTACTCTTCATCGTAAGGTTCAGTTTATTTATAACAATTTAATATATACATTACATGTGGATGGTGCATTGAATCCTTTCTTAAATATAGAATATGTTAAAATATTTGACCCTCTTCAACCAAGTAAAGAGATTGGAAAAAAACCTAAGATTCAATAGCCAAAAACTTCAACTTATTCTTTAGCTAAGGATGATTGAGGGATGTTTGATTTTAATCCTACTTTCATTGGATAATATAAGGTCTCTGATTTGGAATTTATAAAGCAACAAATTGAATTTGAGAAATTTATTCCTTCTCCACTTTCTAAGGAACAAAAAATTAATTTTGTTGTTACTTTAATTAATGAAATATTGAAACAATAAAACCCAATTGTTCTAATATTGTGACATATGTCACTCCTTGGACTCCATCTGAAATGGCTGATTGGTATGGGTCTAGTTATCATTTTCTTAAGAAATTGGGATTTAAAGGAAAAGGATCTGATAAATATGAACAAGGTATACAAGTAACTTTGGATAACCTATAAGCCAATATTGCTTAATATGGGGAATGAGTCACTTTTAGAAATTGAGGAATGTACTAGAGATCTCTCCAAGGATTATATTATTTGTAACTTTAAGGGTTTTGGGCCCACTCTCTCAGAGCTCCATGCATGCATTTTGAAGCATTGGGATCCATATATTTTGGCTACTATTGAGATCTTCCCTTTCGTTAAAAGTTTTTTCATTTCTACTTTCGTTAATTTTGAGGATAGGAAATCCATTCTTTGTGATCAAGTATTTTCTTGGGAGAACCACTTTCCTTTAATGGTTAAACCAAAGCATACATATTTTAAACCTCAAACCAAGTCTTTTATAATCCTAACTTGGGTAAGGTTGACTAATCTTCCTCTTCATTTTTGGGTGAATTCTATTTTTATGAAAATTGGCAAGGCTTTAGGGGATTTCCCTATGGTTGAATCCCAATCTTTTGAGGATTTCTATTCTACTCATGTTAGGATTCTAGTGGATATTGATGTTTCAAAGGGTTTCCTAGCTGAGATTATTTTAAGTTATTCAAAGGGTTCTTGGACTCAGTCACTTGATTATGAGGGCCTCCCTTTTAGGTGTAAAAAATGTTTCAATATTGGATATATGGCTGCTAAGTGTGAGATTGGAAAATATAGAAATAAATGACCCTCCTCTTGGTGTAAGGGTGTATTGGAGAAGCATTATTCAGTAGTCAAAATATCTACTCTATTGGATGAGGTTTCTAGATCTATAGAGTTGGGGGCTCCATCCTCTATATTGGATGTTATTCCTTTTGGTTCTTCTGAGATGGTGAATCCTTCTTATTCCAAGATGGATGCCCAAGTTTCTTATATGGTTGGTACTTTGTCTACTGTCAGTCTTAGATCCTTTTAGAAGGAGGTTGAGACTATTGTTTCTAATCAAGGTGTTAAATCTAGTGTTCTTGGTGCACACTCCGGTTGAGATAAATCTAGTGGTTTTGGTGTTGAGACTACTAATTCTAGACAAGATAAGTTTCCTTGTGTTATGATTGTTGGATCTAGTCATTGTATGTCTACTAACTTTGGTAATATTTCTTCTTCTAATTCTTATTTTACTACTATTGGAGTCGATAATTAGACTACTGGTATTAGTTCCAATTTGATGGAAGAAGTGATGGCGGATGGTCCTTGTCAAAAGTTGGATGAGTTTCCCTCTATTTTGGATTCTCAAATTTGGCAGTCTGAGGTGTGATGGTGGAGGAGGGGTGGATGTCTATTACCAGGAAAGGATCTAAAAAGGTGCTTCCTCAATTTGATATGAATTTACACTCCCACAAAAAGGGAGTGAAAGGGAATTTTTAGTCCCCTTGTCGGTTGGCTGGTTAAGAGTTCTTATTGGTTTCTTTTCTAGAATTTTTTGTTGGTGCTACTAGATATATAATTTTTTTCTATTGCAACATGCTTCTTGTTTTTAGATCTTACTTGGGGTATCTATTCCTTGTATAACCTTTTTTTGGATCCAATTAAGATTTTTGGGCTTTCTTTGAATATCTTTTGGGTCTATGATGTAAAGGGGTTTTGGGTCCCCTCAAAACCTATTTTTACCTTAATCTAAAACTTTGGGTAATGAAATTTATGATCATACATATGGATTAGGGTTTAATCCATATAAAAAACCATCAACGTCTCCTCTTAATCTTAATCATATATGTGGTGGTCAGTTGAAATTGGTTAACCCATTGCTTATTGACATAAATCAAGCACCTACTTTGGATTTTTTTTCCTGAAGATGAAAGTTTAATGGAATTTTTCAAGATTTATGATGATTTACTTAAGCTCCATCATAGATGAAGAAAACCTTATTGCTTAAATACAAATGCTTATTTTGGAGAACATGATAATAAGAATATTCTTCCTTTACTAGTGGATCCTTCAATACGAAGTGATTTGTTAATAACTAAGACTGTTGACATTCAAATGGATGAGAATAATCTTGAGAAGATAATAAAGATTTGGAAATGTTTGAATTGGGAAAAATGTGATCAACTAGGTTCCCTTTACTATAATTTAAGGTCATTTTTGCTTGGACATATTCACATATACTAGGTATTGGTTCTAAGATTTTTCCTTATAATATTTTTTAAAAACAAAATATGAAATTTATGAAGCAAAAAATTTGAAAGATGAATCCATGAATTGCTTTATTAGTCAAAAGTAAAATTGAAAAGTTATTGGATTTTGGATTTATCCATTCTATTGATTACTTCGATTGGATTTCAAAAATTGTACCTATTTCAAAAGGAGAAAATAAGATAAGGATGTCTACTGATTTTAGAGATTTAAACCTAGCATCCTTAAAGGATGATTTTCCTATTACCCAATATTGATATGATTGTGGATTCAATATCAGGTCATGCTTTGTTATCTTTTATCAATGGTTTTTCTAGATATAATCAAATCTTTGTTCCTTCTGTAGATCAATTTAAAATTGCAATTATAACACCTTGGGGAACATTTTGTTGGGTCATGATGCCTTTTACATTAAAGAATGTAGGAGAAAATTATTAATGTGCTATGAATTTGATTTTTCATGATTACATCCATAAGATTCTTGAAGACTATGTGGATGATATTTTTAGCAAAGTATACACAAAAAGAAGATCATGTTACTATTTTATGATAAATATTTGAATGGATTAGAAGTTACAAGATAATATTGAATCCTAAGAAATGTATTTTTGGAGTTGAATCTAGTAAATTATTAGGATTTATAATCTCTATGAGAGGAATAGAAGTTTTTTGGAAATTCACAAGTGGGAAGTATACTTCTGGTGGTGAATCAGAAGTATAAAGCTTAACCAATAAAACTTTCAACTTAAATCAACACATGCATGTAACATATCAAGATAAAATGAAAGTAAAGGCATGCATGCAAATAGATGACACAATATTTGATCACCCAAAAACCTTCCAAAATGAGAAGGTAAAACTGGGGTGGGGATGACACCCACAACTTATCACTGCAGTAATAGTCTAACTGGTTAAGGTTACAATATTTTGACTATTAGCAATGGTCTACCCTATGAGAGGCCTACCCTATTAAAGGCTTTAACACCTTGTTAAAAGTGTACCTTTCTAAAGGATTTACAAAACATTCACTTGGAATGTGAACCTATTAAAGGATTTATCAAATGACTATTAAACCAATCTATCTTCATAGGATTTTCATTATCCTAATACAATTGTTAGAAAGTATAGTAGAATGTGTTGACCTAATCACTCACAATCTTCAATTTCTAATTTCATATAATTGTTCAATCCATTCTGATTTGATCCTCTTTGATGTAATATGATCCTATATGAAGTGTTGATACCCTATTCTGCTCAACTGATCTGGCAATTCCCTTTTTTACTAAGTCACCTTGAATGTCCTCTTCACTCTTTTTTTTTTCACTGTCTTTCACTCTATCATTCCTCTCTTCAACACTTGAATTATGAAGCTTTATCCTTCTTAAAATGTTTTTGTGACTTAGGGTAAGGTATGAATCTATGGCTGAGATTCATCCATTTTGCCTCTTTAGTATTACAATTATTTGATTCGTTCAATGCAAAGAACATAATAAATCTAATAGATTTGATCTTATCTCTAAGATTTGAAATCTATACATTAGCTATCATAAAACATGATTTTCATTTGAGTTTGTAAAGGCACAAACTCATATGTTAATATTATGCCACTCAACACTTTTTGATTACCGATGCTTGGCACATATAAAAATTCTATCTTGTTCGGCACCTATAGTATACTCGACACATATACTAGCTTGGCATCTATTAACTTGCTCGACACTATCTATTTGCTCGACATTTGAATGAGTTGGCACCTGTTGATTTTTTGGCTTGGCACATATTGTAACTCAGCATTTATATTATACTCGACATCAACTTAGAAAGTTTCTTAAGTGTGTTGACACTCAATTGTCAAAACCAATCTGAGATCAACAATCTCCCCGTTTGACATGAGTGTCAAAAACACTTAACTATACATGTTGAATCTAATCTCTTCAAGTATAATATATATTCTATTTGGAATATATACAAAACTTCAAAAATTTTCAAAATTTTGTGAAGGATTTTATACCTTTGAATTTTGTGTCTCCCCCTGAGTTGATGTGCCATATCCTTGTAACAAAAATCTCTCTGAGTAGATTGATTTTCTTTTGCTGACTCTCCTTGTCTTTATTCTAAATTCCAATATTCTTTATTTGATGTAACTTGTTATGCCCTATTTCTTTCTATTTTCTCTCCTCCTTTCTTTTCTCTATTTATTTTATCACTCGCTCTTTCATTTTGGCTCCCCCTTTTCACATGCTTCCCCATGCTTCCCCTTATAGATTGAGTGCCCTTCTAGCTTTTTGATATTTCTCCTCCTGTTTTAATTTCTCCCCCTTTTTACAACCTCTCCCCCTCTTTTTAAACTAATGTCAAATGGTCTTATATGCTGACTGAATATCTGGCCAAGAAGTTCTTGTTCACTTCCATTACAATTCTCAGAGTAGTATCCCAGTTTTGTAGTGCAATTTCTAGTGATTTAATTTGGATGGTTGTCTTTTTTGCAAGGTGAACTAGGCCATCTAATGTAGAAATATTGGGGTCTTTATTTAATACATTTTCAGCATAGGCTAGTTATTTTTGCAAAATTTCCATGTGAGGGGTTAGGGAGGCTTGTATTTGCACCAATTTGGCAATTGTGTTAGCCTCTTCTACTATCAATACAGCTAGTTCCTTTTGTGTTTGAAGCATTGTGTTAAAGTGCTTCTTACTTTGAGTTGGATCTTTAGGTAGTTGCATGCTTGATATCTTTAAGTTCCTCTCCAATCTCATTATTCTCTAGCTGGTTTCCTATGTAAAAATTGATGGATCACACAATTTTGAGTACAATGAGAATATGTTCTCAAGTACTATCTTCACATTTTCAATTTTCTTACCCAACTCTACATGTGATAGTTCTATTTTAGTAGATATTTTCTCATTTACCTTTGCCTAAAATTTCCTTTCTGACTATTCTAATAGTTTGGCATTTGTATCAAGGTCTTCATTCTACACCTAGTCCACTATATTGGATAGTTTCTCCATAATGGGCTTAGTTTCATCAGGTGACTGCAAGCTAAAGGCATCTAGAAAGATGTCTTTTATTTTAATTAATTCTTGCCCCTATTTATATTCATTTATGAGTATCTCCTACTTCTTTTTCCTTTCTAGTGCCTGTTACCCATTTTTGTCCCCCCCGCCAAAGATTTGAATTCAAATGCTCAACCCCACCCAACGGCTAGTTCCCAGTTTAATATTATTTAAATGCCTGAGAAATACAAAAAAAAAATGTTTAAAGCCTTAGGTTATTTCTTTATTTCCTAAGTGACTACGCTTTAACATTTTTGCGGACCCACAACTCTCCTGCAGTTGGATCTTCTGGGATCTATGGCCCTTGTCATGTCACTATGGGAAGTTGCACGATCCTTTGAAATAGTGACATAGCAAGGTTTTGCCGCATGTCTGGTGGGTCCTTCTGTTCCTTGCTAATTCTTCGATGCCAAGTTTTGTTTCACCCACGGTGGGCGCTATGGCACTATCAAAAAACTCAAGCATCCTGTTATTCGTGACATAGTGAGTCATCATGAAATGAGTATTTGGTGGGACCTCATGTGACATGGAGAGGTGACAATGCTTAAGTGGGGTTTTTGTTTCACTAGCTGTACAAATTTTTTGATGTCATTAGTACCTATACCCATGCCCCTTCTATAAAGCATAGGAGGGATTCTGACTGACGGATCAAAGAAAAATCAATAGTCCTTGCTATCTTGCTATGGAAAGTTGTAGGTTGTTTACTCACAGCGACATAGCGAGTATGGGACCCACCAATCTTTAGAATGCTTGATGCAATTTCTTCACCCTTGGATTGACCTCAGATCAATGGCTTTCGCCATCTTGCTATGAGAAGTTGCTTGAAGGATATGTATAGCAAGATAGTGATTCATTGTCGCGTGTCTTTGTGGGGCTAGGTTTGTTCGATAAGCCACAAGGTGGACCTTGAACTAGTGATGCATCAGGAATGAGTGTATAGATTAATGAGAAATTGGCACTTGGTTGATTTCTCATTGGCTAGGGTGATGACAGTGCGAAATGTGGGCCAATCCCTTCAATGCATCTTACTCACCATCAGATCAGCATGGATCTATGGTCCTCACTAACTCGCTATGGGAAGATGCATGTTGTTTAGGTATAGCGAGTTAGTGAGTTGGTGACACATGGATTGTGGGTCTCGTTCCCCTTGGCAGGCCACAAAAGTAATAACTTACTGGACAAGTTGGAAAAAGGCCAGGTTTTTATTGGTTAGCATACTGACAGATTGGGTGTATCTTCAAGGCTGTTGGATGGTGGAAGATCGATGTTTCTTGCTATATCATTATGAAACAATCCTCGATCTTTAGCTATAGTGACGTAGCAAGGATTTTCCATGTGTCCTCAGAGTTCTGTGGGTCGCAAGGTGAGTAGGTGGTGGCTGAGTTGGCAGATCGATTAGTGCTCACTTCCTTGCATTTTGAGTTCTATCAGACCTTCTGACAATGCAAGAAAGTGGGTTGTTGACATGCATCTAGGTGATGTCACACGAGGTCTTCGTTTGGTTTCCATACACATGTTTTGATCTACTGTCAAATCTTTTGAGATCTATGGCTGGTGCACGCCTGCAAGATGGAGTTGCCAAATCTTTAAGTATTGCAGACATGCCCCTTTATGACACATGTCTTATGGAATCCTATGTTCTTAGTTGCACTTTCCACCATTTGATGTGATCTGATCCATGATAGAGGATTTCCCACAAGATCAAGATGCAGGCGAGATAAATATTGCGACGAAGTGCTTTGTCACCACATATCTCTGCCAGCCTAGTTTGGTAGAGGTGGTTCGATTTATTTCTCTGGCGTCGAGTTTGGATAAAGCCACCGGCACTCACTACCTCGCTATCAAAAAAACTATACATCTCACCATTAGCGAGATAGTGAGGGATCATGAAATTCATGGTAGGTGGATCCATTTTTGATGTGACATCGCTAGATTTTTTAATGACCTGTCGAGGCTCGCTAAGTCGCTACTAGGAAGTTTATGGTTTTCTCTGGTAGTGAGTTAGCGACTGACCTAAAAATGAAAAAACATGGCAGGATTAGGAAAGGGAAGCTAGGGTGGACATGGTGACTATGCTAAGGTATGTACCAAGTTGTGCTGAGTTGGTTCATGGGCCTAGAGGTCTTAAGGGCAAAGTGCAGTAATTTAGCGAGTCTTCATGATCGTCAGATCTATCTGAATCCACAAAAAGTGCTATCGCACTATTGGAAACTTTCCAGAAGATGCACATAGTGGCATAGGGCCTCATGGACACGTGTCCCAGTGGGTCAAATGGAGACAGTAATAGTTAGGGGATGTTGGCAGTTAGTGAGACCATTGTGATTAGAATTTGTAAGGAATTGGCACAGTTAGTAAAGAAAGGTGGTCAACCGTGTAAGACTTCTGCAAGGTGGCAAAATAAAAGGAGCTTGTTGGTCCATTTGGCTCATCTTTCTCACAGAGTTTAGTTGACTTGCTGACCCCCGCTATTTTAGGTGCTCAAGAATGAAGAAGTCAAGATTTTTTATGCGATCTGATCTTTGTAATCAATCCCAACCACCAGAAGTGAATGTGAAATAAAGAAGAACACTCCACCACCCCTAGTTGATCCATCTACCTAGTTAGATTGGTCTAAACACTCTATTTTGGTGCATCACCTCTTTAGATTAGATTAGGTAGATTTTTTTTCAGGCTCTCCTTCTCCCTTTTCCCTTCCAAGAGTAGTTAGGTGCATCCTGATAGTAAGAGGAAGTCGTCCTTCTCTGGAGACTCAACCTCATAGTTCAAGTCCCATAGCTTGGAGGCTATTTCCATGTTTCACTAGGTTGTCCTCATGCATAGGCTCTAGAAAAGGGTGCAAACCTAAGTGACAATAGTTTTTGGTACGCCCAATGGGACAAAATCTCAAAAAATTTCAAGCCTACTAGTGTGAAAAGGGAAGATTTCAAGATCAATACCAAGGAGATAGTACTGGCTTCAGTGTTCAAACCTTGAAGAGGCTCATTCTTCAAAGTACTTGGTGACTCTAAGCTTCAAATACATATCTGGTTCCAAACCAAAGTTCAAGTGATTCATGCCCAGAGCTGAAACAAGGGCATCTTCTAGAGGTAAATTCTAGTATCAAAAGCTTTCATTTTCAAACCCTAGAAGAAGGAAGACTAGAATATCTTTATCACTAGTTAGAGTGCAGTAGTAACAAGCACACCTACAAGATCTATCTCTACTCCTCCTGCTATTAGATCTCAGCCTAGATTTCCATCAGCACATATCAATAGATCACTTGCTATATGGCATTTCCTAGAGCTCATACTTTTGCCACCTTTAATGGTGGGAGCCCTTTCTTATTAGCCCAAAGACATGAAATACCAGTAGCTACACTCAAAAGTATACCAGAGTTTACTGGTGAAACTTCTATCTCTCCCTTAGAACACATTCAAGAAGTTGCAAATGTCTGTAATATTCATGGTATTACAGAAGATCATGTTGCAGTTAGGATCCTAGCCCCATCCTTGAAAGGAAAAGCACTACAATGGTATAGAGGTTTAGCTCATGGTTCTATAATAGATTGGGATGGATTAGGAGTAGGATTGTGCAAATATTTTGAGGATAAAAGTGACTATTTGTTACTCTTAGAGAAGTTGACTACCATAAAAAGAGCCTCCCATGAATGTATGACTGATTTTAATTATAGATTTCAAAAGACATGGGATAAAATATGTACTTCAGTGAAACCTACCCCTGGTAATGCCTTCTTGCATTACCTTGGAGCTTTTAACAGTGATATTGCCACTACAATCCAAACTATGGGAGGAGATACCTTGCCTAATGCTTATGACATAGAAATAAAATTAGAGAACATCCTAATACAGGGAGGTAAACTAGCTCCAAGGCCTCCTATGCCTTTCTTTGTTGATTTTCCAAATCATCAACAAGCAATGGATCCCCTTCCCACAACTTCTACATCACAATCCCTTACTCCAGTCCCTCAAGCTTCCACATCCTCAAATGGGATAGATGAGATCAAGGAGATGATGCAATCTTTGATGCAGAACATGGACAAAAGAGACAAGAACCTTGATAAAAGATTGCAATATCAAGAGAAGAACCTTGATAAAAGATTGCAAGATCACGAGAAGAAGTTAGAAGATCAAGGAAAGAGGTTGGAGGATAATTTCTCTTTGATGCAAAAAGTGAGCAACAAGGTGGTGACTTTAGAAAGACAGCAAGCTCAAGGTAGTAAGCCTCATCAATGTCAATATCAAACTCCAAGCAATGGTAGGCCTCCAAAGCCTAATCATTGGAACCACTCTTTTGATCAGAGTAGGTAGGGTGGCCATGCTTCAACCTCAAATGGAAACCAAAGCAAGGCCATAGTCCCTCAAAACAATATGGCTTAGGGTTAGGATTTTTGTCCCTCCTGTAACTACTCCTATGTCTATTGTATGTATCAAAAGGCTAAATATTTTATGGCCTTGATAGTCCAAGAACTTGTAGAAAAAAAATCATACGAGGAAGGACAATTTAAAGATGCCTCAGATATGCAAAGACAGGGTGATTTCTCTTTTATGAATCATCCGATGGAGGAGCATTGTAATGTAAACTAGGATTCCATTGCTCATAACACTAGAAGAAAAAGAAGATCTATGGAAGATGCTATCCCTCCTTCCAATTAGGCCTCAACTTCAAATGCAGTGTCTCATGAGCAAGCAGCAAATAATCAATCAAGTACCTTTCAGCAGCAAAGGTAAAACCATGGCAGAAAAGATACAAGTGATCCTTAGGTTATTTCATCTCAACCTCATACAATTGTAGCTCCCAAAGCTTCTACCAAAGCACCTGCTATGCCATTTAGTGTGGTAGAGAAAATGAAGAAGACAAATGTGAATATCTCTATGTGGGATGCTATTGCTACTATACCCATGCAAAAGAGGTTGCTACAGCAATAATTGGAAAGAATTGAACCACAGGATCAAACACTCAGCATGAAAAGTGCCACAAGCCTAGTACAACCATCAAGGGAGGTAGAAGCAAGTAAAAAGGTTATACCTCCTCCATTCTATGTTTCTCTAATTATAGGGGGCAAACTAGTCCATAATTACATGATTGATTCAAGGGCTAGAAGTTCAGTGATGCCTAGGTGTGTTGCTAATGCTTTGGGAATGAAATATGAGCCCATTATTAGGGATGTATTACAGTTGGATGATAGTACTGTGAAGGCTGTAGGAATCCTTAGGAATGTAGAGATGGCCTTACATGCATGCCCTGGTTGTACTATAAGACAAGATATCTCTATTGCTGAGGTTAAGCCATATTTTGCCATCTGTCTATCAAGAGACTTTACTACCCAAATAGGTGGTTTCATATCTTCTGATTGGTCATATATGTCTTTTAAAACAAGGTATGGAGCCAATGCTTCAATTAGAGTAGAGCCTCAAGCCCTCCATCATACTGAATCTTACACCCCCAAACCCATCAACATGAATTGCCCTATCCTAGAGATGGATGAAAATGACATAGTGAATGAGGCCACCATTCCCCTAGTAGAGATACCTAATTTTTTGTTGGATGAGTGGGCTGATGCATATCAATTTGATCCTATGTCAGAAACCCTTGAGATAGGTCTTAGTACATATTGTATATTGGAGAAATATGCTCTAGTTCCCAATCTTGTGGGTACTAAAGAAGATATAAGTGGGGTATGGAGTATGTATTTTGATGGATCAAGAAATAAAAATGGATCAAGCACTGGTGTGATGTTAATTTCTCCTACACAAGTGAAGTACTACTTCTCCTTTAGGCTCTAATTTAGTTGCACTAATAATGTAGCCGAGTATAAATCCTTGATTCAAGGTCTCCTACTTGCTCAAGAAAGGGGAATCCAAGCCTTAAGGGTATATGGAGATAGTGAATTGGTGGTTAATCAAGTGAGAAATCAGAATACCACCAAGAATGGTTTTCTCAAGTCTTATAAACATAGGGTATGGGATTTGATTGAAAGTTTCAATGCATTTAATATTCAAAGCATCCCTAGAAAAGAGAATAGACATGCTAATAGACTTACAAAAATAGTTGCATCTTACGATGTGCCAAGGAATCTTGAGGAGGAGAAGAAGCAATAAATTAGAGTGGTAGTAAGCCTATTATCCCTAATAACAACATCCATTGGCAGGTGTTTGAATCTAATGAGCAAATTGTCAGCTTCTTGTAGAATGAGGCAGAATTTTCAGAGAGAAATCAATCAAGACTGTAGGATTAGTATGGTGACCAAATCATTAATCCTAATGATCAAGCAAGAGGCAGGGCCATGAACCTAGTTTTTGATGAAGATGATCATACTCCAGTCATGGTTGTTGATGGAAAATCCTTGAACATGGGGAAGGTATGTTCTGAAATTGAACAAGAAAATTTTATTCATCTATACTAAGAATTTAATGATGTATTTTTTTGGATGTATGATGACTTAAAGGGTTTTGATCCAAGGTTATTTCAGCATACCATAGATTTAGTTGATAATGTCAAACCAGTAAGACAAAAGTAGAGGCCAATGAATCCTAAAATTGAACCCTTAATGAGAAAGGAGCTATCCAAATTGATTGAGGCCAATATAATTTTTCCCATCAAACACTCATCATGGGTAGAAAACCTTGTCCCTATTAGGAAGAAGAATAGAGAAATTAGTTTGTGTGTGGACTTTAGGGACCTTAACCAAGCTTCCCTTAAAGATCACCATCCTCTCCCTTCTATGGAGAAGATTTTGTCCAAGGTCAGTGGTTCAAAGAGATTTTCATTTCTTGATGAATTTTTTGGCTACAATCAAGTGCTGGTTAAAGAGTCTAATAGGTACAAGATTGCATTTACCACTAAATGGGGTACCTATGCTTATTGTAAGATGCCATTTGGGATAACCAATGCAGGTACTACATTTTAGAAGGCAATGGAGATGGCCTTCAAAAGATTGATTGAAAAGTTTGTCTTAGTTTACCTTGATGATATTATAGTATATTCTAAGAATGTAGAGGATCATTTTGATCATTTAAGACAGGTATTCTTAAGATGCAGAGAGTTTGGGATTTCCCTTAACTCAAGCAAGTGTGTCTTTGCTACTAACCAAGGAAAATTATTAGGACATATTGTATCTGAGGATGGCTTAACCATTGATCCAGAGAGAACAAAAGCAATACTTGCTCTCCCTCTTCCTAAACACAAGAAAGGGCTGCAAAGTTTTCTAGGCAGGATAAACTTTGTGAGAAGATTTATTCCAAACCTTGCTACCATGGTGAAACCTCTTACAGCTATGCTCAAGAAAGGTATGGTCTTTGCATGGACCAAGGAAGGGAAAGAAAGTTTTGAAGAGATCAAGATAGCCATAGCCTCAGCCCCTACTCTCATGAATCCAAATTTTGAGAAGGATTTTATTCTTTATACCTTAGGCGGTGAGTCAAGTATCTCTGCTATCTTGACTCAAACAAATGATAAGAATGAAGAGTAGCCCATAGCTTTCTTTAGTGAAGGGCTTTAGGAGCATGAAGATAAGTACAGTTATGTTGAGAAGCAGGCCCTTGCAGTCATCAAAGCTTTAAAGAAATTTAGACACCTCTTGTCTCATAATAAGATTCATTTGTTAGTACCCCATCCTAGTGTGAAGAATTTCTTTTTGAACAAAGATGTTAGTGAGAAAAGAGCTGGCTAGATTACTAAAATAATGGAATATGATGTTGAAATTTAGATTACCAAGCTGGTAAGAGGGAGGGGGTTATGTAAATAGATGTTATCATCTCAGGAACCTAATGAGGAAGCTACTATGATACTGACAGATTGACAAGAGGCAAGAAATGGTGACCCAAGGAGTTGGATGGATGACATGAAGAGTTTCTCATTAGGGAATGGATACCCTCAAGGATTAGATAGAACTAAAAGGAGATAGTATAGATTATAGTCAATTCCTTATGTCATAGTTGACGGTATCCTTTTTAGAAAAGATTTTAATGGAGCCCTATTAAGATGCATTGATACAAACCAGGCTGAAAGAATGATCAAAGAACTTCATGATGGTCCTGATGGTGGCCACTTCTCAGCAAGGACAATTGCAATGAAGATCATGAGGGCCGGTTATTACTGGCCATCTCTATTTCATGATTGTCATAAGTATGTAAGGAAGTGTGAAAAATGTGCCTTCTTCTCTAGCAAACAAAAACTTGCAGCTCTTCCCCTTCATCCTATCCAGGTGGATCAACCTTTTGCTTAGTGGGGATTGGATTTCATAGGTGCTATCATCCTCCTTCTAGTTTAGGTCATAAATGGATTTTAGCTACTACATATTACTTCACTAGATGGATAGAGGTAGTTGCAATGAAGGATGCCACTAAATCTTTAGTTGTGGAATTCCTTGATGGGATTGTGACCAGATTTGGTGCCCCTTCAACTATTATTTCAGATAATACAAAATCTTTTGTTGGAGCTCAGATTTGTGCATGGGAAGTGGATCATAACATCTATTTGAGAACATCCTTGAATTTTTATCCTCAGGGTAATGGTTTGGCTGAGTCCTCCAACAAGAACCTAATCAGAATCATGGAAAGAAAAATTGAGGATAACTAGAGGTGTTCGCATAAAAAACTGAAGATTGCTCTGTGGGCTGACAAGGTAACACCTAAAAGATGAATAGGGAATTCACCATTTGTGTTGGTATATGGTAGAGAGGCAAGGCTTCCAATTTCATTGGATTTCCCATCCCTAGAGTTAGCTCATCAGTTGGAACTAATTGAAGATGATGCCATGATAGTGAGAATGACAAAGTTGACGAAGCTAGAAGAGAATAGAAGTAAAGCCATGCAGACCCTAGAGACACACCAGCAACAAGTAAAGAAGAGTTTTGACAGGAAGGCTAGGGTCAGAATCTTCAGGAAGGGAGATTTAGTTTTGAAATGGGATGCAGATAGGGAAAAACTAGGAAGACACTCAAAGTTTGATGCATTATGGAGTGGCCCCTATCTGATTATCAGTTGCAAACAAGCCAATGCTTTCTAGTTAACAAAGCCTGATCGTGAGATTCTGCCCATCCCAATTAATGGGATCTATCTCAAGCCTTGTTTTTGAGGGTTTGAGATTCCATGTACATAGTTAGTTTAGTTTTGTTCTTTGTTTGTTTCTTGTTTTCCAAGAAGTGCATGAGCACAGGTTGTCTCTCTATGAGACAACAAGTTTTGAAGTTTTTGAGAGCTACAAGAGTTTTTGGTCTCTGGTTCCAGTTGCAAAGACAGGGGGTTTAGGGTTTTTTCTCTTAGAGGTAGGGTTAGGGTTTCACAGTATGCATAGGATCTACATCATTTTTACTTTATCGCCCAATGGATGCTTCAAGCCACTATTCTTAGGTGTAGCAGGCTTGCATCCCCTCTGAGTCACCATAAATGTTACCCATTTTTGACCCCCCCTGCCCAAGATTTGAATTCAAATGCTCAACCCCACCCAACGACTAGTTCCCAATTTTATTATTATTTAAATGCCTAGGAAATACAAAAAAACAAATGTTTAAAGCCTTAGGTTATTTCTTTATTTCCTAAGTGACCATGCTTTAACATTTTTGTGGACCCACAACTCTCCTACCATTGGATCTTCCATGATCTATGGCCCTTGACATGTCGCTATGGGAAGTTGCATAGTCCTTTGCCATAGTGACATAAGGAGGTTTTGCCACATGTCTGGTGGGTCCTCCTGTTCCCTACTGTTTCTCCAACACTGGGTTTTGTTTCACCCACGGTGGGCACTATGGCACTATCAAAAAACTCAAGCATCCCACCATTGGCGACATAGCGAGTCACCATGAAATGAGTATTTGGTGGGACCTCATGTGATGTGGAGGGGTGACAATGCTTAAGTGGGGTTTTTTGTTTCACTAGCTATGCAAATTTTTTGATGCCATCAGTACCTATACCCACGCCCCTTCTGTAAAGTATAGGAGGAATTTTGACCGACAGATCAAAGTAAAATCAATAGTCCTTGCTATCTCACTATGGAAAGTTGCAGGTTGTTTACTCATAGTGACATAGCGAGTATGGAACCTAACAATCTTTAGAATGCCTGATGTAGTTTCTTCACCCTTGGATTGACCTTAGATCAATGGCTTTCACTATCTCACTATGGGAAGTTGCTTGAAGGATATGTATAGCGAGATAGCGATTCGCTACTACATTTTTTTGTGGGGACAAGTTTGTTCCATAAGCCACAGGGTGGACCCCGAACCAGTGAAGCATCAAGAATAAGTGTACAGATTAATGACATGTTGGTAGTTGGTCGATTTCTTATTGGCTAGGGTGATGACAGTGTAAAATGTGGGCCAATCCCTTCAGTGTGTCTTACTCACCGTTAGATCAGCATGGATCTATGGTCCTCACTAACTCGCTATGGGAAGATGCACATTGCTAGCAACACATGGATTGTGTGTCTTGTTCCCCTTGGTAGGTTGAAAAAGCAAGAACTTACTAGACAAGTTGGAAAAAGGCTAGTTTTCTATTGGTCAGTACAATGATAGATTGGGTGTATCTTTAGGGCTGTCAGATGGTGGAAGATCAATGTTTCTTTCTATGTCATTATTAAAAAATGCTCAATCTTTAGCTATAGTGACATAGTGAGGATTTTCCACGTGTCCTCAGAGTTCTGTGGGCCACAAGGTGAGCAGGTGGTGGCTGAGCTGGCAGATTGGTTGGTGCCCACTTCCCCACATTTTGAGCTCTATCAAACCTTCTGACAATGCAAAAAAGTAGGTTGTTGACACATGTCTATGTGACATCACGCGAGGTCTTTGGCAAGTTTCAATACATGTGTTTTGATCTACCGTTAGATCTTCCAAGATCTACGTCTGGCACACACCTACAAGATGGAGTTGCTAGATCTTTAAGTATTGCGGGCATGCCCCTTTATGGCATGTGTCTTATGGCATCCTATGTTCTCAGTTGTTCTTTCCACCATCCAATGTGATCTGATCCATGACAAAGGCTTTCCCACAAGATCAAGATGTAGGTGAGATAAATATTGCGGGGAAGGGCTTTGCCACCACGTGTCTCTATGGGCCCAGTTTGGCAGAGGTGGTTTGATTTGTTTCTCTGGCGCTGAGTTTGGATAAAGCCACTAGTGCTCGCTACCTTGCTATTAGAAAAACTATACATCTCACTGTTAGTGAGATAGCAAGGTGCCGTGAAATTCATGGCAGGTGGATCCATTTTTGATGTGACATCATCAGATTTTTAATGACCTGCTAGGGCTCGCTAAGTCACTACCAAGAAATTTGTGATTTTCTCTGATAGTGAGTTAGCAACCGACCTAAAAATGAAAAAACATGGCAGGGTTAGGAAAGAGAAGCCAAGGTAGACATGGTGACTGTGTTGAGGTGTGTGCCAGGTTGTGCTGAGTTGGTTTATGGGCCCAGAGGCCTTAAGGGAAAAGCGTAGTAATTTAGTGAGTCTTTGTGATTGTCAAATCTATCTAAATCTACAGCAAGCACTATCATGCTATGAGAAACTACCTAGAAGATATGCATAGCGACATAGCACCTCACGAACACATGTCCTAGTGGGTCCAATGATAGTAACAATTAGGGGATGTTGGCAGTTAGCGAGACCATTGCAATTAGAATTTGTAAGGAATTGGCACAGTTAGTAAAGAAAGGTGGTCAATCGTGTAAGACTTCTACAAGGTGCCAAAATAAAAGGAGCTCGTTGGTCCATGTGGCTCATCTTGCTCACAGAGTTTAGTTGACTTGCTGACCCTCACTATTTCAGTCACTCAAGAATGAAGAAGTCAGGATTTTTTATGCGATCTAATCTCTATAATCAATCCCAACCACCAGAAGTGAATGCAAAATAAAGAAGAACACTCCACCGCCCCTAGTTGATCCATCTACTTGGTCAAAATGGCTTAATGGAACTGTTTCTATCTTCTCAAAGCATTATTTGACATAGAAGATCAGATTTCTTCAAATCCCCCTGATTTTCCTTGGTAGAGCCTTGATGGCAGTGGTTCTAGAGTAATTCCAGTCAGGAAAATATCTCAGCTATGCTTGAACTATAAAGGAATTTTTTATAAATTTTGTAAAGGTTAGACTTTTCTCTGTTGTTCTCTGCTATTGCTCTGTAATTCTCAATGTAAATTTCCTTGTGCCTCTGAACTGTATGATTTTTTGTCTTATCTCGTTCTGCCATTGGTATGCAAGTGCAAGAACTCTTTTCCTTCACCATTGTTTTGTGGAAGTTTGTAATCTGCATGACTATATCTCTTCTGGCCTGTGAATGATATATAAGTGAATCTTCTCTTTCCTTGTGTCATTCATTCTAGTTTTCTAATCTGTATGTGGTTATTAGATTAAAAAAAGTTTGAATGTGTATATCCTTAGTTTCATTCTGGTTCAGTAGTGCATATATGGGTAGAGATTGGTCTGAACACTCTATTTTGGTGCATCACCTCTTTAGATTAGATTAGGTAGATTTTCTTTCAGGCTCTCCTTCTCCCTTTTCCCTTCCAAGAGTAGTTAGGTACATCCTTATAGTAAGTGGAAGTCAGCCTTCTCTGGAGACTCAACCTCACAGTTCAAGTCCCACAGCTTGGAGGTTGTTTCCATGTTTTGCTAGGTTTTCCTCATGCATAGGCTTTAGAAAAGGGTGCAAACCTAAGTGACTACAGTTCCTCTTGCACTTCATTTATCTAATCAATGTTCATGATTGAATAGTCATACTTAGGAATGACTGTGAAGTACCCTTGACGTAGTGTAGGGTATCCATCACAAATT
Source organism: Cupressus sempervirens (assembly GCA_028749045.1). Classification (NCBI taxonomy): domain Eukaryota; kingdom Viridiplantae; phylum Streptophyta; class Pinopsida; order Cupressales; family Cupressaceae; genus Cupressus; species Cupressus sempervirens. Next base: position 383,722,368 of record CM053789.1, read on the forward strand.
ACCCTTGTAACCTTTGTAGAGTTCAAGCCTGGTGCTGAAATTTGAAGTGGTATTGCTTTAGTGCTTAGCTTTTGAGGCATTCTTGTTGGAGTCCCAAGGTTGCCAGATTTACTAAGGTTTGAATTGCTTCTTGCTCTTTTTCCATTGGGGTCTCCTCCTCTATTCTTCCTTGGTCAATTACTATTATTTATTGTGGTGCACCTTGTACTTATGCAGTAGGAATAGAAGTATCCATCTATCTTGTTTGTTCTTTTGTTGGCTCCTCAACACTTGTAGTGATTTTATCTGTGGAATCAACCTTGGTTGATGTGTCTACTACTATCTACTCCATAGATTGTCCACTTGTAGTTGTTGGGATGTGAGAAGGTGGTTCTTGTGGATTTAGCTTATCCCTTGTAATGTTAGCTACAACCTAATGTAATTCTTCCACATTAACCAAGACTGAATTTGTACACAATTGTGTTTGTAATGTAGTCTGGTGAAGGATCTTTTTGAGATCCTCTGTAGTTAGTGGATTTATGTTCTGACTAAAATTGTCAAAGACATCCTTTACTCTTATTGTTTCCATAGGTGTAGAAGTGTCATGTAGAGGACCCTGAGGTGGCAATTGTGTGTCTTGCACACTCTGTTTTATTTGTTTCTCTTTTTCAATTTCCATATCATCCTTTTGAGTTTCCTTCTCCATTGAATCATCTACCTTTTCTTTTTTACCTTCTTGTTTCTTATCATTGTCATCTTCTTCTCCACTATTTCTTCCCTCAGAGGGATCTTCCTATCCTTCTTTGACAATTTTTAGACCATAAATTAATTTTCACATTTGAGTGGACATTTTGACAACATCTTCAATCTTATTCTGAAGAATATTAAAGGCTCTATATTTGGGTGCAAATTTTCTCCCATGCTTCTTATTTGCTTTGGTAATTTTCCTTCTTGTGAGACCAGGCATTACTTGAGCTAATGTTGACTCTCTTATTTCTTTCTCCATATTAAGGCAATAATGTCATTTATTTTCAACAATAGAATACAACTCTTTGGGCATTGAATTGTCAAATTCAAGTGGAGTGTTCTTGAACTTGGCCATCATGGTGTAAACTAATTCTTCAACCATGTTTTGTTCTCCTCTGCTCAACTTATTAAAGCCAATGATCTTTAAGCTAGTTAATTCTACATTATCTCTAACATTATCACGTATATTTTCTAAATCAAACTTGGTGGAATGACTTGCCACTCTGAATTGGCTTGTGTCTTCTAAATATGTTCTATCTTCATCTGAGTTAGGTTGAGCAACATATTTTCTTTTGAATTTCTTCTTGGATAGTCCTTCCTACTTGATAGCCTTCTTCTTTTCTTGATCATTAGCCTCCTTAGTTGTAGCTTTTGTACTTTCCCTTGTAGTAGGCTTAGCTGGACTTGGCTTGGTAGTCTTTTTGCCCTTAGGCTGAGCTATCGATTATTTTTGAGCTTTTCTTTTCTTTGGCTCTAGCTTAGTAGGTGCTTCTTTGGCTTGCTCTTCCTCTTTTTCATCTTCTTCCTCTTTAGCATCTTCTCCCATGCCTTGTATTAATTCAAGTGGCTCCTTGCCCTATTCTTCTTCTTCTACTTCTGTTGTCCCTTCACAAAATTTGGCCTTAAGCTTTTTGACCAATTTGTCCTTCTTCTTTAAGGCTGAAGAAGTTTTCAACTCTATTTCTACCTTAGAATTTATGACATCAAAAGTGCCAAAAGATTTTTCACTTTTATCAATGTGTTCTACAATAAATTTTGTGATTGATGTTGATGCCTCATCAATATTATTTTCATATCCAAGTGGCCTTAGCCATCTCACCCTCAGTACTGCTGCTTGGATATATGTATAATTAATGTCAACTAAGAAACAAATGTCATTGATATGTTGTTTAACAAGAGAAATAGGTATCCTGATTCTCTATTTCATAGACTTCTTAAAGTCTTCAAAGTAGCTAGTCATTATGGTTTCAAGGTTTTCCCCCATATGCTCTATGTATTCATTAACCTGTACTACTAGAAACTTGTTTGTCTTCCAACTTATCTTACCAAAAGAGGGGAATTCATTCTGAACATAGAAAAATAAGCATATCAAAATCGATCCAAACTTACATTGAGTACTCTTGGGTCTCCTTATTGCTCCCAAATTCTCCATAATCTATTACAATTGCAATTTAGCTAGATCATATGTATGATCCTTCTTAACAATTTTATATCCCACATCAACTACAATGCAAGGTACATTGTTCAATTGGCTTGACTGGTAGAATTTATGAGATATGAACCTAACAAAAAATTCTACAAGTGGATCTCTGATTGTGTCAATAGTCATGCCTCTTTTATTCTAGTTTGCCCCTGTGTTCTTCTCTATGGCTTATTTTGAGTCACTCCTTAGGGTCTTTGGAAATTCTAGGGTTGGGTACCTGATTACCCCATGTATGATTCTTTTTGATAGTTTAATAGGTTCATCCTCCAACCATATACATCCATTATGAATTCTACTTAGCACAACTCTAATCCATTCTATCTTGAAAACTATGGGGAAATCTAGGGCACAAGTTAAGCCCTTCTTTTGAACAATCTAGAAATTTCCCTTTAATACCCCATTCTTATAAAGTTTAACATAGGCTTTCAAAATCTCCATGTCACCAATTGCTCCAATTTTACAATTATAACACTTTCTGACATCTTGCACCTTGATGACCTTAGGTGGAATAATAGATAAAGTGCCAGCAGGGTTATTTTTGTACGCAACTTTAGGAATTGGTCTAAAATCTATTTGTTTAACTTTATTGCTGAGCAATTGAACCTCAAATGATTCCTTATCCTTGGAATTCCTAGAGCTAGATGCCATTTCTAAAAATAAGGGTTTCAAGATGTAAAAAATTGCGTAACTGTGTAGCTCGACACTTGAGTAAATACCTTAGATTGACAAAACAACATTGAATCTTGGTTGGAATCTTCACAAAAGCATAAACCTCCACTTGGAAATCATTTTTTTTCTCTTCATGTTCTTGCTCTATGTTCATAATGATGAGAAAATGATAAAAAAATCAACCTTAAACGCTTCATTACATAACATTTAATGCTTAGTGTATATATAGCTATCCACTTAGCTCCTTATGCAATTCTATTTCACTCAGGTTCTATTGATTTTTCAACACTCTACATTCACTGGAGTTTCCCTCACTTGGTTTTAATAAGAATTTCCCTTCACTCGGCAACTACTACTAACTTGGCTCCTACTGACTTTGGCAGACAACTCAACATATACTAGAATTTTACTCAGTATCTGAAGGCATCTTTCCTTACTCAACAACAATTTGAAAATTTTGAAGATTTAACCTTTCATCTTTATTCATGCTGATCTATCATTTTCAGTGCTAATTTATTTTAGGAACTAATATATGATAAAACATTTAAATATCAGTCCCACATACCTTCTTCTGCTTAGTTGGATGAAGTACAACCACTTGACCTTTTAGGTGAAGTTATCCCTTCCTTGGATGTGCTACTTCCATCTCTTCTTTTCCATGTCCTATTTATCTCTCCTTTGATGTGTTCAACCTCAACTTTTCCTTTTCCTTTATTAAACTTAGAGTTGGGTACCTTTAACATTGTTGGGAAATACGTGCTAATGTGTCCTATCTTTTGACAACTAAAACAAGTGGTTTGACTCAACCACCTACTATATGTTGGAAATGATTGAAATGATCATAAGAAAAGTTTTTGGAATGATATATGGAACTAGTAAAGAATGTTCTCAATCATTTTTTTGTCATTGATGTCAAACTTGCTACTTGCAGGAATGACAATTTCTTTAGTGATCCAAATACTATCAATTAGTTGATTGTCAAGGAGGAGGCAATCAAAAAGATGTAACTAGAACACCTAGAGAAAGGTTGAAGTTATGATGTTGTAATGAAGTACAAGGATCAACTAATCCATTGATGAAAAAGTGCATTTGATGACATACTATAAGATACAGAGAATGAGCACACTGAAACATAGCAAAGATGTAAGATTTTAGCTAAGACATTTGTAAATCTCAACTAAGTTCATTAGAGAGAAGGAGCCGAGCAAGTTCAAGTGCCGAGTAAACTTCAAGTGCTGAGAAAGTTCAAGTGTTGAGTAAACTTCAAGTGCCGAGCAAGTTCAAAGTGTCAAGTGATATTGAGTGTCAAGCAGAGATAGGTGCTGAGTAACACAGAGATGCCAAGCACCAGTAAAACCAATAGTGTTGAGTAATAGAGAGATGTCGAGCACCAGTAAATCAATAATGCTGAGTTGCTGCATTATTTTGAAAATCGAAGATTTGCCAAATCTAAGCCAACAAGGTTGTTATCTAGAAGTTTGTGAATTAAAATGGAAGATAAGAATGATGAGCTGGTGGCACAGAACACCATGTAAAACATTTTTAAGAATACAACTCATGAAGTTTGAAGATAAGAACAAGATATGAGGTAGATACATTGTATCCTACCTAATCCATTCGAAACCCTAAAATTGGAAAGGAAGAAATGAATAGAAAAGGAAAATCAGATTTCTATTTAAGGAGTCATAAGTTAATGAAAAAAGAGGGAGAGGTGGTCAAGCATGAAAGCATGAAATGCTGAAGGAGGTGCTAAGGAGATAAGAGAGCATAGTGACTCTATTTCAGTAAGAAGACCCCTGATATGGATGCATTGGTAAAATGAATTAGAAGACTCAAGGAGATGAAGCTTGAGAAGAAGTCAAGTAGTTAAAGCTAAAGTGATTGAAGCCAAGCATTAGGATTGAACTGAAAGTGTGATCTGAAATCTGCAAAGTATGTTGTAAGTTATATCAGATCAAAAGACCATTATCGTTACTTTCTAGCAATTGTAACAGTAAAGTTTAAATCCTATGGACTTAGGTTGATTTAATAGCCATGAGATAAATCCTTTAACAGGGTGACATTCCAAGTGAATGTTCTAAAGTCCTTTAACTAGGCCCATTCCTAACAGTTTGGTGAAATCCTCTAACAAGGTCACATTTAACAGTGTGTTGTAAGCCTTTAATAAGGCAAGCTTTTAACAGGGCATCACTTCAAAAGAGTGAGAATCAAGTAGCATGTTACTGGTGGTTTTTCGCAAATTCGGTTTCCACATAAATCATTGTGTCATGTGTTGATCTTGCATCTTTTATCTTTGCATGTTGATTTACTGTAACTTGCTAGTATGGTTGATTTAAAGTTTGGATGGATGAAAAGTGTATGGATTCATTAAAAGCAGTCAAAAAGTATTAATAGGGAATTTGGACCTTGGATAACTGATTCACCCCCCCCCCCCCACCCCACTCTCAGTTATTCTAAAGAATTCTAACAATTGGTATTAGAGCCTTACTGCTGACTCAGTTTAAAGGAACTATAAGTAGAAAAGATCAAAATGCCTAAGAGAGAAGTTCCCAAGCTCAATAAAGACAACTTTGTTGCATGGCAAAGCTTGATGAAGCTACATCTTGGACCCATAGGAGATTATGCCCAAAATTCAATTGTCACTAAACATGTAGATCCAATAGGTGCTCCTATTGCAGAAGATATGAAAAAAAAGCAAGAACACAATCAGACAATGCTGAAAATTGTCTTTGCACTCAACTATGCTCAATTTGATGATATCAAAGGATGTGATACTGCATTCAAAATGTGGAAAGCCCTATTAGACATCTATGATAGAGATCATAATGTACAAAGAGCAAAAAGAGAAAGCCTCAGAGGAAAGTTTGATGACATGAAAATGGAGGAAAATGAGAACGCTGCTCAGTATGGTGCAAGAATAAAGGAAGTAGTAAGTGCAATAAGATGCTTGAGTGGTCAATTGGATGAAGATACTATTAATAGTAAGTTCTTAAGAACCTTGCTTCCTATCTATGCTATTAGAGTATCAGCAATACAAGAGCTAAGATGTATACCATGAAACAATCTAAGTTTTGAAGGAATAATAGGTAGACTCACTGCATTTGAGTTATCTAATTTTGACAACTACAAACCAAAGAATGTTGAATCTGTCTTTAAGGCCAAGTTATCACTAAAAGATGCTGAACAGGTGAAATCAAAGAAAGGAATAAAAATGAAGTATGTATCCAGTGACAGTAGCACTGACGAGGAAGATGTGGAACAATTGGAAGCATTGCTTGCTAGAAGATTTCACAGAGGTAAAAGAAAATTCAAAGGTAAGATGCCTATCATTTGTTTCAATTGCAATGAAGTAGGTCATATTGCTACTAGGTGTACACAGAAAAAGGATTACAAGGAAGGAAACAAAAACAAATTTAGAAGAGATGATGAGAAAAGAGATTACAAAGAAAAAGGTAAGAAGTGTTACCTTGTTGAAGAAAATTCTGATGAAAATGATGATGAAGTTGTTTATGTAGCCATGAAGGATCAATCTGATGAGAAAGAACCCACAACATTGGTAACATGTATGAACAAGAATGATAAGTGGATCATAGATAGTGGATGCTTACATCACATGATAGGAGATAAAAGTAAGTTTGTTAACTTTACTTAGTATGATGGAAATAGTGTTAGATTTAGTAATGATGCTCCATGTCAAATCAAAGGAAAAGGTTCCATTAAGCTCACGGAACAAATTTCATGTGATAATGCGTACTATGTTGAAGGATTAAACTAAAATTTACTAAGTGTCTCATAGTTAGGCAATATAGGATGCAAAGTGGAATTTGGAAAAAAAACTACAAAAATCTATGATATTGATGGTAAACTGATAGGAAAAGGAGATCAAACAAAGAGTAATATGTTTTACCTTGATATGGATGATGTTTCTTGTTTTATTGCAAAATTTGATGATGAATGGTTATGGAATAGAAGATTATGTCATGTCAACTTTGACAATCTGGTCAATATCAGTAAAATGAAGAAAGTTAGAGGTTTACCAAAATTGAAGAAGCCTGATAATATCATGTGCAAACAATGTTAGCTAGGAAAGATGACTAAGTCAAGTTTCAAGAGAAAAAACTATACATCTAAAGAAGTACTTGAATTAGTTCATACTGACTTATGTGGTCCAATGAAAGTACAAAGCTATAAAGGAGATAAATATATAATGTTGTTTGTTGATGACTGTTCTAGGATGATGACTGTTATGTTCTTAAAACAAAAATCTGATGCTTTTCAAATGTTTAAGTGGTATGTGGCTAGAGTTGAAAAGGAAACAAGAAAAATCTTGAAATGCCTAAGATTAGATAGAGGTGGTGAATTCACATCAAATAAATTTGAGATATTCTATAATGATAAAGGAATCAAAAGACAAATGTTAGCTCCTAAAACTTCCCCACAGAATGGAATTGCTGAAAGAAGAAATAGATCTGTGATTGACTGTGCTAGAACACTAATGATGGAAAAGACTGTTGCTCTAAAATACTAGAGAGAAGTTGTAAGTGTAGCTATTCATAAATTGAACCAAGTACAAGTCAAGAAAGGTATATATACAACACCTTTTGAATTATGGTATGGTCACTCACCCAATGTAAAACATTTCAAAGTGTTTGGTTGCAAATGCTTTATCCTTAAAGATGCTAGAAATGGAAAATTTGATGCAAAAAGTGATGAAGGTATATTTCTTGGTTACTCCACTAGAATTAAGGCATATAAGTGTTTGAATATTAACACTAAAAAAATTGTGGAAAGTGCAAATGTAAATTTTGATGAGCACACAGAAGTCCAAGCTGAAGTACCAAAGAAAATGGAAGAGTACAGAACCTTTGTATATTCTTATGAAGGAATGACTGTTGATGAGGATGATGTCAATCAAATTGAAAATCAACAACAAGTATCAGTTTCAACTGAGTCACAACCAGTGAATGCCGAGTTGCATTCAGAAGCTAAGTTGCATTCAGAAGCCGAGTTGCAGAATGAAGAAAATGCACAATCTGGTTTTGAAGATAGTACACATGATAAAGAACAACTTGACAAAGAAGTGCATAGTGATCCTAAATCTGAAAGATCAAACATGGAAACAAGGATAGAGCCAAGATTATCCAAATATGTAAAAAGACATCACCCTGCTGAACAGATAATTGATGACAAAAATGCAAGACCAATAACAAGGAACAGACTAAGACATGAATCATGTTTGATTAGCAAATCTGAACCCAAGATAGTATATGGTGCGTTAAAAGATGATAACTGGTGTAAAGCTATGGAAGAAGAAATTGATCAAATAAATAAAAACAAAACCTGGAGTTTGGTTCCCAGACCAACTAAAAAGAATGTGATTGGCACCAAGTGGGTATTCAGAAACAAGCTAGATAAGAATGGTGAGATTACCAGAAACAAAGCTAGACTAGTATGCAAGGGTTATGCTCAAGAAGAAGGAATAGACTATGGGGAAACATTTGCCCTTGTTACTAGAATGGAAGGAGTAAGAACTTTACTTGCATATGCTGCCTACAAATATTTTAAAGTCTATCAGATGGATGTAAAATCTTCTTTCTTAAATGGTATACTAGAAGAAGAAGTCTACATTGAACAACCAGAAGGATTTGTTGATGAAAACAATAGGGATATGGTGTGTAAGCTACATAAAGCACTCTATGGTTTGAAACAAGCACCTAGAGCATAGTATGAGAGACTTCACAAGTATCTAGTGCAAATTGGATTTGAAAAAACTAATGATAACAGCAACATGTACATCAAAGCAGAAGAAGGTAAAGACATTATTGTATCTAAAATCTTTGTGGATGACATAGTGTTTGGTGGAAAGGAAGTGCTTTGCAAAGGCTTTGCTGACAAAATGAAACATGAATTTGAGATGTCTATGTTTGGAGAAATCAAATTCTTTGTTGGATTGCAAGTACATCAACTCAAACATGGTATATTTGTGACACAATCAAAGTACATCAAAGAGATTCTTAAAATGTATGGATTGGAGGAATCCAAACCAATCAGCACACCAATGGCAATAGGAAATAAGCTGTCCAAAAATGATAAATCAACTGAAGTCAATCAAACAATGTATAGATCCATGATTGAAAAACTACAATATGTTGTACATAGTAGACCAAACATAGCATTAGTAGTTGGAATAGTAGCCATATTCTCTGCTAATCCCAAAGAAAATCATCTCATAGCAGTAAAAAGAATAATGAGATATCTTAAAGGAATTGATAACTTTGGTCTATACTACAAAAAGAATGAAAAATTTGAGCTCAATGCATACATAGATGCAGACTGTGGATGCAACATTGGTGATAGAAAAAGCACAAGTGGAGGTGCATTATTTCTAGGAAAAAGGCTAGTTACTTGGACTATCAAGAAACAAACATGTACATCCCAGTCCACTGTAGAGTCAAAATATGTAGCAGCTACAGTCAATTGCATAAACATTGTATGGTTCACACACCTATTGAAAGGAATGAAAGAAGAGGTAACAAAACTTGTGATATTATATTGTGATAATACAAGTGCTATAAACATATCAAAAAATTCAGTGATGCATGCAAAAACCAAGCATATCAATATAAAGTATTATTATGTCAGAGAATTGGTAGAAGACAAATAAGTGAAGTTGGAATACATTCACACAAATGAACAAACTACAGATATCTTCACCAAACCATTGCCCAAGGATGCTTATGAATATCTTAGAGGCAAGTTGGGGGTAATACCCCTAACTCAAGCAGTTTAAACCAACAAGGATGCTGCCCTGCATCAACAAAAACAAATCATTGAAGTATTAGAAGAGTGATGCAAAGGATGATAGTAGGAGCAAAAACTCCAAATCAGTCACAAGCATGGTAATAGAGGGAGAAAACAAAAAGAAGATAAAGCACATATTTAGCATGATAAACATGCTACATCTTTGGCATTTATGTCAAAGAGGGAGAAATGTGTAGAAACCTGATCAATATATAAGAAAGAGGGAGATATATATGAAAGAGGGAGATATATGAGATCAGTAGTAAAAGATGCAACAACAAAGAAAAATAGCAGACAATGTTCACAATCTTGGTGGTAACTAAGTTGATCAATTGATCAGTTTGGTTTTCCATCAATGCCAAAGAGGGAGATTGTTGAAAATGATTGAAATGATCATAAGAAAAGTTGTTGGAATGATATATGGAACTGGTAAAGAATGTTCTCAATCATTGTTTTGTCATTGATGTCAAACTTGCTACTTGCAGGAATGACAATTGCTTTAGTAATCCAAATACTATCAATTAGTTGATTGTCAAGGAGGAGGCAATCAAAAATATGTAACTAGAACACCTAGAGAAAGGTTGAAGTTATGATGTTGTAATGAAGTACAAGGATCAACTAAACCATTGATGAAAAAGTGTATTTGATGACATACTATAAGATACAGAGAATGGGCACACTAAAACATATCAAAGATGTAAGGTTTTAGCTAAGACATTTGTAAAGCTCAACTAAGTTCATTAGAGAGAAGGAGCCAAGAAAGTTCAAGTGTCGAGTAAACTTCAAGTGCTGAGCAAGTTCAAGTGCCAAGTAAACTTCAAGTGCCGAGCAAGTTCAAGTGCCGAGTAAAATTCAAGTGCCGAGCAAGTTCAAGTGCCGAGTAAAATTCAAGTGCCGAGCAAGTTCAAGTGCCGAGTAAAATTCAAGTGCCGAGCAAGTTCAAAGTGCCAAGTGATATCGAGTGTTGAGCAGAGATAGGTGCCGAGTAACACAGAGATGTTGAGCACCAGTAAAACTAATAGTGCTAAGTAACACAGAGATGTCGAGCACCAGTAAATCAATAATGCCGAGTTGCTGCATTATTTTGAAAATTGAAGATTTGCCAAATCTAAGCTGACAAGGTTGTTATCTAGAAGTTCGTGAATTAAAATGGAAGATAAGAATGATGAGCTAGTGGCATAGAAAAACATGTAAAACATTTTTAAGAATACAACTGACAAAGTTTGAAGATAGATAAGAACAAGATATGAGGTAGATACATTGTATCCTACCTAATCCATTCGAAACCCTAAAATTGGAAAGAGAGAAATGAGCGATAAAGGCAAATCAGATTTATATTTAAGGAGTCATAAGTTAATGAAAAAAGAGAGAGAGGTGGTCAAGCATGAAAGCATGAGATGCTAAAGGAGGTGCTAAGGAGATAAGAGAGCACAGTGACTTTGTTTCAGTAAGAAGACCCCTGATATGGATGCATTGGTACAATGAGTTATAAGACTCAAGGAGACAAAGCTTGAGAAGAAGTCAAGCAGTCAAAGCTAAAGTGATTGAAGCCAAGCATTAGGATTGAACTGAAAGTGTGATCTGAAATCTGCAAAGTATGTTGTAAGTTATATCAGATCAAAAGACCATTATCGTTACTTTCTAGCAATTGTAATAGTAAAGTTTAAATCTTATGGACTTAGGTTGGTTTAATAGCCATGAGATAAATCCTTTAATAGGGTGACATTCAAAGTGAATGTTCTAAAGTCCTTTAACCAGGCCCATTCCTAACAGTTTGGTGAAATCCTCTAACAAGGTCATATTTAACAGTGTGTTGTAAGCCTTTAACAGGGTATCACTTCAGAAGAGTGAGAATCAAGTAGCATGTTACTAGTGGATTATCCCAAATTGGGTTTCCACGTAAATCATTGTGTCATGTGTTGATCTTGCATGTTGATTTACTGTAACTTGCTAATATGGTTGATTTAAAGTTTGGATGGATGAAAAGTGTATGGATTCATTAAAAGTAGTCAAAAAGTATTAATAGGGCATTTGGACCTTGGATAACTGATTCAACCCCCCCCCCCCCCCCCCCCCCCCCCCCGCCCCGTCCCCCCCCTCTTAGTTATTCTAAAGAGTTCTAAAAATTGGTATGAGAGCCTTATTGTTGACTCAGTTTAAAGGAATCATAAGCAGAAAATATCAAAATGCCTAAGAGAGAAGTTCCCAAGCTCAATAAAGAAAACTTTGTTGCATGGCAAAGCTTGATGAAGCTACATCTTGGATCCATTAGAGATTATGTGCAAAATTCAATTGTCATTGAACATGTAGATCCAAAGGGTGCTCCTACTGTAGAAGATATGAAAAACAAGCAATAACACAATCAGACAATGTTGGAAATTGCCTCTGCACTCAGCTATGCTGAATTTAATGATATCAAAGGATGTGATACTGCATTCAAAATGTGGAAAGCCCTATCAGACATCTATGGTGGAGATCATAATGTACAAAGAGAAAAAAGAGAAAGTCTCAAAGGAAAGTTTGATGACATGAAAATGGAGGAAAATGAGAACGCTGCTCAGTATGGTGCAAGAATAAAGGAAGTAGTAAGTGCAATAAGATGCTTGTGTGGCCAATTGGATGAAGATACTGTTAATAGTAAGTTCTTAAGACCCTTGCTTCCTATCTATGCTATTAGAGTATCAAAAATACAAGAGCTAAGATTTATATAGGGAAACAATCTAAGTTTTGAAGGAATAATAGGTAGACTCACTGCATTTGAGTTATCTAATTTTGACAACTACAAACCAGAGAATGTTGAATCTACCTTTAAGGCCAAGTTATCACTGAAAGATGCTGAACAGGTGAAATCAAAGAAAGGAATAAAAATGAAGTATGTATCCAGCGACAGTAGCACTGATGAGGAAGATTTGGAACAATTGGAAGCATTTCTTGCTAGAAGATTTAACAGAGGTAAAGGAAAATTCAAAGGTAAGGTGCCTATCATTTGTTTCAATTGCAATGAAGTAGGTCATATTACTACCAAGTGTACATAGAAAAAGGATTACAAGGAAGGCAACAAAAAAAATTTAGAAGAGATGATGACAAAAGAGATTACAAAGAAAAAGGTAAGAAGTGTTACCTTGTTGAAGAAAATTCTGATGAAAATGATGATGAAGTTGTTTATGTAGCCATGAAGGATCAATCTAACTTTTCCTCTAGCCTATTGGCAAGCTTTGTCTTGTCATCTTCTATCATAGCTTTATCTTCAATGGCTCTCTTCTTCTACTTAGTCACTTCACAAAGCATCATGCCTTGTGATTCCTACTCAATCTTGAGAGTTCTGATCCCTTCTACTTGAGTTCTATTATTTTCCATTAGGTCTACAATTGCTACATCAAACTCCTTAGAATGTCCATTTTCAAACACTTTTGTGGTGTCAATATCCTTGTACTATGTATTATTCTTAGCTATGGTGATGTCTTTTCTTCTATTTAGGGACTTTCTCAATTCTTCCCTAGCTTCTTCTAGAGAATGTAGAATGAGATGTATTTCAATCTCCTAGTTCTCTATAATCTTCACAAGCTTGTAGACCTCCATCTCTAGATCTTTTCTCCAATTTGTAAGGCTTATCCTTGTGAGAACTAAGCTCTGATACCAATTTTTGTAAATTCACAAGTGGTAAGTATACTTCTGGGGTGGGGGGGGTGGGGGGTGAACCAGAAGTATAAAGCTTAACCAATAAAACTTTCAACTTAAATCAGCACATGCATGTAACATATCAAGATAATGTGAAAGTAAAGGCATGCATGAAAATAGATGACACAACATTTGATCACCCAAGAACCCTCCAAAATGAGAAGGTAAAATTGGGGTGGAGATGACACCCACAACTTATCACTGCAGTAATAGTGTAACTATTTAAAGTTACAATGTTTTGACCATCAACAATGGTCTTCCCTTTGAGAGGCCTGCCCTATTAAAGGCTCCAACACCCTATTAAAAGTGTACCTTTCTGAAGGATTTACAAAACATTCACTTGGAATGTCACCCTATTAAAAGATTTACAAAATGGCTTTTAAACCAACCTATCTTCATAGGATTTTCATTCTCTTAATACAATTGTTAGAAAGTATAGTAGAATGTGTTGACCTAATCACTTACAATATTCAATTGCTAATTTTAGATTGTTGTTCACTCCATTTTGATTTGATCCTCTTTGATCTGACATGATTCTGCATGAAGTGCTAATACTCTATTATGCTCAAATGATCTAGCAATTCCCCTATTTTACTAAGTCACCTTGAATTCCCTCTTCACTCTTCTATTTTTGGCTCTCTTTCAATCTATCATTCCTCTCTTCAACACTTGAATTATGGAGCTTCATCCTTCTTAAAGGTTTTCATGACTTAGGGTTTGGTATGAATCTATGGCTGAGATTCGTCTCTTTTTCCTCTTTAATAGTACACTTATTTGATTGGTTGCATGTAGAGAACATAGGAAATCTAATACATTTAATCTAATGTCTAAGATTTGAAATCTATACATTAGCTATCATGCAACATGATATACATCTGAGTTTGTGAAGGCACAAACTCATATGTTAGTACTGTGTCTCTCTTGGCACTTGTTGATTACTAATTCTTGACACATATAGAAATTCTATCTTGCTCAGCACCTATAGTTTACTTGGCACATATACTGGCTCAACATCTATTAGTCACTTAGTAGTTGAAACTTTCTCAACTCTATCTATCTGCTCGACATCTAAATGACTTAGCACTTGTTGAATTTCTAGCTTGACACATATTGTAACTTGGCATCCATATTATACTCAACATCAACTTAGAAAGTTTCTTGAGTGTGTTGACACTCAATTGCCAAAACCAATCTGAGATCAAAAAAGTTGATACTAAAAAAATTGATGGTGTTGTTAATATGCCTCCTCCTAAGAATATTTCTTAGCTATGTAATTCATAAGGAAAGATACAAACTATTAATTGCTTTATTTCTAATTTAACTGATTGAATAATTCATTTTACTTCTATGCTTAGAAAGGATACCACTTTCTCTTGGAATGATGAATGTAAACAAACTTTTGAGCAATTTAAGCAGTATCTAGAAAATCCTCCTATCTTACAACCAACTAAATTTGATAAGACATTGCACTTATATACTTTAGTGACTTTGAAGGCTATGAGTTCCTTGTTAGCTCAATATGATGATGATGGTAAGGAAAGACATATGTATTACATTAGTTAGACATTACTTGATTATGAAATAGGATACATAGATTTGGAAAGATAACATCTCGTTGTAGTTTATGTGTGTTATAAATTGGAGCATTATCTTACAAATGTTGAAGTCAATGTGGTTGTCAATTTTTATCATTTGAAACATCTTTTCTCACAAACTAATTTCTCTAGCTATTTGGAAAAGTGGGTGGTGTTACTTACAAAATTTGATCTTATTTCATTTCTCAAAAATTTGTTAATGGACAAGCTTTAACAAATTATTTAGCTGAAGCTCCTTGTCCTCATTTGGAAACATGTTCTACTTCAATGGAATTTCCTAATGATAATATTCTTGCTATTCAACAAGATTATATTTGGGAATTATATTTTGATGAATCTAAATGTAGAAGGGATCTGGTGTTGGTATTATCTTAATTCCTCCTACAAAAAATTGAATCCCTTTATCATTCAAATTAACTTGTCCTTGTGCTAATAACATTGCAGAGTATGAAGCTCTTATAGCTAGTTTATGAGCAACCTCATCCCTTAAGATCAAACACTTGCAAATATATGTTGAAAAAGTTAAAGGAATTTATCAAACTAAGAATGATAAAATGATAAAATATAGAGATTTAGCTCTTGATGTGCTTTCACAATTCTCTTCTTATGCAATTCAAATCTTACCTAGAAAAGATAATTGACATGTGGACACCATGGCAAGTACAACTTCTTTGGCATATCTTTAAAATAATATGGAGAACTTTCAATTTACTATAAAAACTCTTATAAACCCTACAATTTCTAAAAATATTATCTCTAATTGTTTTGACTTGCATTTGGATGAATGGTATGCTCATATTTTTCATTTTTTGAAAGATGGTACTTTTCCCAAATCAGCAACAAGAAACATGCATAATCATATTAGGAAGCTTGAAACATTTTACATCATTTGAGGAGAAACACTTTGCAAATGCTCTTACAAAGAATTGTTATTAAGATGTCTCAACATAACTAAAATTTTAATATCTTTGGGAAAAACTCATTCTGGTTCTTGTGGAGGGCATTTTGGTTGAAAATATCTAGTTAATAAATTACTTAGAATGATATATTATTAGCAAAAAATGGAGCAATATTCTTTTATGTTTGTTAAGAAATGTCCTCAATGTCAAAAACATAGTAATTTGATTCTTTCTCTTGCTCATGAGCTTCATAATCAAGTTTCTCCATGACCTTTTAGTATTTGGGGTTTTCACCTGATTGGAAAAAATTCACCACCTTCTTCTCATGGACATACATTCTAATTATCTACAAATTATTTTACAAAAAGGGTTGAAGTGGTTCCTCTTTGTTCAACAATTACGGATTTTGTTTGTGATTTCATCCTTAATAATATTATAACAAGACTTGGTGTACCTTCAAAAATAGTTTCAGATAACAATACTGCTTTCAAAAATAAAGTAGTCATAGAATTCTTGGAGAAATATCAAATTCAATGTAAATTTTCAACTCCTTATCATCCTCAATCTACTAATCAAGCTAAAGCATAAAATACAATCATTGAGCAGATTCTAAGAAAACAAGCATGCAAAAGATTGGGATACTCAATTGACATATTCTTTATGGCGTTATAGGATGAGTTTCTGTACTTTCACAAGTACTGATGCTATTATGCCTTTGGAATTAGAAATTCATTCTTTGCATATTTCATTTCATAGGATAATTGACAAAGATACTTTTTGAGGACAATATTTACAAGAGAGAGAAATGTTAGATGAACAATAAATACATGCATTAGAACATATAAAAGCTTATCAAAAATATTTATAGGAGTAATATAATCATAAGGTAATTGAACAAAAAATTTTAGTTAGTGATTGAGTTTTATATGAGAATCAACAAAATGTGAATGCTTTACCTAGTGAAAAAGGAAAGTTTAGCCCTAATTGGCTTGGACCTTTTGTTGTTATTGAAGACTTTGGTTTAGATTCTTATGAAATTGCTGATATGTATGGTGTTTCTTTTAAGGAACCTATTAATATTATGTATCTTAAGTGTTATTATCCTTAATTTTATTCTTTTACTTATTGTATTCATATATTCCCTATATACATTATTTTATAGGTTATGTAGTTTTACCAAAATTACATATTGAATATATTTATGCATCTTCTGTTAAGTTGTATATTTAACATAGAAATAAATAGTAAAAGAAGTTTCTCATTCATCACAAAGTGATTTAAGTTCTAATACATATATGGCCAATGGCCCTATCTATCACTACACTTATCACTATGCTCTAATGACCGATGGCTACCTGATCTCTCTAGACTATAATAGGAAGAAATAGATCTGTGTGTCCATGTATGACTCCTAGATATGTTGATACCATGCGAGCACTCTTGGGTAGTCTATAGCTCAGATATTAGTTTATCCTCCCTTTCCCTATACATCCTTAGCTCTTTTTGGGAAACTACAAAGATATCAGCATGCCTTTCGAGATCTCTATAGCCAAGAGAGGACTCTCACTCACTCACTGGTAGTTGGTAGGATATGCATGTATCCTTCAAAAACTTAGATACAAAACTCCTCCACTCTACTATTCTAGATATAGAATAAAAATTACATTTATCAATTCCATACTTTTTCAAATCAAATTACTTATTTAATCATATTTCATATTTCATACCTAGGTCTCCCTCCTAGATGTCACTAAAAGGTCTAGATGGTAGGGGAATAGAGTGATTACTCTCTCCATGTTCACTATGTCTAGGACTCATTAGTGGTGTCTTTGTATAGGTGCATGGGGGTCATTAGTATCTCAATGGTGATATGTGATAAATGTGTACATTTGCACCAATATCACCATATGGGGGCATCTCCTCTATTCTCTCCTTTGTTCTATCCTCTACTCTCTACTCTCTCCTCTCTCTCCTCATCTCTGATGTCCTTATCCTCCTCTACTGTAACAACATCCCTATGTGTCATTTTTGAAGCACCTAGATCACCTGTAGGATAATCCTCAGGGAAGATATGATGAGACCCTTGTACACTCTAGTACCTAATGCAATCTTAGTCCATGCCTAAATAGGTCACATCTGATGGTACCTTTAAATCCTCTATCCCATTAGCATCACTATCCTCTATAACTACTGCCAATGGTTGACGTATGGATTTAGATCTCTAATAATACCTTGTCAAATGTACATAATGAGGTACTACTCTAGATACTCTTGATACTAGCCCAAACTATCTCATCACCCAATCATAGTAGTATGATGCCACTATATGATTAAGATGACTCTCTAACATCTTCTTTCACTATGAGTATCTCATCTAGAACTAAGTATCAGGCCACTATATCATTTGAGAGTAGGGTCTCCATATTACATCTATACTAGGAATGTGGTTTAGAGATACTCTCAAAAAAATATATCTCCAAACTATCAAGAATTCTTTCGTAGATAAGAAAAACCTCTAGTTGTGCTCTCGTTTGTCATCACTGGGATACCCTGTGGACATGTAAATGTAAAGTGCTTAAACAACGAAATCTATAGGAGAGTGCATATAGACCAACTCTCTCTCTAATATCTCACCAACTAACACAAATCATGGTATATTTGAGCTAGCATGTTGTGACCCCATGAGAGTATAGTCCTCTTTCTCTCCATCCTCCACATAATGTAAGTAAGTAGTGTCAAAAATATAGTACCCTTTGAATTGGGTAACACAACCAAGGATACTAGGCCAAGCATCACTCTTTTTACTAGAGGAGTAGAACCTAATAATATGGATGATAGAAGGACATAATCTTATCAAGTCCACGTTTGTGGAATGTGTCCCAAGTAATACTCCTTTTCTATAAGGATCTGCTCACAAACTTGTTGTGCTCTAAGTCTAATGGTCTTACCTCAGACTAGGAGCCATAGGATCCTATAGAAATCCTCTAATGTAACTATGATCTCTCCTAAAGGAAGATGAAATGAGCATGTATCCTCACCTCACCTCTCTATAAGAGTTGATAACATGAATCAATGTAGTCTAATGTGTGGTAAAACTACTACTTTGTAAAGCTTTACATCTCTTAGTAGCTATATATCCTTCCTAGCTAAGACAATATCTCTCTAATGGTAAAAAGAAAATCTCCAAAGGGATGCTCTTGGAGATGAACCATGTCTTGTAAATATAGAATCAAACAACAACAAACTCACCTCAGGAAGTAGTTGTTTAGTAGCTAGGCATTGTCTCAACACCTCCATGTGTGTCACTCATAGTTCCTCTCTTCTCAACATCTTTCTCCCTTGTTTCAAATATAAAAAAGGTAAGAATGAGTAAGTGTGGCTTATTTTTATTATTTATAGGCAAAATTAGGGTTTATTGTAGGGTTCACTCATGGTAAACTCAAATTCCTCTTGTCTCCTTCATTTAGATAGACATTCACTCTTTTCATCATAACTTGAGCTTGATAACTCCATTTTTGGTGTCATCAGTAGCATTTGAAATGTGATTAAAATACCTTGATCTTTGAATCAATTTAGGAAGATACTAAATCATTACAAGTGGTTTAATAAAGAACTTTTAAA
This sequence comes from Cupressus sempervirens, assembly GCA_028749045.1. NCBI lineage: Eukaryota > Viridiplantae > Streptophyta > Pinopsida > Cupressales > Cupressaceae > Cupressus > Cupressus sempervirens. The sequence goes on from CM053789.1 coordinate 383,741,840, forward strand.
TAAACTACATATTCAGTGCTTAGAGTTATCCTTATCAACCTGTTTCACCCTATGAAAATAGAAAGATGAAGCAGGGGGCATAAGAGGGTTTATGCACTTATCCACTAAAATTTGGTAAGATTTAGTTGCTTTTATTGATTTTAATTAACCTTTTGTGTTGCAAGTTCTAACATTTTTTTGCAGGATCTCTACATTGAGGACTTGGCTATATCCTTTTTATTTTCTATAATGTTTTCTTACTTTAGCTTGCATATTGAAGTAGTGTCATATTTGAGTTAAAGTGTGGGCTAAATGTATCATCTTAAAATGGAATTACTTACATATTGGTAGGTTTAGCACCCTATTTTAGTACATTTACCATGATAGATTATCATTAAGGATGCATTTTGCATTCAATTCCTCCATTGTAGGTGAAATTATGTTAAGATTTGAAAGATTCTCCTTAATTTCCCTCCTCAATAGCTCTATTTTTTGGGTAGCACTTAGGGATGCATCCTCCTAGCCTTTATCATATTCATTATAGGACTTGGTGTCTATTCTAGGCATTTAATCCTAACATCATTTCTAGGTTTTTGGGCATCCTTGAAATCCCTCCTTTTTTTGCTCTGCTAATGACGATTCCTAGGTTGACCCTAAACTAGGGAAACATTAAACAAGTCAACCCTTACCTAGGGCAAGGTTGATGTTAACCCTAACCTAGGTCAAGGTTAAGGTCATCCTTGACCTCTTTAAGAGTTTGATCCCCTTTTTCCTTTTCGGTCTTAGAGGGCTCCAAAATCAATGTTAGGCTTTTAGATTCAAATGTGGAAGGCTTTTAATTTGAGATTCATTTAATTATTTTCCCTCCTTCATTGTTATGTTTATTGGACCATAATTCAAGGTGAAATTTGAATTATGGGTCCTCACATTACTCTAGGAGCCTCACCTTGAAGCCTCTATATAAAGACTCTCATTTGCATCTATCTATAACTAGAGAACTAGAGAACACAAATGCAATAACTAGAAAGAGAACCACAATCAAAAGATGATTCTATGGAGATGAAATATTTCAAGAGAAGGATATAGAAGATCAAGCTATTGTGGATATCAAGCATTTCCATACCATTGTGAACATCTATTTGGAGCAAGAGAGATCCAATCTTCCTTGATCCAACATTATCATTATTCAAGAATTCAAAGATATAATCATGGGGTATCAATTATAGATAATGAGTTTGGTAGGAGTATTATAGCCTCAGAGGCTTTGTATTCTTTCTTATCTTATTCAAGTCTATGCATTGCTTTCTCATACATATATATTCATGCTAGGGTTTTAATCTAGTAGATTGGATCTTGGCATTACACATTCAATACACACACACATTCTATTATATCCAGCTATTTGTGGAGGTGGAAATCACCAAAATGAGGGTTTGACTAAGGAAAAACCCTTTATAGCCACCCCAAAACCCTATTTTCAGATATATGCAGATGATCTTTTGAAGATCAGAGTGCAGATTTGGATACCCTTTTCAAAAAAATTCCAAGATATGGGAGAAAAAATTTCATTGAAGCATAAAAGGTCCATGTTGAATTTTCTACCAATAGGGTCAAGGTCGACCTCCCTTCAAAAGGACAAAAGATTTTTGGGTTTTCTTTGTTTCAACATTTATAATTTAGAATGGTTTGCAGATTTTCTAGAAACTGTGCATATGCATCAAAAAACATTTATTTTCATATTGGTTCCATTTTGAGGTATGTTTCTTATCCTGTCAAATTTCAAGCATTTCTATTACTTATTTCATATAAACTCTAAAACAAATAAATGAATAGTGGTGAATGTCCTATGCATTGTTAAAGATCCATTTTTTCTTTTATTAGTTTGATGATATATATTTTTTGTATTGATAGGAATACCTAATTTAAATGATTATCTTGTTGTTGGAGGAATGCCTATTGTTATTTTTCATTTAAATTTGATCCATATTTTTCTATGTACAATGATTCACTCTTTGATTAGTAGATTACTAAGAATGTACTTCCATATAATCTCTTAAATCATTACATGATAACTTCTTTTAGCTAGAGCAAAGATGCTATTGCAGATTCTTCTAAGGATATTTTGTTTACATTTTTTATTGATGAAGTGGAAATAATAGTAAGGATCTCATTAGCCCAAAAAAGCTCAAACATTATTTAAAGTTTTGACTAGGGTAGAAAATAACAATAAATTGAAGCATATATAATTGCTCTTGACTATATGACAAATGTTAAAATATGCTTTCATTTACATTTATGATGAACTATTCTAATGTAATGGAGACCTAGAATTTGACAATTGCCAATACCTATCAAATGGATGTTGACAATTTGGTCATTTTAATACCTTTCTTTTTACTTTTTGAAAAAAATTGATTGTCCAATATTTTTGGTTTAAAAATAATTAATTAAGTTATTCTAAATTTAAATATTGCATTAATAATATATGCAAGAAAATCTCTTTATTAATAAGTTTCTAAAATTATATTTTTGGATTAAAAATAATTTGGCTTAAAAATTATTGTCACATATTTTTGTTTAAAAATAATTTAATAATTTATTCTAAATTTAAATATTTGATTAAAAATATATGCAAAAAAAATCTCTTTATTAATATGTTTGTAAATTTATATTTTTGGTTTGAAAATGATTGTCACATATTTGTGGTTTAAAATCAATTCAATAAGTTATTCTAAATTTAAACTTTTTTTCAAGAAAATATCTTAAATTCTAAAAATTCTCAAATAAAATAAACAAGTTCTAAGTTTTAGAACTTTGTTTTACTTTAGAAGATTTTAAATTCATACTATTAAAGTTGGGGAAAAAATTACAATAATGTACATAAATAACTATGAAGTCTTAACAATTTATCTTAAACCCCTACAAAGGAAAGGAAAAATAAAATTCTAACCCCAGAGTCGGAGCCCAACAAAAGAATTAGAATGGACAAGAGGGTGGAGGTTGAAATTGGTGACTCGGATGAGGAAATTTGTGGGAGTAGAAGAAGGTAAGACTCAGGGTCAATACAAACAAATGGCTAATCACTCTCAAGAAGAGGAGGAAGATACCAGCTCTAATGAGAGTGTCAAGAATTTAGGGGATTGTATGGATAAGGGGAAAGAAGAGATAAATAAAGATGTGGAGAAATGGGATGGTACCCTTGATGGCACCCGAGACTTTGTGGAAGACAATACTACTAAGGACCCCTCCCCTGACCCTACACATGTCTCTATCACCATCACTCTATCTTCCACTATCAACCAAGAGCACCCCAAATATGACCAATGCCTCCCTCAATACTATTTTCTCCCTAGTTAGTAAAGAGGGCCAAAGATCTTGAAAGGCCTAGCTAACAATGTTGATGTGTAGGTTAAGAGGAACCCCCTAGCTACTTGTAGTAGGAACCTAAAGCTGGAAACCAAGGAAAATGAACCTATTACCTACAAGGAACATAAGGAACTGATAGATAGGTGCATGGTGGAGGAAGAGGGATTCAATATTTTCTCCAAGTTCACTCTCAAAGTGATGCACATCATGGCTACCACTCTTCAGCTAATGGCCAATAACTTGGAGAAGGAGAACCTTGGAAAGGAGGAGATGAAGCTTCTTTATAGCTTCCTCACTAATGAATGGACCAAGTTTCTCATGGCTAGGAAGGGAAAGAAAAAGGAGGCTAGTTAATGACTTTAGAGTTTTAGGTTTTTTTGGTACTCTTCTAGTATCTCCACATCTATTGTTGATGGTTTTATTTTTTATGCTAAAATTGTTTATGGGCTATAGGTGGTATGATGTGATGACCACCTACATGCAATTTGTTAACTTGTTAAACTCTACTAGTTTTAAAAGTAGGAATACTAGTAACTCTATATAGCGGAATACTATATATATTATGTTTTTGATATGAACCATTAGGGGGATAGTTTGGTTGTGTGTTGGTTTCCAACTGGTCTTGTGTTGGTTGTCAATATGTTTTTGGTGGTTGTTCCACCACTGATGCAGAGGGTCAGCCCCTAGTTTTTGGCTTCTTTTTTTAACAAAAATAATTGATCTTAAACTTTATCAAGTTTTAATCAACACTGTAAACAATTTTCATTGTAATTATTGAGTATATCAATATAAACTAGATTTACATTTCTTAAGACAATCTCACAAAATACATTGCTCTAGAAAGAACTCACCAAATTTTAATAAATTTTAGTTATGAAATCCATGTTAGATCCCCACATACACTTCAACACTACTACATTAAACTTAGGACTCAAACACTATACCAAAACTATAAACATAAGTGGTAGAAATTAAAACCCAAATACTATTTCTTATTGTGATCATCATCAACATCCCCATTTTCTTGCTAGTTGTTATAAAGTATCCATCCCCAATAACCATTCACAATATCATCATAAATAGATCCCACAAACTCCAACAGAGAAGTCCATTTTTACATTTGATAGGTGCTCATCAGAGAATTGGGCAATAATAGGATTTAAACCCCCGACATCCATTTTTTCTCTTGATTAAAGCTTTCCCTTGATGTTTTACCTCTTATCCTAGGCATAAATGACAAACCATTCAACTTTTTCTTATTTTCTCGTTTAATTCATCGAGATATATAATCATTGTTGATTAATTTGACACTACCATTTTGAGAATGCAGAGACAACAATTATTCTCACACCACATGACACATTGTTACAAAAATCTTGTAGTAGCCTCATTATAGAAAATTTTATCTCATGTCCTATGCATTGTTCTATATTGCTCTTCATTTCCAAATTGCCCTTGTTAATTAGTGATTTTTTTTAGTGGTGAATATTTGCCAATTAGCTATTCTGTCTCTTTGGGAAGTCGCAATTTGGTGAATAAAATGTATATATGGGGTCAACCATGTCACAAAGATATTAAAAATTTTGGGTCAAAATCCAAGACTAATTTCTTATTAGTTTACACATAATTGGTCCCAAATCTTGATCCAATCGCCAATGTAATCTACATTTAGAACACAATTATTTTGAAAATTTTGCTGGCATTTCCCTCATGTTTTCTTATTGGACAATGTTATTTCACCCTTAAAATAAAATAATATTTTCCCTCAGGTTGAGCATCACCTACCATTTTCCATTATGTTTTGGTCTTTGGGACACATGTCCTAATTTTGGGAAGATTTAGACTTTATGGTATGTTGTTTAAAATTAGGCCCAAAGTAGAGCTGAAGCTTTTGATCTATATTGTATCAACGGTCCAAATTAATTCCTTTCACCATAAAATGACAACATCAAAACTGATGATGACCAAGCTGATAATAAAAAAGGGTACATTATTTATTGAATCTAAATGAATTGGTATACTACAAGTACACTATATAATGTACACTTGGCATGTAGGCCATGGACCACTTGTGACTATATAAATTCACCAAAAAATTAACTAATCCCTCTTTAGAAACTGACACATTATCCAACTATATTAATATTTTGTGTTATATGAAATAATTAATGCGCTTCTTACATTATGAAAATATTTATGACCAACAAAAAAAATTGCCTACATTTATTTGCGTACCAAAACAAAATAAAATTAATTCGCCATAGTTATTATTAAATATTGATACAAAAAGGGAAAATTTTGCCAATAGAAAATAATTTTCTCCCTTGCCTCAAATGAAAAAATCACCTTCAATTAGAAATTTTTATTGCATATTTAATGTTGAATTTGCCATCATTTTACATATTTTTCTCAAGAGGGGTTTCTTAAAGTTATCCTTGCTATTAATGCAAATGTAAGCCACCATATAAATGTAACACCAAAATGTGGCATCCATAAATCTAGGATTAAGGTTGAAGGAAGATCGATATGAACCATTACAAAAACCATTTGTAGATAGTGATATTTCTAGCAGCGCTCTTTTGGAAGATAAATGTATTATGCACAAAGATAATGGCATCTTCATTCACCCTTCCAATGTACTCTGGTTTTCCCCCACTGATGCTTCAATCCCATCCATGAATCTAAATCCAGTTTCCAACCATATCACATATTTGATTAGATCTATAAATATTCATAATATGTAGCAACAATGGCTTGGAAAATAATTTTTTATGATACATACTTATCTGAAGCATTCAGGCAATGACAATGGAACTACGTCTTTATATTCAACTATTATATAGCTTCTTGGATTTTCCCTCTCCATTCACTGCTGGGCACTGGCTAAATAGCCAAAAATTTCTACCGGCTGATAGCTAGTATCATTTACCTTCGTCAGTCTATTTGCACTAATCTATATTGTGTCCATATCATTTTTATTACCTGCAATACAATGACAAGATGTTTTAATTGTTGTGCAATGAAAAAATACATTGACTCTTATGCAAATATGAAATAAGAGTTCTGGAAAATTTCTTTTCCTTTCTCTTTTGAAAAAAATATATGTGAGTTTTATTTAATTTCATAGTTTTTTAAAAATAAACTAAAACTTGTTTTTGTTATTGAAATTATAGAAATTTGTATTTTATTTTTATGTTAATAATTTTTTAATTTTAAGAAATAAGATTCAATTTATTTAAAGGTAACATTAAGCTAGAATCTAACTTAAGATAATTAGGTTAATGTTTTTGAATTGTTATTCATTTTAATTGTTGTTAATTTTGTATATAATTTGTTTAACATTAAAATTTATTTCAATTTGTTTAACATATGAAAATTTTAAAATAAATTAGGATAAAAAAATAATTTTATAAAGATTTAAAAGAGTAATTAATCTAACTTTGCTTGCTTATGAATCATGTACACAAGACTTTTACATAGTTAATTTTATCTAAGACGATTTATTTTTAAATACTATATAATCTTTGCTTAAAGTATTTTTTAATATTATATAATCTATTTATTTTACTATGTTGAATTATTAATTATGAATTTTACATTATTTTTTATTTTTTTTATTATATCTCATAATATAAATATTTAAAATAAAAGTAAATTATTATATATAATAAATTAAATAATTTTATTTATATAAAAAAATATGTACCCAATATTATTTAAAGTTAATTATATAATCTTATTTTAAAAAATAAACTTAAACTACTAAATAAAATAAGGTTCTTATATAATTTAAAATTTCATATTGATGAGAAAAAATGGCACAAAAAGAAAGAAATGCAAAAAATTTTCTTGCAAAAACCACCCTCGAGCATATCCAAAACCCTTCCCCAAAAAATAATAATAATTAGACATGGCAGAAAAACAATGGCATCAGCAACAGATTTGGTTGGAAGGTAGGCACACCCCTGCATTCCAATCAAGAATAAATTTGATACACTAGTAGATGGCTATCAAAAGGAAAAATCTACACGAAATAGGGTGAAAAGGTTTAAAGCTCAGACAACTGAAGAAGAAACTAGAGCTAGACTTCCTTCTCATTCAAATTTAAAATCAATCAAACATCAATTTGATGAAACAACATGAATCCAAGGGTTTCAACAAAAATTTAGAACACCTAAAAAACCAATGGGTTTCAAAACCCTAATTTGGCTTCATTCCAAACATAATACAACCATCTAGAAATCATAGAATAGTAAGAACCAACAGGAATGGAGAACCATCATCAATAAAAAGAGAATGAGGCGAATGTATAAAAATCAGAATCAAACAATAGGCAAAAGGAATGAAGGCATTTACCAACGCATCAAAGACCAAGATCTTTTTTTCATCAAAAAAAAATACCCCAACAAAGAAAAATAAAAAGCAGGAATATAATTTAGCCTCCCCTAGATTTTGGAGCCAAACAACATAACTATTGGCTATACTCTAGCGTAAACTTAGGATCTTGTAACAATGTAAGAAGCTAATGATACTAGGAAAAAAAAAATGGAATCATTTAGAAAGGAACCACAACAAGATTGAAATTAGTTTATATACCACCCCATTGAAAGATGGATAACATATCAAAAAATTCGAGTGAAGGAAAAAACCCTAAAGCAAGTAACTCTGTGGAGGACTATATAGATGCCATAATTATTAGTAATACACACAATGAAGCTAGATGAAAGGAATGCACAAAAAAAGGTGTTTACATTCACTAGAATGACCTAGATAAATACACAACCAATTTGGAAAGGTATTTAGGAAAAATCTCCCAAGCACAGGTAAGTACCATATTATCCCATGATAGGCATTATTATCCCATGATAGGCATTATTGGTTTTTACAATGTCTAAATATAGAATCTAGAAATGAAATTTTGGATTTAGCAAACTCTTATTACAAAGGATATCATATAGATTTCTTAGAATGGAAACCAAATTTCAATATAAATGATAATAAATATAAATAGGAAACTAAATGAATGGAATGTGTAAACATACCACTGAAACTAAATGGAAACCACATTCTTAAAATAATAGGTCAATCTTTGGGAACATTAATAGGGTTTGAATCAAACAAACATAAATCACATATAATTAAATTTCTAAAAAAACCCTATCATAGTGACTCTATAAAAAAGAAAATTATAACTAATAGATCAATATAGAACTTAACATTCACTAAATATATAGGAGAAATCAACAAGATAATAGGAACTAATTTTAACAACAATAAAAAAAAACATTAAGAAGTTGTCAAGGACAGGTAGAAAAGAGGATGAGAGACTTGAGGAAAATAGGATAATAAGGTCACCAAAGAAGCTCAGAGTTAAAGATGCAGGAAAAGTAGAAAGAGAGCAAGAAATCCAAACTAAGGAAGTAGAAATGGTAAAATAGGTAGAAGAAGAATTGGTGACAAAAATAGACCATCAACATTCACTCGAGATATATAGGAAATGTCAAGATTATAAAATAGAGATGGATTCAACATTCACTCGAGATATATAGGAAATGTTGAGATTATAAAATAGAGATGGACTCAATAGATGAGATTGAAAGCAATATCAAGAAGATAAAGAAGCTCACTTATGGCATCTTGCTATTACAAAATAATTTGGAAAACCAGTACATCATAGTAGAAGCAAATCATGCAAAACATAAAGGAAAAGGTATTTTGGTGACTAAGGTAGAGGAGATACCAAACAATAGTAACACACATTTTACACAAGAAGAGGAAGAAATTAGCAATAGCCAGTTAGGAAAAGAGAACCACCAAGAAGTGGAATTAGATCAAGGAAGTATCCTAGAACAAGAGCAAATAATGAGACATATAGAGAAAAATCTGTGCATCCCACCAGTAGATTCAGTTCAAGGGAGTAACATAATCATCTAGAAAAAAGCAAAAAAGAAGAGCTACAAATTCTAGTAGACACCAAGTAATGGTAAGGAAATGTTCAGTTAGGGTGAGGAGCAATTGAGGAAGGAACAAGATATAGGTAATTAGTCATCAAAAGTAGAACATATAAGAAAGAAAACAACTATGCAAGTAGATGAACACGAAAATCAAGTTGAGGAATCAAGGGAAAAGTCTAGACTCTGGGTAAAAAGCTCTACCAGGAAGAATGAAACAAAAGAAACAAGGCTTGAGGAATATATACAAAATCCACAAGTAGAAGAGAACCTACTAAATAATCTACTTATTAAAGAAATCCTAGTAGAGGATCAACAACCATTAGAAACATTAGAGATAGCAGTAAAAGTAATCAATTAAACAAGGCTAGAAAACTTGGGCTTAGCTATGAATTAGGAAGACATAAAGACACCTATATGTGGTAAGAAAAAATAGAAAAGAGGATGAAAATCATTGAAACAATTGAGGGAAGTAGTAGGACAAGTAAAGGATCAAACTAAAATAAAGGAAATTCTACAAGGAGGGAAGGGGAAGAACCTTCCCATGGAACAATGAAAATCACTACATAGAATTGTAGGGGCCTAAACACCCCTGGCAAGAAACGCTTATTAAAGCATAATCTAAAAAATTTTAATACAGAAATTATATTAATTCAAGAAACAAAACTAAGTATAGAAGAAGGCATCAAACTGGGGCAGAGACTAGGAATATGGAAATCAAAATTTAAACCATCACAGGGTGCCTCAGGAGGGCTAGGCATTATTTGGAATAATCATAAAATTAATGTGGGAAAAACTAATTGTCACTCAAATTGGATGGGTAGCAGAGTGTTGAGTAATAAGACAAACCAAGAGATGACAGTAATCAATGTCTATGGTCCTATAAAAATGGCAGAAAAATCAACAATTTGGAGTAAGATAACTGATTGCATTGGAACATTATAGGAATAATATATCATCATTGGAGGTGAATTTAATGAAATTTTAAAGAAAGATGAAAAATATGGTGGAGTCAAAATAGTGTCTAGAGCTATAAAAGATGTCAAAGAATGGATAGAAAAGAATACTCTCATTGACATTCTAGCATCTAATGGAATATATACTTGGAACAATAGGAGAAAAGACTTTAACTACATTGTAGAGAGATTGGAGAGATTCTTATTCAAAGGAGAATTAAACAAGTTGAACAAAGAAATCAAGGCAAAAATAATACCTATGGCAGGATCAGATCATTTTCTAGTAAGAATCAAAATCAAAGAACAAACTAATGTTAGAATTCTTTAGAATAACTGAGAGGCGGGAAGGGGGGTGAATCAGTTATTCAAGGTTGAATGATGTCCAATAAAACTTTTTTTTCTAATCCTTAATGGCACATAACCAAAATTATCATGCATGCAATTAAAAATTAAACAATCATGAAAAGTAAACATGCATCACACCATAACAATAAAAATTTGATAACCTAGAAACCCTCCAAGAATAAGAAGGTAAAACTGGAGTGGGGATGATACCTACAAAATAACTACGCAATTAATTTCAACCACTTCTGATGGTCTATCCTATTAAAGGCTACAACACATTGTTAAATGTGACCTTGTTAAAGGATTTAAGAACATTCAACTTGGAATGTCACCCTGTTAAAGGATTTACATAGAGTAGTTAGGCTCACCCAAGTCCATGGGATTTATAGTCACCTACTCAAAAGAATCTTTCATCCCTCACTAAGGATCTCCTATCCTCCTCCTAAGGATCTCTTTATCCTTCTCTTAAGGATCTCTTTATCCTTCTCATGAGGATCTCTTTGTCCTTCTCCTGGGGATCTATTTATCCTTTTCTTTAGGCTTATCAACCTAGATATTAAGCTAACCTAGTAATGTGGGGTTTTAGTATCTAATACAATGGTAAGAAAGTATTAGAAGGGATTTGACCTGATACAGATTTGTAACCCTCACTGTGCAGATTTCAAATCACTTCTTTAGTTCTTTTCTTTGCTTGGCTTTCCTCCTTTGCAATGCTAATAGCTTGTTCAACCTTCAAGATCTATCTTCTTGAGTTCTTCCACTTGTTATGCCAAAGCACTCTATGGTCGCTTGATCAATTTAGAGTCTTGATACTCTGTTCTTACTCCTCTTGGCTTCTTCGTATGATTACACTTATGACCAACTCCTTCTTATGCATGCTCACTTGATCTCTGACCTGTAACTCCTTATAAAGAAGTTTTTTTCTTCATTTCTCGCTCAAATCTTAATTCTCTCTTGAGAAAATGGTATTGTTTTCCCTCCAAATTGTTTCTTCTAGAAACTTCATGATAAATCCATTAGCATTCACCTTGAAATTGGTTTGCATGGATTACATAGAATTCTGTGACATCTACTCATCATCTATATCATCCAAATAATTCACAAAATTTGATGTAACAACCTTATCACTGCTGATCTGGCAAATCTTTGACTTTAACAAATAATGTAGCAACTCAGCATTATTGATTTACTGATGCTCAACACCTTTTGTATTACTTAGCTTCTTAATGTTATTTACTGGTGCTCAGCACCTGCAGCATTTTGGCTTAGCACCTATATCTTGCTCGACACCTGAAGACTTCACTCAGCACCTGTATCTTCTCTCAGCACACACTAAAGTTGAACTTACTTGGCGTCAACTAAGAATTTGTTCGGCACTAAATAGAACTTAGTTAATCCTTACATCTTTGATGTGTCTTAGTGTGTCCATCCTCTATGTCTTAGAGTATGTCATCAATGCACTATTTCATCAATGGCTTAGCCGATCCTTATACTTCATTACAACATCATAACTTCATTCTTTCTCTAGGTACTCTAGTTACATCTTATTGATTTCCAACTCCTTATCAATCAACCAATTGATAGTATTTGGATCACTAAAGCAATTGTCATTCTTGGAGGTAGCAAGTTTGACATCAAAGACAAGACAATGATCGAAACATTCTTTACCAGTTCCATTATTCTTCATTCATGATCTTTTCAATCATTTCCAACAATCTCCCTCTTTGGCATTGATGGCAAACCAAAATGATCAAATGATTAAGCTGATCAACTTAGTTACCACCAAAATCTGAATCATTTGTTTTGCTTCTCCCTCTGGACTGTTGCATCCTTATTCTTGATCCTTCATATATATCTCCATATATATCTCCCTCTTACTTTTTATTGATCAGTTTCTCCTATATCTCCCTCTTTGACATAAATGCCAAAGATGTAGCATCTTTAACATGCTAAATAGAGGCTTTGCATCTCCATATTTTTCTCCCTCTATCACCATGCTTGTGACTGATCTAAAATTTTTGCTCCTATTGTCATCCTCTGCATCATTCTTCTGATATTTCAATGATCTACTCCTGTTGATGCAAGGTAGCTTCTATGTTTCTTTAGACTGCTTGAGTTAGGGGCATTACCCCCAACTTACCTCTAAGATATTCATAAACATCCTTGGGCAATGGTTTGGTGAAGATATCTGCAATTTGTTATTTTGTGTGAATGTATTCCATCTTCACTTGTTTGTCTTCAACCAATTCTCTAACATAGTGATACTTGATTGCAATATGCTTGGTTTTTGCATGCATCACTGGATTCTTGTATATGTTTATAGAACTTGTGTTATCACAATATAGTATCACAGGTTTGGTTACCTCTTCTTTCATTCCTTTCAATAGATGTTTAAGCCATACAATGTTTGTGCACTTGACTGCTGCTGCCACACATTCTGCTTTTGCTATGGACTGAGATGTGCATGTTTGTTTCTTACTAGTCCAAGTAACTAGCCTTTTGCCTAAGAATAATGCTCATCCACTTGTTCTTTTCCTATTATCAATGTTGCCTCCCCAATCTGCATCTGTGTATGCATTGAGTTCAAACTTCTCATTCTTTTTGTAATATAGGCCAAAATCATCAGTTTCTTTGAGATACCTCATTATCCTTTTTACTACCATGAGATGATTTTCTCTAGGATTGGTAGAGAATCTAGCCACTATTCCAACTGCTAGTGCTATGTCCGGTCTGCTATGTACACCATATTGTAGTTTTCCAATCATGGATTTGTACATTGTTTGATTGAATTTAGCTAATTCATCATTTTTAGATAGCTTATGTCCTATTACCATTGGTGTGCTGATAGGTTCGGAGTCTTCTGTTAGGATAAACCATAAACAAAAATAAAAACCACATGCAAATATAACCAATAACAGAAAATAATAGATCACATAGAAATTAACACAAGGCACCAAGATTTAACATGGTTCACCCAATCCCTGGGCTACGTCCACCAAAACAACAAGTTTGATCTTATTACAATCTAGTGATTACAACCTGATTACAATTCATAATCCCTTATAGCTCAATACCGCCCCAAGAACCAATTTCACATCACAACATAATGAAAAATACCCAACCCTAAAACCTTTTATACAAGTATTAAACCACTTTAGGGTTATAACATGTCGGCCATATGTCAGCCATTATATGTCGACTACCATGTCGGCCACGGCCCAATTTTTTTTAATGTACAATACTTTCCTGATCAGTCACCATAATCTAACAATCTCCCACTTGGAGACTGATCAGGCTCCATAGTAAACAATAATCTCCCACTTGGAGACTGATCCTGTACCAATACCACTACCACATGGGGCTCCCACTGGATCAAACCACCCTGGACTATGTTGTTCTTTTGTTCATGTTCAGTCTAAAAGACCAATCGAAACTGAAGAGGAGTTTAGCTTCTCCCGTGTTACAACCTTTGTCAACATATTTGCTGGATTTTCATTGGTATGTATCTTCTCTAGCTTTAACTATCCATCCTCCAAAACTGACCGAATGAAATGGTACCACAACTGTATGTTTTTGGTCTTAGAATGCAGAGCTAAATTCTTTGCAAGATGAATGGCACTCTGACTATCGGTGAAAAAATAATTATCCTTCTGAGGATGTCCCAATTCTTCCAAGAAGAACTAAAGCCATATCATCTCCTTGGCTACCTCTATAGCAGCAACATACTCTACCTCTGTAGTGGATAGAGCATTAATCTTCTGTAACCTAGAAACCCAGCTCACGGCTACCCCACCAACAATAAAGACATAACCTGTAGTACTCCACCTGGTATCAATATCCCCAACCAAATCTGAGTCAACATAGCCCTGTAAATCAGTAGTATAGCCCCCAAAGTGTAAACACTTATTGGATGTTCGTCTCAAATATCTGAGAATCCACTTGACATCATTCCAATGCTCAAATCCTGGATGACTCATATACCTGCTAATGACTCCCACTGCATGTGCAATATCTGGCCTAGTGCATACCATAGCATACATCAAGCTTCCTATAGCTGAAGCATAGGGTACCTTGGACATCTTATCCTCCTCTTCTTGTGTCTTGGGACACATCTCCTTAGTCAATTTCAAATGACCAGGTAAAGGTGTGCTGATAGCTTTAACATTCTCCATAGAGAAATATTGCAACACCTTCTCAACATAATCAGCTTGAGATAGCATCAATTTTTTGTTCTTCCTATCTCTGCAAATCTTCATACCAAGGATTTTTTTTGCTGCCCCCAAATCCTTCATAGAAAATGCATGTGCTAACTGGCGTTTTAGCCCCTTAATATGATCCATGTTAGACCCAGCTACAAGCATATCATCAAAATATAAACATAAAATAATGTAGCTATCATCATCCAACCTCTTAAAATAAACATAAGAATTTGAATGACACCTGTTATATCCATGCTCATTCATAAAACTATCAAATTTTAGATACCATTTCCAAGGTGCTTACTTCAAGCCATATAAACTTTTCTTCAATTTGCACACTAAGTTCTCCTTACCTTTGACCTCAAAACCTTGTGGCTGAGCCATATATATTTCTTCATCCAAATCACCATGAAGAAAGGCTATTTTAACATCCAGATGCTCTAAATGAAAATCTTTAGTAACCACAAGACTTAAAACAGAATGAATAGAAGTCATTTTAACAACAGGAGATAATATCTCATCAAAATCAATTCCTTGTTTCTGTGCAAATCTTTTTACAACTAACCTGGCCTTAAATCTTTTCTTACCTCTTTCCTCTTCTTTCAACCTATAAACCCACTTATTCTGTAAAGCCTTTTTACCTGCAGGCAACTTGCACAAATCCCATGTCTTATTTTTCAGCAAAGAGTCCATTTCATCTTTCATTGCAGACTCCCACTGAATCTTAGTATCCACCTACACAGCTTCATCATAACTTTCAAGATCACTAGCATTAGTAAGTAAAATAGAATACAAAGAGGGAGAAAACCTTTGTGGAAGTCTAATTTGCCTCGTTGACCATCTAACATTCACTGGTGTGTGTGGTATTTTTTGTTGCAATTGTTGCACATCATGAGAAATGGCTAGAACATCAGCTTTTGGAGTATCATCCAGCACTACATAATCATCTTCTTTCTTCTCATGTTGCTGCAACAGATCTTTGTACAACACTTTCTCATTGAATATGACATCCCAACCTCTAACAATTTTAAGATTTTCAAAATCCCAAAGCCTATAACCAAATTCATTAATGCCATATCCAACAAAGACTCATTTCTTTGATTTAGATTCTATCTTGGTTCTATTTTTAGAGTCTATATGAGAAAAAGCTTCACAACCGAAGGTCTTGAGAAAAGAATAACTCACCTTCTTACCAGTCCATGCTTCCTTTGTAATACCACAACCCAAAGGAGTAGAGGGACCTCTATTAATCAAATATACTATAGTATTGATAGCCTCCACCCGCATGTGTAAGGACAACCCAGCATGCAACCTCATGCTCTTTGTGTGCTCCGTTATAGTCATGTTCATGCATTCAACCACTCCATTTTCCTGTGGAGTCCTTGGAATAGTTTTCTATCTATGAATACCATTAGAGGAGCAATAATCTTCAAATTCATGGCTGCAATACTCACCACCATTATTAGATCTGAGACATTTTAATTTCTTACCAGTCTCATTTTCAACCAAGCATTTCCATTTCTTAAAAGTTTGAAATACATCAGAATTCTGTCTAAGGAATTAAACCCATACTTTTTTAGTTGGGTCATCAATAAATGTAACATAATTATGAGAGCCACCAAGGGAAGATACCTAAGCTGGTCCCCATACATCTGTATGCACAAGCTCTAATTTCTTCTTTTTGATTTCCTTCCCAGTCTTTACAAAACTCACTCTCTTTTGTTTTCCATACACATAACTTTCACAGAAATCCATATTAACACATTTCAGACCTAGTAAATTTTTTTTTGAATGAAGTACTTTCATACCTTTCTCACTCATGTGCCCAAATCTATTGTGCCACAGCGCTGTATCAGAATCTACAACAACTATTTGTTCTCCCTGCTCAATTGCAACAATTGTTCCTAAACATTCATTTTTCTCTAAAACAATCAAAGTAGTAGGAACAATATGACCTGTACAAAGATATAAGGTGCCTACTTTCACACCTTTTGCTACTACAAGGGAACCTTTTAAAACCTTCCAATTTTTATCATTAAAAGTAACTACACAACCCTCATCACTGAGTTGCCCAGCTGACATTAAATTTCTACTCAGCCTTGGAACATGTCTTACCTCATATAGTAGCCAATGATTCTCATTCTGCACTTAATCTTAATTTTTCCCTTTCCAACAATCTGACAGGGTTCATTATCCCCCAAATAAACAAGCCCAAAATCCCCTTAGACATAATCAATGAAATAACCTCTATGAGGTGTAGCATGAAATGAAGCACCAGAATCTAAAACCCATGAATCATCAACACTCTCTAAAAACAAAAGCAAAGCATCCTCTTCGAATTTGTTACTTACCACATTTGCCTCCTTGTCTCCATCTGATTTATCTCTTTCATTTTTCTTTCAATTCCAATAATCTTTCTTTTTGTACCCTAGTTTCCCACTGTACCAACAATCATTTGGTCCTCTTGATTGAGACCTCCTCCCCTTTGACTTTCCTCTTAATTTCCCACGATTTCCAGAGTTACTTCCTCTTTTAGTCATTCTGCCCCTACTTTGTGCATTCAAAGAACTTCCTGATGTAGATCCACTTGAGGATTTCCTATGAGTTTCCTCACTCAAAACAACATCGATCACATCATCATATTTTAGGGTACTAGATCCAGGAACAGAAATACTCACCGCCATTACCAAGCCATTCTAGCTTTCAGGCAAAGAACACAAAATCAAGAGAGCCCTAATTTCTTCATCAAAATTGATACCCACAGAAGATAACTGACTAGTAATAGTATTAAACTCATTTAAATGATCTACAATAGATCCACCTTCTGCCATTTTCATATTAAATAAATGCTTCATGAGAAATACCTTGTTTGAAGCAGAGGGCTTTTCATATAGTGTCGCTAAGGTTTTCATCATATCTTCTGTTGTCTTTGCTTTTATAATATTAAATGCCACCGATGGTGCCAAGCATAACTGAATGCTTTTGAGTGCCTTTCCACCAAAAGATCCCATTCAGCCTCTAACATAGTTCCCTGATTCTTGGCTTTTCCTTCCAATGGCTTCCATAAATCCTTCTGATATAGATAGTCTTCCATTTGCATCTTCCATAATTGGAAGTTCTACCCATTAAACTTGTCAACCCTCAGCTTACCCTCATCTACCATCGCTCCCAATCAATCATGAGACTCCCACTTAACCGTGAGACTTTCCTACAGAGGATAATTGAAAGACAACCTCTCTCTAATACCACTTGTTAGGATAAACCACAGACAGAAATAAAAACTACATGCAAATATAACCAATAACAAAAAATAATAGATCACATAGAAATGAACACAAGGCACCAAGATTTAACCTAGTTCACCCAATCCTTGGGCTATGTCCACCAAAATAGCAAGTTCAATCTTATTACAATCTAGTGATTACAACCTGATTACAATCTGTAATCCCTTACAGCTCAATACCGCCGCAAGAACCAATTTCACATCACAACATAATGAAAAATACCCAACCCTAAACCCTTTTATACAAGTATTAAACCGCTTTAGAGTTATAACATGTCAGCCATATGTTGGCCATAATATGTCGGCTATCATGTCAGCCATGACCCCAATTTTTTTTTATGTATAGTACTTTGTTGATCAGTCACCACAATCTAACATCTTCTAATCAAAACTTTTTGAGTATCTCCTTGATGTATTTTGATTGTGTCACAAATATACCATGTTTTAGTTTATGTACTTGCAATCTTATAAAGAATTTGATTTCTCCAAACATAGACATTTCAAACTCATGTTTCATTTTGTTAGCAAAACTTTTGCACAGTACTTCCTTTCCTCCAAAAACTATATCATCCACAAATATTTTAGATACAAGAATATCCTTACCTTCTTTTGATTTGATGTACATGTTTTTGTTGTCATAAGTTCTTTCAAATCCTATTTGCACCAAATACTTGTGAAGTCTCTCATACCAACCTCTAGGGGCTTGCTTCAATCCATATAGAGCCTTATGTATTTTACATACCTTATTTTTGTTCTTTTCATCAACAAAATGTTTTGATTGCTCTATGTAGACTTCCTTTTCTAGTATACCATTCAAAAATGTAGACTTAACATTCATTTGATAGACTTTGAATCCTTTGAAGGCTACATATTCCAGTAAGGTCCTTACTCCTTCCATTCTGGCAACTGGGGCAAAAGTTTCTCCATAATCTAGTCCTTCTTCTTGTGCATATCCTTTGCAAACTAGTCCTGCCTCGTTTCTTGTGATTTCACCATTTTCATCTAGCTTGTTTCTAAACACCCACTTGGTTCCAATCATATTCTTATCAACTGGTCTTGAGACTAAGGTCCATGTCTTGTTCTTCTCAATTTGTTCTATTTCTTCTTTCATAGCATTATACCAGTCATCGTCTATTATGGCTTCACTTACTATTTTTGGTTCCATTTTGCTGAGTAGACATGTTTCATTTCTGAGTCTATTCCTTGTCATTGGTCTTGCCTCTTTGTTTCCAATAATTTGATCTGTAGGATGATGTCTTTTCACATACTTTTCCAATACAAGTTCTTTCCTTGTTTGCATGTTGTCTCTTTTAGAATCTGAATCTTCATGTATATTTTCATCAGGCATTTGTTCATTTTCTTGTTGTTGGCTGTTCTCAGAATATGAATGAACATTTTTTGTATTCTGCAGCTCAACTTCTGAATGTGTTTGTTGTTCAACATTCACTATTTGTGACTCAGCAGATACTGGATTCTGTTGTTGATTATCATTCTAAGTTGCAACTTCACCATTATTAGGTATACCTTCATAAAAGTATACAAAGGTCTTGTATTCTTCTACTTTCTTGGTTTTCTCAACATTTTGAACTTCTGCAAGCTCATCAAATTTCACATTTGTGATTTCTACTACTTTGTTAGTGTTACCATTCAAGCACTTATAAGCTTTGCTTCTAGAAGAATAACTAAGAAATGTGCCTTCCTCACTTTTTGCATCAAACTTTCCATTATTAGACTCTTTATATATAAAGCATTTGCATCCAAATATTTTGAAATGTTTTACATTAGCAGAATGCCCATACCATAATTCAAAAGGTGTTGTATTTGTACCTTTCTTGACTTGAACTCTGTTGAGTGTGTAGACTGTAGTACTTACAGCTTCTCTCCAGTACTTGAGTGCAACATTTTTCTCCATCATTAAGGTCCTGGCACAATCAATAACTAATCTATTCCTTCTCTCTGCTATACCATTCTGAGGTGGAGTTCTAGGTGCTGATGTCTATCTTTTAATTCCTCTTTCATTGTAGAAATCTTCAAATTCTCTTGATGTGAATTCACCTCCTCTATTAGATTTGAGCCATTTTAGGTTCTTTCTAGTTTCTTTCTCAACTCTAGCCAAGTACCATTCAAACATTTGGAATGCATCTAATTTTTGTTTTAGGAACATGAATGTCATCATTCTTGAATAGTCATCTACAAATAGCATTATGTATCTGTCACCTTTGTAGCTTTGTACTTCAATAGGACCACACAAGTCAGTATGAACTAGCTCTAATACTTCATTTGAAGTATAAGTCTTGCTTTTTAAATTTGACTTGGTCATCTTCCCTAGTTGGCATTATTGGCACATGGTGTTATCAGGCTTCTTCAACTTTGGTAGACCTCTGACTTTGTTCATTTTTCTTATGCTTATAAGATTGTCAAAATTTACATGATATAGCCTCTTGTGCCATAACCATACATCATTAGTTTGAACAATAAGACAAGAAGCATCTTCCATGTCAAGGTAAAACAAATTACTCTTAGTCTGATGACCTTTTCCTAATAGACTTCCTTGAGAATCATAAATCTTAGCAACTCCTTTTTCAAATTCAACCTTACACCCTATGTTGCCTAACTGTGAGACACTTAACAAGTTATAATTCAGTCCTTCAACATAGTATGCATTATCACATGATATCTTTTCAATAAGCTTGATACAACCTTTCCCTTTGATCTGACATGGTGCATTGTTACCAAATCTAACACTATTTCCTTCCTATTGAATAAAGGTAATGAACTTACTTTTTTCTTCAGTCATGTGATGAGAGCATCTACTATCTATGATTCATCTATCATCCTTGTTCATGCAAATTACCAGAGTAGTTGCTTCATCTTCATCTGATTCATCTTTCATAGCCACATAGACTACTTCATCATCATTTTTTTCAGAGTCTTCTTCAACAATATAGCATCTTTTGCCTTTACCTCTGTAGTCCTTGTTGCCTCTTTCTTGTTCTTGAAGTTGCCTCCATCCTTGCAATTTTTCTTTTGTGTGCATCTAGCTACAATGTGACCAACTTGATTACAATTAAAACAAATGATTAGTAGCTTACTTTTGAATTTTCCTCTTCCTCTATGAAATCTTCTTACTAGTAATGCCTCCAATTGGTCTACATCATCTTCATCAGTGCTACTGTCACTAGATACATACTTTCCTTTTCCATTCTTTTTCTTTGTTTGCACCTCATCATCGTCTATTATTGTCATCTTGGCTTAGAATGCAGATTCAAAGTTTTCTAGCTTGTAATTGTCAAAGTTGGATAGCTCAAAGGCAGTGAGTCTTCCAATTATTCCTTCAAATGTCACTATGTTTACTGGTACACACCTTAGCTCTTGGATGGCCGATACTCTTATAGCATAGATGGGAAACAAAGTTCTCAAGTGTTTGCTACATAATGTTTCTTCTACTAACTATCCTCCTAGGCTTCTTATGGAACTGCCTACTTCCTTCATTCTTGCACCATATTGAGCAACATTCTCTCCTTCTTCCATCTTCATGTCATCAAATTTTCCTCTTAGACTTTCTCTTTTAGCTCTCTTCACATTGTCATCTCCTCCATAGATTCTTGATAATGCTTCCCACATCTAATGTGAAGTATCACATCCTTTGATGTTATCATACTCAGCATAGCTTAGTGCTAAAGAAATATCTAACATTTCTTGGTTGTGCTCCTTCTTCTTGCTCATGTCCTCTATAGTGAGGGGTCCTGTAGGGTCTACATGGTCAACTGTGATTGAGGTCTGTGCATAGTCACCTATTGATCCGAGGTGTAACTTCATCAAACTTTTCCATGCAACAAAGTTGTCTTTGTTCAACTGGAAAGTTCTCTCTTGGACATCTTGATCTTCCTACTGCTACTACCTTGAAACAAATCAGAATACTGCTCTAATACCAATTGTTAGAATTCTTTAGAATAACTGAGAGGGGGGGGGTGTGAATCAGTTATTCAAGGTCCAATGATGTCCAATAAAACTTTTTCTTCTAATCCTTAATGGCACATAACTGAAATTATCATGCATGCAATTAAACATTAAACAATCATGACAAGTAAACATGCACCACACCATAACACTAAGGATTTGATAACCTAGAAACCCTCCAAGAATAAGAAGGTAAAACTGGAGTGGGGATGATACCCACAAAATAACTGTGCAATTGATTTCAACCACTTCTGATGGTCTACCCTATTAAAGGCTTGCCCTGTTAAAGGCTACAACACATTGTTAAATGTGACCTTGTTAAAATATTTAAGAACATTCAACTTGGAATGTCACCTTGTTAAAGGATTTACATAGAGTTGTTAGGCTCACCGAATCCCATGGGATTTATAGTCACCTACTCAAAAGAATCTTTCATCCCTCACTAAGGATCTCCTATCCTCCACCTAAGGATCTCTTTATCCTTCTCTTAAGGATCTCATTATCCTTCTCCTAAAGATCTCTTTGTCCTTCTCCTAGGGATCTATTTATCCTTTTCTTGAGGCTTATCCACCTAACTATTAAGCTAACCTAGCAATGTAGGGTTTCAATATCTAATACAATGGTAAGAAAGTATTAGAAGGGATTTGACCTGATACAAATTTGCAACCCTCACTGTGCAGATTTTAGATCACTTCTTCAGTTCTTTTCTTTGCTTGGCTTTCCTCCTTTGCAGTGTTGATAACTTATTCACCCTTTAAGATCTATCTCCTTGAGTTCTTCCACTTGTTATGCCAAAGCACTCTATGGTCACTTGATCAATTCAGAGTCTTGATACTCTGTTCTTACTCCTCTTAGCTTCTTTGCATGACTACACTTATGACCAACTCCTTCTTATGCATGCTCACTTGATCTCTAACTTGTAACTCCTTATAAAGAAGTTTTGTTCTTCATTTCCTACTCAAATCTTAATTTGCTCTTGAGAAAATGATATTGTTTTCCCTCCAAATTGTTTCTTCTAGAAACTTCATGATAAATCCATTAGCATTTGCCTTGAAATTGGTTTGCATGGATTACATAGAATTCTGTGACATCTACTCATCATCCATATCATCCAACTAATTCACAAAATTTGATCTAACAACCTTATCGCTACTGATCTAGTGAATCTTTGACTTTAACAAATAATGCAGCAACTCGACATTATTGGTTTACTGATGCTCGGCACCTTCTATGTTACTTGACTTCTTAATGTTATTTACTAGTGCTAAGAACTTGAAGCATTTTGGTTTGGTACCTGTATCTTGCTCAGCACCTAAAGACTTCACTCGGCACCTGTATTTTTGCTCAGCACACACTAAAGTTGAACTTTCTCGATTTCAACTGAGAATCTGTTTGGCACTAACTAGAACTTAGTTAATCCTTACATCTTTGATGTGTCTCAGTTTTTCCATCCTCTATGTCTTAGAGTATGTAATCAATGCATTATTTCATCAATGGCTTAGCTGATCCTTATACTTCATTACAACATCATAACTTCATCCTTTCTCTAGGTACTCTAGTTACATCTTATTGATTGCCACCTCCTTGTCAATCAACCAATTGATAGTATTTGGATCACTAAAGCAATTGTCATTCTTACAGGTAGCAAGTTTGACATCAATGAAAAAACAATGATTGAAACATTCTTTACCAGTTCCATTATTCTTTATTCATGATCTTTTCAATCATTTCCAACAACTAAATCATGAAGAAACCCATTTAAATGTGAAAAGATGTGGTTTATGGACAAAAACTCTATGAATAATATAAAAAATTGGTGGCAAGAAGAACAATTTCAAGGATCTAAAATGTTTTGCTTTGTTTCCAAACTTAAGAGCATAAAGGAAAAAAATTCTAAAATGGAATAATACACAATTCAAAAATATCTTCAAAGAAAAGATAGATATAGAAGAGAAACTAGAAAAATTAAATAAAGAAGTTATCAAAAATGGAATGAATAATGAAACCTTCCAACTTGAAAAAGAATACATAATAAAACAAGAAGAAATATTGGCCAAAGAAAAAATATTCTGGAAGCAAAATTTTTAAAATGGTTGCAGAAGGAGATCGTAATATGAAATATTTTCATAATAGTGCATTGCATCATAGGAATTATAATAACATATCAAAAACTAAAGACAAGTAAAAAGATTATACTGATAATCCAGATAACATAGCAAATATCTTTGTCAAACACTTCAAAGATATTCTTAATGATTATGAAGCATCGAATAGAACCAAGTAGGAAGAATTGCTAAAAATTATTCCCAAGCTCATCACACCTGATGATAAAAAAATTCTTAACAAACCATTTACGCTACAAGAAATGAAAAAAACACTCTTTAGTATCAATCCAAATAAATCCCCCAGACTTGATGGATTTCAAGAATTCTTCATTTAACAATGTTGAGAGATCATAGAAGAAGATTTATGGAAAGCATTGGAAGCATCTAGGAATGGAGGGAAACTTCTAGCATAGATTAACCACACCTTTTAAACCCTTTTACCCAAGAAAAACATAAGTGTAGAACCAGGAGACTTTAGACCTATAGCTCTGTGTAATACCATTTGTAAGATATTCTCTAAAACCTTAGCTAATCATCTTAAAATCCTTCTCCCTAAGATAATATTAGAAGAACAAATAGGCTTTGTGCTAGGGAGATCTATCCTAGATGATATCTCAATCATCCAAGAAAAAATCCATTTAGCAATCAAAAATAACAAAGCATGCATGCTACTAAAACTAGATATTCAAAAAGCTTACGATAAAGTGGATTGGAGATTCCTATGTAGATCTCTTGAAGCTTTCAAATTTTTAAAACAATGGATAAAAATCATCTTTCAATGTATTTCTACCTCAAAAATTTCAATCCTCATCAATAGGACACCAAAAGGATTCTTTAGTATTTCAAGGGGGATTAGACAAGGTGACCCTATCTCTCATTTTCTATTTATCATCATGGTTGAATCCTTTGGTAGAGCAATCAAATCAACACATCTCCAAAAAAATTATATGAGTAAAAGTCATCAAAAATGTAGATAACACCACCCACCAGCAATTTGTTGATGATGCAATTCTTGCTAGAGTAAGCACTAAAACAGAGATAGAGAACTTTAAAAATATACTCAATAATTATTCTAAATCTTCAGGCCAAAAAATCAATGCAGAAAAATTGGAATTTTTTTCTTAAATACAAGAAGGGAAATAGAAGATTATATGTGCAATAGATTAGGATTCAAAAAGGGTACATTCTCCTTCAAATACCTAGGAATATACCTAGAAAAAGGAAATCAAAGCAACCGTGGCTGGAAATAAATACTAGAAAAAATAGACAAACAAACTGAAGCATGGAAAGGAAAATGGCTAATCAAGGTAGGGAAAGTGACAAAAATCAAAGCAGTGTCATCAACCTTACCTACTTATCATATTTCTTTCCTACAATTGCCAAAGAAAACTAATCAAAAAATTGAAAAGAAGTTTAAAGATTTCCTTTGGAATGGTTTAGAAGACAAAAAAAAGTGGCTTAATTATATGGGAAAAGATATGTAGACCTAAAGGAGTAGGAGGTCTAGGAATCAATAACCTAGAATGGTAGAATGAAGCCCTAGGAGCCAAACAAGTTTGGAGAATGTATCAAGAAAGATACAACAAATGGGCAAGAATCCTTTACAATAAATATTTAGATACAAAGGAAAGCACTTCAATAATTAGAAATAGGAATCCCCCCAAAGGCTCGGCAACATGGAACTTCCTCGTGAAGTATCACCACCTCATAACCAAATACATAACTTGGGATGTTGGGAAAGCAGATAAAGTATTATTTTGGGAAGATTCTTGGAATGGACATCCCCCCTTGAAAACTCAATTTTGAATCATAACAATATTAATCATTTGAAGAAAAAATGGGGATCCAAAGTTAAATATTACATCATTGTAACAAAAACCTCTTCAAAAAATTCCTAGGAAAGGAAATCCTTTTTCGATTGTGGCCTGAGCTAGATAGATCAAGAGTTCCTAGAAGAAATTTTGAAAGATAGGCCAATCAAAGTTAAAAATAAGGAAGATAGGCTAATATGGGTAGCATCCAAAGATGAAGCTTATAAAGTTAAAGAAGGATATAAAAAAATAACCAACTCAGAAGAATGGGAAGCATTAAACATTCTAATGAACCTATGTTGGGACCTAGTAGGGCTTCCCAAAGCTTTCATCTTTCTATGGGTAGCCATCGAAGAAAGAATCCTAATAGCAGATAGAATTAGAAAGATGGAAATAAAAAAACCATCAAGATGTATTCTATGCAAAGAAGAATCAAAAACTTCTAAGCACCTCCTTTATCAATGCAAGTTTGCGAAGGGATACTAGACATGGCTCAAATGAAAGCTTAATTAGATAGCTCCCCTACTAGAAAGTTGGCAAAACCACATTGCTAGATGGCCAAAACACACTGACAAAAGTGTATATGGAAAATTTTGGAATATCTCCCCAGCAATCATAGTATGGAAAATATGGAAAGAAAGAAATAGATAGATTTTTCAAGATAAAGAACTTAATTTACTAACATTCTACAACAAAATTGAAGCAAATATTGTGGAAGTTATGAATAGTGACTTAAGAAAAAGGATGATAGAAAATGGCTCATACTGAATGGCATGTCAAAAAAAAAAAAGGGATTCTCTTAATAAATCCAACCCTAATATACAAGAAGAATAATAAAATGGCCAGTAAAGAATGTAAATGGATTCCACCCATGAAAGGTTGGAAGAAATTGAACTTTGATAGGGCCTCCAAAGGCAATCCTAGCAAAGTAGAAATATGATGTATACTTAGGGAAGAAATGGGCATATGGATCATAAAAAGAGAAAAGCCATTGGGAGTGACATCAAATAACATGGACGAATTGAAAGTAGTAGAAGAAGGTGTAAAGATATGCATAAATCTAAGAATTAAAAAAATTATAATCAAAGGAGATTCATAGATAATCCTAAACACTTTTAGAAAAGGAAAAACCCCAAATTGAATCTTAAACTCTCGATTAGTGTTGATCTTAGAATGGTTTGGACAATTGAGTGTCAACCCACTTAAGTTATTTACTAAGTTCATGCCAAGCTAGTAACACATGCCAAGTATAATATGTACAAATGCTAAGTTGCAATAAGTGCCAAGCCAGAAATATAGTAAGTGTCGAGTCACTCAGGTGCCAAGAAAATAGATAGTGTTGAGAAATTTTAAGTTCCAAGTGAACAATACATGCCAAGCAAGTTCATGTGTTGAGCTAGAAAAAATTACAACAAGTTCCAAGCACCAATATCAACAAGTTTCGAACAACACAGAATTCACATAGAAGTTTGCAAAAGCACAAACAAAGTTGTAAACCATTTGCATGTCAAATCATGGATAGATCTTGAAGCTTAGAGATAAGATTGAATCTATTTGATTCCCTATACAATAAACATGCAACCAATTACAAAAATGGAATGGTAAAGAGGCAAAAAGTTTGAATCTTAGCCATAGATTCATACCTAACCCTAAGTCACAAAATCTTTATAAGGAGATTGAAGCTTGATAATTCATATAGATAGAGAGATTGAGTTTGATGCATATGAGCAAAGAATAGAAAGATAAAATGGGTGAATTGATTAGAGATCAATCAAGGTAACTTAGAAGAAGAACAAAATATCAGAACTAGCTAATAGAATAGAGGATCATCACTACAAAAATTCTATATTAGATTAGTAAGGATCAAATTGGATAGAACAAGGATCTGAAATCAACAATATTAGATTATAAGTAGTCTAATCAACATTCTACTGTACTCTTTAATAATTTTATTAGCACGATGAAATCCTATGGACTTAGGTTGGTTTAATAGCTATTGAGAAATCCTTTAATAGGGTGACATTCCAAGTGAATGTTTAGTAAATCCTTTAAATAGGTACACTTCTAGCAGGGTGTAAAATCCTTTAATAGGATGGAACTTAATAGGCTATTGTAGCCTTTAATAGGGCAAGGCTTTCACATAGTAGACCATGGCTCATTGTCAAACTTTGTAACCTTGACAAGTTACATTATTTCTATAGTAGTAAGTTGTGGGTGTCATCCCCACTCTAGTTTTACCTTCTCATTTTGGAGGGTTTTTGGGTGATCATATCTGGTATCAAGTGTTTTCATGTATGCTTTTACTTTCATGTTATTTCAATATGTTTCATGCATGTATTGATTGATGTTAAAAAAATTATTGGTTAAAGTTTAGTACTTTTAATTCACCCCCACTCTTAGAAGTATACTTCCTACTTGTAAATTCCAACAATTGGTATCAAAGCCTAGTTCTCATCAAGAGAAGCCTCACAAATTAGAGAAAAGATCTAGAGATGGAGGCCAACAAGCCTAGGAAGATTATAGAGAACTAGGAGATTGAAATACATCTCATTCTACATTCTTTGGAAGAAGCTAGGGAGGAACTAAGGAAATCCCTAAAAAGAGGAAAAGAAATAGCCATAGTTGAGAATGGTACACAATACAAGGAGATTGACACCACTAATGTATTTGAAAATGGAGCTCAAAGGAGTTTGATGCAACAATAGAAAACCTAATGGAAAAGAATAGAACTCAAGTAGAAGAGATCAAAAATCTCAAAATTGAATAAGAATCACAAGCTATGATGCTATGTGAAGTGACTAAATAAAAGAATAAAACCATTGAAGAAAAGATCATGATAGAAGATGACAAGAGAAACCTAGCCAACAGACTAGAAGAGAAGTTAACTGAGCTTGCCAAAATTTCCAACATATAGTTGGATACCCTAAGTCAAATGATGAATGCTTATCATGAGCTAAATGTCAAAGACATTGAGATTACCACACTAAAATTTGTAGAATGAGAAACCACAAAATAATCTAAGAAGAGAGAAAGAAATTGTAGAGAGCTTCAAAATACCTAATGAAGCTATCAAGTACTTTGAGAAACTATTGAAATCTCTTAGATCCAGTAATGACACATCAGGACTACACTATACTAACATTGAAGAAGGAGAATCATCCAAGACTACTGAACAAAGGAATGACAGAGGTAAGAATTACAAACCCACTTGTCATTTTTGTAGTAAGAAAGGACATACTACTAATGTTTGCAGGAGTAAGAATGAAAATTAGCATAACAAACCTAAATACATGAGTCATTGACATAAGTGCAATAAGCAAGGTCATTAGTCACATGAATGCAAGCCAAGAACCATGCATGAAAAAAGATTTGAAGGTCATTTCTATAACTACAAAAAGTATGGACATAGAGCTTTTGAATGCAAATCTAAGCCTATGTGGTCACCAAACAAACTAGCAAAGGAAAAAAGTATTGGACACTTCTACAATTGGGCCTACAACACTAGGCAGAGTTGTCACTACTGTCAAGAGTATGGACACATCCCTAATAATTTCATAAGAACATATTTTAGTGGTAACTATAGAAGATGATTGAGTTAAACCACTTGTTTCAGTTGCTTAAAGATAGGTCACATCAGCAAGTACTACCCAACAAGATCAAAGGAACCTAATTTTGAGTTCAACAAAGGAAAAGGGAAAGTAGATGTTGAACACATTAGAGGAGAGATGAATAAGGCATGGAAGAAAAGAGATGAAGGAAGCACATCAAATGGAGGGATCACTTCACCTAAAAGGTCAAGTGGTCACACCTCATCAAACTAAGAAAAAGGAGGTATGTGGGATTGATATTTAAATGCCACATTATACATCAATTCCTAGATAGGTTAGTACTAAAAAAAAAAAATAGCATGAATAAAGATGAAAGGTCAAACTCTTAAGTTTTCATCTTAATACCAAGTGTGAAGAGTTCCCTTCATATGCCAAGTAAAATTCTAGAGTGTGTTGACTTGTTACCAAAAGCCTATAAAAGCTGCATAATTAGTTGTTACTGAGTAAAGATAATTCCAAATAGTGTCAAGTATTGGGAAAATCAATGGAAGAAAAGTGAAGTAGAAATTGCATAGAAGCTGAGTCTATGACTGTATATACACTAAGCATTAAATGTGATGTATTGAAGGGTATAAGGCAGATTTTTTCCATTTTTCATCATTACAAACATAGAGCAAGAGCGAGCAGAACAAAGAAGTAATTTTCAAGTGAAGAACAAAGCATTTGCATAAATTCCAACAATGATTCAACATTAGTTAATCTATTTAAGGTATTTCTCAAGTTTTATTAAAACCTTAGATTATATAATGGTCTCTAGCTCTAAGAACCTTTAGGACAAGGAACCATTTAAAGTTTAGTTAGTTAGCAATGAGGTAAAGCAACTAGATTTTAGGTCTATTCTAGAGGTTGCATACAAGAATGACCCAATAGGCATGTTGTCAATTATTCCACCCAAAGTTGTGATGGTACAAGATGTTAGGAAATTTTATAATTGCAAGGTTAGAGGAAGAGGAGATATGGAAATACACTAGGCATATGACAAATTGTGTGAAAATGGAGTGCTAAAAGAGGAATTCAAGATCATAGATAGAAAGGGCTTGACCTATGCCTTAGAATTCCCAATCATCTTTAAGACCGAATGGACAAAGATTGTTCTAATTAGAATTCATGATGGTTACCTATGGCTAGAACGAGGGCCTATCAAACTATCAAAGAGAATCATACATAGGGTTAAAGTATTTCCAACCCTAGATTGGCCCAACACCCTAAGGAGTGATTCAAAGGAATTAATTGAGAAAAAAATAGGGGCACAGTGGAACAAGAGAGGAATGATCATTGAAACAATCAAGGATCAACTTATTGAGTTTGTAGTGAGGGTTATATCTCACAAGTTATATTAGTCAAGCCAACTAAATAGTGTACCATGTATAGCAGTTAATGTAGGGTATAATATTGTAAAGAAAGATCACACTTATGATCTTGAAGAACTACAACTATGGTAGATAATAGAGAACTTAGGAGCAATAAGGAGGTCCAATAGTGCTCAATATAAGTTTGGTTCCATTTTGATATGCATATTTTTCTATGTTCAGAATGAATTTCCCTCTTTTGGTAAGATAGGATTGTTTTAAATATTCAAGACTATGCTAGGTTACTGAGAGGGGAGGGGTAAATCAGTAACCTTAAAAACATTACCTAATTATGATCTTAATTGCAATAATCCAATAAACATTAAATGATTATATTAGATCTAACTACATGCATGAGAAACTAGAAACATAAACATTCATGGCACATAAACATAATAATGTTGGTGACCTAGAAACCTTCCAAATAGAAAGTAAAACTGGGGTGGCGATGATACTCAGAAAACTTCAATACTATAGTATAAAGTTGGCTTGTTAAGGCTTATAATGATCACTTCTAATGATCTACCCTATTAGGAGCAATTAGGACTGCTAGGTCCACCTTGTTAGGGGATTTACAAACTTATAATGAAGTATGCACTTGGTAAAGAGATTTGACAAAAGACAGTTAAGTCTACCTTGTTAGAGGATTTGAACTGGTTCACCTATTAGAATAAAATACTAGATCTTTGACTTACAACTAATTTTCTGATAGAGATTCTTTGAAGTACTGATCACCTTTATGTGATAGATATGATTCTGCTACTCCTTTGCTAATATGGCCTTACAATATACTTTGCTAATAATTCACATTCACATGCTTCCTACAAATTCTTCACTCTCACTTTTCATTCATGCATACATACATTCATCTATTCATTCTGTCATGTATATATTGGATATGATACAATACATTACATATATATATCAATCCAATTTACAAAATTACAAAGTTGGCCAATATACAAGTTAACACCAATATTACAAAGTTAGCTTGAATGAAGACACTTGAGTTCTGAAGAATGACTTGGTGAAGTTCTAATACACGAAATCCACTATCATTACTCAGAATCATCATGCATTCAATAGAAGTAGAAGCTTGGTCCATACTAATCATCTCAAAGTATTCTTGAATTGGGTCTACACTGGTGACTTGGTAGAAACTGAATTACACATTTCCCATGACTGTACTCAGTAAACAATAATCATTACATAGCTCAGTTAACACTATCTTCACTTCACATGAACTACTAGCTCGATTTTAACTGTGAAGCTTGGTAACTACTAAACTTCTCGGGTTGAATTATTGGACTTCACACTACTTGATTCTATACAATTTGAACTATGGCACTTCACATTAACTGAATTCACTTGGTAACCACTGGAATGCTCGATAGGAATTGTAAAGCTTGGTGGCTACTGAATTACATGGAAAAAACTATAGACTATTCAATGAGCTTAGTAGCCATACATAATCTAAATAAGTGTTGTCACTAATAACAAAATTGACTTAATGTCAACAATCTCCCCCTTTGGCATTAGTGACAAAAACACTTATCAACTAAAACTTATATATATTATAGTGTGATACTAGCTTGGCATGGTTTTTGAGATTTTTCAAAAAAATTCTTTGTAAGTATGTACAATATACTTTCCTTTGCATGATTCTCCCCCATACTATATATATATTGTTTCTCATATATACACATATTGTTTCTCCCCCTTTTTAACAATAATGTCAAAGATTTATTCACAACTTATTTACACAGAGACACCAATATAAGAAAGAAACACATAATGAACCTTAAGTATGAGTGCTAAAGTGTTATCCCAATTCTTTTGCAAAACTTTTCACGTATGTAGAGCAACTTGGACCTCTGTAGAGAGTTCTATCATGTGATCTGCAATTGAGAAATTGTTGTCATGGATCAATATTTTTGAGTAAACAATGTTTTTTTGCCTTGTGTCCATGATGGGAAGGATAGTATTCTTAATATCTATCAATGAAGACTGAATCCTTGCTTCTTCTCTCAACAACTCTACTTGCATATCTAACAAGAATCTAATTTCCATATGATGTGCAGAGCTTGAAATAGGGTCAAGTTGCAATTGCTATGCACTAGCCTTCAAATCTTCATCAATCTTTGTCAATTTTCCCTTTATTTCCTTTGTGAACTTAGTAACATTACATAATTTCTCAAAAAGTGATGTTACATTTGTATAAGAGCTTTCAAGATTAGTCAAAATTGAGAAAAGCTCCACTTGCTAGATGGAAATTTGTTGAGTAATGTGCTCAAGCACTTTGTTATCAAATTTCTTCTCTGCTTTCTCAATCAATTTATCTTGACCATTGGAGTCCTCATTAAACTTCTAGACCGACTCTTCTAATTGAAACAAAATGTGTTGAGAAGTATCAACTTCAACACCTATTACCTTAGTCAAAATATTGTTAGCACTTCCTATGATTTTATATTCTCTATCTCTTTCCTCTCTCAATTTCTTATGCTTTTCTTTCTTTTGGAGGAGCTGACTAGCTATTTGCATTTGATCTACAATTGCATTATCAAAATCCCACTTTGGAATTTCAATCTCTTCATCTAGGTCAATATCCTTCTCTATCTCCTTTCCACTCAAAAGTCTTTTACTTGGTTGAGCCTTAGTTTCAACTACCTTTGTACATAATGCCTTAGAATTTAGAATGGAAACAATAGTAGAGATAGTAGGACTAGCTATAAAAAAATGATATAGTACCAACAAATGGAGCATTGAATGGTATGCTTACTAAATCCAAAATTGAAGTACTTACAAAAGTAGAAAACAAAACTATAGAATCCAAAATTGTAGAACTCGAAACTATACTTACTGTTGAAGAACACAGAATTGTAGAACATGTTATACTCACTATTAATGAACCTGACTCAAGAGCTAAAGAAGAGGGAGGCTAGAGCTTGGTAGATGAAGTGGTAGACACTTCCATTAGTGATGTGCTGAGCTATGAGGGAGTGATGAGTGATTGAAATTTTTTTGTATCTACTATGGTCACAATAAAACTTTTTGAAGTTGTCTTTGAACTTGATGTAGCTGCTAATTTTCTTGGAGAATGAGGAAGTGAGGCAATGACTACTACTGCTATCTTCATAGGATCAGTCTCCTCATCATATTATTTTTCTTCCTCATTAGCTTCTTCTTTCTTATCTTCTTCAACTTCTTCATTGTCAAATTGTATTGTCTCAAAGTATGTTCCTTCTTCCTCATCATCACTGTCATCATCTTTGACTTCTACTAGAAACTCCCTTTGTTTATGAAAGTGATAAATATTCTTCCATATACCTGTAGTATTTTTGACTATATTCTCTATATCCTTTAAAAAAATTAAACAAGTATTGAATCTAAGAGTCATCTTGTCTTCATTTTTCTTCATAGACTCTTTTACCTCAGCATCTGTCATGCTCGGTAACAATTGCCTTAGGGTTTTTTCATAGATATCTTTTGTTATCTACATAGTTTAATCCCATCTTGGCTTCAACTTCTCTAATAGTTCATTAGAGATCTGAGAGGCTATCTGATGAGGGGAATGCTTCCATTTGCCCATCTTGGTCAGCACCAATTCTTCAATTTTCTTCTTCTCAACCTTCTTCCTAGTCTCATACTTCAATGATTTGAAGTTGTTTATGCTTGCACCTTTTTCCAATTGTTTTAGTTTTTCCTAGAAGGTGGGAGGAGGCTTTCTAGACACAAATCCACTACCTTTATTCTTGGATCTTCTAGGAAACACTACAGTGGATGGCTTGGGTGGCTTGGTGAAGATCACCTTGCCTTTCTTCTTTATTGACTCTTCTTCCTTTTTTGACTCTTCTTCATCCTCTACATCATCATCATCTTCTCCCTTACCCTTGATCAACATAAGAAGTGTGCTAGATTTGAGTTTTTCTATTCTCCTCTTATCTTTGTTAACCGCCAGTGGAAGCTTGACTTCAAGCTCTATTCTTGCCTTGGCCTTATCATATATTCCAAAGTGTAGTGCCTTTAGATCAATAGATTCATTTACCAAGGCCTCAATTTTTTTTTTTTGCTTCATCAATGTTCACCTCATAGGGAAGAGGTTTTACCCATACAACTCTTGGTATTACTACTTGAATGTAGACTTTGCCATTGTCTACCATGAAACAAACATCATCTTTGTAATCTTCAACCAATTTCCTAGGAATCCTAAATCTTTATTCATTTCCTCCTTGAATACATCAAAGTAGTTATCCATTATGCTAACAAAATTTTCACCCATTTCTATAATATACTCATTAATCTGATACAAAATTAACACATCCTTTCTCTATATGATTGTACCTTTAGAAGGGAAAAACTTTTGAACATATAAAAATAGACATGTCAACAATGAACCAAAATTTTAAGGGTTATTCTTGGATATCCTAATACTTTTTATGTTTTTGTTAAACTATTTCAACAAGTTTGCAAGATCATATGATAGGTTGTTCTTCATGACTTTGAATGCCAAGTCTACCACTTCACACAACACACTATTTAGATGACTAGAACATGTATTCTAAATTTCAATTCTACATCTATTACACTACTAATATTCATACCTCTATCATCCCACTTATCTAGGGTTTTCTTCTCTAACTCCACCCGACCTAGGCTTTTAGTAGCTTTGGCTTTGGAGAGCATGGGAAGGCTAGTGATACAATGAATCATCTTCTTAGTGATCAAAAATGGTTTCTCAATCCATAACTGACCATTGTAAACTCGGCTTAGGATTTATCTAATCCATTTGATTTGGAAACTTTGGGGTAGGTGGGGAATGTGGGTTAAACCCTTATCTTCCAAGTACTTATGTTTGGGTTTAAGAACACCATTCACACACAATTCACCTAGGGAATCATCTATCTCTAGGGTCCCAAAATTTTGAATTGCACATTAAAAATGAGTTCGGATATCATTAATGAGTAGTATCTTAGGAGGGATTTGCAATTGCACTCCATTTGGATCTAGGGTTTCCACAATTGCTGGCACAAGTTTGAAATCTAGTGGTTTCCATTCAACTCCTTGAACCAACATTTATAACACTTTCTTTGCCTTGCTACTGCTTCTTGATGCTACCATGGCTACTTAGTAGGTTATGGAGAACTTCAAAAAATTTCATTGCAAATTCCACTCGAAATCACTTGATTGCTTTACAATTTGCTTGATCATAATACACTAAAAATTTTGGGTGAAAAATGAATTCAATCTCCTACCTTTTTTATAACACTTTTCCATTGATGCTCGGTAAAAAAGTAGCTACAATGACATCATTATGCACAACAGGTTGTCATCCACTATTGATTCAGATCGCTTGGTGAATGCTTCATAACTCGGTAACCAAACATGTGTGACTAGTTACTCTCGACCTTGCTTGGTAGACTCTGTGACCCAAGCTTACTTGATAGACAAAGTAACTTGGTGATAATTGATGTTGATCTTTGTTTATCCCTTTTTATCTTGAATTCTAATTTGGATCTTTGCTTACTTTCAATTTTAGAACTATTTAGATGTGATCATGATAATGTAGTTCTAGTTCTTGCTTAAGACCTTAGTTGGAAATGATGGAGTCACCCACTTCTTGAGTGACATGACCATCATTTATTGGACTAGTTTTCTCGATGGATTTAGAAATCCATTGCTAAATCATTTTCTTTCTAATGTTGTTTTCTTTAGCTTTCTTTTCATCTTCAATTCTACGCGTATTCATACAATTCTTGGCTAGATGACCAAGTTCTATACAAGTGAAACATCTTATGGTGGTATCTCTTTTCCTTGTGTGATGTTTAACACAGTTCATGCCAATGTTTCCATACTCACCACAATAATGATACATACACCAGCTTTTATAGTCCTAACCAAATATTTCTTTCACAATTTGCTATGCTGGATTGAATGACTTGCTTCTACAGTTTGATGCCTTGTGACATTATTTCTTGCATTTTTGATATTTGCCTTCAAATTTGGGTTTCTCTTTACATTCATTAGCCTTGTGACCATGCTGATTGCAATTGTAACATTTACCATTGATTTTTTTTTTACCATTACTCCAACATGTGTTTGATGTATGACCTATCTTACCACAGTGATTGCAAGTAGGTCTTTGATTCCTTTGAGCACATTGTTTGTAGGATTCACCTTCTTCTTCGTATCCAATGCCTACTTTACCTTTTTGTCTGTAGAGATTCTGCTCATTCAATTGATTCAATTGATTCATGTCTGCTTGGGATTTCATCATTCTCTTATTGATTTGTTTTTTAGTGTTTAGGTTATTTTTCAATCTTTCACTAATTTGTTTTTTAGATCTCAGCTCATTTCTTATTCTTTCATTGATTTGTCTATCTAAATTTAGATCATTCCTTAATCTTTCATTGATCTATCTTTGACTCATAATTTCTTCATTTGCATTGGAGATTTAATATATAAGATCTTCATGCTAAATGGATTGGTTTTGGATCGCATTGTTTCTTCCATCCATTTCTTCTTTCATCTTGTTTCTTTGTTCCAAGATTTCACATAGCCTTATTGATTGAATTTCTTGTTCTCTTTTGAGCTTTCTTATTTCTCATTTGCTTCATCTGAATTGCCTGAAGGGAAAAGGTCTTCAATCTTTTCTTCATTGTACTAATGATCATTCATCTAATTTGCAATTTCCTTCCTTCTTTTTAGGGATTGGGAAAGTTGCTCCTTAGCTTTCTTGAGTTGTGCAATGGCCATTTGTAGATCTAGCTTTTCATTGTCAATTGCTTTATCAAGTTTGAATTTCTCCATTGTCCTTGATCTTTGCTCAATCTATCAAGCTTTATCCTGAGAACCACAAATTCTCTAATACCAATTGTTGGAAATATTCAAGACTATGCTAGGGTACTAAGAAGGGAGGGCTAAATCAGTAACCTCAAAAACTTTATCTAATTCTAATCTTAATTGCAATAATCCAATAACCATTAAATCATTAAATCAAATCTAACTACATGCATGAAAAACTGAAAACATAAACATTAATGGCACATGAACCCAATAATTTTGGTGACCCAAAAAACTTCCAAATAGAAAGTAAAACTGGGGTGGGGATGATACCCAAAAATATTCAATACTGCAACATAAAGTTGGCCTGTTAAGGCTTACAATGATCACTTTTGATGATCTACCATGTTAGGAGCAATTAGGACTACTAGGTCCACCTTGTTAGAGGATTTACAAACTTACAATGAAGTATGCACTCAGTAAAGAGATTTGACAAAAGACTGTTAAGTCTACCTTGTTAGAGGATTTGAATTGGTTTACCCATTAGAATGAAATAATAGATCTTTGACTTACAACTGATTTGCTGATAGAGATTCTTTGAATTACTGATCACCTTTATGTGATAGATATGACTCTATTGCTCCTTTTTTGATATGGCCTTACAATATACCTTTCTCCTGATTCACATTCGCATGCTTCCTACATATTCTTCACTCTCACTTTTCATTCATGCATACATACATTCATCTATTCATTCCTTCATTTATATATATATATATATATTGGATATGATACAACACATTACATATATATATATATATATATATATATATATATATATATATATATATATATATATATATATATATATATATATATATATATATATATATATATATATATATATATATATATATATATATATATATATATATATATATATATATATATATATATATATATATATATATATATATATATGAATCCAATTTACAAAATTAAAAAGTTGGCCAATATAAAAGTTAGCACCAATATTACAAAGTCAGCTTGAATGAAGACACTCAGGTTCTGAGGACTGACTTGGTGAAGTTTTGATATATGAAGTCCACTATCATTACTTGGTATCGTCATGCATTTGGTAGAAGTAGATGCTCAATCCATACTAATCATCTCAAAGTAGTCTCAAACTTGGTCTACACTGGTGACTCGGTAGATACTGTGTAACTCGGTAGAAATTGAATTACACATTTACCATGAATGTACTCGATAAACATTGATCATCTCATAGCTCAGGTAACACTATCTTCACTTCACATGAACTACTAGCTCAGTTTGAACTGCAAATCTTTGTAACCACTGAACTTCTCGGGTTGAACTACTGGACTTCACACTGCCTAATTCTACATGGTTTGAACTATGGCACTTCACATTAACTAAATTCACTTGGTAACCACTCTA
Source organism: Cupressus sempervirens (assembly GCA_028749045.1). Lineage (NCBI taxonomy): Eukaryota > Viridiplantae > Streptophyta > Pinopsida > Cupressales > Cupressaceae > Cupressus > Cupressus sempervirens. Next base: position 383,780,990 of record CM053789.1, read on the forward strand.
ATGCTCTATAGGAACTATAAAGCTCGAAGACTATTAAATTAAATGGAAAATACAATAGAGTATTCAATGAGCTCAACAACCATATAGAATCTAAATAAGTGTTGTCACTAATAACAAACTTGAATTAATGTCAACAAGGATGGAAGAAAAATAGGTCAGTAGTTGTACAAATAAATGAGTATATAGAGAAAATGGGAGACAAATTTGAGTTAGTCATGACTAGTTATTTTGAAGATTTCAATAAGTCAATGAAACAAAGGCTGAGAATCCCTATTTCCCTAGTAGAGCAATATTATGACACCTACTTTCTAGTAGACATTGATTATACATACATTTAGGCTACAGTACCAAGAAGATGATGGTTGAGGCCACTAGGTTATGAAATCAACATAGATGAAGCATCTACAACTATCACTACATTGCTTGTGGAAGATGTTGATAAAATAAAATAAAAATTTGGTACATATGATGTTGTCAAGTCAAAGGTAAAAATGAAACTAAAGATAGCATCAACTTTGAAAAAGAAGGATAAGCCAGTTAGGAAGCTTAAAGCCAAATTTGGAGAGGGAACTACTGGAAATGATGAAAAGGATGATGAAGAAGAAGATGAAGATGAAGAAGAACAAGGCCAAGGACCTCTTTCCATAACCCAAAGAATGGGTGAATATGATGAAGGGGAAGGTGCCAAGGAGGATCAAGCCAAGAAAGCACCAGCCAAGCCTAAGTCAAAGAAGAGAAAGGCTAAGACACAACCTATTGCTCAACCAAAGGGTAAAAAGATTGTCAAGCCAAGCCCTGCAAAGGCTACTACTACAGCCACAAGAGCCACTATGAGGGCCACAATTAAAAAGGCTAAGGAGTAAGTGAAAGAGAAAAAGAAGGCTACTAAGCAACAAGGTCCTATGCAAAAGAAACCCAGAAGAAAATATGTTGCACAACCAGACTTAGATGATGAAAGGAATGAATCAGAGGACATCAACCAATTTTGAGTGGTAAGTCATACTTCCAAGTTTGACTTAGAAAACATTTGTGATAATGTTAAGGAAAATGTAGACTTCATTGGTTTTAAAAACATTGATTTTGGTAAATTGAGTAGAGAAGATTAGAATAAGGTTGAAGAATCAGTATATGCCATGATGGAAAAATTCAAGAACACCCCTCTTGAATTTGATAACACAATGCCCAAAGATTTTTATTTAATTGTTGAGAATAAATGTCATTATTACCCAAATATGGAGAAACAAATAAAGGAATCTACCTTAGCTCAAGTAATGCTAGAGTTGACAAGGGGATATATTACCAAGGCTAACAAGAAACATGGCAATAAATTTTCTCCCAAATACATGGCATTTAGTATTCTTTAGAACAACATAGAAGATGTTGTTAATAAATCCACCAAAATGTGGAAATTAATTTATGGCTTGACTATTGTCAAGGAAGAAGAAAAGGATCCCTTTGAGGGAAGAAATAATGAAGAAGAGGAGGATGATAAGGAAGAGGAAATAGAGAAAGACATAAAAGGCACAATAGAGAAGTAGGCACAAAGGAAAGATGAAATGCCAATATATGAGGAGCAGCAAACAGAATAGAGTGTGCAAGACACACAACTGCCACCATTAAGCCTTCCTCATGATACAACTACACTTGCAGAAAGCATAATAGCGAAGGATGTTCCTAATAACTCTAGTTAGAACATCAATCCATTCACTGCAGTGGATCTAAAAAAGATCCTTGACCAATCAACCTTTCAAGCCCAATTGTGTAATAACCTTGTATTAGTTAGTGTAGATGAATTATAGAAAATTGTAGCTAACATAACTAGGGACAAGGTGAATACACAAGAACCACCTTATATCATCCCTATAGCTACAAGTGGACAATCTCAAGTAAAAGGATCAATTTATACATCTACAAAGGTTGATTCCATAGTTAAATTTGTTATGATTAAACAACAAACTTAGATTATCAAGGAACGAGAGCCCACAAATGACCAAACAAGATAGATAAAAGCTTCTATACCTACTACAAAAACACAAGGTGCACAATAGATAATTGTGATTGATCAAGGTAGGTCAAAATATGACAAGGAGGTTCTAAAGGAAAAGGAGCAGGAAGCTATACAAACTTTGGTAAATCTACCAACTATTGGAACTCCTAGTAGAATTCTATAGAAGCTGAGCACTGATACAATTGCATTATAGATTTCTACACCAGGCTTGGGCTCAAAAAAGGTTGCGAGGGTACTTCACTATGGAGACCCTACACTAGATGAAGAAATAGTCATTCCAAAGTATGACTATGCAACCATTACACTTAAACAGATCAATCTAATGCAGGAGGCTTTAGAAAGAAAGAAAAAGAAAGAGATACTCTAAAATGAGTATAAGCAACAACAAGAACTTCATGGGATTAAGGACATCTTTTTAGATGCCTTTAGCTTGAAAACACCTAATGAAACCAATCCCATATTGGAGCAACTATCAAAAATAGTGGACTAGGTGACAAATGAAGACCATGACACTAATGCAAAACTCATTGAATGGTCTGAGAAGAAGTTTCAAGGGAAAGTAAATGAAAAGATATCTAATGAGATAGCACTATCCCAAGTGGAGTTGGCTACATAGATTGAAAAAGTGAAGAAGGTACTTGAGAATATATTCTCACTATACAATAAATTGTGTAATCCTTCAATCTTCACACAAGAGACAAGCCAAAAAATAGTAAGTCTAGAAGGAAATTTGAAGATATCAAGCATGCAATTGCCACAAAATCTAGTTCAAAGTGAGAAGCACTTCAACACTATGCTTCACACCAAAAGGAAATAGTTGTATTAAAAGAAAAAGAGGCTAATACAAGAGCCAAGTTAGTTCAAATACAAGCTTCCCTGACCCCTCACATGTAAATTCTATAGAAGGAACTAGCCTATGCTGAAATATTACTAAAGAAAGATCCAAATCTTTCAACTTTAGATGGATTAGTTCACCTTGCAGTAGAGACAACAATTCAAATCAAATCCCTAGAAGTTGCCTTACAAAACTAGGATGTTGTTTTGAAAATTATCATGGAAATTAACAAAAAATTCCTAGCCAAATATAGTGTATAGAACCTTTGCCATAAGTTTCAAAAAGGGGGAGAAATTGTAAAAAAGAGGGAGATAATCAAAGAGACAAAAGCTAGAAGAAAGCCAGAGGAAGACAAATCTGAAAGGGGGAGAAATGTGAAAAGGGGAGATATAAATAAAGGGGGAGTGAACAATAGAAAAGCATAAAAAGGGCATGTCAGAATAACAACATGAGGAAAATCTACTCAAAGGAGCAGAAGATCTTGGATACAGAAAAATATACATCAACTCAAGGGGAGGCACAAACAAAATTTTGAGGTATATGGTTCATTACAAAATTTTGAACAATTTTTAAGTTTTGTATATATGTCAAACTATAAATACATTATACTTGAGGAGAATTAAATTCATCATGTATTGTTAAGTGTTTTTGACACTCATGTCAAAGGGGGAGATTGTTGATCTTAGAATAGTTTTGACAATTGAGTGTCAACACACTTAAGTTATTTACTAAGTTCATATTGAGCTAGTAACACGTGCTGAGTATAATATGTACAAGTGCCGAGTTGCAATAAGTGTCACAAAAAAGATATACTAAGTGTTGAGTCACTCAAGGGCCAAGAAAATAGATAATGTCAAGCAAGTTTAAGTGACAAGTGAACAATAGATGCTGAGCAAGTTCAAGTGTCGAGCTAGACAAAATTACAACTACAGAGCACCAATATCAGCAAGTGCTGAGCAACACAAAATTGATAGAGAAGTTTGTGAAGGTACAAACAAAGTTGTAAATCATTTGCATGCCAACTCATGGATAGATTTTGAAGCTTAGAGATAAGATTGAATCTATTTGATTCCCTATGCAATCAACATGTAACCAATTAGAAAAATGGAATGGTAAAGAGGCAAAAAGGTTGAATCTTAGTCATAGATTCATACCTAACCCTAAGTCACAAAATCTTTATAAGGAGATCAAAGCTTGATAATGCATATTGATAAAGAGATTTCATTTCATGCATATGAGTGAAGAATAGAAGGAGGAAAGGGGTGAATTGATCAAAGATTAATCAAAGTGACTTAGAAGAAGGACATAATAGCAAAACTAGTTAACAGAATAGAGGATCAACACTACAATAGTTCTATATTAGACCAATAAGCATCAGATCAGAAAAAACAAGGATCTAAAATCAGCAATATCAAATTGTAAGTAGTTAGATCAACATTCTATTGTACTCTCTGACAATTATACAATAGGATGAAATCCTATGGACTTAGGTTGGTTTAACAACCATTAAGAAATCCTTTAACAAGGTGACATTCCAAGTTAATGTTTAGTAAATCCTTTAAATAGATATTCTTCTAGTAGGGTATGAAATCCTTTAATAGGGTGGGAATTAACAATCTCTTGTAGCCTTTAATAGGGTAGGCCTTTCATAGGGCAGACCATGGTTCATGGTCAAACTTTGTAACCTTGACAAGTTACATTATTTCTATAGTAGTAAGTTGTGGGTGTCATCCCCACCCCAGTTTTACCTTCTCATTTTGGAGGGTTTCTAGGTGATTATATCTAGTGTCAAGTGTTTTCATGCATGCTTTTACTTTCATGTTATTTCAATATGTCTCATGCATGTGTTGATTGATGTTAAAAGTTTTATTCGTTAAATTTTAGTACTTCTAATTCACCCTCCCCTTGCCACCTCAAAAGTATACTTCCTACTTGTAAATTCCAACAATTGGAAGCTACCTTAAAATTATTGGAAGAATTTGAAGAAATAAGATTTTCCCATATTTTTCAAAGAAGGAAATAATGAAGCAGACCAACTTGAAAATGTAGGTATAGATAGAGAACATATCTTAACTTTTAATCATAGTTAAATCATTAAATACTAGGCATCATGATTTTCCAAATTGACACATGTTTTAGCATTTTCCTTTATGATTACACAACTTCAGCTTCTTGAAGTTTTATCACCAAAGTGACTCTTCAATAATGACTTTGATGGGAAGTATCATCAGACGATCTTAGTTATGGCATCATTATGCAAAGTTCTAAATTCTTCCCCTAGGGTTTTATTACACCTTTCTTGAATTGGCCTCTTCATTTCTTCTTTCCCCTTTTAGAATTTAGGCCAATATTGTCATTGCATTATGGATAATAATATTTTCCTATACAAATCCTTTGAAAGCAGAATGATGGCATTTTGTGTTTCGATCAAGCTAGAAAGATGGAATTGGCTATTCTAACCAATTGATGACATGAGTAGAGTAGCCGTTAGTGAGGTACTCAGAGAAGGGGTATTCAACTATAAGAATACATGGTGAATAAAAATTGATATATTAGGGCTTTGGATAGGACGCTTAGCTAGGGTAGGAGTAGCTAATGGGACATTGTCAAATTAAGCCTCAATATATTTGATCGTAGTTGGATGGTAGGATTGGAGGAAGTTGTCCTCAACATTGATGACAAGCTTAAAATTCCCTTGCCAAAGGCCTATATGGAATATGAATTAGGTATCCCTAAACTCTTGAGAAGTCAAAACACCCCTACTTGGTGATTCAAGACAACATTCTCTTTTGCAGACAATGGCCAAAAATGGAGGCAAGTGTACATTTTCTTCTATAATGGAAAGAAATCATCAAAGACCCAACTAGAGATTGGCTTTTGAAATATCTCCAAGATTTTGATGCCTATGTCCACTTGAGGTGAATTTCTTCGACTTGGATGCTATCGATTTCTGCCTTCCTAATTATGATAGGTCAAGTAGGGTGAGGTACACATATGAATTTCCTCTGAGTTCAAGGGCAAAAAATCTATAAGAAGCCATAGAGATTATTATGGTCTTCAAAAAATGGAACTAGGCAGATTAACTAAGCCAGTGAGTGTCCCGATGTCTCTACTATGTTTCACTTTTTTTCCCTCTTTTGACATTATAGCCTCATAGTTGATAATTTTGTAGTTTTGTTCAAGTTTTTTAAGTTATTTCTGATTCTCCTATGTCAACATAATGTATTAATCTTAGATATGAAATGGCTGCATTTTATCTTAGTAGCTCATATACTATAGAAAGTCAAAAAATGTCAAACTGGGTTGTTTCTTACCAGCTCAGATAGCTTTTTGGATTTTTTAGAATGTAAGCTTCTATTATAATATTTCAAATTATATTAATATGAAATATATAATTAACATATATTGTCACATAAAAATCTAGAATTGGTGTGGTTTATGGAAAAAAAATCTTCAGTAGGGCTTAAGTTTATCATTATTTGAACTAAAACACATTTAACATTGCCAGAGTTTAAAGGCAAAGATTCAGTATAGGAAAACAATATTTCATGAGAAATTAAGGCTCCAAGAATTAAAATTAGAATATGGGTACATTATCAAATTAACATTATATCTTCTCCTTTTAACACTTCCCTATGCATTCAAGTAAGCACATACACTCTAATTTAACTGCAAATTTAATTTATCCAATCAATTTTGTTTAATTTCCCTATTTATTAGAAAACTAGACAAGCATGGATCTTCCTTAAATCAGGCTCTCTTTTTAATAGTACTAATAGACTTTATATCAACTTGGCTCCTTTGCAACCTAACCCCACTTTGGTTGTAATAATATGGCCTTTGATTAGATTTTATTTCAAGATTAACAATTAACATTGTATGGTGGTTAGTTTGTGGTGTTCTTATGTACCTAGGGATGATAATCAAATGAGGTGATAATCCTTTGAAGTATAGGAGAAATGTAAATTTTAAAATCCATTAAGTATAAATGCAAGTATAATTTAAGATACTCATTTGTTTGTATTTTTTCGGGGGTATGCCCCTTTGATTCATGTATAATAAAGGACTGTAGTCCTAGGCTAGTCTGGCGGTTTTCTTTCTTGATTCTTTCCTACCAGTGCCCGTCAGAATGGAGACTTTTGTAACACTCATTGATTTTAATATAATGAAGGCTTCAGCCGTTTATTGATAATAAAAAAAGGTTCTTATATAATTTTTTTTAATAAAAGTGTAAGAAAAGAAAATGAAAGAAAAAATTCACAATATTATGTTCTTATATTTGATTTCTATTATGAAATTAGTGCACAACTTTCATAAGGAAGATCTACTATAATTTAAAATTTTTTAATTAATAACTCTCTTAAAACTTGATAAAATTTATTCTATTCTAAATTCTTTTAAAATTCACATAGAAACATTTTAAAGTACTAATAAATTATTTTTAAAAAATTTGAATAAATTGAAATAATTCAAATTAATGTTAGTCAAATTGCATACAAAATTTAAGAAAGATAATAACAATTCAACAACATAAAACTAATTTTGATAAATTAATTTTGATTAATTAAAATAAAATAATATAGTATTAAATTGACAAATTTAAATAAATTTAAAAAACAATCATCTTAAAAACTGTTTCGAAAGAGAATGAAAAAGAAATATTCAAAAGATAGGGATAAATTAATATCTCTTGTCATTGCATTGGACGGTAATAAAAATGTTATCGGTATAGTATGACTCCATGCAAACAAACAGACTAATGGAGGTAAAGGGCACTGCTATCAAGGCATCGGCTATGGTGTAACATATTTGCACCGGTCGGGCCCCTCCACTCCATGCCTTCTTCGTGGTTGGATGCCATGCCATACCATACCATGCATCATTCGTACCAACCTTAGGAAAAATGCAAATTTTCCTACCTATCTTGTCTTGTCAGTATTTTGTAATCTTTAAAAAATTAAATGGACAAACATGTTATTGCACTGTTCAACATTTTTATTAACATTAAAAAATCAAATCCACATTCCTATTTTCATCTAAACCTTTTAGAAGGTAAGTTTTTTTAATATATTTTTTAATAAATTAAAATTTGACTTTGTATATTGAGTTGTTCTAATATATATTTCTCTCTAAATTAATATTTTAAGTGATTCTAATATACTTTTATTTTAAATTAATATCTTTGAAAAAATTAAAGTTTTATGTTTTTTTTCAATAAATTAACATCACATTAAATTCAAACAAAAATTTAAAACTATTTTAAAAATATATATTAAAATTACAAAACATTTAAATCATTTTTCTTTTTCTTTTTTTAAATAATCATAAATATTCTCTAACATATACTTGAATTACTTATATATTCCAAAATCTGAATATGATTATAAGTATAAAAGTTATTTAAATAAATAAATTTAAAATATTTTAAAACTTAGAAACATCCATATTTTATAAAAATTAGTGTTATAAAAATTATTATTTTCAGTATTATTGGAATTATCATTTATAGTCAAGCAAAATGTGGATTAGTTAACAATATTGATATTTAAATAATAGGAAGAATTTTTTTTTAATATTATATTGTTTGAATATTTAATAATATATAAAATGATATATTAAAAATATATATGAAAAAAAGATTAGTTTTTCTATTAATGTTGAAAGTAATATAAGATTTTTAGAAGACATGAATTGACTTATTTATTTTGAAGTAATATGTATTATAATTTGGAAAGGCATGATTTATTTCCATTCTAATTGTTTCTATTAGCCAATTGTATTTTTTCCATAAATAAGAGTTAAGATTACTATTATCTATTATTTAAGTTGTAAAATTTTTAATTTAAATATATGATTTTTTAACAATATTTAATAAATAAATAAAATATAATTAATATGCAATATTTACTTATTTTATTTAATAAAAATTTAATTTATTAATAATGAAATATTTATCAAATAACATATATTATATAATTTGAATAAGTGAAAGAAAAGTTTGAAAAAACACAAAAAGTATAACTCACCACCAATCATAATTTTAATAACTATTTAATATTATAATATTCATAATAAGATTAAGAGAAAAATTTAAAATTTAAAATGATAAAATATGAATGTTTCTAATTTTAATACTAATTTTTACACTTATATTCATATTTAGATTTTGGATTTGTATTCAACACTTAAGTTACTTTAGTGTGTGACAAATTTGATTGTAAAAAAATATTATAAGTAATTCAAGTACATGTTGTTAGAGAATATTTATGATTATTTTAAAAAGAAAAAAAATTAAAATAATAGAATATAAATATTTTGTAATTTTAATATATATTTTAATAATTTATTTTTAAAATAGTTTTTAGTTTTTGTTTGAATTTAAGGGGATGTTAATTTATTGAAAAATAAATAAAACTTTAATTTTTTAAAGATATAAATTTAAAATAAAAGTATATTAGAATCACTTAAGATATTAATTTAGAGAGAAATATATATTAGAACAACTTAATATACAAAGTCAAATTTTAATTTATTAAAAAATATATTAAAAAAACTTACCTTCTAAAAAGTTTAGATTAAAATAGGAATGTGGATTTGATTTTACAAAGTTAATAAAAACATTGAATGGTACAATAATATGTTTATCTGTTTAATTTTTTAAAGATTACAAAATACTAACAAGACAAGACAGGTAGGAAATTTTGCATTTGCCCGAGGCTACGGTGCAACATATTTGCACTGGTCATGCCATTAAACTTAACACTTCCTCCTTCTCCATTTCATCTTCCAATTCCTCCCATACTGTCACATGCGTGGTTTCAAATTTAAAGTTTTGGTTTATGATTTAACATATAAAAATATTGATTGTATTTGAATAATTTGTTAATAGATTGAAGATATTTGTATAATATATTTTTTATTATTAGAGGTTAAATTATTATGATTATTAGCCGAGAGGCTCTTCAGCCGCATAAAAGACCTTGAATTTGTGAAGGACTGAAAATTGGTGAAGGACTAGAAATTTGTGAAATTCAGGCAGTAGTCTTAAATCTATGCAATAGTCTTAAACATATTTTATTTTTTATTAAAAAAAAAAGATATGTTGACGTGTTATATAACTGATCTCATATAACTAAATAATAACCAATTTCTACTATCCTATGACTTAAATTACTAACTATTTCATTGATAATTCTTTAATAGTTTTCTATTTTTCTTTCATGAACCAAAAAACCTCTATCATCATCATATTTCACACATTGTCGAAAGATTCAGAGATTGGAAGGAAACTAGGTTCCCTCTCACATTATTTGTGCTTGTCAACAACCTTTTTTTCTATTATTATATTTAGAGTTATAATGTTACTAAATCATTTTCTTGATGTTGTCTATAGAGTATATTGCTCAGATCAAATTTCATATTATGGATATAAAATTACCTACTGCGAAACTACACATAGATTAGGGGAAAGAATTGGAAAGATTTAGAGATTTGAAGCAAACCTGGTTCCTCTGACACTATTTTGAGTTTTAATGTTATGATAAAGAAAAGCCTCTGAAACTTAGTTTCATTTTATGGATATCATACTTTATTTTCATTTGTACATTCTTGTTTTTATATGTTTGGCCCTTCAAAATTACAGTGCCTAATTTTCTAATTAGCCCAAATTCATAGGCTATTATGTTATTTCTAGGATAACATTCATAGTTTCTAGATTACCAAATTTTGTGTGACTCCAAATTTATATTTGAAAACTTCAAGAAAAGATTATAATTTGAGTGTGGGCAGTTATAGATAAAGTCATTCATTTGATTATGAGAATGTTAAAGTTTGCAGTTCTCTTTTGTTCTGTCTGCTTGAGAAATTATTTGTACTATCGATCATCCAATGTTGAGTTATTTGTGCTAAGACCAGTTACATTATAAGGATCTCAGAATGTTGATGTTTACTAATAGGAGAGCTGGGCATATTTGTGTTCATATTAAAAATTAAACCTATCAAGTTGATGTTTACCAATAGTAGAACTGGGCATATTTGTGTTCACATTACAAATTAAACCTGTATACTTGACCTGCGTTGTAAGGTTGATATTCAATGATAATGGATGCACATTGTGATCATCAAATGTGACAAACACTTTGGTGGTGCATTAATAACCATTAAATCCTTTATTTCATTTTGGGACTGCCTAGAGAGGAGAGGACTTGCCCTTCAACAAACATTTATGGCCTCAGTTTTTAAATTATAGTTTGAATGTGTATCCATGCTTCTAAAATGGTCTTATTCTTTGATGGCTTGGAAGTTGTCTTTTCCCAAACCTTGACCTAGGGAATCCCTAAATCAACATATCAAAATTTATTGCAATTGGTATATGAAAATTATGAGTATCCAATAAGCTAGAATAATCTAGGACATCATTTATATCATGAGCACTTAGGAAGATCATCTTACATAAACTATATTTCCTTCACCATACAACAGTCATGTATGGAAGAAAAGGAAAAAAAATGAACCATAGAAAAAAGCCCAAAATTGATAAATTAAAAATCCAAATAGAACTAAACAATGAATAGAGAAACTAAATATAAAGATCTTGCAATAAGTGTATTTGACTACCTAGAGAGGAGAGGACTTGCCCTTAGACATGATAGGGTCTGCATGTGAGTGGAAAGAAGTTTACAATTTATTTCTTAGTAGCCCATAATGATTCTGCAAAGGAAGGAGCTTTTGGTATGTATTTTTTTTTTAAAAATTAGCACCTAAGAGCATAGTCTAGGGTCTACTATGTATATGTTAATGATGGATTTAGAAAAAGGTTTAGTTTCAAATAGTTGACACCAAATATGCAACAAAACATTCAAAACACATTTTATCTTATAAAGAATATCGATAGTAGGCTTAACAAATCTTGTAAATCTTAAGCAATTTTTCTTGACTTCACTCCACCCATACAAAAAAATTTAAACTACTAAAGGCAATTTCAGCCAAAAAAATAGTAAAACCAAAACAAAAACAAAACATGAAATGGGAGAGAAAAGAAGGTAAAGAGAGTTCCCCAAAATTCCATTTGCACATGCATAGGGATTGATTTCACACATTGTTCAAAGGAAAACAATCTAAGTAATAAAATATCTAAGCAAAACAATGGAAAACATAGATTTTGGGAAAGCAAATTTTTGGGAAATTTATTTATTTATTAAAAAGACATTGCTGAATAGATTTGTGGGACATTTTTTGTAAGATAATTTTTTTTTATTGTTTGTAATATTTGTAATTTAATCTAATTTAGAAACTAAAAAGACTAATAGCACAAAGATTCCCTATGTCATGTTCTTATGTCAAGAATGAAATTAGGCTATAGCACCAAGATTCCCTATGACATGTTCTTATGTCAAGAATAAAATTAGGCTTAGGCATCTATCTATTGTGACCCTTGGCATTTCACTCCAACCTCCATAGTAAGGGTATTTAGTAATGGGTTTTCTATTTTTGACCTTATTTATTAAACAATGATTTAGAAATTAATACAACATTGACACTATCATTAGAAAAAGAAATGTCTTTGATGTTGTTTTAAATTAATTTTTAACTGAATAAAATGAAAAATAAATTATAAATAAATATTTATAATGTGTTGTTTTAAAATGAGAAAGTTTATTTTTGTAAAATAGTTTAAAATCATATATTTGAATAAAGATAATAAAATTAGGTTTTTTTTATAATTAATTAGAGAGGATAATTTTGAATATTTGTAATAGAAATTTATATTTTAAAATAGAAATTGAGTATGATTAATTATTATTTTAAAAATGTGTACAAGAAATTATCAACACTATAAAATTCTTATGCTCATTGTTATTTATATTTTCTTCGATGTTTTTACTAACATGAAAATAATGATTAGATAGTAATTTATTTAAATTATTTATTAAATTTTCTTGTGACACAATAGAAATAGATAGAAGAGAAACTCAACTAATATTACCAAGTTCCTTGTTCATTTTGTTTTTATTCCAATCGTTTCATTTTACAATTGAATTATACAAGTTCTTTCTTTAATTAAAATTTCAAGAGTAAGCTTTTAGTAACTCACAAAAAAAATAGAACAAATTAGAAAAGAGTTATTGGTAGATTTTGTCCATTCTTCTTATAGAAGAAAATACAATTGTATTTCTTGACCTAAATCATTAGATACTTTAACTTTTTATTTAGCAAATTTTTTATTTAAAAAAATTAAATTGTTGAAATATAAATTTAGTAATCTTGATTGTAATGGATGGAAGTATTATAGAGCATGATCTATTCAAAAGGAATTTAGAGGGTCATACAGTTGTACAGTAAGCTAAAAATTTCTCAAAATTTATAACTTTCAAAAATTTCTTCCCTTACTGGCAGAATTGAGATGGCTAACAATGATGTATTTATCTCCATTTGAATCTTTGTGATTGTGGAAGATAGAAATTTGTCATTGACAATATTGACTCTCCATGATAGTTACATCATTTTGTTTCAATTAGGTTAAAGATTAGGGTTTTATGTATGATGTAATCTCTAATTAGGTTTGTTAGAAATGCTTTAGAATAACTAAGAGGGGGGGTGAATTAGTTATTCAAGGTCCAAATGTCTAATTAAAACTTTTTCATCAAGTAAAGTGAGCCTTTTAAACTGTTCATGAATCCAAGCTTAAATTTTCCTACTTAGCAAGTTACTATAAATCAACATGCAAGCATAACACATGAAACATCAACACATAACATAGTGATTTACATGGAAACCCAATTTAGGAAAAACCACCAGTAACATGCTACTCAATTCTCACTCTTCTAAAGTGATGCCCTATGAAAGGCCCGCCCTGTTAAAGGCTACAACACACTATTAAATGTGACTTGGTTAAAGGAATTAACCACCCTATTATAAGTAGGCATGGTTAGAGGACTTTAGAACATTCACTTGGAATGCCACCCTGTTAAAGGATTTTAAAATGGTTTTTAAACCAACCTATGTCCATAGGATTTTTACCCTAGCTGACACAATTGTTAGAGAGTAACAAAAAGGACTTTTGACCTGATACAACTCACAACATAACTTGTAGATTTCAGATTACAATTCAGCTCTTCACAATTTGCCAAGCTTTTAGTCTCTGTAGCTCTAATAGCTTGTCCTCCTTTCAAGCTTTGTCTCCTTGAGTCTTCATGCTCGATGCACCAATGCAATCTCCTATATGACCACTTATCAAAGCAGAGTCTCTATGCTCTATTCTTCCTTCTTAATACCTTCTTCTTGATGTCCTCCAACAACTTTGCATTTTTGCACCCCAACCTCTCTAACTTCTTGGCCTGTGACTCCTTAAATAGAAGTCTAGAATTACTTTTCCCACTTGATTCTTCCCTCCTTTAATTTTAGTTTGAATGGATTAGGTAGGATTCAATGAGTCTAACCCACATCTTGTTCCTTGTCTAAACATCATGAAGAATCCTCTTAAATTTTCCCAAAAATAGTTTACCTAAAATTCTATGCCACTAGCCAATCATCCTTATCCTCCATCTGGTTCACAAAATTCAAGGTAACAAACTTGTCAACTCAGATCTGGAAAATATTTAACCTTTCAAATAATGCAGCAACTCAACATTATTAATATTTTGGTGCTTGACACATACTATGTTACTCGACACCAACTATGTTATACTGATGCTTGACACCTACTATGGATTCACTCGACATCCACTAAGTTTTTTCTGATGCTCGACACCTGTTACTTTTCTCGGTACCTAAACACACTCAGCTCCTTCTGTATAACTCAACATATACTAAATTTTGCATTTTCTTAGCACTAACTAAAAATTTACTCTGCTCGAACTAGCTTGCTTGACACTCACTAATGAACTCAATTAAGATTTGTAGACAACCTTGTTAAAATTTATTCTTCGAGTGTTTCTAAGTGTGACAAACCTCTATATCTTCAAGTATATTATCAATACATCATTTTACCAATGTCTTAACTGATCCTTGTAATTCATTACAAAACCATAACTCAACCTTTCCCTTAGGTGCTTATGTTACATCTTGTTTATTAAATCCTCTTCATCAATCAACTAAGTGATAGTACTTGGATCTTAAATCCTCCTCATCAATTCATTCCAGCAAATAGCAAGTTTGACATTAGTGACAAAACAATGATTGAAAACATTCTTTAACAACAATCTCCCTCTTTGCAATCAATCTTCTTCTTACAATGATATTTTCAATCAAATTTCCAACAATTTCCCTCTTTGGCATTGATGGCAAACCAAACTGATCAACCAAGTTAACAAAATGCTAACTAGGTTAAAATAGTAAATCAAATTCCAAAAAGAGAACTTAATTCAAAACTATTCATTTTATCAGCAACATAAACTAGCTTATGACTCCCTCTGAATTCTTTTGCTGATAAACTATCTTCTCCTTCTTTGTTCTGCTATTCCTCTAATTGATTCCTGTCTGCACTATTTTCTCCCTCTGAGATGCTATTTCCTTTCACATATATGAACATGTTTTTTCTTTTTGCTGCTCTTGACTTCCTCTTAGATTATTTCTCCCTCTACATGCATTGATCATTTTTTACTATATCAGCTACTTCTCTCTTTGTCTATTTGATTCTGTAGATTTGATCATTTTATGATATTTCTCCCTCTTTGACAACAATTCCAAAGATACATTATGTTAGCATCTTAACATGAAAGTATAGCATTTTTAGGTACTCCAATTTCTCCCTATGTCACCTTACTTGTGACTTATTTGGAAATTTAGCACTTTGATTACTTCAAGCATGATCCTAAAGTAAATATCTTCTGCATCAATGTGTAATATTTCAACAATCAACTCATTTGATGCAGAGTAGTCTTGCTTTCACTTCAAACAACCTTGGATCGAGGTATGACCTATAACTTACCTCTAATATACTAAAATGCATCTTTAGGTAGTGCTTTTGTAAAGATGTCAGCAATTTGTTCCTTTGAGCTAACATATTCCATCCTTAATTGCATGTCTTCTAGCAATTCTCTTACATAGTGATACTTAATTGCAATATGATTTGTTTTGGCATGCATCATAGGATTATTTGATATGTTGATGGCACTTATGTTATCACAAAAGAGTATCACAGGTTTAGTTACCTATTCCTTCATACCTTGCAACAAATGTTTGATCCATACAATATTAGTGCAGTTGATAGTAGCAACAATGTATTCAAGTTCTATTGTGGACTATGATGTACAAGTTTTCTTTTTGCTAGTCCAAGTAACCAATCTTTTGCCTAAGAAAAGTGCTCCTCCACTAGTGCTCTTTCTATAATCTATATTACCTCCCCAGTGTGCATCAATGTAGGCTTTCAACTCAAACTTTTCACTCTTCTTGTTATACAAGCCAAAGTCATCAGTTCCTTTTAGGTACCTCAATATTCTTTTTAATGCCACCAAATGATTTTCTCTTGGGTTAGCAGAAAATCTTGCCACTATTCCAACAGGTAATGCAATATCTAGTCTACTATGTGCAACATACTATAGCTTTCCAATTATTGATCTATACATTGTTTGATTTACTTCAGTTGACTCATCATTCTTAGATAACTTATGTCCTATTTCCATTGGTGTACTGACTGGTTTTGAGTCTTCTAAGCCAAATGTCTTGAGTATCTCCTTCATGTATTTTGATTGGGTCACAAATATGCCATCCTTCAATTGATGTAGTTGCAATCCAACAAAGAATTTGATTTTTCCAAAAATTAACATCTCAAACTCATGTTTCATTAGGTTAGAAAAATATTTTCATAGGACATCTTTTCCTCTAAATATTATATCATCAACAAAGATTTCAAATATCAATATGTCTTTACCTTTTTTTGCCTTGATATACAAGTTTTTGTTGTCATCTATTCTCTCAAATCCTATCTTCACAAGATATTTGTGCAATCTCTCATACCACACTCTAGGTGCTTGCTTCAAACCATACACTGCTTTATGCAATTTGAAAACCATATCCTTGTTGTTGTCATCAAAAAATCCCTCTAGTTGTTCTATGTAGGATTCCTCTTCTAGTATGCCATTTAGAAAATCAGACTTCACATCCATTTGGTAGACTTTAAAACCTTTGTAGGTAGCATATTCAAGTATTATTCTTACTCCCTCCATTCTAGTAACAAGGGCAAATGTTTCCCCATAGTCTAGTCCTTCTTCTTGTGCATAACATTTGTAGACTAGTTTGACCTTATTTCTTGTGATCTCACCATTCTCATCAAGCTTGTTTCTAAGGACCCATTTGGTACCAATTACATTTTTATCAGCTGGTCTAGGAACTAGGGTCCAAGTTTTGTTCTTCTTTATCTGATCTATCTCCTCTTTCATAGCTTTATGCCAATTATCATCTTGCAGTGCATCTTTCACTATTTTGGGCTCAATCTTACTCAGTAGACATTATTCATCTTAGTCTATTCCTTGTCATTGGTCTAGTGTCCTTTTCACCAATGATTTGTTCTGCAAGGTGATGTCTTTTCACATACCTAGATAGTCTTGGTTCTGTCCTTCTTTCCATGTTTGATCCTTTGGATTTAGAGTCACTTTGCACATCATTTTCAAGTATTTCATCATCTTTTCCATGTGTACTAATTTCAAAATCAGAGCGTGCATTATCTTCATTTTGCAAATTGGCTTCTGAATATAGCTTGGCATTCACTAGTTGTGACTTAGTAGATATTGAAATTTGTTGCTAATAGTTTTCAATACAAATTTATTGAAACTATTCAAATTGTAACTAATTTCAATAATGAGATAGCTTAAGACCTTAATGACTTCCCTATTCTATAATACAAATTTGTTATAGAAGTAGGTAATCATTTACCATTTTACAATTATGATATTCAAAGTTTTATTTTGTTATAACATGTTTCAATGTCTCATAGTTTTCCTTTTCTAGTTTGTGATTACTGTTTAGAAAGTTAAAGAAACATAAATTTTTGAGGAGAAGACCTTGCTACTAGTAAGTGTAATTTTTAAGGCCTATTTTTCAATGCACATGATTTGTTTGAAAGACCCACTTTCAGATTAAAAAGACTCATTTTTTAGAAAAACTATCTCATACATTTTGTTTTTCAAAAATATATTTACAATCTTAGAATTAAAAATATAGATCTAAAATTTTTTGCGCCAATCATATGTTAAGAGAGAAAGGAAATCATATTCTAGGAGAACATTTATAGTTCAAAATAATTGCAAATGGTTTAAATCAAATATTCTAGAACCTTCAGATGGGCAATTTTTTAGTTTTAGGATAGTTTCTAAGGCATTCAAAATTTTAGGAAAAAAATTTAATTAATAATTTATGGTTTAAAAATAGTTGATGTTTCAATTTGGAATTTTAGAACTATTTAATTTTGAATGTAAATTTTAGAAAGGAGCTAGCACGACAAATATTTTATTTGAAGTCAGAGAGTTTATTGTTTAAATTAAATTAAAACTTATATTACATTGTAATTCATGATAAAGTTTAAAGTTTTAATGTAGTAAAAATATATTTTTTATTTTTAAATTTTAGTTTGGTTTGTCATTATAGTAATTTTTGTTTTATAAATCCAATATTTTCTCTTTTCTTCAGAAAATTATAATATCATGATGTTCCAATATAACAAAAGAATTTTCCATTCTTTATTTTCTTTTGAGTTTGAGGAGATATGGGATACCGACTTAGGTCATGTTGACATATTAGAATTCATTGAAAGAATAAGAAATGTGGAGTAGATGTAGTGCCTTCCCATAAGGGCACATGCACCGAGTTGTGGTGCCAAAAAGATGACAAGTTTTTTGTTTTGTTTTTTTTTTTTCTAATTTTCAGCTATTCTGATGCCAAAAAAGGTATATGATGGGCTGCAGACTCGTAACCCATCATTTTCATCTTTTTTTTTTGGCTCTCCAATAGCGCGTATGTGGGTTTGACATCAAAATTTCACCACCATTTGCCAAAATGTCTCCTCACCAATGAAATCCAAGACAACAAGCACACCCACGACAATGAGGTAAGTGATATAAACTTATCTTGCTTTGTTTAATATGTTTTCCATATTGTTTTATTGGTTTTTGATTTTTTTTGTAGGGTTTTTACAAATTTTATTTAGATTTGTTTATTTATTTGGATTTCAATTGATTTTTTATCAGGAAATATTCATAATCAACCAAAAAATCTATAAAACCCTCAAGAACCTCAAAATCAAAACCCTCCTCAAGAAGAAGAACAAATTCCACAACTCGAACCAATTGCAAGACCTCCGCCAAGCACACAAGAAAATATAATAAATGAAATAAAGAGAGGCAAAACTAAATTAGAAAGACTCATTTCTTGGTTGAAAGAATCTGGACAAACCAATCCAAAGGCGGCTCAATTGGCATCATCCCTTGAATCCATTAACACGCAGATAGCCTTAGTTAGTGGTTAGTTAGATATTTGACAGGCTAAGAGGGATGAACAAAAAAGATTTTATGCAAATAAATTGTCATATGAAGATGTTAAAAAAAAAAGAAATACCAAAAGGTAGTATATGTGCATTATTTAGAGAACCCGATGAGAAAAATACTATTAGAGAGGGTACTAAACGATTCCCCATCCATTGGTGCATACACGATGCTATTATAAATAATTTTTGAGATAGATGGTGGATGGTTTTTGATGCCCCTCCTTGCAACAATCACAAGGTCCCCATTTATTTTTTGAAGAAATTATATTGTGAGTTTGTCCTTGAGGAGATCCCCAATTATTTTGATATGTTAGACTCCCATGGTAGAGGTGGGGGGTCATCATTTGAGAGGCCAGGAGCACGTCGTGACCCTAATGTAGTTAGGGCACCTGTGGTCCATCCATGGCACGAGCATGTGATTATTCCTTTAGTTGTGAAGGAACATGTAGAGGCCAGCACTCTAGGGACCACTAATGCTTTGACGCAAACCCTCATCCATTCCATGAGCCCATTAGTTGAGGGGGAGCCTTCTATGCATTGTGGTCACATGTGCACTTCATGCAAATCCCTATGCACATTTGGCACTCATGTCAGAGATGGTGTGGATGATGGGCTTGTCACCGATCAGTTCCTGAATGAGACATTTGGCATTGACACACAGGTAAATTACTAATTTGATCACATTTCATATGTATAGTGAATGACTAATTAATTAGCATTTATTGACATTGTTCAAAATTTAGGGTCAAAGTGTTGCTGGACCTAGTAGCGATCCTCCAGGACCATTTTTTGTCCCTTCGATGAGTCTTGAGGTATGTATCAATTTAATCATTTTAATTAATACATATATTTATTACGTAATCATATTAAGGATTGACAAAAAAATTTATGCATGTGCATCAGTTCTCCATAGGACCCTCAACCTTTACCACAGACGTAGAGAAGAGACATCATACGAGCTTCACACAGGTATAGTTGTTTCATGTTAATTTAATTCATTTGATTATATTTATTCCATGTTTCATGTTAGATATAATGTGTATTGTATGACATGTAGCTCATGATGTCGGACACACCTCCTCATCTGCGATAGTCTCTTGATAGTGGAGTGGCCATAGCTATGGCTAGCTCATAGCCACTGATAGAAGTATGAAATAATTTTCTTCATTTTAGTTGTTTTTTATAATAGTTCATATCAAAATTTCTAATGTTATTTATAAGTGATTATATTTATTGAATTTTTGTAGGGTCTTGTCATGCCTGATCATCCACAAGCATTTGAGGTGGACTTACAGAGTGACTATTTATTGGTGGTAAGAAAATAATTGATTTTGTGTGTACACATATTTGATTTCAACGTATAATAAATATTGATTCATATCTACTTTTTTTGTATTAGTTGGACTTGGAGAAGAGCCTCAACAAGAGGTCAAGTGAGTATGTCAAGAGGGCCTCATCATCTCCATTGTCTCACTCCACATGATGGCAGAGGACATCGAGAGACTTGTTTCCTTCCCCTCGTGGGAAGGAAAAGATGTAGTTGGGTTATTCGATACATACATACATACATACATACATACATACATACATACATACATACATACATACATACATACATACATACATACATACATACATATATATATATATATATATATATATATATATATATATATATAGACTTGTTTCCTTCCCCATGTATATATATAGGCATCAGAGAGACATATTCGATACACATTTGATGTACATATGACATTCTATATTTGATGTATGACATTATTGGTTAATATATGATATGTTTGTTCATATATGACATTATTGGTTATCATAATATATTATGTGTTTGTTAATGTATATGACATTATTGGTTATCATTTTATATTATATGTTTGCTCATGTATGATGTTAAATTAGATATGTTCGTGTATGACATTAAATTAGATATGTGCATGTATGAAATTAAATTCAGCTAGAGAATTGCCATTATGTCTACCAACTAGTAGATGTTCTTTTTTGCTTTATTAGTATTTCTCAAAAACTACAAAGAAGTTGTTTCTGGTGAATAGTTGTAAACAATTATGATCATTGACTTCATGTACTCATGGCTTTGGCTGCGAACACTCGTAACTTTGGCTATAAGCATCCATGGCTTTGGCTATGTGCACTAGTGGCTTTAGCTGTGAGCATTTATGGCTTTGGTTGTAGGCACAATATATCCTTGGCTATAGGTTGTCTTTCTTGCTACATGTTGAAGTTATCTTCAAGAATATCATTAGCCTAAGATCATTACAATTAAAATACTATGACATAATACCTTGAAAATAATAGTCTTTAACCCATTACTTTATTTGTTAAAACATCATGTAGTATCTACTGTAGTGCTTCTAATCAAATATGTTTTCAAAAATACTTAGTATGGCAAAGAAATGTCTATGTAAAGCTTGTCAAATAGGATATTGAAGAACTAAATATGGACAGTCATTAGTACCCATCAATAGGAACACGAACATCTTTCTCAAGCAAGCCATATGACATTAGCTTAATTTATAAATTTCCTTTGCAAATAGCTAGAAGATGCTATGAATCTTAATACAGAGTTAATCACGAACTCATTATTCCATCCAAGAAGCATATATCACCCTAACCCAATTAACCAACAAGATAAAAATTAATTCAATTTCAACAAAATTTTGAGTATAACAAGCATCTTAGGGATTCTTACAAGAATTAACACAATGTTCACAAGAGCATTACAAGTTCTTGTAATGCTATTTCACATATTGTAATCATATTCAGTTTTGAATGGCCATTTGTGTTACAAGCATAAATGTTCTTTAAGGTCTTTTAATTCTAGACATGAATTTTATTCTAAAGCTTTTTTATGGAAACCCACTCAATGCATATATTGTTGTTCCACATTATGCTGATTTGACTTTCATTGGTTGATTTGGGTCTAGACATGATATTATTCACTACCTTTTTTATATATTATTTTTTTGTAGTAAGGTTCTAGCCTGAATGAATGTATTAATCATCGAAGTTGTGAACCTTGGTCAAGATCCTTACAAATATATTTTCAAATTGGACCTCAAATAGTTTTCTCAATCACCCCCTATACACAGATACTAAAATTGTAGTTAATTACAAAATTAATACTAAATTAACACAAGTTTAATTGAGAAGTATTACGTACCTCAATAGGTTAGATTATTATTGACTGGGAAGCTTTATCTTAGAGAAGTTGGTTTCCTAAATATTTAGTACAATGAAACTCTTATGGAATGTGGAATTAGGTTTGCTAGCTAAGGAACGTTCTTTAAAAGGCAGATGAAACTCAAGACTCACATGTTTCCAATCAATATAAATGTTTAAATCGTTTCTCTAATTTTTTCTATTTATGATCCTCTTAAAACTTAACTTTCTAAATGCATTGATGGGGAAATAAAGATCTTCTAGGAACTAAAGGCTAATCATGTTTAATACTTACAATTCTATGTTTTTATCTAATAATTTAAAAAAGATTGTACAAGTGTTTTCAAAGAGCAACACTTGTCACTAGCATCATAAGAAGGAATATCCAAGGAGACTTACCACTAATCCCCCACCACCAAATTCAAGAGAAAACAAAAATCCACTACTAAAGAGATAGTAACAATGATCATCCCTAGTCTCTCCCTTATCACAAAATGATTACCATCAAAATTTGCATTTCCAATTGTGTCATGTGCGTTGAAGCGATAGTAACATTTTCACTCTCTTACCTAATGTATCCCATTTCTAAAACTCCTAGGGAAGGGCAAGGCCATCTTCTCAGTACTTCAAAATATAATGAGTTCCATTTTTTCCCATATTGATAATCACTGACTTAAAGTATAGTCGAAGTATTGACAGCCCATAGGAACTCAACCTTTGAACATCCCATCTATAAATGACCTCATAAAGAAAGTTCAATAAACCCGCATGAAATAGTGAAACAAAAGTTGCATACTTATGAAGATGATTAGACTGCAGGTGATCAATATGTCTCAAACTATATTCAGTTCTTTTACTATGCATATAAATGGTTTGTTATATAAAAGACTTATATCCACTAGATAAATAATCATTTTCTCACTATGCTATCCTTATCCTTGGCTGATCTCTGGTAGACCATTTCTTAACCATCCTCCTTCGATCTATAGGTCACTGTATTACTCTGGTTCATCTTGTCTCTACTCGAATTAATAAGAATTGGCAATCTCAGGGATTGCCAAAAGAGGAATGGGTCCAAGTGGAAGATAGGATTTAAAAGTGAGTTTAATTAAAACATAATAAATAGTGTATTACAAAAAGGAGAATGGTATGTTCTTCCCAATCTACTCCCTTATACATTTTATCAATGTTCCACATTGAACCTAATAGAGAACATCACAACACATAACTAGCAACATAGAACATACCTCCTAGCCACCTCAAGAACATAAAATTTCAAAAACCAAAGTGTACAAGTTTAAATTCAAAGCCTCAAAGGTCAAGAGCACAAAAAATAAAAATAAATAAATAAATACGAACAAAACCCACATTTGATGGAATCACAAAAAATCTGGTGGCTAGATAGTTACAAGCGATTCAAGCTAATCTTCAAATCACGTATCCAATGATTGAATTTGGTGTTTGCTAGCTTCCAAAAGTGTTGAAATAGTGTTTGCTATGTTGAAACCCATGTTTTCTATCAGAATAATAGAGAGCATAACAAACCAAAAGTTAAAAATGGATGAAATTGCCCCAAGGTTGGTTTTTGACCATTTTTTGGTGATTTGAGATAGTGCCTACGCACTATAGCGTGTATGCACTATAAAGTGCGTACACACTATAGTGCGTACACAGTATCTAAAAACACATCACTCCCCATCCTCCCTACTCTCTATCCTCCCTACTCTCTCTCCCATCCCCTCCCTCTCTCTCTCTTCCTACTCTCTCCCATCCTTTACTCTCTCTCACTCTCCCTCTCCCACCACCTACTCTCTCTACCTCTCTCACCCCCTCTCCTCTCCCATCCTCGGCTCTTTAGATCTATCACACACACTCTTATCCCCCCTATCTCTCTCCCTCTCCCTCTCCTACCACCTAATTTCTCTCCCCCATCACCTACTCTCTCTCTTCTCTCCCATCCCCTACTTTGTCTCTCTTACACACATTCCCATTCCCCCTCTCTCTCCCTCTCCCACTGCCTACTTTCTCTCCCCCATTGTCGTACTCTCTCTACCACCCCCTACTCTCTCTCACACTCACACTACTACTACCTTCTATCTCTATCTCTCAAGTTCTCTCTCTCCCTCTCTACTCTCTCTCTCTCCCATCTTGTACAAGCTCTCTCTGCCTCTCCCACTCTCTCTCCCACCGCCTACTTTCTCTCCCCCATCCCCTGCTCTCTCTCTCATCTCCCATCCCCTACTCTCTCACACTCTCACATGCCATCCCCTACTCTCTCTCTCCTCTCTCATCCCCTACTCTCTCACATTGTCACTCTCTCCCATCCCCTACTCTATCTCTCTTACACATACACCCCCATCCCCCCTCTCTCTTTCCCTCTCCCACCACCTACTTTCTCTCCCCCATCATCATACTCTCTCTCTCTGCCACCCCCTACTCTCACACTCTCACACTCTCTCCCATCCCCTGCTCTATCTCTCTTACACACACACACTCCCATCTCCCCTCTCTCTTTTCCTCTCCCATTGCCTACTTTCTCTCCCCCATCATTGTACTCTCTCTCTACCACCCCCTACTTTCACACTTTCACACTCTCTCCCATCCCCTACTCTCTCACTTTCATAGATACACACACTCTTATCCCCCCACTCTTCTTCTTCTCTCCCATCCCCTACTCTCTACATCTGTCACACACACTCCCATCCCCCCTATTTCTCTCCCTCTCCCTCTCCCTCTCCCACTCCCTCTCCTACCACCTACTATCTCTCTCTCTCAAGTTCTCTTTCTTCCTCTCTACTCTACTCTCTCTCTCTCTCTCTCTCTCTCTCTCTCTCTCTCCCATCCCTTACTCTCACTCTCTCTCCCATCCCCTACTACTTTCTCTCAATCTCTCACACTTTCTCCCATCCTTTACTCTATCTCTCTTATAAATAAATACACATTCTCATTCCCCCCCTCTCTCTCTCTCGCAGTCCTTGTCCCATTGCCTACTCTCTCCCATCCCCTACTCTATCTCTCTTAAATGCTTCCATTCCACCTCTCTCCCTCCCACTCCCTCTCCCATTGCCTACTATCTCTCTCTCTCTCTCTCTCTCTCTCTCTCTCTCTCTCTCTCTCTCTCTCTCTCTCTCTCCCCCATCCCTCTACCATTGCCTACTCTCTCTATCTCTCTCTCCCCTCTCTCATTCTTGACTCTCTCTCTTTCACACACACACACACACCCATCCCCCCTCTCTCCTCTTCCATCCCCTACTTTTTCTCTCACTTGCTCTCCCTCTCCCACTACCTACTCTCTCTCTCACACTCACTCTCTCCCTCTCCACTCTCTCCCTCTCCACTCTCTCTCTCTCTCTCTCTCTCTCTCTCTCTCTCTCTCTCTCTCTCTCTCTCTCTCTGCTACCCTCTAGTCTCTCTTAAATTTTCACACTCTCTCCTATCCCCTACTCTCTCTCTATCTCTTTCTCTCTTAAACACATTTCTATTCCCCCCTCTCGCACTCCCTCTCCCACTCCCTCTCCCATTGCCTACTCTCTCTTCCATCCCCTACTCTCTCTTGAGCTACTTTGTCTTCCCCCTCTCCCATTCCATACTCTCTCTCTTTCACACACATGCACTCCCATCCTCCTCTCTCTCAAGTTCTTCCTCTCCCACTTCATCTCCCATCGCCTACTCTCTCTCTCCCCCGTCCCCTACTCTTAATCTCTCTCTCCCAACCTGTACTCTCTCTCACACTTCCTCTCTCTCCCATCCCTTACTTTAAATCTCTTTCCCCATCCCACACTCTCTCTTTTCCACCCCTACTCTCTCTCACACTTTCTCTCTTTGCCACCCCTACTCTCTCTCTCATCCTATACTCTCTTTGCCACCCCTACTCTTTCTCACTTTCTCTCTCCCATCCTGTACTCTCTCCCCTCTCCTATCCTCTACTTTCTCTCTATCTCTTTCATGCACACACATAGCCATTCACCTATCCCCCCCCCACATAGTTCTCTTTTGCAACTTAGATCTTAATAGTGCATGCGCACTATAGTGCGTGTGCTCTATAGTGCACACGCACTATTTACAACTGAGGTTTAAATAGAACATGCATGCTATAGGGTGCACGCGCTATAGGGAACACACGTTATTTAAACCTTAATTAAACCCAAGCCTAATGCTTGGTTTTGCCTTGGAGATCCAACCCAAAGGTTTGGATTTGATGAACAGGCCCGAGACATGTTTTCCAACAAACATACAAAAAATGATTTTTTTTCTAATGTGCTCCCCTTCAAGATTTCTCATGGTTGGGTATCAATAAGATCAGCTTACATAGCATTATAGGTCTTTGTGTTAGCTATCTAACCATATAATTTATTTTTAATTTGAACTATTTCAAGCCTTTCATCTATAATTTCTTTTGAATGTATGTTCATTTTTTGTCAAAAACCACCACGTACTAATTGGGCTATAGATTTTAGCGTGTTCATCGAATTTTGTAATAACTTAATTTTTTAGAAACTAGACTCCATTCTACACACTTTGAAATTTTTTTTTTTGATTTTAGATTAGTTTTCAATTATTTCTAGGGGGAGCACACAGATATTTCACGTTTTTGGGATGTGTCTAGTTAAAAAATTCATTAAAAAAAAAATACACATTATAAAATTACTCAAAAAATTTGGGATAAACTACATAGTGTTAACTAACTTTTGACTAGAGCGATTAAAGAATTTTAAAAAAAAAGTTAAAATTTTAGGGGGGCCACACTTTGTACTATGTTATGTTTTTTTGGAATAAACAGTACCACTTTTTGTGGCCCCCTTTTTTGAGGACCTAAAAGTAAACCATTTTGAAAAAAAATTAGTGGTTTAGAAACTAGATTCAAAAGACTACAACTTTTGTTTTTGTCATATCTGAAAATTTTTAGCATAACTATCTTCAAATTCTTGTTGAAGTTCAAAATTTGCAAATTTCAGGAAAAAGGTGTCCACTTATACCCCCCTTTTGGCACCACAACTTTGTGCACTTAAGTACCCATAAGTTACATTTTTTATATCATTGTTGAACTCTTTTAGGCTAGTTTATGCTTGATTACTAGTAGTATTGTTTTGAGATTATTAGATATTGTTTCACATTCAGTTGAAGATATGATGAGATTACTGGGTACTCTATATTTCATGTATCCATGATGATTATTATAGTGCTTTTAGTTATTGATGATAATTAATTAGATGGATTATCATATGTACTTTCTTATGGATACCTACCCCATACTGCATGTGTATGGTGTGCATATTTGTTTTCTTTATGTATGGCATTACTGATGTAGTTAAGGAAGGGAGTCATAGTCACCTACTAGTCAAGATCTACACGATGCACCACTTCTTGCCATTACATGTTTAGCTTAGTATATATTGTGCTTGTACATGGGTGGATTTTATGCAAGTTGCAAGTATCAGGTATTGACTTCCTTGAATTTCTAGGATGAGCATACCCTATCGCATTATCTCAATGGTAAGAGAGGGAAGATAAATTCTTGAGTCCAAATCCCAACGCTTTAAACCATTTGTCCTAGAATCTTAGGACAAGTATCTGAGTTGTGCACCCTCCAAATGCATCAGATGATGTTAATTCATGATTATAACCCTTTAGTTTGATTTTTGTATGTATTTTTCTATGACGGATTTTTGTATTTTACTTTATGAGTCTTTGGTGTATTTTCTATTAATTAAGTCTAATTAAAAGATTTAATTAATGATTTAATTTAATGAAAAATTATTATGATATTTTAATATTTAATTATATTTAATTAATTTGAAAAATAGTTAAATAAAAAGAGTTAAATTTGAAGATAAAAGTTACAAGAACAAATTTAGAATGTGATAATATTTATTCAATTTAATAATAATATATTTAGAGTTCATTTTTAAATAAATACTAAACATTATTATTATTTAAGTTAATAAATATTTTATTGATTAACATTTTGAAAATAAATTGAAAAGTAATAAGATATTAATTTATTAAAAGTTTTAAGTTTGCATGATGCGTGCATGAGATTAAAATATAAGAAATTAATTAAAAGGTAAAATAAGTGAATTTAATAAAGATGTTTTAATTGCATAAAATGCGCATGGGATTAAAATTAATAAATAAATTAAAAGAGAAGTCAAGTGAAAATTAAATAAAGTTATTTAATAATTCATTAAACGTGCATGGGAAGAGATAAAGAAAAGATAAGTAAAAGGTAATAGGAGTTGAAGTCTAGTGAGCATAGAGTTCTCCCAGGTGAACACACAATTAGTGCCCCGATTTAAGGAGAGAACTCTTTATCACAATTGGAGGGTTCATTTTTGGGGGATGCAAATTTTGACCGCGAATTTTGGGAGAAGGAATAAATTTCCAGAAAGGAGAAAGTTCTGAGAGGAGTAGATTTCTCTACAATTTTTTGGGACATAGCAATTAGCAACAGTGTCCAGGTAGACGCTTGTAATTTTCACATATTTTAATATGCTCTCTCTTTTTCCTATCTTCATTAATGGTTGTTTGAATAATTCATGTGACAAATGTATCATGTTATGAGTTTTTGGTACGTTTGTTAGTTCTTCTGTACATGGACGTTTTAATTGATCAATATAATCCTTCTTTCGATAGACTTAAAATTAGAGATTAATCAAGGAGGGTTTTGAATTTAAAAAGGAAATTTATAGAAAAAATTCAATTTGTTGGTCAAAATTTCTCTATTCAATTTATGCTAAAAAAAATATTTAAATAAATAAATAAATATATATATATATGTTTGGATTTAATTTTATTAACCTTTAATAAAATTTAAATTTAAATATATTAAAAAATGTGATGATGTTGAAACTTAATTATATTTGATATATTTAAATAATAATAAAATTAAATTTTGGGGGTGGAGGTGGGGCCACCACACCCCACCTCCCAACACTTTGTCAGTTGTGCAAGCCTGCTACTGTACACAGCAGCAGTTATAACTGCTACCAATGGTAGTAGACAGGTCTATGACTGCATGACTATATAAAAGCCAACGACTTTTAATTGAAGGTGATGTATTTTTTAATTAAGTTTTTAATCATAAATTAATTAATATTTATTATTATTTAATAATCATTTTATATTAATTTTAATATTATTTATAATTTTATCAATAAATTTTAATATATTAACTTTATTATTATTCAATAATATTTTATTAATAAGTTTTATAATATAAATTATATTATTTAGTAATTTTATTAATAAATTTTAATACTAATTTTTATTAGTATTTAATAATGTTATTTAATGAGCTTTAGTCATTAAAACTAATTGGTAAATGAAAATATTAGTATTGTCATTAATTATTAATATTTGATAATTAATGAGATGTTCAAAGGGGGGTATTATGATTATTAATAAAATTGGTTTTAATGAAATTGGTTAATTATTTTATTTAAAATCAATGGGGATTATTTTTAATATACTAAATAAACAATTATCCTTAAGTTATTTTGGAATAATAGACTTAAATTGAACTAGGGTAATAGTATTTTAATTCAAATATAGGAAATGGGTTAAACTATAAGGATTAAGATGTAATCTTTTAAGCTTGAAAACTCACACTAAAAACCTTGGTGTTTAACTCAACTTCATGTTTTTAAATCAAACCAAACTATGAAATTGTATTGTTTTGGTTGTTGTCTGTGCTTTTGGGTTTTGGGTTTGTCCTAGCATTGACCAGTCTTAGGTTGTTACTAGAGGTTTGGGAGTTATGTGTTTGTGATGTTATGATGATTTGGTCTCGATCTTTTTAACCCAACCATGGTAATGTGATGATATGCTCTATGATATGTTTGTATTTACTATTCATTATTGATTTCCAATGATCTTGTGTGACACTAAGGTGAATGTGTGACTTACTTGACTTAACCATTTATGAGTCCTCAATTAGTTATTATTTGAATTGCTCTCCAGTCACTTTGATAGGACTGAGGTGTTTGTTTTCTTTGATCTTGGTGATGTCGTGTTGTGACATGTTTGACTTAACCATTTTTGACTCTTTGATCAGTATTATTGGGATACTTTCTAGTTGCTCATTGAGAACTGATGGGTATTGTGATTTTTCTTGGGATGCTTTCCAGTTGCTCATAAAGAACTGATGTGATTATTGTAAATTATCTTTTGATTCTTTCCAGATGCTTTTATAGGGCTAAGTTGATTTTTATATGATTATTGATTTGTGCTTTTATGAGCCTAGGATAGGTTATCTACATGTAGTGTTAGGAAGCGGCTTGCAATGGGGGTCAAGGCCCTAAGTGGCTACCAAGGTAACTCATTGTAAGTTGTTTAATAAGTGAAAATATTACACTAAATGAGAGTAAAATGAACCTAATAAGAGTCTTTGTATGTTCTTGCCCATGCCTCGAGTGCTAGTACAAACTAGGATGGGAGTAGAGAGAATGCTTGGTTGCAACCTTGCATTTCATAGTATGCCTTATCAGTATGAGAGTATACTAGTGGCTGCATAGGGATCACTAGGGACCCTAGGGTCCTAAGAGACTACCAAGGTAACTCCAACGTGATTCGTGCAATGAAACTTGCCCACTTACATAGTAGGTTTCCTACGTGTCTTGTCTACCTTTGGGAATTAGATGTTGACTTATCTTAGAACCTTTGAGTTAGATTGCTTATAGGGTTTCTTGGACTTAGATATTTCTTGTGGTATTTGGTTTGATATCATTTTTGGGGCTTGAGACTATATCCTCAATATGGTGGGAGTGGGCCAATTAGGCTCCATGTGATTAGGTGGTAGTGCTTTTTCACTCTGACCATTGAGATTCGTCCATAGTCACCATGGCTAGAGCTTCCTTGTCTACATTTACTTTCATCCTATCTATGTATTATTATGGATGGCTATATTTCATGATGGATGTTATATATTTTATGATGGATAGATATATCATGTATGGTGGATGGTTTCATTTTTTTTTTGTACTTTGTATCATGGATTTGAGGAGGATGATGTATTTCTATTTCTACATATGTATATTCTTTTAGCCTTTCATACCCTGTGACATATACAATGGATGATTGAGCATTCCAAATTTCATTTGCCAAGAGGCATTTAGAACAAATGTATATTATGGATATTAGACTTTCTATTATTCCTTCATATGGATGTGGTAGTTGTTAGACTTAGTATTAATTAAATATAAATATGATTCAACATCATGGGATCCTTAAGAAATGTAACCTATTATGTATCCTTTTATTTGAGTGTATGTTATTGCTTCTATTACTATTTGTTTGATGCGTATATATTATCTTACTTGTTTCAGAAAATAATGTTCACAAACTTAGTAAAAAATTAGGTTATTTCTTTTGGATCCCTTGGTAAGGCATTACAAAAAACTTTAATTTTATCACAAGGCTTGGCAGCTTCTAGTTTAGTGGAAGCAGGAGCATTCCCTAATTTTGTGCAATTAGTGGATTTGGTTTTACAATGTGTACGATGTTATGATAAAGAGAAAAGAAATATTTTCACTCCAAATGGATAAACCATTTTGGATATTAGTCCTATCATGATACGAAAAAATTTCTCCACACAAGAACATTCTAAATATGAGACCGTGGATTTGCAAAGAGGTAATGAGTACTATATGAAAAAAGAAGAATATAATTTCTTTGTTCATGAAAAATTGTTGCTTCAACAAAATATCAATGTTAAGAAGATGGCAAGAGGGCAGCATAAATCCGAGTTTAGGGAATAGGTAAAAGATTACATCACTCTCTTGCATAGGGTGCATGGACATAAAGAGGAAAATAATTTTGAACCATGGATGTGTCTATTTATCATGAAAAATGATTAAAAGAAAACAAATAGACTGGGCTACATTAATCAATGATACCTAGACAAGTAGTTAGTGAATGTGTTATCAACTAAGAAATTCTACATGACCTCCTATTTGGTGTACATATTAGCTTTGTAGGGGAAATACCGAGGTCTCACAAGGGTTGGACATATTAGTAGTAGAAATCCAAGGGTGTATTAATTTTTTACATAATTATAATTCATTGAAAGTGAAAGACATTTCTACAGAGTCAATGATGCATTCTTATATTGCATAATGAGAAAACTTGAAAATGATGCAGGAAAAAGGATATCAACAGAAGCATGCAATGAAATAATAAAGTTTGGAAATTCGTATGTTCAATTTAAAACTTTTTTCATATCTAAGAGTTTTTGGCTATCATGGTATACCTTTAAAATTATCGAGGTATCCTTCAGATAGAATCTTGTTATTTTAATTGTCCAGATAGATTGTGGATGTCATAAAACATTATGGTGCAAAGGTAACCAATTTTTTTGATTTCCCAATTACGATTGGTGGTTATTCATGTATAGATAAAGATGTTAAACAGTAGAAATAGATCTATCCCCTTTTTCATATCTATAAATTTGGAAATGGAAGATGTAATTTTGACCTAGTAGATACATTCAGTCTATCTTTAGGGAACAATTACAAACATTTACCATGTTTGAAAGATCACTAGGAAAACTATCAAAATGATTTAGAAATTTTGATTCAAGAAAATTGTAGATTAAGCATTGATATGATAAGAGCATGCAAATTTAAGAATATAGATGATGACATGAAAGAGTATGGGAATCTATTAAGTCTTGTATTTCCTACAAAAAATATTTCAGCAAAAGATATCCCAAGAGCTAAGTGGTATGTTCTTGAAGATACATCAATTGAAAATAGGACTATGAGTGTCATTCTTATGTCCATGGAGTGGTTACAACCATATCCTTTAATTTCAATACCTATGCCAAGTTATAAGATTGCACCACATATTATAGAGGGCTCTAATCTAGTTGATGTAATTATGATACAATGATGATAAACATATGACTCCAAGGATAATAAAAGAGGTTGATCATGTTTCTTCAAAGGAAAAATGTGTGCATGGCATGCATACAAATGTTAGTAATAGTGCAGATCTATTGAAAAGGAAAAGATTAGAGGAAGAATGTGTTACTGTGATAAAATTACAAGTATCAACTTCTTGTGGATCACCTTTTATAAATTTGACTTCTAATTTTCCTCCCAAAATTTCACCTAAATAGTCTCCAAGTTGTAGCTTAGTTGAAGTTGTCTATTACACTATCTTTTCTCCTTCACATTCCTTGCCATTGTCTCATAATCCAAACATAGAAGCAATATGTTCTATATTCACAGAATGGAAATATGAACTTCAATGTTTAGATAGCCAATTCATAAATAGGGGGCTACAATGTAATGAGAATGTAATGGAGATTGCAAATGATGGGGTGGATGTAGATGAAAAAAAAAAGAGTTATTGGTTTGTAAACAAAAAATTCTAATTTTTAGAACATTGACAAGATCCTCCCATGCCTAGCTACAACATTTGGATATTTTACATAGCAAAGAGATTCTTTCAGAGTGGCTTACAACACTTAACATGAGGAAAAGGATACTTTTAACCTGTAACAAGAAAATGGATGCATTTAAGGATATGTCAAAAAATAGTTTGTCACTGATTTAGATGTTTGGAGAAGATCTCAGGTGTCCTTTTTGGGAATGTCCATTGAATGTTTGATCTGAAGAACACATTTTTCAACAATTTTCAAAATCAATTCAAAAGTTGTCATGTAAAGAGGACATTTAAATTTTGATGCAAGAGAAGTTTACTATTTGTCAATTTGAAAAAGATTGCATACAAATAGAAGAAACAACCAAAAAGATGAAACAAGTTTTTGCATTTATACAAGTGAAGATGAAGTATCAGCTAGGACTGGAAGAAGATTAAATAATGAAATTCATCAGGACATATGAGGCTAAGATTGAACAAAAGTCATAGAATGTAATTCTTGTCTAGAGCTTTTGCTAAAATTAAATATACATAGTGGTGTTATATGATTTTTATTTCTTTATGTAGAATTTTTAATGCAATACATTTCATTCAAAATGTGTCTTTTACAATGTAATTATTTATTTTCTTTAAAGAAAAATAAAATTGTACATTATATATACTTATGTGACAATTTTGTATATCATGTGAATAAATGAAACAAGTTTTGTATGTTAAATTTTATATATTGGTTTTTTTTTATTAAAGAAATTGGGTGTTAATAAATTACCATTATTTATTAATTGCACAACTAATAGAATGCTAAATTTTAAAATAATTTATGAGACACAAGAATTAGAAAAATTAGTAGTATTTTGTAAAGTATATTTTGATAAAATATGTATTATATATCCACTTCGAGTTTATGTTATTATTTCATATTAATTGTTGTTGATAATAATTAAGTTCTAAATTTGTCTACAACTATCTAATAGTATTTTTAAAAAAAAAATCTTCAAATTATCTATATTAAATATCACATAATTTAATCTTATATTAGAAATATTCTTATTTAAAAATTTGATGTTCATAGTAATGACACGTGGATCTCAAACTAATGAAGAATGAAGACAACATAGAAGGGAGTATCAAAGAGAGTATAAACAGAGAAAACAAGAACAAATGAGTGCTATAGAAAGGGAAAATTGATGTCTCATTCATAATGAACAATAACAAGAGTACATGAAAAATTACATGATACAAACATTGTTCAAGGAAATATAGATACTATACCAAATAATATATGTCCACAAAAAGGGCTTCCATCGAAGAAGAAAATGGAAGTCATCTCCAAACAATAAGTTATGACTCTCACTCTCATAGACATGAAACTAAATGTATGAGGGAATATGAAGGATATTATAAAAGAAGAGAACAAGATCAATAGAAGGAAACCGAAGGAGAAATTCAAAGTTTGTACCCTAGCCAACATATTGAAAATGAAAGTGAAGAAACAACCATTGTAGGAATGAATAATGACAATTTAGTAGATGGAAATGTGAGTAAAATGGACCTTACATTAATTCTACAGCAACACACAGTGCCTAAAATGGAAGTTGATCAACACAATTGTACTCAAAATATAAATATTCAATCTACCATAGAGGGAAGAGAATATAGAAGCAATTATCAAAGAGAATATAGAAAGAGATGCCATGTACAAATGAATGATATAAAAAGGGAATGTCAAATGTTGAACCAAAACCAACAAGAAAGACAAAGAAGTGAAGGAGAGTATAAAAGAAGAGAATAAGATTAAAGGAATGAAACTAAAGGAGAACTTCAAAGTTTGTACCTAGTGAACAAATTGTCAAATAAAGTGAAGAAATGACTATTGTAGCAATGAATAATGACAATTCAGTAGATGGAAATTTGAGTGAAATAGATCATACAATAACTCCACAACAACACATACTGCCTGAAATAGAAATTGACACACACAATTGTACTAGAAAAATAAATACTCAATCTGTCATAGAGGAAAGAGATATCAAAGGGAATATAGAAAGAGATGCCATGAGAAAATGAATGATATAGAAAGGAAACGTCAAAGGCTAAACCAAAACCAACACAAAATACAAAGAAGTGATAGAAGAAGGGCAAACAATATAGTACAAGCACTCCAACTTCAAAACAATAATGAAACAATTCATAGTTGTAATGTAAAAATGCATGAGAATTATCATGAATTATTTAGTAATAGTTTTCATAACCTTCAATTACTTTTTTGACATTAACTTGATTGTTTGTTACACCCAGAAATGTGCTATATGTGTCAAGAATGCTATCTTGGCATAAAAGTAAGACATTCAAGAAGGTCTGATGTGTTCAAGATGTCAATAGGGAAAAGGAAAATAACAAATTATTTGCATTGAACAATATGGATCCAGGTTCATAACCAAAGGAACTTGCAAATTTAACTCAAGTAGAAGAGATGTTGATTTCATGTGTTAATCCAATATTGCAGGTGACCCATGTAATAGGGGGACAATATAAATACAAAGGGCACACAATAAGCTTTCCCCAAGATATAGAAAGAATATATAAAACTCTTCCATGTCCAATTAAAGAGTTGCCAATGATAATTGTCCTAAAAAAATATCAGCGAGGTACAAATTATGACTTCATAGTCAACAAAGATTGGGTTTATGAGGCACTAAAGTATAAGATTAATAATGATAAATTTTATTCTATTGTCAAAGTAAATGATCATTCTTTGGATGATGTTGAATAAGATAGAGATTGTAGTATTTTCAATAAGATAAAGATAGTTCATGTTGATTTTGACTCAAAATCAAATGATATCTTGTTAGTAGAACCTAAAATAGAGGAAGATGATGACAATAGAAATTACATGACATCTATGGCAACATGACCACCAAACATTAAAAGAGAAATGGAATTTTTCCATGCTTGGTTTAAAAATCTAAATATTGATCCTTTAAGGTTGATTGATTGGCCATCAGTTGGTCCATCTCCAATGAATGAATATGTAACACTAGGATTATTGGATATGGCTTTTCCTACATTATCCCCTAAAGGAGAATGTGATTGGCTAGAACCATGATTGAGATGAGAAATTCTACATGAATATGTGAAACATCTTATTCGATTAAGAGATAATAGATTTGGGAAACATGCTAGATTTTGGCATTACATGTTGAACATGATAATGAGACACCAAGCACAAAATTCCAGTTCTATATTTGTAAAAAGACATATCCAAGAATTTCCAATTATCATAGATGAATTGAGATAACATATGGAAAATGTGCCGAATTCTCATCTTGTTGATAAATTGATGCAATTTGGCACAACTTTTCAAGGCACAAGGTCATATTGGACTAAGAGCTAAGGATAATTATGTGACATGCTTAGGCAATTAGGGACACCTACAATTTTCTTTACATTAAGTGCAACTGATATGTATTGGCTTGGTCTACATGCATTAATGCCATGAACTCCACTAACTAACCCAAGAGAAGCCTAGAATTGGAGAAGACAAAATGTTATTGAATACCCTCACATTGTCACTTACTACATGCACTTTAGACATACTATGTTTTGACAGGAGATATTAGACAAGGGAATTGAATATTAAAGGCTTTTGGTCTAGATATGAATGGCAACAAAGGGGGTCTCCACATGTACATGGTTTTTTATGGCTTCATGGCACTCTAAATATAGATTTAATAGAGTGGCATAATGAAGAGTGGGTAAATGAAACTAGAAATTATTTTAGCAAGATTGTTCATGCATGGAATCCAAGAGCTAATGCTCACCAGCATAACATGAAAGTATATCTACAATAAGTTTATAAATTATGTTTGGCTTTAATATTGAGTTTTTATCTAATGTTGAAAAATTTATAAATTGGAAGTGGTTTGATTCAAGGATTTCAAAAAAATTCAAAACATCCTTGCTTAATAGACATGAGACAACTAATGGATGTAGATTTTGATCAAGATTATGATGAAATTCTAAATACTGTTGAAAGGCATAGAATGTGTAAGGAGGGTGCATGTCTTAGAAAAAAGAAAGGAAAAATGGCTTGTAGGTAGAAATTATTTCAATGGCACATTTCATATAGAATATAAATTTAGTGACAATTTAGTATAATATAAAATATATTTTTTCAAATGTATAGGTACAATGCCCCTTGGCCTCAAAATATGAATGGTTCAAAGTTATTTTCTGACATTGAAACTGGTGAAAAGAAGTTTGAGCTTTCTAGAAATGATGATAGAGTTAGCTCACACAATCATTAAATTCTCTAGTTTTGGAGAGCTAATATTGTTTGGCAGCTAGTTTTTTTAGAGCATGTAGTTATTAGGTACATTGAAAAATATGCAACAAAGGCAAAGAGAAACTCAGAAACCTACCATCAGATGCTAATGTGTTTGGCCAATATAGAGAATCCTAATGACTTTGCCTCAAAGGTGTATATGAAACTTTTAACTAAAACTATAGTTGAAAGAGATGTTGGAGCTTAAGAGACATGTCATATGCTATTATAACTTCCATTGGTTGAATGTAGTAAAAAATTTGTTAATCTAAATGTTTCACACAAAAATTTTAAACTAGTAATAAAAACAAATGAAGTTGAAAGTGAGAAGCCAAAACAATTCTTTATTGATGCATATAGAAGGAGACCCAACTATATGGAAAATTTTCATTGGTTGATGCCTCCAGATCATGGATATTTAACAATAATAGAGAATATGAAAATAAGTGGAAAAGAAGATAGAAGAATGCAATTGTTAGTGTGTATCTAAGATTTGTAACTATTCTGACATGCTACTCTGAAAAGTTTGTTGACTTTTGTTTCTTAGAGTTTCTTTTGTACAAATCATTCAGAGAAATTGAAATTGATATTGGTGAAGATAATAACTCCATCATTTCAAATTAGGAGTCATTTAACTATGTTCCATGGCATGTTAAAAGAGTAATAGAATCAAAATACAGTGAGAATGTAAGTGAATTAGAAAGAGAAGACAATATTATTGGTCATGTTAATACTACAGAGCATGAATGGGAAATAATTTCACAGTTGCATCATGGACAAGCTATGCAAGTTCTTGAAATTGATATGTTGGGGATGAAGGGATATAGATAGACAGTATAATTGGTCAAATACATATAGGTCATATGAAGAAAGTAATGTGGCAATAAATTTTATCTGTAGAATGAGAGAAAATGGATTGCTTTTAGATTTTTCCATAGAGAAAAATATCAACACAAAAAAATTTAGTAAGAGACAAAAAAGGCATTTGAAATCATTATGACACACTATCAAGTAGGTGAGAGTATGGATCCATTGTATATGATTGTTCAAGGAACTGTAGGTACTAGAAAGCCATATTTGATTGGTGGAATTAGTAAATATCTAAAACAAGTTGCAATGCCAAATCAGTCCCCTCTACTGCTCCTCGCACCAACTAGAGTAGCAATATTTAACATTGGTGGATCAAGAATACATTCAAAGTTGAAAATTCCAGTTAAGGATTTCATGCAACTAGAAGGAACATGTTTGACAAGTTTTTAGGAGGAAAAGAGTCATATAAAATACATATTGATAGATTAAATGAGCTTTATTGGGGAGAAGCTACATGAGAATATTGACTCAAGGTTTCGTCGGGCATTTCCTCATAAATCAAATCTTGGCTTTGGAGGTGTTCAACTATTTTTATTTGTTAAATTTTTTATTAATATTATTCATGATATATAAAATATTATATTGAAAATCTAATGAATTGATAAATGTTTGTTATTTTTGCTAGGAATTTCAATCATTTTAGTTGGAGACCTTGGACAACTACCTCCAGTAAAAGACAAAGTACCATATGCAAGTTTTAGAAGAGTAAGGTTATTATGGGAAGAATTCAAAAAGGTGGTCACATTAGAAAATATTTTTAAGCAAGTTGGAGAAGACTCAGAACAAAAAAAAAATTGTCAGTTACTCAGCAAGCTTAGAGATGCAAATCCCATAATTGTGGATTGGAATTTGTTGATGTTGAGAACAAGGATTAATATTATTCTAGAAATAAATGATGATTTTGATAAAAATCTTCATTTATTTTCAAAAAATGATAATGATTGCATTCATAATAGAAGTATATTACATTATCTTAGAGAACTTGTTGCACATATTATTGCAACTAAAGTATCAAACATTACTAATGCAGATGACAATTCTATGGATGAGCTAGATTTGGAATTGTTGATCTCAAAGAATGCAAAAGTAATGTAGACTTCCAATTTATTGATAGAAGCAAGACTTGTAAATGGTGCTCTATGATTTGTTCATGATATTGTGTATAAGCCATGAACCATGCCACCAGAAATACCCTTGTATGTATTGGTGAAATTTGACACTTCCTCTGGATTCCCATTCAATGAAAAAAATCCAAAATTAGTTCCAATATATCTAGCACAAAGAGGTTGTACAACTCAAATACCTTTACGATTGGCTTGGATGTTGACAATACACAAATCTCAAATTTTAACACTTGAAAAGGAAACAATTCCAACAAAGAAAATAGGAATGACATTTCTTGCAATTTCTCATGTAAAATCATTATAAGGATTGAGGATAATGCCACCATTTTCCTAAGATCACTATGAGAAAATGAAAAAGGGAAAACAACTTCAAAGAAGAAAAGTAGAAGAAATAAGGCTTAGAGAAATAGAAAATATGTCATAAAATAATTTTCTTTAATATTACAGTACCTTTGACAACAATAGGTATATTTTTTTTTAATGTTACAATGGGATTGTAAAATTGTTTGTAAGTAGTTCTTCTATGAAAATATAATATGGATAATTTACTGAGGTGTTATATGTGCTCTTTTTCTTAGAAGGGCTGGAAAACAAATATTCTATCATTCATTGATATTGGTACCAATTAAATTGCAAATTATAATGTTTTTTAAAAGAACATATTTTGGATTATTTATGTTTAATTATTCCACTTGACAATACTTTTTTAGGTTTTTAATAAATATTTTATTTAGATTTCATTCTCTTTTACGCAATCATTTTTCTTTTGTTTTCTCTCTTTTAGATATTTCAAAAAAAAAAATGTTAAGGCAAAGAACAATTAGAACTGATGATTTCTATGAGTATGTTGATCTTAGAAGAATTCATAGTGAAAAAAGAAAAAAATATTTATCTTCAAAAAGAAATCTTCTGGAAGTGGGTTTTTCTTAGATTTCATCCTCTAGCTCTTGGAAATTTCAACCATTTCTATAGAGATCATATTTTTGAAGAATTGGCTTGTTGTGAGGAGTGTGATCCCACTGAATTGTACTTTGTTCCTACAGAGATCTACTTAGAACAAGCTCCTTAACCCATAGATTCAGATGAAAATGGTTCTCATTGGTTGAAAACAATGCTTCAAGGTCCTCAAATTAGTACTCAAGGTCTAGAGAAATTTCACTAGCATGGCCAAATTTTTCGTATACAATCTGCTGGACTAAACAACACACCTTGGAATCAACATTTGGTTGACAGATGGGGCCTTAGGGGGTCTTTTTGAATCTTCCATTTCATGAAAGAATTGGAAAAATTGTAATAGAAAAATTTACCTACATGGATGCAACCAATGTGTGAATTTTCTATACTAAGGCATTCAAATAATGGTACTTCATAAATGAGACAAAGAACCTTTGAGCACCTATACTAGTTTGATGTGTTGGATCCTGATAAACATGACTTACTTCACAGAAACATGATTCAATGTAATGAATCTAGTGGTTCAGATTCAAATGATTGATTTTTTATACTATTGTAATCAATTGCAATATCCTATTTATTAAATTAATTCCACGGTGATTTCAATATTCAATCAAATAATTTCAAAGGAGAAAAACTATCATTCATATTTGCATTTAGTTTTGTAGTAACTCATATTAGAATATATATATAATTATTCATTTCTAATTATTTAATATATCTCATTTTTAATTAACAAATTTTGATAATTACAATTAAAAATTAAAGCTTTTAGATTTTTTTATGAGATATATTTAGATTTTTTGATGACCACATGCACTCTACAATGTATAAGAAGCAATTAAGAATATTGATGTATTATAATTCTCTATGATGAGTTTTATTTTTGTTTAAATTAAAAATGAATATAATAATTTTTCTTTATTGCAAATTATATTTTCTTCCTTGTACATGCTCTATATATTTTTCAAGGCAACTATATATGACAAATTACATGTAATAAATTTTAATTTATAACCTTTTATGTTTTTTTCATGATATAATTTAATCCAATGGACCACTCTAACATTGAGTCTGAAATCATTATGCCAAGTCCAGTCGGCTTAGTGAACTCTGATGGATCCCCTCAAACTATTATTGATAAATGTGAAAAATCTAGATTGGAGAGTTGTTATAAATTGCTTCTATATTTTGAAAATGCAGGAGCAAAAATTGTTTTCATCTCGGATAATGAAATTTTGAGAATGAGAAATGTTATAAAAAAGTTAGGGAGACATTTAATAGAATGTCTATTTTTCCAGATGTTTTGGAAGAAGTCAAAGCTAGTCATGAAGAAAATGAAGGTCACAATACTTGTCTCATTAGTGATTATTTTATAAGGTCTTTACATCAACCAAATTAGCTATTATTGATAAAATGATATGATTTAATTCATGCATAACAAGTTTATTCATATTATATAAACTACTATAGAATTTAATATTATTAAGCACAATATGTTTTTTCGATAAATATGTTCCTTATTCCTTTCAATTGCAAATTGTAGCCATTTTCTATAATATATGTGTTTTATTAGTTATAATTCAAAAAATTATTATTATAAATGAAAATTATTGTAATAAAAAAGTTCAATATTGAGCAATAGATAAAATATTATTATATAAGATTAGAGAGAGTGATCTATTAGGAGAGGGATATGAATATGTTTGTGTGTGCGTAGTATAGATAGAGGGGATCTTTAGACACACACACACACACACACACACACACACACATAGAGAGAGAGAGAGAGAGAGAGAGAGAGAGAGAGAGAGAGAGAGAGAGAGAGAGAGAGAGAGAGAGAGAGAGAGAGAGAGAGAATAATTAGGACATGAAATAAAACTATATGGTGATGGAAGAAGGAAAAGGAGAGATAGGAGAGAGATGTGATATAGATATATGGTAATTAGGACAAATGCAGACACAAGAGGGAGAGGGAGAGAGAGTAGACAAATATCTAGGAGGATAATTAGGGATTAGAATACAAAAACATGTTGATGAGAGACTGATCTATTAGAAGAGGGATGTGACTACTTTTTTGTGTGTGTAGTATAGAGAGGGGATTTTTTTATCATTATAGGGGTATGACAAAGGGAGAGTAAAGAGAGAGATAGGGGGAGACATGAGGAATAAATAGAGATTAAGTAAGGAGGAATATATGATGAGATGAGAGAGAGGATAAAGTTAAATAAAATAAATAGAGTAGGGAGAAGTGTTAGAGAGAGAGGGGAAGACTATAGAAGAGATTAATCAGGGGGATATCAATGTGTATGTATAACAAATAGAGATGGGTAAGATGTGGTGAAAAGGAGTGGTAAAAAAAGTGAGTGGAAGATAAAGAGATAGAGTGAGTGACTATAGCATATAGATGTGTACATATAAGAGATATATAATATCTCTTCCTAATACTAACAATATATCTTTAGCTCATGTTTATCTCTCTTTCTCTTCCTAAATCAAACCTATTTGTCAAATTCAAAAAATTGTCTTTTACATAATAGAATTATACAAGTTCATATTATAAAATTTATGTAGTATTATAATATTATATAATAAATATTAGAATCCTATTCTTTTAACATCCCCTCTAGATTCTACTAGTTATATACATATTATATCTTTATATAATATATATAGAGAAAGTTGAGATATATCGAGGCTTTAATTTACACAAAACAAATACTCATATTAAAATATTAAATCCTTGATATCTCTCAACTTTCTCTATATATAT
Organism: Cupressus sempervirens; assembly: GCA_028749045.1. Lineage (NCBI taxonomy): Eukaryota > Viridiplantae > Streptophyta > Pinopsida > Cupressales > Cupressaceae > Cupressus > Cupressus sempervirens. The sequence continues at coordinate 383,824,929 of CM053789.1, forward strand.
TATATAAATATATAATAATTATATAGCTAGTTTTTATTCTTTTTCAAAAAATTAAAACTAAAAATGAATTTTTATTTTTTTTGTCGATAATCATTTTTTACTAGAGCTTTTATCTAGTGGAGCCACAAAGGGGGACCCCATCCCCATGATTTTTTTTATTATTCCAAATCATCACCATTTGTGCTGACAGTTGATGTGGTCTAGTGATCCATCAAAAGCTAGCACCTTTTTGGATGGACCTGTTAGAGTAATTATTTTGTTTCACTTATTAATTAGATCATCTTGATTTAGTTAATTAAGTGATTTATTACTCTAGTTCTTAAGCTTTCTTTTAGGTGCATATATTTAATATTTTATATTAATTATAATGTTCAAACCTATTTTTCTTTCCTTTAGGGTTTTTTTCACCTTTAAGGTTGAACCTTTGTTCTTTTCGTTGTGAATAAATAAGAATACATTTTTTTCTCTCACATTCTTGAGAACTTCTAAGCTCTGCTTTTTCTGTTTTCTGGCTTCTCTTCATTGCAGGATATTTGCATGCAGGTGTTCTTGAGGATTTTTGAAGTTGGGTTTCTCAACTTCTACATGGTATCAGAGTGGACTTGTTGCTTCCTCATCTAAAGATTCTTGAAGCCACGATTTCGAGTCAGAAACCCCAACTTTTTTAGAGTTTTTTTTTCTTCAAAAGGGTGAAGGGAAAATTTTGGGGCACTTTGGGCCCAAACGGATGTCGCCATTAGATTCAGAAGGCCATTTGCAATAAAAAAACATATAAAATTTGTAGTTTTTGGCTTTTGGGAAAAAAATTTTGCCCACCTTCCATGCTATCATATGGTCGTATGGACTAAAAATTAAAAAAAATCAAAATTTTTTTTTAAAAAAATGGGCACTGCCGCTACAGTGCCAAGGCACCACCGCACGGCCACCCGTAGTCCATTCAGCCGGTGGCAGAACCAACTTCTTGCCGCAATGCCTCTGCGAGCCTCGCTTTGCCTCCGCTCCACCAGGGGGCTGCTACAGCTCTGCTTCCTCCAATGGCGCCGCTTGGTTCTCCTCTCGGGCACCACTGCCACTAGCGGTTCTCGCTCAGTCACCACCTTTGGTGTGCTGATGTAATTTTCAGATGTGTGACATCATTTTCTTGGCAACCGTAGTCACTAACATTAGCTTCCCGACAACTCACATCATCTTTCCAGCAAGTGATGTCATCCTCCCTCTAGGCCGTGTTGACGTCATATTTTGGTGAGATGATGTCATCATTCTAACTACTGACATCAGCAATCTGTCAACCATATTTTTTCCTGGTGATGGCTTGCTGACGGTCGTACAGGCGTCAAATTTAAGATCATGTCTGTAATTTTCTAGAGAGCCTTTTTTTTGGAGTAGCAGTTAGTTTTTTGCTCATAACTTGAGCATACAGACATATTTTTGCGATCCGAAAGAAGTTCAAAAAGATGACTCGGAGATAGAGACAATGGTACTAGTTTTGTTTGATTCTAAGTTCGTTTGAGCTTTCAAATTTGGCATTGAAGTAGAGGCTTCTATTTTCTTCTTCTCTGCATCCGAATTCCAGGTTCTTTTCTCGATTTTTGTGTTTTTCCATAGTTGTTGCTTTGATTTTAGGGGATATTTTTATTCATTGTGGGGGGGGGGGGGGGGAGCATTTTCTATTCTATAATTTTCTTTAGAATCAAACCCTTCTACTTCCATCTTTTCTTTCTCTCAATGTCAGATCCTTCTATGATCCATCTCATGCACACAACTATCACACCTGGAAGAAATAGATTACTAGGCTTCTCATGTCAAGAGGCTTATGGTCATGCCTCGATACAAACCAACCTACTCTACAACACCCTTATGAGGTTCTTTAGCATAGAAACAAAATGGATGAAGCCATGGGAATAATTGCATGGAATATCTCTAATAGTCTACTATTTCACTTGGATGGTTTGACTACTCCACGAGCTTATTGGCTCAAATTTTAGACTTTGTTTGGCCAAATGAATGAGTTTTGGGAACTTCAACTTGATGCAGAGTTGACTTCTTTAACACCTGATAGCTTTCCCACCATTGAGGACTTCTTGATGAAGTTCAAATCTCTGTGCACAGTTTTGCAGGGATGTGGTAGAAACAAAATAGATGATGAGTGTATTTTTTTGATACTCTCAAAGTTGTGAGGACAGTATCAGATCTTTTCTTCCACTTTCTTCTCCACTATGGATGCCTTGGGTAACAGACATCAGATACCCTATTTTGAGATTTTTTTGTGATAGGTTAACTCATGATCAGTCCAAGCTCAATCAAATAGATTCACTGACAGGTTCACCATCACAAGCATTACTTGCCAAGGATACACAGGAGTAGAAACTGAAGCAAATATCTAATTCCTCTTCTCAGCACTCTATTGGTCAATCATCTTCTTCTAAGAAGAAGGAGAAAAAGAAGACCGAGACTCCTTCCTATTTCTATTGTCACAAAGGAGCCCATGATGAGGCACATTGTTTTCAGAAGAGATTTGATGGCTATGAGAAACAGATTGCAGATTTGCAAGCTCTTATTCAAAAGAGCTCTACTTCATCCCCATCCTCTTCTACCTCTTAGGGGTCTACCTTTTAGTCTTCATCCACCTATTTGACATCTCCACTGGATTTTGGACAGGTTCATGCATTATGGGCTTCCCTTGCATCCCCTTCCCAAGTCCCTTGGATACTGGATTCAGGTGCTTCTCACCATATGGAATCTTCTCAAGGGATCTTCTCCTCTATTGAGGCTTCTTTGATTCCTCATATTTTAATGGGGAATAACACTACTCTAACAATCTGTTGGAAAGGTTTAGTTCACATTTAGAATGGCACATTCAATGATGTATTGTATGTTCCATCTCTCTCTGCAAACCTTCTCTCTATGTATCAGATTACACATAGTGGATCAAGGAAGACAATTGAGTTCACTGCAGATTTAGTCTACATTTAGGATAGTGCAACAGGAGGCCTTATTGCTACAAGATAGTTGATCATACCACCCATCTCTACACCTTCTCATACTTTGGTCTACCATCTCCATCATCATAGCATACTTCTTCTCTTTTGCGAGAGCATCATGTGGTCCAGTCAGGACACGTGAACCTTTGTATTGTTCCTGAGATCACCACACCACATTCAATTGAAGTCTTTTCTTCTTTAGCTTTGCCAGACCCTCCAGCTCCACTCATCGAGCCTTCAGGAGCACTTGTTGCAGATTCTACAAAGGACGTTCATCTCCTCTTTCATGACAGTGTCAGCACACCTACATTGGGGATTCCTTTTCAGGATCCTCATGTCTACTCCTTTGAGCATTGGTTAGGCCTTTCTTTCATTAAGTGGTTTCCTTGTTCTATGCCCTTGTTTCTTCTGCATTGGAGTTCCATTGGTTCATTCATTTCTACAAGGGCTCCATCCTTTTGGGGGGGCTTTGATGTCTCATCTCTCTCTCATGGGGGGGTTGTTTATGGTTTTGAGAGAGTCTCTTGAGCCATTTTCTTTCTGTTGTTTCTTCATCTCTTTTTGGAGAGGGGTTTTTCCCACTAGGTTTTCTCCTTTGTCTCTGATTTATAGATATTTCCTTGTATCGGGTACCTGTTCAAGCCTTGTTGCTAAGACCTATTTTCCTACTTTCATACCTTTGCTAGGTTAGCTTCCTCCTAAGCTTTGCTTAAGGGGGAGTGTTAGAGTAATTATTTTGTTTCACTTATTAATTAGATCATCTTGATTTAGTTAATTAAGTGATTTATTACTCTAGTTCTTAAGCTTGCTTTTAGGTGCATATAATTAATATTTTATATTAATTATAATGCGCAAACCTAGTTTTCTTTCCTTTAGGGTTTTGTTCACCTTTAAGGTTGAACCTTTGTTCTTTTTGTTTTGAATAACTAAGAATACATTTTTTGCTCTCACATTCTTGAGAACTTCTAAGCTCTGCTTTTTCTGTTTTGTAGCTTCTCTTCATTGCAGGATATATGCATGCAGGTGTTCTTGAGGATCTTTGAAGTTGGATTTCTCAACTTCTACATGACCTACCATTTTTATATATCTTTGTCTAACACCACCCTTATCTCTCTGTTGCACCTTATCACTCTTGATTGCTTCAATTCTCCTTATCACTCCACGTGCTTTGCACTCCTTATCACTCCATACCTTATCACTTCACTCCACCTTATCTTTCCGAGACAACACACTTCCTTATCTCATCAAATCCCCTTATCACTCCAAGTGCTCTACACTCCTTATCACTCCATGGTGGTCACCTTATGTCTCCCCACCTACACCAATCGCTTCACTTCCATCATTGAGTTAACTACCATGCCTGCTCCAAATGTGATCCTCATGCACAATTTTTCTAGCCTATTCTCCATTTGACATCAAACCACTACATGATTGGGCATTCAAATCCTCATCTACTCCACTGCACAACTAGGTGTTTACTCCACTACATAGCCATGTGTCACCAATGGAACTCCATCACACACCATTGACACCTCCACAAACTACGCACTACAACTTTTTTGCCTAGATTCAAACATTTGACCTCCCATAGGCAAGGCTCATGACATACCATCATGCTACAAGGTAATCCCCCTAAAAATGAAATATTTACCATTGATTACAAATTTTAGATTAGAAATAAATTTTCACCATTATTTTTTATCTGAATTCATTATTTATCTCATTATTTTAAGTGTAAATTCAAATTATTAATTTTAAAAATAAATATTTCAATATTACTAATTTATTATTTTTAACTAAAAATAATTCACATATATTAAATAAATCATGTTTGTTTATTTTTTTGTTACAAGAATAAACATATTATCAATAAGTTATTTGAATTAGACACGTGGTAATCATATATATTAATTTATTTTCTAATATCATTACTATTTTAATTTTAAATTTGTCATTTTTTATATGCTTATTGTTAACAATACTTATTACTAACATGTATATAATTTAATAACTTTTTAATTTACATCATGATAAATGAAATTCTAAATTTCAATTTCATGTACTATTTTTTTATGGAATAATAAATATTATATTATTATCAAATTATATAATGTTCATTATTCATTGAAAAAATGGAGATAATTTATTTTTTTATCGTTGTAAATAATTTGTTTATAAATGTTAGATTATAACAATAATTAATATTGGTTTACTTTTTAAATCTTGAGATCATCGTGGGATGATTATTTTCCTCTTCATGCCTTGTGACATACATATTATTTTTAAAATAAGTTAAAAATAATTCTAAATTTTTAATTAATAATAAATAATTACCATTTCTAATTTTAATTCCTTCAAAAATAAAACTTTAAAATGGTCATAATTATCTAACAAATAAAAATATTTTTTACTATAATTTAAGAAATAATTTTATCTATCATTAAATTTTTATCATTACAAATGCTAATTATTTATCATTAATTAAATTACTTGTTATTATTTTATAAAATAATGAACATATATAATTTGACAACTAGCATTTTGAAATAGTTTAGTTGATATCTTTTAAGTATTGTTAAGAATGAAATTCATGTAAATAACTTTTATACTTACTAAATCCTAAACAAAACTTTAAATGAACTTGTATTTCTTTATAAAATATTAATAACATTAATAATATTAAAAACTAAATTGATATATATTATTATTTAATTCAAATAACTTGTTGATAATATGTTTATTCTTGTAACAAACAAACATGATTTATTTAAAATATGTAGATTTCTTATTTAGAAGTTTTAAATAAGTAATATTAAAATATTTATTTTTTAAATTAATATTTTTTGATAAATAGTCCCTTCCTTATAATAAATATGAAAAAGTTACATATTCATAAAAGAAGGCCCATTTAGACGACCACATGCTAGAAATCAACTAGGCATAAAAAAAACATATAAAAAATACAAAAAACCTCATGTTGCGAGTGCAACACCAGCGGAGGGAGGAGGATTTTTATCATCAAAACCCCAACCAAGGGATGGTTGAGTAGATGGCCTAGGAGAAGCCCAATCGTCATTAGCAACAACATTATCTTCACCTTGACCTCCCTCAAGTCTAAGAGGGGAAATGACTAAGTCCAACCGAGAAACACCCACTTGGGGTCTAAATGCACAGAGGGCCAACTAGAAGCAAGAGCAGCAGGAGGAGCCATGGGGGACCACCTTGAACCAAAGTAGTGTCGTCCACTAGAACTTCCAAAAGAGTGGCACTAACCAAAAGTGCCATCGCTAGGAGAGAGGTGTGGCTGAGAGCGAGGTGTGTGTGAGCAGTGGACAGAACTGCTACATCCTCAACTGTGAGGAGTACGGTCATTGGAGGCCAACTCCAAAGGAACATGAGAAATGGTACAGGGAGCATTTCCCCAATGAGCCAAAAGCTCCTAAAGGTGAGCCACCTCCAAAGCAACTTTATCTTTTTTTACTTGAATCTACAATATGACATTGTTATAAATACATGCTTTAATGTATATGGTTATGTCAAGCGTATTGTGAGCATAAATAACTGAATTGTGATCTTTCCAAATAGTAAATAAGATCTCCAATCTAAAAGCATGTCAAATCTGGGCATACTTGAAATGTATCAGAGTATTATCACCCAAAACAACCATATGCCAAGAAAAGGGTTTTGGGTAGAAGGGGAGAAAAAGATCATGGATCCATCGCCAGTAACATTGAGCCCACCTACAAAACCAAAAAATATGTAAAAGAGTCTCTAGTTGGCCACATAAAGGGCATCGAGGGTCAGAAACTCCCAAGTGCCACAAATGAGGGCCCAAGGCAAGCCCTGAAAAAGAATACACCAAGAAAAATGAGCAATAATTTGAATTTACACTTAAACAAATAATAAAGTCGGATAAAAAATAATGGTCAAAACTTATTTCTAACCTAAAATTTGCAATCAAAGGTAAATATTTCATTTTTTGTTTTAATTTTTTCAAAAAAATAACAAATAATCATAATAATTTAACCTCTAATAATAAAAAATATATTATACAAATATTTTAAATCTATTAACAAATTATTCAAATACAATCAATATTTTTATATGTTAAATCATAAACCAAAAATTTAAATTCAAAAACCTGTGCCAGTATGGAATTGGTAGATAAAATGGAGGAGGAAGTGTTAAGTTTAGGGCTCGTTTGGTCGCGAGCATAGGAATGGAGAATAGGTATGTAATATTGGGAATAGGAATGGCTATTCCAATAACAGGTATTTTTTGGAATGGGTATAAGCTCATTTTAGAGGCAAAATGGGAATACGTATTCCTGCTCCCTATTCCAAGTGACGAACCAAATAGAAAATGGAAAATGTATTCCAACTTTTCTATTCCTATTCCAGCAATCAAACGGGCCCTTAATGACACGGTTGGTGCAGATGTGTTAAGTAGCTGATGCCTGGTATATCATGGCATCTAGCCATGACGAAGGCATGGAGTGGAGGGGTCCGGTCGATGCAAATATGCAAATATGTTGTACCTAGCAGGTGCCCTACCATCAGCCTAGTTTTATGAATTTTAATTTCTAAAATTTCTAAAATTACGTATAATAGTTTTATGGATTTTAATTCCCTCCATTTTGTACCATGTTATCTGTATCATGTTACCATTTTTTTAACTCTCTCTAATTCTGCTACGTATGAGTAAAACATGCTTATCATGTTGCTTTTTGCGCCAGGCCAGGACATTTGATGAAATGGAGTTTTGTAAGCGTTGTACATACTAGACTCGTAAGTACAATGAAAATCAAAATGCCACGTTCCTATAATTTAAAGTAGTCAACACCATTTAGTGCATCTCTAGCACAAATATAATAAAATAATAAGAAGACGCGAACCCAAATCAAGTGGTTGTGGTGGAGGTTTGAAGCATATAAATGGGATAACAAATTAATCTTGTAAACATGAATGCCTTCCTTCCTGTCTTTTTAATATTTCCTTTGGACATTGGCAAACATGAAAATGGTCTTGGTTTTGTTTGTCAGCGGGTGATGAGCAGAAGTTGAAGGCAAAGAGGAAGACAAATACACAAAAATAATACTGATTTTATTGCCTTACTGTCTTGCACAAATGCATTACATAAGGCCTCTATTTATAGAGATTTGAGAATACTCTAGAATACACATAGAACATTTTGCACATATTATATTACATTATAATATTTCATGTATTAAAAACATGGGCGGCTTCTATACTGTAGCTGGGACGGCTGACTATCTGCTATTTACTCTAGCTAGTGGATGGACGACTAAGTTGGGCTGGACATGGGCTGGTTGTCTACTATTAATGGTAGAAATTAATACCGCCAACTACCACCAACACACCCCCTTAATTTTTGTCATTAACAAATTTTGCATCTGTAATACCCAATTTCTCTTGCAGATATTCAAAGTTATTCTTTGACAATGGCTTAGTGAATATATCTGCCAATTGATCTTCAAATTTGCAGAACTCAAGGTAGATTTCTCCATTGTTGACCAATTCTCTGATGAAGTGGTACCTTGTATCAATATGTTTTCTCCTCTTATGAAATACATGATTTTTAGATAATGCTATTGTTGATTTGTTACCACAAAGAATTAGTGTTGGTTCCTCCTGATGATGGTGAAGATCGAACAAAATTCAACGCATCCATACTGCTTGACATGCTGTGGAAGTGGCAGCTACATATTCTACTTCAGCTGATGAGATTGTCACTATAGGCTGCTTCTTTGATGCCCATGATACAGCTTCTAATCCAAGGTGAAAGATATATCTAAAAGTTCTCTTCCTGTCATTAATGCTACCTGCAAAATCACTGTCAGTATAACCAATCAAACCAAAATTGTTACCTTTGGAATATAGGATTCCATATCCCATTGTTCCTGCAATATATCTCAATATCCTTTTTCCAACTTGCCAATGAGAATTTTGTGGTGATTCCATGAACCTTAAGATTAAAATGACACTATACATGATGTTTGGCCTTGTAGCTATCATATACATTAAACTTCCAACAAGTCTTTTAAACATAGTTGGATCAACATTTGAGCCCTTTTCTTCCTTTCTAAGTTTTGTTCCCGTTGCAACTGGAGTTGACACTGGATTGCAATTCATCATTTTAAATCTCTTTAAAACATCCTTTATATACTTGGATTGACAAATGAAGATACCTCTATCACATTGAATAACTTCAATACCTAAGAAATATCTCATCAGCCCCAAATCTGTCATTTCAAATTCTTTCATCATTTCTGACTTGAACATGTCTACTGATAGATTTCCAGTGAATATCAAGTCATCAACATACAAGCATACAATCAGAATCTGACCTTCCTTATTAGTCTTAACATATAACATGGGCTCATAGTTACTTCTATTGAATTGATTGCTTATCATGTATGAATCAATCCTCTTATACCAAGCCCTAGGAGCTTGTTTCAAACCATAAAGTGCCTTGTTTAGTTTATTTACCTTGTTTTCATGCCCATTAACCTCATAACCATGTGGTTGTTTAACATATACCTCTTCATCAAGAAAACCATTCAAAAAAGCTGATTTTACATCCATTTGATACACTTTCCTATAATTTTGTGTTGTTATTGCTAAAATAGTTCGAAGTGTGTCAAGTCTAGCAACTGGAGCAAATGTTTCATTATAATCAACTTCATATTGTTGTAAAAAACCTTTAGCAACTAGTCTTGCCTTGTGCTTAAAAATTTCACCTTTTTCATCAAATTTAGTTTTGTAAACCCATTTGACTCTTATACATTCTTTTCCTTTAGGTAAATCCATTAATTCCCATGTTTTATTTCTTTCAATAGAGTCAATTTCTTCATCCATTGCCTTGATCCATTTATCTTCTTTAATTGCTTCATCAAAATGCAATGGATCACAAGAAAATAAAGCAAAATTTGAGTAAATATCTATATTCTCTTCTTTTTTATCATATATTTCTTTTAAGCTTTTTGTCTTCTTACCTTTGTAACCTGGTGTTGAGAATGTTGAATCGGATTTATCACTTACATTTGAACTTGGAGGTGAGGCACCTTGCACAAAGTTCCTTAGTGGAGTATTGGGTGTTGATTGAGTCCCTTGTTCCTTTAATTCTTCATCACCTTGTAATATTGGTGCTCCTCTTGTGACTTGTTTGTTATCATTTTCATGCCATGAATCTTCTTCTTCAAATTTAACATCCCTGCTAATGATCAATTTTTTTGAAACGAGATTATACAATCTATAAGCCTTTGATTCTTCACTATAACCAATAAAGATGCATTTTTCACTTTTATCATCCAATTTCTTTCTCAATTCAGATGGAACTAATGAATAAGCAACACAGCTAGAAAATCTAAAATGGGATACTGTATGTTTCTTACCATTCCATGCTTCTTGTGGAATTGTGTTTTTAACACTCTTTGTAGGACTCCTGTTCAAAATGTATATAGCACATGCTAATGCTTCTGCCCAAAACTCATTGGATAGATTTTTGGCCTTCAACATACTCCTTTCCATTTCCATTATGGTTCTATTCTTCCTTTTTGCTACACCATTTTGTTGTGGTGTGTACCTTGTGGTAAACTGCTTCTTAATTCCATGAAATTTGCAAAATTCTAGAAAATCATTAGAACTGAATTCACCACCTCTATCAGATCGCAATACCTTGATGTAGTGACCACTTTGTTTTTCAACCAAATTTTTGAACTCCTTGAACTTTTCAAAAGCTTCACTTTTTTGTTTGAGAAAGTATATCCAAATCTTCTTGCTAAAATCATCAATAAATGTTAGGAAATATATACTTCCTCCTAAAGATGGAGTTTGCATAGGTCCACATATATCAGTGTGAACTAATTCCAATGGTGCTCTTGCTCTATATGAACCTCCTACTGGGAAGCTTTCTCTATGTTGTTTTTCCAAAATACAACTTTCACATGAACTTGGTGGTTTCAATATTTGAGGCAATCCTTTCACCATATTCTTCTTTTGTAATAAGCTTAAAGCATCAAAATGAAGATGACCATACCTCAAATGCCATAGTCACGACTGATTTGAGTATACTGTGTTAAAACTAACTTTTTTTCCTCCTTGAATGCAATGAATCTGGAGGGGGAACATTCGATTTTGTGTCATGTTGACCCTTGCAATTAACCTACCACTAGGATTTCTATCCAAGATTGTGCAAACATCATTATCAAAAGAAACTTTGTAACCCTTTTGTACTAGTTGACCAACACTCATGAGATTGTGTTTTAATCCAGGCACAAAATACACATCAGGAATACATCTTTTTCCTCCATTTTTTGTCAAGACATTTATAACACCTTTTCCCATTATAGAGACTTCACTATCATTTCCTAGCTTTACTTCAGATTTTATAGAATCATCCAAGCTAGCAAACAAATCTTTATTTCCAATCATATGGTTACTACATCCACTATCTAGGAACCATATATCACTAGAGCTTTCTTGAGCAACATTACAAGTTATAAATAAACTTCCTAAATTTTTATCAGATACATCTGAGTAATTAGCACCATTCTTTTCAATATCCTCTTGTTTCTTTCTACATTCACTTGCAATATGACTAAATCTCTTACAATAATGACATTGAATTCGAGATTTATCAAACCTTGATGATGGGTGTTGGAATGAACTTCTACCACGTCCTCTATTTGAACTCTGAATGGATTGATTTGTTCTCTCTTCTTGATTTGGACTTCCATGTCCATCTATGCTTCTACCTCTTCCTCTTCCTCTGCCAAAAGATACCTATGATCTAAATGCATTCTCCAAAGAAGAATTTTTATGTCTGTTCATTCTTGATTCATGAGATAAAAGTGAGCCCATCAATTCATCAATAGATAGTATTGTCAAATCTTTAGATTCTTCAATGGCAACAACAATGGCATCAAATTTTCTAGGCAAACAATGAAGTATCTTTTCAACAACTTTTTGATCTATCAAATCATCACCATATGATCTAATTTGATTAACCACATTCATTACTTGATTTAGAAATTGATCAACTGAGTCTAAATCCTTCATACACAAATTTTCAAAATCACACCTTAAAGTTTGCAATTTAGCAATCTTAACTTTTGATGTCCCTTGATATGCTGTTTCTAAAATATCCCATGCAATTTTAGACTTTTTAGCAGCACAAGCCTTATGAAAAATTGATTCATCTAAAGATTGTTGAATTAGAAACAATGCTTTAGCATCCTTTTTCCTGTTATCTTATAATTTATCCTTTTCATCTTGTGTTAATGTAGACTCATCTTGTGGTTCAATAAAACCCTTTTCAATAAGATCCCATATGCCTTGAGAACAAAATAGTGTCTTCATTTTTATAGCCCAAAATTCATAATTTTTACTAGAAAATATTGGAATTTGTGGTTGAGCTATACTACTTCCTGAAGCCATATTAATACACAGTTACAACTGCAGTTTACAATTTTAAACTTTGCTTTACAAAGAAAATCCACCAAACAAGTCTAAGCCAATGACATATAGCTTAAACAAACAAAATTATAATGCTTATTTTCCCCTTTTAACAATTTTTTTTTTTTTTATCATTAGACTTCACTCCAAGAAATCAGCTCATACCTTCTTCAAACATTAAATTGGGATCTTTTCTTCTCTCAATCTTGGCAGCCACTAGTCTCCAACTTTAGAAGCTGATAATGATCTACAATCAAAAAAATATTAGAAGCTTCATTCACTACTACAGCAGTTATACATATCAACACATAATTCTTTTCCTCCTAGGACCAGCTCTTCATGCTCTGATACCAATTTGAAGGCAAAGAGAAAGACAAATACACAGAAATAATACTAATTTTATTGCCTTACTGTCTTGCACAAATGCATTACATAAGGCCTCTATTTATAGAGATCTGAGAATACTCTAGAATACACATAGAACATTTTACACATATTATATTATATTATAATATTTCATGTATTAAAAATATGGGCGGCTTCTATACTATAGTTGGGATGGCTGACTGTCTGCTATTTACTCTGGACGGTGGATGGACGGCTGAGTTGGGCTAGACGTGGGCTGGTTGTCTGCTATTAATGATAGAAATTAATACTGCCAACTACCGCCAACAAAAGTTTGGAGAATGGTGGTGTTTCTGCATATGGATGAAAAGTTTATACCTTTTAGGGAAAATGGAAAAAAATAAAAGAACATGCCCTTAAACACATATTAATGCAATTGTTCTGATCTTTTTTTGGTATTCAGATGGAATGGTCGTGGATATTTCTATTGCAGCGGCATTAATGAAGACGCTATTCACGGAGCAGGTGACACTAGATTTTTGTATGTTGTAATAGACTACATAGTTTGGGATTAACTTGTCTGTGACACTGATAGCTTAATGTAGCCTTTTTTTGATGGAAACAGTTGAAGATTGATCATTTTTTTACTTTGAGTCTACACTATTGTCCTTCAATTTAATGTTACTAGAAAATAGCAGGCTTGTTAGTAGGAAGTGTGGTTTCATTTCTGTTGAAGTTACAGATTATCTATATCTTTAACATTGGCCCACTATAAATGTGCATAAAGCAGCTGATGCACTGATTTCCACTGGATTGTCCAAGTTAGGGTATGAATATATTAACATAGGTAAGCTAGATAACCGTTTTTCTCTTGACAGATTGGAAACCATTAATTGTATCTAGTCCTTAATTCTTTGTTTTTTCTAATGTTAAATTGGTTGTCTCCAAAATTACCAGATGACTACTGGGGTGAAAAACGCCGAGATGCTCAGGTATAGCTAAAAAAAAATCAATAATAAATAAGCTCTGCATCAAGTTATTATTTTTTTCTTTAGATTATAGCTATCTTGAGAAATGATCAGGTGAATTCAGAGCTGTCTCCATAATCCATAGTTAGGTTTCACAATTGTAAATTCCAGTTTATCCAGGAAGTTCAACCAGTTATGGGAATAGGAATAAATATTCTGGAATTGTTATTCTAGAATAGAAAATAAAAATAAGCATTCCTATTCTTGTTTGGTTCAGTCACAATTTGATGGGAATTCAGACCCAAAAATCTATGTTTTCTAAAATAAATAAAACTAGAATAGGAATACATATTCCAACTGCAAAAGCTCATTTTTGGGTCAAAATTGGAATAAGTATTCCTATTCACAATTCTGATTTGGTGCACCCAAATAGAGAATTTAAAATTTTAAGAATTTACATATGTCCTATTCCACTCATATTCTTGCTGCCAAATAGACCATAAATGCTTTTAAACTGGAGCTATCAATATATTTTCTCATGTTTATGTGTTTCCTCGTGTGGCTTTTCTAAACATTAGACTTTATTATTACCCATTGAAAGGGATATTTAGGAGCATCTCATAACCTTCTTATTTATTGGTAGGGTAATCTCGTTGCTAAAAAGAAAACATTTCCCTCTGACATCAAAGTTTTGGTAGACTATGTTCACTCTAAGGGACTCAAACTCGGTATATATGTGGATGCAGGGTGAGCATACTATGCCAGAATCAATTAAAACCCTTTTATTTGTAAACATACATAAATAGTACTGACTTCCACATTTGGTTTCATTTTTCAAATAACCCACAACAACTCTAATACACCTTGTAAAAGGTGGATGGACAAAATAAACTAAAATGGAAAAATACTCAAAGTGTTGCGACACTAATATATTTCATTAACTTTCTCATATCAATTACATTTTGTCCATATCAATAATATTACAAGATGCCTCTATTTATAGAAGCCTTAGGTTAGTTCCAGAAGCATCTTAATTAGCTGACATAGAACAAATAGACTTTTCTAAAACTAACTAATCAGAAATGACTTCTAAAACATTACCTAACTCTATTTGTCAATCCAAGAATTTCTAGAATCCTCTATTATTCTTTTACAATTCATTTGAGAGAGAATTTATACATTCCAACACTCCCCCCTAATTTCAACCTCACATACAAATCCAAATTCTTTCTTTTGCCTGATGCCAAAATGTCATTTTTCAATAATCTTCATATCTGTGAATACATGACTACTGTTTGCCTCATCTACCAAGATGTGTGACTCCTTTTGTCTTCCAAGGCTGTGGCCTTTAATTTCTACAAATATTTTGTTAGCAATTGGCTGAACCTTTTACCAACAATTTTCTCTTTTCATAAGATCCACTAATAATCTTGCCTCATCTGTCACAAATGCCAGTGATAGGATTCACTAATAACCTTGATCAAATTCATGTCTTCTTTCAGCTACCCTTTGATAGCTTCATCTATCACAAATGGTGACAGGGTTCTCCAAATAACCTTGCTCTACAAAATTAAAAAATCTCTTTTCCAGTGACAAACAAATTCCTTCCTTCTTCAGCTATGCCTTGATTAGCTACTTTTGTCAAAAATAGTGACCAAATTCTCCTAGTTAACTTGACTCTGATTCGTCTATCACAAACAATGATAGGATTTTCTTAACTAGGCTCTGGTACCAATTGTAGAACCCATGACAACTCTAATACATCTTGTGGAAGGTGGATGGACAAAAATAAACGAAAATGGAAAAATACTCAATGTGCTATGACACTAATATATTTCATTAACTTTCTCATATCAATTACAATGCTCAAATCAATTACATTTTTCTCATATCAATAACATTACAAGATGCCTCTATTTATAGAAGTCTTATATTTCCAAAAACATCTAAATTAGCGGACATAGAACAAATAGACTTCTCTAGAACAGAAACGACTTCTAAAACATTACCTAATCCTATTTGTCAATTCAGAAATTTCTAAAATCCTTTATTATTGTTTTACATTTCATTTGAGAAGGAAATTACACATTCCAACAACAAACATGTTCTTCGAAAAAGGCAAGTTCCATTAATCATGAGGAATAGGATGCTAACACGTTTGCTCCATGGATAACTCGCTCTCAATAAAATTCCGCAGTCTACTTACCCAACTGAGCTCCATTTCAGATTTGTTTATCAACTTTATCTTAGATGCATAGATCTTAGCCCTTAAACGAAGATTGAATGCAATGGCGTGGGAATCTAACTACTGTTGGAATACTAAAGAATAACTGATGTTTGATAAATGGGCAGGGAGTAGACTACTTGACATATATGAGCTGTTACATTCCTGAGTTCAGTCCTCTTGCGAGGTACATAACATTCATACCATATTCTATTTTAACATTGGACTTTTGAAATGTAAATTTACAGTTTGATTTAACAAAAAAGTATTGAATTTTTATTGAAATAATTAGGTATTAAAAAAATGAGTGAAGCTCTCCTAAAGACGAGGCGTCCTATATTCTTTGCCACCGGTAATTGGTAAGAGATTTCGAACTCGCTGACAAGAGAATGAGCTCGCTGCTTATGCAGGTCGTGGCCGTGGATGGAATGGTACATTCCTTACTCCATGAGTCCAGTGGCTTGATATTGCTGTTGATTTCCATTGTAATATCCATACTAATATCAAATAATTTTAATGTGCTTGGATTATCCAAACCAGATGTAGATGTATTGCAGATTGAGAAGATGGGTCCCAGTTGGACAATTGATGAGTACAGATCACAATTCAGCGTATGGGCCTTAATGAAGGTAACAAATATAGGCCTCTGCATAATGTATAATTAGCTGAAGTAGGTTCATTAGTAAATATAGAAGCTGGTAGTAGAATCATTACCCATAACCCACACAAAATGTTGCAAAATTTGGCATTTCTAAGCCACACAGAAATATTCAAATATCATATCCATACAAGCACCCCGGCCTAGAGAAAGGAGATACTTAGAAATTCAAACATGTTTATATTATCTTGTGGTTAAGGGTTCATATCCGTATATATTGCAGGCACCCTTGATGATTACCACTGACTTAAGGAATGCCAGTAAGGAAACACTAAAGATCCTGGGAAACAAAGAGGTTATTGATGTCAATCAAGGTGAGTTATACATGTCAGCTCAATTTAGATATTTTAGCATACAAGTTTGATAATGGGTTTCAATCTATAGCTCCATTCTAATCCCTTTTCTATGGCCCCAGATTCATTGGGAGTTCAGGGGAACAAAGTGAGCAAGCAAGGAGACCTTGAGGTATGCGGATATTTTTGTGGGTTAATGGATTAACATAGATAAGTCTTTTATTCAGCCTCTGAAATTAAATAGCATATTTTTCCCTTGAATTCAACTCAGATTTTGTATGTCTAATCTGTGTCAATTTGGTCTTCCCCAGGTATGGGCAGGGCCTTTGTCCAACAAAAAAGTAGCTGTAGCTTTCTGGAACAGAAGCAACCCTACAGCTTCTATCACTGCCAAATGGAAAGACATTGGCCTTTCATCCAAAACTGCGGTTCATGCTAGAGACTTATGGGCAATAAGGCTATTAGCAATTCTCCTTTGTTATTTTTTTTTTCAGGTTTTTTTTTATATCATAATATTGCGATAGAAGCATACTTTAGGCTCTACAATTTTGTGTCTATTTTGATTTGGAGTTTTATGATTTTGACTGCAAATATTTTGCAGCATTCATACCTTTCAGCAAATTATAAAGGAAGTCTCACTTCAACTATTGATTCACACGCCGTGGAAATGTATATCTTGACACCCATCTCTGCGTAAACTTCATATTTGAAGATCAATAAATATATTGTGGACATGGTTATACAACTCTAGTATACTTCCAGATATAACAGAATAAAATAACTTTGGTATTAACAAGTACTACATAGTGGTTTGTAATTGTCATAAGTTGTAATAGAATATAAATAATAAAAGTTTTATAAATATACAGTTCTGGTTAATGCCGATAGGCATTCTACAATGGTGGAAAGGGTGGATTATGGTGTGAACAATTATCTTTTAAACTTAAATTTGACAATCATTTGCACGTCAAAATTTCAATATTTATTATAAACATAATATACTTTAAAAAATTTAATAAACACCACATAAACAATAAAAATAAAGATATGATTTGTGTGAACAATTATCTTTTAAACTTAAATTTGACAACCATTTGCATGTCAAAATTTCAATATTTTTAGAAATTAAAATAAAAAACAATATAGATACAATAATTGTGTATAATAAATTAAATTTAAATATTTTATAATTGATTTCTATCTACATTTCTTTAGGTAGATTTATTTAATATATCTATAATACTTCTAATATACTTCCAAATATAATAGAATAAATTCTAAGAGGAATTACAATATTTGTAACCACACGCACTCTGTAGTCATGTCTGAACCTCATTGCCTCAGCAAAGATCATGTTTGGAAAGATAAGTTACGAAATGATCTATACTTCTGGATATAACAAAATAAACTAACTTCGGTATTATGAAGTTTGTTATAGTTTTATACCCTTATCTAAAATCAAATTGGAACAAGTGCCACTTAGTGGCTCCTATGTTGTAATAGAATATAGATAATAAAAGTTTGATAAAAATTTATATAAATGAAATGATTATATAGTATTAAAATAAAATTTATAAAATTTAAATTAATATAGAAAGTAAGATATAGTAGTATTCATAGTTTTTAAACATAAAATATAATTATTAAAAAATGAGGAATTAGTGTGTAGAATATTCTTTGTAGAAAAAAAATTAGAGTTTAAATGGATTGAAATAGTTGAATAAAAATATATAAACTAATTTTTTTTAAATCACTTTGTTAAGTTTTTTATTTTTTGAGATACTTATAGATATTATAAATAGTATGAATTAAATCTCAATTGGACATTAGACATTAAAATGAGACATTGTTAATACTGATAGGCATTCTACAATGGCAGAAAGGGTGGATTATGGTGTGAGTGTGTTAATGTTGACAATTACCTTTAAAACTTAAATTTGACAATAATTTGTATGTAAAAAATTCAATATTTATTATAAACATGATATGCTTAAAAAAAATCAATAAACACCACATAAAAAATAAAATAAAGATATGATTTAAAATTATAAGTTTTGAAGATATAACTAATATTATTTTGAGAAATTAAAGTAAAAAATAATAAATATAGATACAATGAAATATAAATATTATTTGGTATAATAAATTAAATTCTAAATATTTTATAATTGATATAGATTTCTTTAATATATCTATACTAGTTATATCCTAGATAATAAATATAAGTAAAAGTATTTAACTTATTAACCTAAATTAGAACTTAGAGAAGAGAGATAATTACGTGATGTCCACCTCAACACCAACACTTTGTTCATGATCACCTTCATAGGATTCACGTTTTTAAATTTTTGTAGACAATGTTTTGTGGAGATAAATGTTGGCATGTGCAGTTAATTATTATTAATATTTAGGACATAGGACTTTTAATTCCTATTTAAAGAAATTATGGTTTTGGGACCACTTTCTTTATTAAATTAAAAAATAATAATGATTGTAAAATATATTATTTTAGATTTTTTTTCAATTAAAATGGTAATTTTGTTAACTTCGTAAAGAATTATATTTTATTGAATATTTGTAATATAAAAATAAAATAAGTATTATTTTTTTTTAAATTTTATTAAATATACAAATATTTATGTAAAAAAACATATATAACTAATATTTTAGGTACTCTTGTAAAACAACAATTTATATGATTTAACCAATATCTAAGTAATGGAAAACAAAGTTTCATCAATTAGAAGTTAAATAGTTGAGATTGATTGTTGGAATAAATATTGTGATAATTAATCTAATTAAATAAAGATTTTATATATTTTAATATTTACGAGCATTCTATAATGTTACCTCATGATATAGGGTGTTTCCTAGAAATATGCTACTATAACACCCAAATATATTTAGCTAATCAAATTACATTAAAATAATTTTAATGATTTAAAAAAATTAAAAATTTACATATATAGTTTTGAAAAAATGAAAAGTGACAATAAAATATAAAAATACTTGTGTGTAATTGGTTGAAATCAAAATATTTATCACTAATTAAGCACAAGTGATTGCAATAGTATAACATACAACAAATATGAGAGAGAGAGAGAGAGAGAGAGAGAGAGAGAGAGAGAGAGAGAGAGAGAGAGAGAGAGAGAGAGAGAGAGAGAGAGAGTATAATTTTTTGATATTGGATTTTAAAACAATGTGTAAAGTTATTATTTTCAAAATTTTATTAATTAAAAATTATTGTATCATAATATTTCAAGGCTTATTAAAATAATTATTTGTTTTTGATATAAAAGCAACCAAAGCAAGGGGGCTGGCCCTTTACAACAGTGGTGAAACAACCAACATAAAACCAACAGACAACTATGCAGACCCCTTAACGATTTACATCAAAAAAATATGTAAAAACATATCAATAACTAAAAGTACTAGAGTTCCTACTCTTAATACTAACATAGTTTAATAGTTTATCACAAGACATATAGGTGGTCAGTGCATCGTACCACCTACAACCCATAACCAAGTTCAATAGTAGAACCAAAACCATCAAATAAGATGGAGATCACTAACCAGCAGAGCACCAAAAAAACACTACACATAGGAAAGGCCACTAACTAGCATCCTTTTTCTTGCCTTTCCCAACCAAGAAAAAATTGGCTTGGTCTTTCACATAGAAATAGTAGAGCAGCTCTGAATCCTCCTTCCCAAGGCCCTTCTCCTCCTTCTCGTGAGCCAGAAGCTGGACGACAGTCACAGCCACATGGGTCACATTCAAGGTGAACTTGGAGAAGAGGGTGAAGCCTTCCTCTAGTGCATTGCACATGTCCTTCAATTCTTGAAGGTCTTTAAGAGTTACAACCTACTCCTCCACAATACCTATGTTTAGAGCCCTATTGTAATTCACTAGAGACTTCCTCTTATCTTGCACATCCAAAGTGTTAATGTGAGCCCTTAAGACTTCTAGATCATCATTACTTAATGGGGAATAAATAGTGTTAGGGGAAGCTTTATCAGATTTGGATCTTCTTGGATATCAACAGACAACAAGATGAAAGTGGTAGAAACATGAGTGGGTCTTAGGATGGGTCCTTGGTAGGGTTCTCTACCTCAAAATCCCAAGTGGCATCAATAGTGTCATCCCACTTCTCCACCTCTTTATTAATCTCCTGCTTCAAATTCTTCTTACCATCCCCTAAAGTCTTATCACTCTCCTCCAAATCTATATCTTCATCCTCCTCCTAAGAGTGACTTTCTATTTGTTTGAATTAACCCCTAGTCTTAGTAACTCTACTCGATTCCATTTCACATATCTCTTCATCCAAATCCCCAATCTCCACCTCCACCCTCTTTTCAATTTTAATTTTTTTATTTGTAGCCAGCTCCAAAGCTAGGGTTATTACCCTTGATTGGGATTTTCCTTGGTGAGGATTGTGGAGTAGAAGCATAGGTACCGCCTACAAATTGCATGGCTATCACTCTAGGAGGGAAAAGGGCCAGGTGGAACTAAAATAGATGGAACATGAGCCCTTGGTATAAAATAGTAAGATTAGCTACTTTCAATTTTTTTCTCCCTAAAATCCATCACTATCTCTTTTAGGGTGTGCATTATAAAAAAGGGAATGTAGATAAACTCCCTATTATGAAAGTGATTAAGCAAAGGAAAATGGTAAAAATAATACACACCATGTCTGCTTTCTAGGGTGAGATACTTTATTATAACCATGCACACGTCATCCTAGGGTTCTGGTAACTTATCCCTTTGAAAGCCACCATGATACCAATATGGAGCCTCATTGTCTCTGAAAAAACTAGACATGCTAGCTTCATGCAACACCTTCACAATCTTCTGCCACTTCCTACCAATTATGTCAAGGCCCATCACCATAGCTATGGTCTCCTTGTTCACCTAGAATGTGATACCATTTATAGTGACCCTCCTATCCTTCTAGCTACTGACAAATTGTTGAGAACAATTCTCGTTGTAGCCAGCAATGACCTACATGTAAGGGACAAACCCCCACCCTTCAACATTATCCAAGTTGTCTACTTTTTGGAGTTCAATCCTCCATCTTTGTGGATCTAGTATGTTAAGGTCCCCACCCATGGAAATTGGCTCCTCAATGATATCACTTTCCACGAGCTCGGTTATTTTCATTTCTAAGAAAAACACCAACCAAAAATACTCAGGAGTAGGACTAAAAATAATGTATCCAGTGGTTAAAATGGATACTTCCTTATACTTCACACAAATGCAAAATCTAGAATTTACTAGTCATCTTAAAACATCATTATGGGGAGTGTAAATGATCAGCACATAATACCTTAATGATTTGGCTATAATAATAATGGGAGCTCTTTCTATAATCATCTGATACCACTAAAAAGTGATGGTACAATTTTTTAAAATATGGGGTTATTAATTTCTTTCCCTTTTTTGTTGCCTTGTGTGAAGTAATTCATATGGTTGATCCTCGCAAAATGTTTTGTCAAATTCAAGTCAATCTTAACCATCATACAAATAGAAAGGCCGCCAAATTTGGTTGTTCTCCAAATTTGGATAATTATCAAACACATTTTAGAGAGGTCCTTTCCCTACTAATGAGGGAATTTATATAGTTTGGTAGCATTTAAGTACTTGTCCAACTTTTTAGACTCTCCAAATCAAATCCCAAGCCAACCATAGCATCTACCACCGCATTGCCTTCCCTGAAAGTGTGTTGTAACTCATAATGATCAAGAGCCACTAGAAATTACCAAATGTCCTACAAAGATGCAATGTAAAGCCCAACCCAGTTGAGCACGCCCTTGGATCAAGTCAATGATGAGTTTAGAACCATCTTCAATGGTTAACTTTCTAACCTTCATCTCCACAGAAAATTTTAGACACCAAAGTAAGGCAGTGGCCTTTGCCACGTTATTGGTTCCTTGCACTAACTCCCCTAAGTAGGCCAAAATTGATCCACTGAATTACTTACTTAGCAAGGCATCTTTAACAGGGAGGCTAGCCAAATGGGTTATGATACAAAGTGAGTTTGATATTACATATGTCGAAAGGAAGGCTATCAAAGGATAGGTAATTTTTGATCAATTAGTAGAAGCACCAATGCAAAGTCTTCTTCCACTAAATATTGACTTTCTTGATGAATCTATTTTAATGCTAACACATCAAACCTGGGTGATATTCTTTGATGATTCCTTCACACAACAAGGATTTGGTGTTGGGATCTTATTCATAACATTACAAATGTATTCATTTCCTAAGGCACACTAGATTCTATTCCTTGTCCAAATAATATTGAAAAATACAAAGCCCTGATCAATGTCATAAAAATTATAGTTGAATGGAGATTAGATGAATTGAATATCTTTGGTGATTCAAAGCGCATAATTAACTAGGTCAATGATGTGTATTAGAAGAAGGATGAGAATTTGATACCTTATAAGTGAATGGTGGATGATTTGAAGAAATAATTTTCTCATGTCACTTTTCATCAAATTCCTCGGGTAGAAAACAAGGTGGTTGATGTAGTGGCTACTCTCGCTTCCATGCTACAAATATCTGAGAATTATTTTTGACATGAATTACTAGTGGAGACATTACTCTACCCTGCCTATAATTCACCAAAATCCTAGATGATCTATTCTATTGTAGGACATGGCTCATCCTACTACCATCATCTCTACTCTTACCTATGTGATTACACAATTCTTGACAATCTAACCCAGAATGAAAAATGTCACCTTATCTGTAGTGCTTTACGGTATGTTATTATTACTGACAACTTGTTTAGGAGAGGTCTTGATAGAACACTCCATAGGCGTCTAGAACTCGATGAGTCCAACATGCATTAACCGATGTACATAAGGGAATTTGTGGATCTCACTCTAACGACTTGATGCTAGCTCGTAAACTTATCAGAGCTATTTATTATTTGCCGAATATGGAGCAAGAGGCAATCAAATATGCCAAGTCCTACAAAAAATGCTAGCTCTATGGAAATTTGATTCATGCTCTAGCCAAGGAGTTAATTCCATCTATCATGTTGTGGCCATTTCAACAGTGGGCCTTTGATCTAGTGGGTCAGATTCATCCATCTTCTTTAAATGGACATAAGTTCATCATCATAGCTATAGACTACTTCACTAAATAGGTAGAGGTAGTCCCTCTCTCTACAAAAAATGGAAAAAAATGTAGCTCTATTCATCCTGAATTACATCATATGTAGGTATGGTGTACCATCCTCCATCATTACTGATAATGGGAGAAAATTTAAAAATAAAGATCTTAAAGAGTTATGCTTAAAGTTCAAAATCAAGCAGCATTGGACTTCTATCTATTACCCTCAGGGTAATGGACAAGTAGAAGCATCCAACAAGGCTATCCTTAAGATCTTACATCACATAGTCAACAAGTCTAAAAGGGATTGGAACCTTTAGGTTAATCTAGCTTTATGGGCTTACAAAACTAGTATCTGAATGCCAAAAAGAACAATGCCCTTTTCTTTGGTATATGGAGCAGATGATGTGCTCCCAATTGAGGTTGAGATTCCTACTTTAAGAATTTCCATGAAAAGCCTCATTATTGATGATGACTACACAATATCTTGACTTCAAGAGGAAGATTTGTTAGATAAACATCGACAAGTGGCATGTGATCATCTTTGAGCTTACCAAAAATGCATGTCTAAGAGATACAACAAGAAATTCAAGCCACGTGACTTCCAAGTGGGTGATCTCTTCCTAAGGGAGAACCCTAAAAATCAACAACAATGGGTATAGAAAGGGAAGTTTGAACCCAACTGGCTTGGTCCATACATAGTTACTACATTGTTTGAATCTAGTGCTTACCAACTTTCAACAACTGAGGGAGAATCGCTTAAGGAGTCAATCAACACTTTTCATCTGAAGAGGTTCTATAGCTAACATGCTTCCAAAATCTCTTTGTACATACTTAAAAGTCCTGAAAAAAGTCATTATCTTGGTGAAAACCTAGCAATAAGCACCTTGGTAATACCCAAAAAAGTGAAAAAATGGAAAATACAAAAAAATTGAAAAAAGAAAAAGGAACAAAAAAATTGGAAAACAAAAAAAGAGACATTGATGAAAGCCAAGTAAAAGGGCATCATGGTAGCAAAAATGAAATCACTACCAAGAAGGTGAAAACTTAGTAAATAGGCACCTCTTGTTTCAAATGCTACATCTTGCAGCTCATTTTCAGGCTTTTGTACAATTGCTTTCCTACTTTAGTTTGTTGCTCTCGCTTATGCATCCTAATATTTCTTTCTTCACTACTGAGATTACTCTCAAGGAAGATCTCTTTCACGTGAGTCACTAGTTGTTATAATTGCATCTGCCTATTGTCACTTGCTTCACTATCGAGATTACTCTCAAGGAAGATACCTTTCATGTCAACCACCAGTTGTTCTAACTGCGTCTACTTATCATCACTTGCTTCGGTACTAAGATTCCTCTAAAGGAAAATCTCTTTCGCATTAGTCACCAGTTTTTATAACTGCGTCTACCTACTATCACTTGCTTCACTACTGAGATTCCTCTCAAGGAAGATCTCTTTCATGTTAGTCACTAGTTATTCTAACTATATTTTCCTATTATCGCTTCCTTTACTATAGACATCCCTCTTGAGGAAAATCTCTTAAGCTATAGTACCAGTTGTTCTAATTGTGTCAATCTACAATTGCTTAGTTTCTTATTGAGATTATCCTCAAACAAGATTTCTCTATGATGACAGTCACCAGTTGTCCTAACTGAGTTTGTATACTATCATCACCCTACTAAAGAGATTTCTTTCACATATGTTCTGAACATTGACACATGACATCAATCCTATAACACAGAAACTAAATTGAAAATGTTGAACTTGTTTGAGATATGTTGAGCTTTTCTTTGTCTATTTTTCTTTTGCTTTATCATTCCCCTTCGAGAAACTCGATGATGTCTCTTTCAACTAGAGAAGCGAGGACTGGGGGCATGATTTTTTTGTTGCATTCTATTTGATGGTCTAGACCCAATGATATGAAGCATCCATATAAAAAGGGTGTCCACTATAAGAGCCTCTATCTTGTATTTGATGGTTGTGTGTACCTTGACTCATTTTATAGGGAAATTTCAGTGAGTTTGGTTCTTTTCCGTGTTTTTTTGAGTTAATTATCTATGCTACAGTAAATATTGACACTCATCTTGCTAATTGAATGTGTGAGTCACTATGAGTATACTTAACACACTTTTGTCTGAAGTTATGAACATAAGCATCATTGCGGACATAATCTTTACTGAATACTTAGAAAAAGAAGGATCTCCCATGTGTCTGGTGTGTCTACATGCAAGAAACATTCTGATCATCCTAGCATTTATGTTCTAATGCTTATGTTAGCTTGCTACATTAAAAGGGACAAATATTCTAGTCATTTCGGCTTATTGTGTGAGTCCTCACCCCAAACCATCATAGCATAGATACTATATTTTTATTTTGTGAATTAGGATGGAATATCTCAACATATATTTTGATACCTAATGGACAATAAATTTTTGCTACTTATCTGATGATATTTACCTTGTGATTTTCTATTATGATTTGTATTAGGACTTAATTGACATAATCGATGAATTAATGGATATTTATTCAATACTTCACTACTATGATAGAAAATGGAATTATGTTGTGATTCAAAATGCTTAAATTGATCTTGTTAGGAAAGTCAGTAATATGAGGTTTAATGATTAAATGTATGTAAGAAAATGATGGAGAATAGGAAGTTAATTATGAAATGTGTTATATGTGCATTGTAGAATAACAAAATTATCATGTATCTTTACTTTCATATGTATTTTATATGTGACTTTTCATTGCATTACTAATGCTCGAGTTTACTGTGCAGGAAAGAAAATACGAAAACATAACGGGGAAACATGGTATAAACACATGTTACTATGAAACTGCCAAGGTGAATCTTTAGAAGATTCGTAAACCTCATTGTGATGTATTTATTTTGTAAATGTGAGATGTATCTATGTAGTGTGTATTTCATGAGTAGATTCAGAACATGCCATGTGTGATGTATAGTGAATTTTGTGTCTGTCACTTGACACTTGAATTCGTATGTGAAAATGACATGTTCTCTAAAGATGGATCATGTAACCACCTTATCTCAAGTTAAATTTCTTAATTAAGAATTAGACTTAATTTCCTTGATTTAGTAATGGAAACAAAGGTTACCCCCATAAAAAATTTGAAATTGGACTTTACCTAGCATTGTGAGGGCCAAAAAGTAGCTCTAAGGTGAACTTGTAATGGAAATAAGCCCTACCCATGATAATACTTTAAGTTAGGGGGCTAATAGTGACCACTAGGGTATGTAGGAGACCCCAAAAAGAATGCATTTTTTATTGAATCCGAAAATGAGAGTCTTATATAGAGGATTGGCCAAATTAGAAACCCACTTACCCACTCTCTAACTTTAGAGACATTTAGGGTTTGGAGGAAGAGGATAACGAGCTCTACTAAAACTTTCATTTTCCATTGCTTGGAGTGAGGTTGGTATCCATGATCCATGATGTTTCTTAATTGCATTGTAGATTTGATATGGTGTTTCTTCATTGCATTGTAGATTTGTTATGGTGTAGATGCAGTTTTGTGAGGAATCTTGTTGTATGTGTGTTGAATGTGAGAAGTTTTATGTGATTTCTTCCTTGAATCTTGTTTTGTACATGGTGTTTGTTTGTGTAAATGGGTGTGAAGCATCACTCACCCTTGGGAGGGAAGAGATGTGTGGGTGAAGGGGTTAGTTGGGCTTACCCATGTAGTTGAGAAACTCTCCCGTGTGTGGAGATGATTTTGATGTGCTTCCATGGAGTATGGACTTCATGATTACTTGTATTCTTGGGAGGTATAAGGAGGTTTATGAAGAGGGAAGATATTGATAAGCCTTGGAAGGGCATGTTACTTATGGGATTATGTGAATATATGAGATTCATGGATTTGAAATTCTCTTCATGGAGAGAACCCACCTTTACCCTATATCTTGATTCTATTCTTGAATCTATCTGCAAGCATTTAAATGGGGTGTATTCTGTAGTGTTGAGTTGTGTTGTTAAGGTTATGCATGATATGTGAATGTGAAGGTGTGCAACCATTTGTGTCTTGTTTCTTCAAGCTTGATGGTGGCCTCCTTGAGGCCTAGAATTGGAGGTGAGCCTCCATGGTTCCCCATTTTTGTCTCTCTTTTGCAGGTTTTTACTTGATGATTCTTGGAAACTTGGAGTTCATGTAGTCCTTCTATTGCATAGGAGAAGAAGACTCTATTGTATTGTGTTAAAAATGGAGAAACATCATCCATCTTGTTATATGAATTAATTTTTATTTGTAAGAGTGTTGTTATTATCCTCATTCATTGTCATAAAAAAGATTGATATATATATATATATATATATATATATATATATAAGGTCCCTACATTTGTATATCTTGATATGGTGATTTCGCCACCTTATGTACATGCTTGATAAATATTTGGATGTAAGCTTGAGAGGATCATGAAAGGAAATTCATTGTATTGGTGTTGTTGGTTCATAATCTTGGATATGAATGTATTGAAGAGAATAGTTAAGCATCAATGTATGCATTAGTTTGATGTGAATAAGACTATCCATTGTTATTTTATTGTTCTCCATGCTCGTAGGAATAATTAGATGC
The DNA here is from genome assembly GCA_028749045.1 of Cupressus sempervirens. Taxonomy (NCBI): domain Eukaryota; kingdom Viridiplantae; phylum Streptophyta; class Pinopsida; order Cupressales; family Cupressaceae; genus Cupressus; species Cupressus sempervirens. The sequence continues at coordinate 383,853,587 of CM053789.1, forward strand.
ATTGTGTACTCAAATTATAGTTGTAGAATATGCAATCCAATAGCTACTGTATTCATATTCAGATATAGTCATGAAATGGATGTCAACAATGTAAATTGAATACTTGATGTTCATAGAATTTCAAGCAAAATTATTTCAATTATATTCATATTAGAGTATCTTACAAATTAGATTTTGATAGTGTTATGATATTTGTAACAAGTAATACATTTGAATGCTATATTGAATAGGTATTGTAATGTATTATACAATGTTCAATTTCATCAACTCAATTATAAACAATTATAGAGAATGTATGAAGAAACTAGGCAAAAAGTTTAACTTTAAAAAAAAAAACCGGCAGGTGCATATTTACTTGTTGGAAAATGCATGGCACTTCAAAAAAAAAACTCTCCCAAAAAAATTACAGTCAATAAAATAATATATTTTAAATATAATAAACATATCCCTATCAATAATAATATAAAATCCACTAAGACACCCAACATAATAATGTTACCTTAATCGAATGATAGGAAGAAACAAAATAAAATATTAAAAAACTCTCTCCTAGGAAAGGCTGACAGAAGAAATTAAATACTAGCAAGTACCCTTTAAAAAAAGAAAAACTAAAAAAATTGCACTCTCCTTATACAAGGCAGTTGGAACATGACCAAAGTCAAACTTGTTTTAAAAAAATATTTAAAATGTAAGTTGGGGGGGAGGGGGGGAAGAAAGGACAAAAATTTTGGCATTAATGAGATGGGAGGTGCCTTAGAAAGTACACCTCCCTTCCTCCTCCTTCCCATGTGGGCAGGGAGAGGGGAAAGGGGGGGGGGGGGGGGCTAGGAGATAGGGGGTAGGGGTAGGTAGGAGTAGATTTAGGAAATGATGGGAACTTAGGGAATTAGGTAGCTAGACTATTTTGAAATTTTAGCTGTATTTTTTTGGCCTTGTAGAATTTTGGACATGAAATTTTGGTATCAGAGCACCAATTTTGACACTAGGAGCCTAACTTATTACATCTAACCTATGAATTACAACTTTGTGTAGGATGCCCGCAGTCACCTACAATGGTCATTGGAGGGCTAGAGGTCCTAGAGAAAACCCAACAAGTTGAGAGGGGGTAGGACAGGATGTAGAAGGACCCCCACTAGGGAAACCTCTAAATCTTGACCAAGTTTTGAATGCTATCAATAATCTTATTATTGTAGTTCAACAGAGATTACTACCTATCATTCCACAGCTAGGATAGTAGGGTGCAGAGGGGCATGGGGCCGATATGAGGGAGAGAAGTAGGAGTCCCCCACCTAGACTTGCAAAGAATCAGGGGAAAGCATCAGTACACTAGATAGAGCCACCCCCTATAGTAGAGAGAGCACTAGTGAGAGCACTCAAAGATATTGGGGATGAGATTATGGAGTTACTATGACTCCAGCCACCTATATTCACCAGCACCACAGATGGTACATGTGCAAAGGCATGGCTACAGAGTTTGCAGAGGTGCTTTGAATTGTGTAGCTATGGGAGTAATCTAAAGGCATGACTGGCCATACACTTGTTATGAGAGGATGCCTCCAACTGGTGGAAGCAGGAGGAGACTATAGGGGGAGTAGACATAGAGACACTCACATGGGAGTCATTTGTAGATCGATTTAGAGACATATATTTGTCAGAGCATTTTAGAAAGAGGTAGCTTGAGGAGCTCCATGATCTTCAACAGATGGGACTCATGATGGCCTAGTATGAGATTAGGTTCTTGGAGCTACTCCTTATGTGGAGTATATGTGAGATGAGAAGCTGCGCATCCATTAGTTCATTAAGGGCCTTAATTTATCTCTCTAAGGATCAGTACAACTGGCATTTCCTAGCACTTTCAAAGAGGCAGTTGAGAGGGAATTGGTTTCCAAAGACATTCATACTAGATAGGAATCTTGGGATAGGTCCCATAATTGAAACTCCTCCCAGTAGCCAGCACAGTAGAAACCCTCTTGGAAGGGTAATTAAAGTCAATTTGGCAAGGTCCTCAAAGGCCCCACAGACACAATAAAGAGGCCAAAAGGACACTAGACAGAGGTTAGCTCAGGGTTATTAGGGCTCTAAGCCCAAAAGTGGCAATCACTGGGCCCTAGGCATGATTAAAGGCCACAGACACCATATACATAGCCAACCAGGCCTCAAAAATCCTCTAGGTGAAGCTTTAGTGGATCTAGCAGGACCAGGGGTGAGCAACAGTCTAGGTGACAAAGAGTGCAGATTTAGACCCATGGGCCATGTTATGCTTGCAATGGTATGGTTCATATTGCGAGGGAGTTTCCATAGGGTCCCACAACAAGTATTCAATGAGGAGCCACCTCATAGCCTATAGTAGGTGATATGGGTAGATCCTATAGGGTGTTTCCAGTGGTTGATAACTGCTAGGTTGAGCATCAAGCCATAGTAATTGAGGCCACAGGTATGATTAGAGGATGTGAGGTTACTATACTATTTGACTCCAGAGCTACAGATTCTTTTATATCCCCTTTCATAGTGGAGTGATGTAGGCTAGTGGCAGCTAGACAAGATGTTTACTGGGAGGTTGAGTTAGCTTCACAGACTAGGGTGTTAGTTGATTTCTTGATCCATGAGTGTCTAATTCAGATTGGAGACATGTCCACCACATTAGACTTATGTATTACTCCCTTTGGTTCCTATGATGTAGTCCTTGGCATGGATTGGCTTTGTGCCCATAGCACCAAGATGGATTGCAAATAGAAAAAGGATTGAATGTGTAGATGATCATGGTACACCTAGGGTGATTCTAGGGGTTCAGAGGCTAGTATTGCTTCGTATAATTTTTGCCATGTAGCTTAAGCGATGCATGTGGAAGGGATGTTAGTTGTTTGCTATCACCATTAGTGATAGACAAGAGGATGTAGGGGAGGAACCTTCTCTCGATGACTATCCAATATTATAGGAGTTTGTGAATGTATTTTCATCTGATCTTCCTGGTATGCCACCACTGAGGGTAGTTGATTTCCATATTGATCTCATGCTAAGAGTTGAACCCGTATCTAGAGCACCCTATAGGATGACCACACATGAGCTCAATGAGCTTAAGATTTAGCTAGAGGAACTTTTGGAGAAGGGATATGTCTGACCTAGTGTGTCACCTTGGGGAGCATCGATGATCTTTGTTAAGATGAAGAATGGATCACTTAGATTGTGCATTGATTACCAATAGTTGAATAAGGTGACTATCAAGAACCAGTACTGGCTACCTAGGATTGACAACCTATTTGATTAGTTATAAGGTGCCTGAGTATTCCCCAAAATAGATTTGAAGTTAGGGTACCATTAGTTGCGCATCATGGAAAGTGACATCCACAAGACTACATTCCATACAAGATATGGTCACTACGAGTTCACAGTGGTACATTTTGGTCTCATGAATGCCCCAATTGTATTTATGAGCCTCATGAATGGGGTATTCCTCAAATTCCTAGACAAGTTTGTAGTAGCATTCCTAGATGATATATTGGTCTATTATTGTGGTAAAAAGGAACATGAAGAGCACTTATGATAGGTATTGCAACAGTTAAGGGAGAATCAACTTTATGGTAGCTTGTCAAAGTGTGCCTTTTTCAAAGGGGAAGTGCATTATTTGGTCATGTGATATCAGAGGATGGGATCTCAGTGGACCCATCCAAGATCTGAGCCATCATGGATTGACCAGCACCTACCAGTGTCACAGAGGTCAAACATTTTATGGGATTAGTGGGATACTATAGGTAGTTTGTGGCAGGTTTCTCTAGGGTAGCTCACCCTATTACATCTCTTCAGAGAAAGGGGAAGAAGTTTGAATGGACAAAAAAGTGTGAGGAGGCCTTTCAGAAGCTCAAGAGGGCACTCACTAGTGCACCCATTTTAGCAGTACCTGACCCCTCTTTGGAATTTGTAGTATGCATAGATGCCTCTTTGGATGGAATTAGAGCTGCTCTTATGCAAGAGGATCAAGCCATAGCTTACGAGTCTATAAAAATCAAGGCTCATGAGATCAATTACCCTACTCATGATCTCAAGCTCATGGCAATGGTCCATGCATTGGCATGATGGAATCATTTTCTTCTTGGGTGATAATTTGAACCTCATTCAGATCACCAGAGCTTGTAGTATATTTTCACGCAGCCAAATCTTAATGCCAGGAAAAGGAGATGGATGGAGTTCCTATGTGAGTATGATTTTGATGTGCATTACGTTAAGGGTAAGGAGAACATAGTGGCAGATTCCTTGAGTAGATGACATCATGAGCTCACTTCCATGGTTAAAAGCACAGATTTGAGGGAATATATTATGCACCACCTACCAGAGGATAAATTCTATGCAGAATTTTTTCAGATAGTCCACTCCCAGAGACCTCTTGAGGGTAAATATGTTGATTATTCATTGGATTATGAGGGATTATTATCACATAAAGGGTGCATCTATGTACCCTCCATAGGAGACTTGCATGAGCTTTTTTATTCTAGAGTCTCATCAAGCACCTTATGTAGTGCATCCTAGAGTTAAGAAACTACATGTTGACTTAATACAACTTTATCATTGGCCGGGTATAAGGATGTAGATTGCTAATATTGTAGCCAAATGTCTTGATTGTTAGAGGGTTAAGGTAGAACATGGACATCCAGGTGGACTCTTGCAGCTCCATGAGATACTGGAGTGGAAGTGGGACACCATTTCCATGGATTTCATTGTTGGTCTTATGATGTCTTGTCGTCGCCATGATGTCATCATGGTGACGGTAGAAACCTTGACCAAAGTTGCCCATTTTTCACTAGTTTGGACTAGCTTCATCGCCCCTATAGTTGCACAGGTGTTCTTGCGAGACATTTTCAAACTTCATGGCATTCCTCATAAGATCATGTCAAATAGAGATTCCTTGTTTACATCATCCTTTTAGAGAGAATTACGGGCAACCTTGGGCACCAAGCTCAACTTTAGCATTGCTTATTATCCTTAGACAGATGGATAGATAGAGAGGGTTAATCAAATTTTAGAGGATATGTTGTGAATGTATGTGATCGATAACCAGGTTAAGTGAGATGAATACTTGCATCTTGCCTAGTTTTCCTACAATAATGGGCATCATTCTTCTATAGGTATGCCACCCTACCAAGCCTTGTATGGAAAACCCTGCAGGAAACCCTTGAGTTGGGATAGGATCGAGGATAGAGTATCCATTGGACCGTAATTGGTCAAGGACATGGAACAATAGGTGACATAGATTAAGCAATGACTTAGAGAGGCCCAAGATAGATAGAAGAAGTATGTAGATGCTAGGAGGGCAGATAGAGAGTACACGGTGGGTGATAGAGTATTCTTGAGAGTGCGACCTCATAAGAGTCCAATCCATTATGGAAAGGGCTCTAAGTTAGCACCTCATTTTGTTGGACCCTTCAAGATTTTGGAGTGGATAGGACTAGTTTCCTATTGTCTAGCCCTACCACCTAGCCTATCATGTATCCATGATGTATTTCATGTTTTTGTATTGCGAAAGTATATTTATGATGAGTCCCACCTCATATATTGGGATGCCTTGTAGGTTGATTTAGACGAACAGATAGCCTTGGAGCCCATTCGCATATTGGCTCAGCAAACCCTCTCACTTCAAGGAAGAGAGCTGGACTAGGTTAGAGTCTAGTGGGATTGTTATGATGAGGTCACGGTGTCATGGAAGGATGCAACACATATGAGAGCATAGTATCCCTATCATTTTTATGAACTCCAGGAGGAAGTTCATGCCTAGGAGGGGAGGATGTGAGGCCTCACCCTGACCCATCATAGCATAGATACTATATTTTTAGTTTGCGACTTAAGACATGATATCTCGACATATATTTTGATACTTGATGGACAGTAAATTTTTGCTACTTATCCGATGATATTTACCTTGTGATTTTCCATTATGATCTATATTAAGAATTAATTGGCATAATCGATGAATTAATGGATATTTATTCAGTACTCAACTACTATGATAGAAAATGGAATTATGTTGTGATTCAAAATGCTTAAATTGATCTTGTTAGGAAAGTCATTAATATGCAAATTTTTTAGGTCTAATGATTAAATGTATGTAAGAAAATGATGGAGAATAGGAAGTTAATTATGAAATGTGTTATATGTGAATTTTAGAATAACAAAATTATCATGTATCTTTACTTTCAAATATATTTTATATGTGACTTTTCATTGGCTTACTGATGCTCAAGTTTAGTGTGTATGAAGGGAACCATGGAAACATAATGGGGAAACAAGTTATAAACACATGTTAATATGACACTACCAAGGTAAATCTTTAGAAGATTCTTAAACCTTGTTGTGATGTGTTTATTCTGTAAACGTGAAATGTATGTGTGTAGTATGTATTTCATGAGTAGATTCAGAACATGTCATGTGTGATGTATAGTGAATTTTGTGTGTGTCACTTGACACTTATACTCGTATGTGAAAATGACACGTTCTCTGAAGATGGATCATGTAGCCACCTTATCTCAAGTTAAATTCCTTAATTAAGAATTAGACTTAATTGCCTTGATTTAGTAAGGGAAACAAAGGCTACCCCCATAAGAAATTTGAAATTTGACTTTACCTAGCATTGTGAGGGCCACAAAGTAGCTCTAAGGTGGATATGTGATGGAAATAACCCCTACCCATGATAATACTTTAAGTTAGGGGGCTAATAGTGACCACTAGGGTACCTAGAAGGCCTAGGAGACCCCAAAAAGAATGCATTTTTTTATTGAATCTGAAAATGGGAGTCTTATATAGAGGATTGGCCAGATTAGAAATCCACTTACCCACTCTCTAACTTTAGAGACATTTAGGGTTTGGAGGAAGAGGATAAGGAGCTCTACTACAACTTTCATTTGTCATTACTTGGAGTGAGATTGTTATTCATGATTCATGGTGTTTCTTCACTGCATTGTAGATTTCATATGGTGTTTTTTCATTGCATTGTAGATTTGTTATGGTGTAGATGCAGTTTTGTGAGGAATCTTGTTGTATGTGTGTTGAATATGAGAATTTTTATGTGATTTCTTCCTTGAATCTTGTGTTGTACATGGTGTTTGTTTGTGTAAATGGGTGTGAGGCATCACTCACCCTTGGGAGGGAAGAGATGCTTGGGTGAAGGGGTTAGTTGGGCTTACCCATGTAGTTGAGAAACTCTCCCATGTGTGGAGATGATTTTTATGTGTTTCCATGGAGTATGGAATTCATGATTACTTGTATTCTTGGGAGGTATAAAGAGGTGTATGAAGAGGGAAGATATTGATAAGCTTGTGAAGGGCATGTTATTTATCGAGTTGTGTGAATATATGAGATTCATGGATTTGAAATTCTCCTCATGGAAAGAGCCCACCTTCACCCTATATCTTGATTCTATTCTTGAATCTATATGCAAGCCTTTGAATTGGGTGTATTTTGTAGTGTTGATTTGTGTTGTTAAAGTTATGCATGATATGTGAATGTGAAGGTGTGCAAGTATTTGTGCCTTATTTCCCCAAGCTCAGTGGGTGGCCTCCTTGAGGCCTAGAATGGGAGATGAGCCTCCATGGTTCCCCATTTTGTCTCTGTTTTGCAAGTTTTTACTTGATGATTTTTGGAAACTTGGAGTTCATGTTGTCCTTCTATTGCATAGGAGAAGAAGACTCCATTGTATTGTGTTGAAAATGGAGAAACAAACTCCATCTTGTTATGTGAATTAGTTTGTATTTGTAAGAGTGTTCTTACTATCCTCGTTCATTGTCATTAGAAAGATTTTGAATCATCTATATATTTTAAAAAGGTCCCTCCATTTGTATATCTTTATATGACGATTTCACCACGTTATGTGCATGCTTGATAAATATTTGGATGTAAGCTTGAGAGGATCATGAAATAAAATTCATTGTATTGATGTTGTTGGTTCATACTCTTGGATATGAATGTATTGAAGAGAAGAGTTAAGCATCAATGCATGCATTAGTTTGATGTAAATAAGACTATCCATTGTTATTCTATTATTCTCCATGCTCATGGAATAATTAGATGCATTATGTAATCAAAATAGAGTTGTAGAATATGCAATCCAATAGCTAATGTATTCATATTCAAATATAGTCATGAAATTGATGTCAACAATGTAAATTGAATACTTGATGTTCATCAAATTACAAGCAAAGAGATTTCAATTATGTTCATGTTATAGTATCTTGCAATTTAGATTTTGATAGTGTTACGATAGTTTTTACGTGTAATACATTAGATTGCTATATTGAATAGATATTTTAATGCATTATACAATGTTCAATTTCATCAACTCAATTATAAACAATTATAGAGAATGTATGAAGCATTTAGACAAAAAGTTTCACTTCAGAAAAAAAACTCTCCCAAAAAAAATTGCAGTCAATAAATATTCTGAATATAATAAACATATCCCTATTAATAATAATATAAAATCCACTAAGACACCCAACATAATAATGTTTCCTTACAAAGGGATAATCAGAATAAATTTGCAAGGTAGATGATCGAAAATCAAATGATAGGAAGAAACAAAACAAAACAAAATAAAAATCTCCTAGGAGAGGGTGACAGAAGGACTTAAATACTAGCAAGTACCCTTTAAAAAAGAAAAATTTAAAAAAATTGCAGTCTCCTTATACAAGGCGGCTAGAACATGACCAAAGTCAAACTTGTTTTAAAAAAATATTTAAAATGTATGTTGAGGGGAGAAAGGACAAACCTTTTCCCCCTTCCCTATCTTGGCAGCCTTACCTTTAAAGGGGGCATCAATGAGATGGGAGGCACCTTAGGAAGCACACCTCCATCCCTCCTCCTTCCCATGTGGGGAGAGAGAGGGGAAATGGGGGGGCTAGGAGATAGTGAGTAGGGGTAGGTAGGAGTAGATTTAGGAAATGATGGGAACTTAGGGAATTGGGTAGTTAGAGTATTTTGAAATTTAATTTGTTTTTTTTTTTATATGTGCTAATAAATAGTTTGTTGGTTTTTTTTTTTTCTTTGGCGAAGGAGGGGGGGGCATTGTTTAGTAAGGACTTAGGAAAATAATAAAAATTAGTGAGTGCATGGATAGGATATTTTAGTAGATTATAATGATAAGGTGGTAAGATAGGTAGATAGGTAGTATGAAAAATTAGAATAATGAAAAGGAAATCTTGAATGGCAAGTCTATGTCTAAAGAAATGAGTAATTTATATTTGTTAAGGGTTTTCAATAAAAAAAATATAATGTTATAGATATTATGTTCAAGATTTATTGGGTTGAGGATTAGTCAATAAGGGGGGGTCATTTGCATGAGACTTAGTAAAATAAACGACTAGCATGGTAACACAATTTTTTTTTAAATGAGAAAATGTTTGTAGTTTTTAAATAACAATACTTGGGAGTAGCAACCAACCAGAATCGGATTTAAATTGATAAGTGCATTGGTTCACATAGGGCGTAATGAATTCCTTATGAAATTAATCTTTAGTGGAGTCTTAAATTGGTATTGTAGATAATAACTTATGCAGGTGGAAAAATTATATTGATTAGGGCTTAATTAAGTAAAGACATTTGGTCATTTTATGTACACTCACTAAAGTAACTTGAGGGAGAAATCCTCAAGATCGAACTAACGAATCAAATTTTTTGTGTAAGAAATTGCATCGGTTAGTGGAGTTGAGAATTTACTGTACTTCTCTAATCAGAACTCAGAATAGTTAGTCTTTGACTAGAATTCCCTTGTAACTCATTACCTTAAGTATAACTTATGCACATATGGTTATAATAGTGTACCATTCAAGAATAACCACAACTTGATAAGAGTGTAAACCTTGTCAAATTAAACATCAAGTCATTTGACTAAATTGTAAACATTAACGTATCTTTCAAAAAAGAAAATTTTAGATGTGTTTTTTTTGCCTTGTAGAATTTTGGGCATGACATATTGTGCCTTAATGCTTACATTTAATCTTGACAAAACTATGACACATGTCATATTTGTATTCCCATGATTGCAATTTTAGTGTGAATTTTATGAAATTTTTGGGTCTAACTAGACACTCGATGATGATAATTTTATGAGTTTAGTAAATAGCCCTAGGGATGCATCTAGCATAGGGTTACATTTCATACTCTACTTGCATAAAAGCACAGTTCGATCAATACTTTACTTGCATATTTTGGTATGAGAGGTTTTTGGTTTCTTCAAAGTATCATGTTTCTTCACAACTACACAAATGATCGATTAATCACCCTCTTGGCTACTTTGGGTGCTTTGAACCCATTGTTGGGATCAAATTTGAAATCTAACGCACTTAAACAACTCAAAAACACACTTTAAAATTTTAGGACCGACGCGTTTGAACACTTCTACAATCTATTTTTACTGATACTTTGTGAATCTTGGAATATTTTCAACTCATGCATTTCTTCAAATTTTCTAAATTTTCTAGAAAATTCAACCCTGGTCAATCTTGGTCAACTAGACCTCGAAATCACTTAGAATTAACTCCAAATCTTCTTCACACTCTTCTGATCTATTCTTTTGAATCACTAGTCACTTTAGTATCTTCCAATCTACTACTCTACATCACTGTTCTAGTATGTCATCTTCTGATTTTTCTCTTGAAGGGGGCAAGATGATTACACCATTGAATCTTTTTCAAAACTAGCTTCAACTCAATCTGAACATTATGTCCTGATTGCTAGGGGCATCTCATCACTTGGGGCATCTTTGTTCCCCCAATCTGGCATTATATGTCATTTATCCCATCTTTTGATCAGTTGATCACACTGTTAGAAATATGAGATAGGCAAGGTTATTCAGAGGGGAGGGTTGAATCAGGAAGCAATAAAACTTATTCTTATTTCACTAATTGATCATTCATATAATATTCTAATCTAATTGCATGCATGAAAGAATGAAATAAAATAAACATTCATGGCAATTTGACACAAGATATAGTGACCCAGAAACCTTTCAAATAGAAAGTAAAACTAGGGTGGGGATGATACCCACAAGTTTTAGTATTGTAGTATAAAGTTATCTTGTTAAGGCTTACAATTGATCACTTTTGATGATCTGCCCTGTTAGGAGTAATAAGGACTGTGAGGTCCACCTTGTCAAAGGATTTACAAATATACAATTTAGTATGCACTTAGTAAAGAGATTTATCATAGAGCATTGAGTCTAGTTTGTTAAAGGATTTGATTGATGCATTTGTTAGGATGAACTAGTGGTTGACCTCTGATCTGCAACTCTAATTTCTTGGTGAGATTCCTTGAATTTTAATGATCACCTTGTTGTGATAGATAATACTTTGATGTCCCTTATACTACTTGTAGCCTTCTTTAATTTTCACTTCTTCTCATCATATGCTTACACTTCTTATTTGGATATGATACAATGCATTACATCTATAGCAATCCAAACATAAGTTATTGGAGTCAGATAGAATACAAGTTTCACCAAAATTCACAAAGTCAGCCCAATTGCTTTTTTGGGTTTTGAAGACAAACTCAATGATGTTCTAGTATTCGGCAACCACTGTCAACACTTGGCATCATTTGGAACTTGGTTGACAAAGAGACTCGATTCATACTGATCACTTCCAAGTAGCTCAAACTTGGTCAACACTGTGTGACTTGGTGAACACTGTGAAACTTGACATATACTAAATCATTCGGTGACACTCCATGGCTTGGTCAACATTAGATTCACATTGCTAATACTATTAGCTCAATAGATAGTGGAGAACATGGTTAACACTATAAAACTTGGTTAACACTATGGAACTCGATTAACACTGGAGTTTCCATCACTTTCACTAAATAGCTTAGTAAACATTGCTACACTTGGTATAACTATACATAGGTTCTGAAGCTTGGTAACAACTGAGTAACTCAGTAGCAACTGTACACTAACTAAGTGTGAGTCACTAATAGACAAATTGGCCTTAATGTTAACACACACTTATAATAGTCCTTGTCATAGTTTGATGGATAGGTATCGAGACATTCTAACCCTGACTCTTGAGGATTAAGCCTCATTTTGGGGATGGTTCTATGACTCATGACTGGGTATGGTTAGCTTTTTATGGACCAGTATCTAGGTGTTCTATCTAGACCCTAGAGGATTAAGCTCTGTTATGGAGATAATCATAATTCTTGCTGAGAATTAAGCTCCATTCGGGAGACAATTCTAAACTCTTTCTTTCAATCACTATTTAATGGATAGGTATCATGGCAATCTAACCCTAACTCCTGAGGATTAAGCCCCATTCTATGGATAATTCTGTGAATCATGATTAATCTTGTCATGTTCTAATGGATAAGTATTGGGACAATCTTTAACCTATCTCCTAAGGATTAAGCCTCATTTTGGGGATAATTCTATGAATCATGATTAATCTTTTTAGCTTCTAATGGATAGGCATCAAGGCAATCTAACCTTGACTCTTGAGAATTGAGTCTCATTCTATGAAGTTTCATAATCTTTAAACTATCATATCAGCATCTAGGTGTTCTATCTAGATTCCCTAAGGTTAAGCTTCATTCTAGAGATAACCTTAAAAAGCTCATCAATTGGTCTGTATGTCATCTATCTTTGAACCAATCTCACTTTTGATTTCTTTGAATCAACGTGCTACTTGCACATTCATTCAAACTAGGGCAAATGTAATACCCCTAAATTGGCACATTGGTATGTTGAACCAATTTCAGTCTATCTATCTTACTCAAAGTCCTATTGTACTAGGCAATGTTGATTTTGACAATCTCTACTTGGCCTAAATGTCAAATGTAGAAAATCATTAATCTGCATTAATCGCATACTTTATTTAATTCCTAAATCAAAATTGAATTAGCTAAGTCAAACCTATTAATTGAATTTATTTAATTATAAGTCTTGGTATTTTAATTAAATTGAATTTACCCCTTTAGCTAATATACATGAGGAATTAAATGTATTTGATTTAATTAAATACTCCCATTCTAATTATTTAATTAATTATATTATTCATTTATGATGTCATATTTAACTTTTTAAATCAAATATCTTCTCCAATATTCTCTCTTTAGCTCAAAATTGGAAATATTGACTGGACTGAAATTAGAAAAGGAATTAGATCAGTTAACTCCTTATTACACTTAGAAGTGATTAGTTAACTTCCTTTTCACAAAGTAATTTTCTATTCTAATTGAATCTCATCTTCAATCTCAATCATTCATTCAATTTGATCTTGACCGTTGATCAAATTCTTGGATTCTATTTAAGAAACCTTCAATCTCTCATTTCTAGAAAAAGGTACATATGGAACATATCGAATTAATGTCAGTTTTATTACTCATCTCTTTCATTCACAATTACATTTTTTTCCATATTCTCTCTTTCCTAATAGATTAATCATGCATACATTTAGATTAATTTGTTCTTAATATTCTTAGAGTAACTTGTATATATCTAGCTTAAATATTGCATATCATCTAGCTTAGAAGAAATCCTTTGTACTAGTGGTTTGGTTGCTGATCTCTCAACTCTAAAAGTGGACAACAAAATCCAATTAGTTAGAAGGCAGAATATTGATTTGTAGGATCATTTCAAATGGACAATCCCATGTTCATTTTGGGATGATTCTCACATGCAAGGATCATGTTGAACTGTGGTTAATTTATAGGCTATAATTAGCACTCACAGAAGTAACAACCCAAATGCCTTTTTCCATATCAAAATACTTTCCTAGATATAAAATCATTTACTTTGTTCTTCAAAATTTTATACACCCTTCTCTTGGGCTCAAATTTCTTTGCAAAATATCTTAGGGAAATAGACATATGAGTCTTCCCTAAGTCTAGCATGGCTTGGGCTAATGTAGCCTCCCTTATTTATCTCTATGTGGATAGTTCCCACTTCCATTTTCCATCTAGTTTATTGTACAAGTCCTCTGGAATACCTTTTCCTAACTCTATAGGTGCATACTTAAATTTTATCATCATATCTAACATTGCAATTTAGAATTCCTCATGATTTTCCTTATCTAAAGAATCTCAAAGAATTTATGTTTGAACCCTATAAGTGCTGCTAAATTTCTAATTTTCTCACATACCTGATTAGTATTCATGGGAGGTCATCTAGGAATAATTTCAAGTTTACTCAAATCATTAGACTCAATTTTATCACCTTCATCATCAGGCATGACAATTAACTTTCTTCTCGGCTTCTTCTTTGGACTTTGTTTGGTCCATTTTGCAACTTGCTTCCTTTTGGGTATATCTTTGCCCTTACTTGGCTTGAAAGTCTTTGTTGTGCTTTTCTCTATTTCAATAGCCATGAGTAGTGCTACATTGGATCCTTTTCTTGTTATTATCCTTCTTTTATATTCGGATGTAGGAAGGGTAATAGTCTTCTTGACATTTTTCTTCAAGTCCCTCTACACCCTAGCATCCACTATCACAATTTATTTTTTTGGTTTCCTTGGGATCAACAACCATTGGTTCTTTTTCTTTAGATTATTCCTCATCTTCTTATAATTCCTCATCTTCTCCCTTGCCTTTAGTTATCTTCAAGGGTCCTTCACCAAGTTCTCCCTCAAGATCAACAACCATCTTCTTTCTCTTTCTATCCATCTTGGGCACTTTGTTCTGCATCATCATTTTTATCTTAGATGAATCATAATTTCTAAATGGATTGACATTATTATTAGTTTCTTTAGATTAAAAAAGTTATAACAGTTGTAGTGATCTCATCTACATTCACCTCAAATTGCATCATCATTAGCCATGTAACCCTCGATAGTACACCTTGTGCATATATATGTTGTTCCTGTCTCTACTAAAGCATCAATTTTTATACATGTTCAATAGGTTATACCTACTCATAAGGATAATACCTCTAGATTATAACAAACACCAAGACTAAGTGTTGAAGGTGCACAATTTGTGATCACATTGTCAAGTGTTAACACACCGAGGTTACAGTTAATAGAGAAGAATATTGAGCCACCTAAGACTCTAGTGACTTTAGACATGGTCATTGCTCTTCCTAAGTATGATTCACATACAATGACACTTGAACAAATCCAAAATTTGCAAGTGTTGCTAAGCAGAAAGACCAAGAAGGAACAATTACAGAGAAAATACAAGAAAATCAAGTATTGCATGACATAAAGGACATTTTTGTAGATACATTTGAGATTCATAATGTAAATGAGAGGGAACCTATTTTGGAATAATTAGTTCATATTGTTGATAAGGTTAATAATGAAGATATTGAGACCAATGAGAAATTGATGAAATGGTCTGAGAAAAAGTTGGAGCACAAATATTTGGAGAAAGTCTCAAGATAAATTGCAATCAAATAGGTTTAACTTTCCAACCTTGTAAATATTTTAGAAGGAATCCCATAGAAAATTTACTCTTTGTATATAAAGCTTTATGATTTTGAGTTCTTCACTACAGAGAATCAACAGTGAATTCATAAATTACAAGTAGATTTGAAGGCATTTAGACATTGTTTGAGCAAGGATGCAAGTTGAAGTTTAATAAATTGACTTTTTCTCAAGGAAGATCAGTTGAGCTGATGGATAAAGATGGAAACATTAGAACCAAATTATTTTCCATTCAAACCATGTTGCTACCTCATTTAGATGTCATGAAGAAGGAATTATCAGTTGTAAAGGATTTAGTTAAGAGAGTTTTGCATCTCTCTATTGCATATATTCTAGTAGATCTAGTGGCTCAATAGAAAATCAAGATTCAAGTTATGGAATTTGAATGATCCAGTTGGAATCATGGGTTAGAGGTGATTCTACATTATCATAAATCAAATTTGGATAAGTACAATTTGACCCCAACAACCCCAAAGCCTTAAGTGTAAAAAAAAAGGGGTAAATAATAATCATGACACATGCTACAAGGAAGAAATATGAGCTCTACCAAGGAAATATCATATATCACATATCAAAGGTAAGAATATTCATTATTTGAGAGAGACATGTACATATGATGTATGTAGTGAACTCTTTTTGGACACCGAATCACAATCTGAGGGGGAGTGCTATTTTGTAATTTTGAATGAAATACTAAGTCATGACAAGGTGTTTTTGCCACTAATGTCAAAGGGGATATTGTTGATCTCTAAGTCTTGTTGTATATTAGTGTCAAACACTTAGTCATTTTCTAGGAAGAGTTTATCTATCATCATTGCAATCGAGTCACCCAATGAATGCTGATTATTTATGGGCTTGATTATATTTTAGTACATGCTAAGCAAGTCTAAGGTTTTCAAGAGCCATAGGGTAGACTGAGTCACAATATATGTCAAGTAAAGCTCGTGAATGCAGAGTGAACCAAAAATAGTATATGTTGAGTGAGTTAGTTATTTCCAAGCATAAAAAAGATGAGGGACAACATGAATATCAGTTATGACTGAGCATTGCGATATTCAAGGGCTGAGTAAACCAGTTTTAACGTCTATGTTTGTGATGGAATAAACAGTTATATAAACCTTTTTTGGCCGACTTCTATGTGAGATTTTTTATTGTAGAGACAGCTAACGAGGTAATTATGCATTTTCAGAGAACATCAATCCCTAGGAAGGTTCAGTAACCAATTAAAAAATTAGAAGGACTAAGTGACAAAAGGAAGAACTCTAGATCCTTGATCATGATCTACAACCTTCTCTGGGTTATTTATTTAAGAAGGGATCAAGCACTAAATCATAAGGATGATTCTGTATGTGCAAGAAGGTCAAGGAGAGAGAAAAGGAAGTGGATTTGGGTAAATCTCTTAATTGAGTGATTTTTAGTAGACCTATTTAAATCTCTAAATAAATTTCTTACTTAGTTATAATTTTAAATCCTTTAATCAAGGTAGACTGACTAACTCTTGTAAGCTCTTAATAGGGTAGACCTTTGATAGGGTAGCTAACCAGAAGTGATCAAACATTGTAGCCTTAACATACACATTTTATTGCTACAGTAGTGAAGATTTCTGGGTGTCATCCCCACCTTAGTTTTACCTTCATCTTGGAGGGTTTATAGGTAACCAAATTTATGTGTTATGTATTTATATTTATCTTCATGTTGATAGATGTGATGCATACTTAGATCTATTTCAATTTTATAGTTTATGATTATATGGTATATGATCTAGATATGAGATGGGCAAATGGTGAATGAACTTGTTTTATTTCAAGGAGTTAATTTTTTTTGTAGATCCTGATTCATATCCTCCCTCCCCTCTTAGCATCTTACTTCCCAATAAGATTTCCAGTAATTTTAAATTAAAGTTATTATAATTTATTAATTCACTATTATGTTATTATTTAGTAAATTAGCAAGGGCACAAACCCATTAAATCAAAACTAACATCAATTTCAAAGATAACAAAATAAGGTCACGAGGAGTGACAACTGCTAGATAGAACCAGAACCAGAACAAACAACAACTACCAAGCTAAAATAACAAACTAAAAACTACTAACCAAGCTACAAGCTAAACAAAAAGCAACCACCACCAAAAAGAGACCAAGTCGGTACTAGCAAAAAGAACAAAACCATTAACCAACAACAAGCTATCACACCAATGAGCCTGGAAACCAATCACTATACTCCATCCTCAAGCTTTAATGACATTAAGACTATTTCATTGTATAGACCCAAGTCTCCAAGAAAAGAAACAAAGATGGTTCAAGAGACTTAAAGATGTAGGTTTGTGGTATATTTGGGCATCTAATAGAGAAAAAAATTGTCGAACAATGCAAAATGGGACTAAACTTAGTCTACAATTAATGAAGTTTGACCTATGCTCAACGAAGTTTTTGAGACATGGATATTTTAGGGAATGGGAACATGTTTCTAGTATGGTTACAACTTGAAGCCAAATTTTAGAGGACGAGACCTTGGGGGACATCGATTAACACTATTATGTTGAAACTACAATATTTTTTACAATTAAAAAGAAAAAAAGGATAAGTTAGATAAAAATGCATCTGGATAATCTTTCTTCCTAATATTTTTTATAAAATAATTTAAACATATCCCTAATGCATAAAAATTTAATAATGAATATCCCCACAAATGGTTTGACATGTGTCAATTATTGAGTCATAGATGGATATGGATGGTATGCATGTAAACATCTATGTATAAGAATGTTAGAGGAATTTTTCATCTATATGATCACTATAAATTAATATGCATTCACTTTAGGGATGCATCAGTTGCTCTAGTACCAAATTTGAAAAAGTAAATGATAAATAATTATTATTTAAGTGAATATTTAAGTAAATATAATATCATCTATTTTATAAATTACTTTTGATATATATAATTTTCCATAAGCCTTAGCCCCATGAGTACAAAGATTGGTTCCAAAATAAAGAAGTAAACCAAAATACCAAATATTTTTTGTTAATTTCATTTGAAAGAATTATTTTAATAACATTACTAGTGTGGAAAATTTGTCCTCCATTAGATTCTTTACTCATTGTGATATAAACAATTTATTGAAGAAAATTGTTACTTGTTAATCCCTTCTAATGATTACAAATCAAATCCACATCAAAACTCTACAACTCGTAAATAATTTTGAAAAATGAAAACTTAAACCTAAATTTTAAATTAAAATACAATGAACCAAATATAAAAACCAAAATATATAAACATCCAAATATTAATAAATAATAGTTTTATCAAGTTAATAATTAATTGCATAAAATAAAATACAAATTCTATCTAAATAAAAAGTTGAAATATAATAAGTTAGATATAGATTTAAAGTTCAAAATTTCATTTCTAATTAATGTTAAAATGATAATCAATATTATACCTCTTAAATTAATGAATTATTATTTATATATCAAATAAAAATAAAAATAATATTTGATGTTAATCTATAAAGCAATTTGAGTGACCTTCTATGAAGTTGGTGATTTACTTATGTGAGCATCACCTATATCACAATCTTTTAATTGTGCTTATTTTTAAAAGAAATAATAATAGAGGAGCAACCTTGATTTGGTCATTTGTTTAGTCACTTTTATTTGTCTAATCAATTGTTTAGTTATGATTTTTAAATTAGTCATTTATACTTCTTAATTGCAAAAAATAAATAGTAGATCTTGATCATTTTTAGTCAAGTGAATAGATTTCTACTAGTGTATATTATAAAATTTGACTTTAAGGGTAAAGTATTTATATTGTGATACTAGGGGGACTTCTTGTACCTCATTCAATAGGGTTTACCAAGTGCTAAAAAAAAAAAAAAAGGGGTGTTTGAGTATTTGTATCCATTATTATTATTAGAAGAAGAATGTCCATAGCTTATGTAGGCTTTTAATTGATATGCAGAACTTTCTAAAATTGAATATCGATGAAATATTTGTTTGAAATGACAAGCATTATTTTGTAGATGATGATTTTTTTTTAAAACATTATCAATGATATTAATTATTAACTAGTGTTAATATTGAATAAGACTTACTATAGACTAACAATATTTGATGTTCCATTTAATTGTTATGTTCAGACATTAGATGGGTGATTCATATTCAACTACACAATTTACACAAGTGAATATGATTTTTTATTCCTTTTATATGAGATTAAATTTTAGTGATTTTAGTCCTTAAATCACGAGAAGTAAAAGATGCATTATAGTATAATTATAGCATAACTCCATTTGAACAATTAAAGGGAGAATGAATTTATCTAAGAAATAGAAGAATAAAGACTAACTTTTTCCAATAAAAATATTTCTATCAATTGTTTAAATGATATTTCCATTTGATTAATGGAACTTTATTATCTATTTTTTCAAGGTCATTTTCCAAATTTTTTGTTATTTTTGATTACAAACTATCCAAGTATGAAGATCAAATGCTGAAATTTTCAAAAAAAATAATAATATTTTCAATTTTTTAAAAATTGGTCAACTATACAGTTTGTAGATAGCCTTTGAAAATATCATATATAAAAAATCAATAACTAATACCATTAACTAAAATATCTACCAAAGATGCACTAGAAACACACTTGACTCCTTTTTTGAAAATATGGTATAAGAAAAATGATTACTAATACCATTAACTAAAATATCTACTAAAATATCTACTCTTAGATGCACTAGCAAGACACTTAAACGACTTCTAAAATATCTACTCTTAGATGCACTAGCAAACACTCGACTTCTAATTTGAAAATTCACTGCTGCTAGTGGAAGTTAGCAGTGTGTTAGACGTGGACAGTGCACTCAACTATACTTGTTAGAATCCAACCAGAGCTTGTGAGATATCTAATCCTTCTAAAGTAATATTTGATGTAGTGGAGTATTGTGGGCGCTGTACATTTTGCACAGTTCAGTACAGTGTAATTTAAAATAGCTACGGTTTTCAGGCTTCCTAACCATGGTGTTAAATTCTTTCGCATACGTTTTAGTGTATCTGTCTTTTTAATATCTGCTCTGGAGATTGGCGCAACATGAAAATGGTCTCTATTTTGTCTGTAACACTATTGGGAATTTGTTTGTGAAACATGAAAATGATATCTTGTAGTTTAAAGTAGCCGACACCATTTATAATAAAATAATAAAATAGATGAACCCAAATAAAATAAAATAATAAGAAGAGATGAACCCAAATCGAGTGGTTGTGGTGGAGGTTTGAAGCCTATAAATGGGATAACTAATTAATCTTGTAAACACGAATGCCTTCCTTCCTATATTTTTAATAATATCTGCTTTGGAGATTGGCAAGCATGAAAATGGTCTCAGTTTTGTTTGTAATACTAGTGGGTGTTTGTTTGTGCTTTCAAGGCAATGCAACTTACAATGGACTCGGCCGGAAGCCTCCAATGGGGTATATTTCTCTGCTGTCTATTCTTGGGAAAATGAAACATGTGGATACTGAAACTTTTGTTTTCTTTATTTTATTTTTAGGCAAAAATAACATAAGGTGTTATACTACTGAACTGAAGATTTCTGTCTCTTTCAATGGTGGAAAACCTTTGGAATTCCAATCCACCGTGCATATCTCTATTAAGTGGATGCAATGTACTGCATCTCTGTCAGCAGGAGTTTGGAGAATGGTGGTGTTTGGAAAATGGAAAAATTAAAAGAATATGCCCTTAAACATATATTAATGCAATTGTTGTGATGTTTCTTTTTAATTCAGATGGAATGGTCGTGGATATTACTACTGCAGTGGCATTAATGAAAACGCTATTCGCGGAGCAGGTGACTACAATTTTTTGATTGTCTTGACCTCATTTTTGCATGGTTTTAGACTGCATTGATTGTCAGTGACAGATTAATGTAGACTTTTGTCGATAGAAAATTTTCTAAATTGATCATTTTTTCCTTTGTCTCGTTCTTAAATTTAAGATTACTAGAAAATAGCAGGCTTTCTGGTGGAAAGCCTGGTTTTGTCTTTGCTGAAGTTCCAACAATTTGGTGTAGCAAAAATAATGTTGGTCTATATCTTTAACATTGGCCCATTGTAAATGTGCGTAATACAGCGGATGCACTGATTTCCACTGGATTTTCCAAGTTAGGATATGAATATGTTAACATAGGTAAGCCAGATAACCCTTTTTCTCTTGATAGATTGGAAACCATTAATTGTAACTAGTCCTTAATTCATTGTTTTTTCTAATGTTAAATTGATTTTCTCAAAACTACCAGATGACTGTTGGGGTGAAAAGCACCGAGATTCTCAGGTATTGCCAGAATTTTCTTGTTTATATGTTCCTCTTATCGCTTACGTAAATTTTTGTGAATATCAGGCAACGTTTTACAATTACAAATTGCATGATGAAAGTGATATTTAGGAGCTACTGAGAACCTCATTGATTGGCAGGGTAATCTTATTGCTAAAAAGAAAACATTTCCGTCTGGCATAAAAGTTTTGGCAGACCATGCTCATTCTAAAGGACTCAAACTCGGTATATATGCTGATGCAGGGTGAGCATTCTATCTCAGAATCAATCAAAACCCTTTTATCTTTAGGCATACCCAAATGCTGATAACTAGTGTTGACTTCAATGGTTGGTTTCTTTCTCCAGAACAAAAACATGTTCCTCAAGAATGACAGGTTCGATTGGACATGAGCAACAGGATGCCAAAACATTTGCCTCATGGGTAACTCGCTCTCTATAAAATTCTTTACTACTAATGACCCAATAGAGCTCCACTTCAGATTAGTTCATATTTGGCCCTGAAATAAGATGGAGAGATCTTAAGATTGAATGCAGTATACAATGAAGAAATCTTATTTTTGTTGGAATACTAAATGAGGTAATTGATAATGGGCAGGGAGTAGACTACTTGACATATGCGACCTGCTACATTCCATCTGAGAGCAGTCATCTTGCCACGTATACAACATTTATACTTTCTATTAAAAGGCTTTTGAAATGTAGATTAGAGTTTGATTTAACAAAAAGTATTAATTTATATTGAAATAAATAGGTACCAAAAAATGAGTAAAGCTCTTTTGAAGACAGGACGTCCTATATTCTTTGCCACTGCTTCCTGGTAAGAAGACCTTATTTTTAAGCAATAATCTGTGTCCAATAAAATACACTCATTAGTTTATTAACTGAAAATGATGCTAACTCTTTCTATGTCGATGTACAGGGACAACCTAACAGATTATATTGCGGACGGGCGTAAGACTGCCAACAGCTGGTTGAGTGGTCAAATTCCAGTTCCATATGAATAGTAATACGCTTAAGACACCCATGTACAATATTTGCACAAGGATGAAACTCAGAAAAGAAAGTATATAATCTTTTTGTTTCTTGCAGCTTGTTCGAAGTTGCTGACACGAACAATAAGCTCGCTGCTTATGCAGGTCCTGACCGTGGATGGAATGGTACATTCATTGCTCCATGAGTCCAGTGACTTGATATTGCTGTTGATTTCCATTGTAATATCCATACTAATATCAAATAGTTTGAATGTGCTTGGATTATCCAAATCAGATGCAGATGTATTGCAGATTGGAAGGATGGGCCCCAGTTGGACAATTGATGAGTACAGATCACAATTCAGCATATGGGCCTTAATGAAGGTAAAACAATATAGGCCTCTGATTTATGTGTAATTAGCTGAAGTAGCTTCATTAGTAAATATAGAAACTGGTAGTTTGATTAAGAATCATATCCGTATCTGTTGCAGGCACCCTTGATGATTACCACTGACTTAAAGAATGCCAGTAAGGAAATACTGAAGATCCTGGGAAACAAAGAGGTTATTGATGTCAATCAAGGTGAGCTACACATGTCAGCTCAATTTAGATATTTTAGCATACAAGTTTGATAATGGGTTTCAATCTATAGCTCCATTCTAATCCCTTTTGTATGGCCTCAGATTCACTGGGAGTTCAGGGGAAGAAAGTGAGCAAGCAAGGAGAGCTTGAGGTATGCGGATATTTTTGTGGGTTAATGGATTGACATAGAGAAGTCTTTTATTAGCCCCTGAAATTAAATAGCATATTTTAACCTTGAATTCAACTCAGATTTTGTATGTCTAATCTGTGTCAATTTGATCTTCCCCAGGTATGGGCAGGGCCTTTGTCCAACAAAAAAGTAGCTGTAGCGTTCTGGAACAGAAGCAACTCTACAGCCTCTATCACTGCCAAATGGAAAGACATTGGCCTTTCATCCAAAACTGTGGTTCATGCTAGAGACTTATGGGCGGTAAGACTATTAGCAATTCTCCTTTGTTATTTTTTTTCAGGTTTTTTTTATATCATAGTATTGCAATAGAAGCATACTTTAGGCTTTACAATTTTGTGTATATTTTGATTTGGAGTTTTATGATTTTGACTGCAAATATTTTGCAGCATTCATACCTTTCAGCAAATTATAAAGGAAGTCTCACTTCAACCGTTGATTCACACGCCGTGGAAATGTATATCTTGACACCCATCTCTGCGTAAACTTCATACTCAAATTTGAAGCTCAATAAATATATTGTGGACATGGTTATACAACTCTGGTATACTTCCAGACTATAATAGAATAAAATAATTTGGGTATTAACAATTACCACATAGTGGCTTGTAATTTCCATAAGTTGTAATAGAATATAGATAATAAAAGTTCCATAAATATATTGTGACATGGTTGTGCTGATAGGCATTCTACAATGACATAAAGGGTGGATTATGGTGTATGTTAACAATTACCTTTGTACGTCAAAATTTCAATATTTATGGTTTTCATGAATAGTTATTCATAAAATATCACCTTCTACTTGCCTATCCCTATCTTTATACTTTCTTGTTCACACTTATAAACACTCCTTTCTCCCTCCATATTTCTATCTTATCTTACGCCTCCTTACATTTCACCCCTATGTATCTATATCCTATTTCATCTATTTCTCTTTGATTTATTCTATGTATGTGCTTTATATCTATCTATACAATATCCATCTATCACCTCATATATCTTTATCATTCTTTCTCTTTATCTTCTTCATATGCTCTTCATATTTCTATCCTCCCACTCACCTCCTCTTTTTTTGTCCATTCATAACTATTGTCCATTTTGATATTCGATTTTGATCCATCTATCTATACATCGTCCCTCCTTATGTTTCCCTATATCATTTTATATCTATCAATATTTTCACCTCTCGACCCCTCTTTTTTCCTCTCCATCTTACTTTATATTTATACATCTCTCTATTGTTATAAACATATTACTCTCTTTAATTTTCACATTCTCCCTATCTACCTGCTTATCCTTTCCTTTACATCTTTCTTATAAACACATATAGTTATTTCTTTGTCCCTATCTCTATCTTATCCCACCTCTCTCTTTACCATTCTCCTCTCACTATCTATATTATATTTTCTCTATTTCTCTTTGATCTTCTATACGTATCCATCTATATACTATCTATCACCTCAAATATCTTTATTTTATTTTTTTCATATTCATACTCTCCTCTCTCCTCTTATTATTTCTCCCCCTCTTGCTTCCTTCTTTTTTTCCTTTTTCTTTAGATTTATCTCCTTCATACACGCACAATATCTCTCACTATTTTTCCCTCCTTATTTTTCATCAATATCAATATTTTCCCCTCTCCACTTCTCTTCTCTATAGGGTTCACATGTTTCCTAGGTGGACATGTCATACATTGACATCAAATGTGTCAAGTCACATCACAATTACACTTCATATTTATATCCTCCCATTCCCCTCCTCTTTTTTTGTCACTTCATAACTATCCTCCATTTTGATATTCAATTTTGATCCATCTATTTATACATCCTCTCTCTTTATTTCCCTATCTCATTTTATCTCTATCAATATTTTCACCTCTCTATCCCTCTTTTTTCTTTATATTATTAATCTTAATCGGTCTCCCCCCCACCCCACATCTCTCTCCTTATCTCTCATTATAGTTATCTATTTGTCTAACTATTATTTCCTATATGAAATGTACAACCTAGCTATTTCAAATAAAAATTTAAAATTTGTTATATCTGATCATCTCTATCTCTTCCTCTCCATCTTTCTTTATATTTATACATATCTCTCTTGTTATATCCATATGAATCTCTCTGATTTTCACATTCTCCCTATCTACCTGCTTATCATTTCCTTTACATCTTTCTTATACACACATATAGTTCTTTCTTTGTCCCTATCTTATCTTATCCTATAGATCTATCTCTTATTTACAAATACATGCACTCCTTTCTTCCTCCCTATCTCGGTTTATCTTACCCTTCTTTACCATTTTCTCCTATGTATCTATATCTTATTCCCTCCATTTCTCATTGATTTACTCAATGTATGTTCTATCTTTATCTACCTACTATTCATCTCTCTCTCTCTCTCTCTCTCTCTCTCTCTCTCTCTCTCTCTCTCTCTCTCTCTCTCTCTCTCTCTCTCTCTCTCTCCCCCCCCCCCCCCCCCTTCTTTGCACTTCCCCTTTATCTTCCTATGATCCAACTATCTATACACTATCTCTCCCTATGTTTCCCTATCCATTTATCATTATCAATCTTTTGACTTCTCTACCCCCTTTTTTTCTTTATATTGTTCATCTTACTCGCTCTCCCCCCATCCCCTCACTCTCTCCTTATCTCTCATTATAATTATCTATCCCCCCAACTCTCATTTCCTATATGAATGCACAATCTAACTATTTAAAATCAATAATTTAAAATTATCTTTATCTCTTCCTCTCCATCTTACTAGACACACACACACACACACACATTTCATTCGCTAATTCACACATTCTCCTTATCTACCTCCCTATTTTTTCCTTTATAGTTTTATTATACACACATACACTCATTTCTCCATCCCTATTTCTATATTCTTAACCCTATCTTTGTCATTCACCTCTCACTATTTATATTCTATTTACTTTATTTCTCTTTGATCTTGTATATGTATTGATCTATATTCTAGCTATCAACTCAAATATCTTCATTATATCTCTTCATCTCTCCACTATGTGCTCACCTCTTCCTATACCTCTCCATCCTACTTCATTTTTCTTTGACTTCCCTTCCTATTTATTTTCATCACACACAATCTCTCTCTCTCTCTCTCTCTCTCTCTCTCTCTCTCTCTCTCTCTCTCTCTCTCTCTCTCTCTCTCTCACGCACACACACACAAGTTATCTTATTCATTCCATGTGGCCTTTCTCCCCTTACCTCTCCCTATATTTCCCTACCACTCTAATTATATTTACATAAATGAAATGGACAACCTAGCCTTGTGAAATGCACACAACATATTGCATTTCCATAAAATAAACATTTACAAATCTATTGATTAATATAACTAACCTACTTGATAAATGTATTGAATATTAACTTTGTAAAAATGTTTCATTTGTTCTCTAATCATATTCAGGTTTGTTTGGTTTGAATTTAATTGAACTCTTCTCTAGCTTTAATCATTGGTAGAACTACAAAAAAAACTTTCATCTAAATTTATCCTTACTCATAAATCTATGTTTGAATTTTAATAGCAATAACATCCCACATATAATGAAAATAGACCATATTAAAGCCTTTAAAAAAAATTATATACATTATCAAATACCAATTTAGATAATGTAGAAATACAAATATTCAAAAAAAAACTTTATAAATTATTATTTTAAAAATTTATTTTTCTCACCATAAATAATTTCTACAACATTTTATATTTGAAAAGATATAAGATATCCATGTTGCTAGACTGGCAAGCAATAGCATCTTAATGGGATCTAATTTAGTTATGCATTGGGTATATGAATTAACATTCTATACTTTTGTAATGTTTGCAGTTATTTTTCCTTCTTGTTCTAGAAGTCCCTCTGTAAATGTTGCCAATTCTAAAATATTGTTTGCTGTGAAATTATCAACTACAAAAACATTGTACCAAGATAAGCTACTTCCCCAAGATAAAAAAATATTAGATAAATCTTATATATTATATTTAATAATAATAAAAATAATTGCTCAATAAATATTTTTCATTTGTAATTTTTAATTATTATTTAAATATTTTTATTTTTAAAATATATTAGATGTAGAATTATTATTTTATAGTAAAGTAAATCTATTAGTAAATTAATATTAAAATTATATATGATTATATATTTACATTTTGTAGATCAATTTGAATAATAAATAAATAAATATTTGTTGTTTTGATTTTAAATTAAATCATAATTTACAAGTATTTGAAAAGTTATTATATTTTAATATTATTATTTTTAAATATTAATAAAGATATATGAAATCGTTTAATTCTTTTAAGATGAGAGTATTTATAATAATAATAAAAGTGTAATATATCCATAAAAATAATAATAACAAAAATAATAAAGGTGCAATATGATATAAACATGTAGGCATATATATGATATGAAAGAAGATAAAATGAGATAGTGCATTGATTGAGGTGAAATAAAGAAAGGTAAAAACATTTGGAGGTATTTTCTACCATTGGATTTTAACAAAGAATGCATTTAAGATGATCATAATAAAGTTTTAAATACTATTTCCTAACAAAGGTGTAATAGATTTTCTTATCATCAAAATTTAGGCAATGCAGGATGATAGCTAGTATAGGATAGAGTAGATCATATAAAAGATAAATAGAGGGTTGGGTGGGAGAGAATCATAGTTCACAAGAGAGATAATCCATATATTACACCCTACACCCTTTAGAATAGTAACGTTGATTTTAAATGGTTGCTTTAAACACACTAGCAAATAATTGAATATAAAATTACTACTTCATAATAAAGTCTATTGAGAATTGTGCTGGGATATCTTGAAATACATATGTTCATATAATTGTAAAGACTTTTAATTGACCTAACCCTTGATAATATTATTTTAAATATATAAAACTATCCATTTAATCCTTGCTCCTTCAAAAGTGCAAATGTTAGTCATCCTCAATAAAAAATTTATTTTATTATTTTATGGAGTTATTTTTATTTGTAATAATATCTTGGTGTAATTAACTATTTTAATTATAACATGTTAATAAAATAATGTTATATTTTAATTATTTTTAGTTTACCATAATAATTTATGAGTATTAAATATATAATAAATTAATAATATTCTATTAATATTAGTAATAGGGTTTAGAATTAGAATTAAGATTAGGGTTAGGGCTAAGATTAAAATTAAGGTTTGAATTAGGATTAATATCATTTTTAGTAAAAAAAATGGGAAGAGGACAGAGGAGAGTGGGGAGAATAAGAGATAGAATGACAAATACATGTAAGGTGATAGATAGTCTATAGATATATGCATAGAGAGGATCAAGGAGAAACAAAGAAAATATAACATAGATAATGAAAGGTGATTAATAAAGAGGGGTAAGATAAATAGAGATAGGGAGGGAGAAATGAGTGAATGTTTGTAGAAGAAAGATATAAAGGAAAGTATATGGAGGTACATAAGGAAAGTGTATGTATTAAAAAGAGACATATGAATAATAATAAAAGATATAGAAATATAAACTATGATGGAGAGTAGAGATAGAGATGATGTGAGAGAAACAATTTTGAATTATTGATTCCAAATAGCTATGTTGTACATTTTGTATAGGAAATAATAATTAGAGGGAGAGATAATTATAATGAAGGAGAAAGAGAGTGAGGAGGCAAGGGAAGTGAGTAAGATGAATAATATAAGAGAAAAAGAGGGATAGATAGGTGAAAAGGGATATAGAAATGTAGGAATAGACAATGTATAGAGGAAATAGAGTATCAATACATAGGAGTAAAATGTAGAGAGGTGTAAGATAAGATAGAGATAAAAAGATGGGATACGAAAGTAAATAGAGAAGCAGAACTCTGTCAACTTTTATGCAATATACGAGAAGCAAACCCTACACAACATGATTGGGAGCTCCTAAAGTGTTGTACATACAACCACTTATGCACAGATGAAAATGAAGAATTTAATAGGTCGATACATCTACACACTACAAATGCTGCAGTGAAGCTACATAATAAGAAAATGCTAAAATCATGAAATCGTCCAATCGCCACAAGCATGGAAATAAATTCTGGATGCAAAGATAAGAGTGAGGTGTATGACAAACAATTGGAAAAACATGTACTCCTCTATATTGGATAGCACATCATGCTTACAAAAAAAAATTGGATAGAAAAGTACGACAGTGCATGGTCGAGGCATGGCATGCCATGTAATGGGCATCCAGTCGAGAGGCATCCAGGGAGTCGAAATAACTCCCTAGGTAGCCATTGTCATGGTGGCATTACTTTCAACCCATGTGCTTTCCAATGCCTTCTTTTTAATTCTTCTTATTTTAAAACTTTAATAAAATAAACCATTTAATGTTAAAATAATAATAAAAACTTAAAATAAACCATTTTCCTATTTATTGAAAGTCAAGTTGATTTTTTTGGGAAATTAGTTTATCCCATTGAATTTTAAATGATATAAATATCGATTCTATGAACACAATTCAGTAATAACATAATATACTTATAAGCTTTAGATTATATGATTTGTTTAGATAATAGGTATATTCATAGTAGATATGAATCTTTCAGAGGATGAATACTTGTGGATAAATAAATAACATTATATGTAAAGAAATTCAAGATAGTGATTATTAGACAGCCAATGGCATTATTTTTATTCCCCTATGTCATGCATTTTTCCACTTGTTCCTCAAGCAATGTATAGATGAAAATTGTGAATTTATTTTTTGTGTTTGATGTTGTGTCATATAGAACACACTTTGGGCATCCTATTATGTTGTTTACAAAATATAATAAAATAGGTCAACTAGAACAAGATAGGTTCTTACATTTAGAGCAAAAATTTATCAACAATTATACATCACAAAACATTGTTAGTTGGAAGTTATAATTAATATGTGGTTTTGTTTTCCATCTTACAAAAAAACTTAACATTTATAGTATATATAAAGATAGTTCTTGTGCAAATTCCATATAATAGAAAGGTTTTGGATCAAAAAAAGCCAAAATAGAGATAACTTGTGCAAATTAATGCATTCTAGGTGATGCATAGGCATTTTTCAGAAAAACAAAAATTAAACAAAGGTTCATTTGGGATGGAAATGCAATATTTTATTTTAACAGTACAAAAACCAAAATAATACACATAATTTGACAAAGATGAAGAACATATTTATTTATTTATTTATATTTTCTCTATATAAATGTTAATTGACTTTGATTTGTCAAATGCAGGAGTTTTTAAAATTTGTTTCCTATCTAAAATACAAAATTACATTTACATTCTTTAAATTTAGAGGTGCCTATTGCCAAAGATGTTGGATATAACTTTGATCTTTACTTTTGTATAATTATTCTAATTAAAATTTATATTAAATCTTATATTTGTGAATGGGATGACCTCAAATTAAAGGTAAGAATAATCAATATCAAAATTGTATATGTACAAATTCTAGTCAAACATATTGTAAACCTAATAAAAAATTTATTCAAACCAACCAATCACTAATATGGCTAGAGAATAAGATGAAATATTTTTACAAAGTAAATATTCAATGCATTTGTCAACTAGTCTAACTTATATTAGTCAATAGAAATTTGTACGTGTCATATTTTATTTTATTTCTACAATAAGACAATATATTGTGTGCATTTCAAATTGCTAGTTTGTCTATTTCATAATAGAAATGATAACTAGAGGGGTAACGAGATATAAGGAAGGATGGGGGGAGAGAGACTTGGGAAAGTTAATAAGATGAATAATATGAAGAGAAAAGAGAGACAAAGAGATGAAAAGATTGATATTGATAAAAAAAAAAAGGATGAAAACTTAGGAAGAGAGTGTGTATGTGTATGAGGGAGATAAATGTGAAGGGAAACATAAAGAAGAAGGTAGCAAGAGGGAGAGAAATAAGAGGAGAAGAGAGGAGAGTAGTGAGATGCAGAGACATTGTGATAAAGAAATGTGAGGTAATAGATTGTATATAGATAGATACATAGAGAAGATCAAAGAGTGTAGATAAAATACAATATAGATAATGAGAGGTTAATGGTAAAGATGGGGGAAAGATAAATAAAGATGGGGGGGGGAAATAAGTGTATGTGTGTACAAGAAATATATTAAGGAAAGTATATGGAAGTGGATAGGGAAGGTGTGTGTATTAAAGGGAGACATGTAGATATAAAAAAAAGGGAGATATGGAAATATAGAGTAACATGAAAAGGAAGAGATTAGATAGGATGAGATAGAAACAATTTTAAATTACCGATTTCAAATATCTATGTTGTCCATTTCGTATAGGAAATGATAGATAGAGGGATATATAGTTATAATCGAGGATAAGGAGAGAGTGAGGGGACAAGGGAAAAATGAGTTTAAGATGAATAATATAAAGAAAAAAGATGGGTTGAGAAGTGAACAAATTGATAGAGATAAAAGTAGACATGGAAACATAGGGAGAGATATAGTTATGATGGTAGGGACAAAGAGGAGGGGAATGGGATGGAGAGAAATAGTAAGAGGAGAGGAGGTAGATAAAAAGAGACAATGATAAATATGTATGAAGTGATAATTGAAAGAAAAGGAATCACTTTTACAGCGATATCTAGAGTAAAAACAATAGATGGGCTCTGTATCCAACCTAATTTCACTTCGAAAAGATACTCAAAAATGAAAAGAAATCAATATCATATTATATGCAAAAAAGAGGAGGACCTCCTATATCAAATAGCTCTTCATACAAAGCTTTTGTATTATGAGTTTGGCAAGAAATCAAAATAATACAACTGAATCAAATACTCAAAAGTGCATAAGACTATTAGCGTAACCCCTTGCACCATCAAAGATGCAAGTGCTAGTTCTAATAACAGTCTCATGAATTACTTGATGTTCACTATTTCTAATAAAAGTATAGTCTAATAAAACATATTATTTGAACACCAACCCTAATATCATTTGGTGAATCATAAGCACAATTCTATCCCTAATTGGACAATAATTTTTAAACCTAACCACTAATATCATTTACAAACCTTGCACTCATCATAGGGGAAACACTAAATCTAATTATATAGTCATCAAGTGAAACATAAGTTGGAGCA
This sequence comes from Cupressus sempervirens, assembly GCA_028749045.1. NCBI lineage: Eukaryota > Viridiplantae > Streptophyta > Pinopsida > Cupressales > Cupressaceae > Cupressus > Cupressus sempervirens. Next base: position 383,886,187 of record CM053789.1, read on the forward strand.
AAACATAAGTATAAATCTTAAAATACAAATACTTCATTTTAAAATTGGAAAGTAGTATTTTTGGTTTTTTCTTTTTAAACAAGAAAGCTTTTACTATTTATGCCAAATCAATAGAACATTCTCAATGAAACTGTATCATTTCCCTCATGAGATGTTATTACACTACATCAAGAGAATACTTAATCTTCTATGAGGCACTTATCAATTTTTTACCTTTCTAGACTCATTTTAACTTACCCATCAACGATGCTTTTAACATAATGCAAGCAAGTAAATGACTAGTATAGATCTATTTACACAAAGAAAATATAAAGTATTAACCTTTCCATAGATTTATGAAAGAAGATTTAATAATTTAAAATAGAAAGAATTCTTAATTTTTGATTATTGTAAACAAAGTCATAAAAATCCATATTAAAATCCATTTAGCTGAAATTTAAATCAAAACATAGAAAATGAGAAACATGTGATGAAAGCATTTGAAGGAAGAATTATTGCGGCAAAGCAAAGAAATGGAATGAGACAGAGATATATTAGGAAAAAACATTATATCAATTTTTTAGACATTACAAAATGTAAGCAAGACTCATTTACATGTACTTATTTACATATAATGTACTTGTGTTAACTATAAAATGAAGACAACTTATCATAGTGTAACAACTTAATGTTAAGAATTATTTACAAATGATAATTACATATCAGACTCCCTTACCTTGTACCTAGAAGCATTGGAGCCAGGTGTGGGTCCAAACCTAGTCATGCAATGGGTCAAGCTATCCTAATTAGTTTATTTGTTCTTTATTTTTACCATTTTAATCCATCTTGCAACCCATCATTCACACACGCATTCAATCAAGAAACAATTTATATATAAACATCACTATTATACCTAGTAGTATGTTTAGAATCTATGTCTTATATAGGCAGTGGCATGATGAGCATCAAAGTGGAAAAATAGACCAAGTTCATAGCCTCTTCTAACATATCCATTTTTAGATGGAGAATGGGATCTATAATCAGTAGTAAGAGAACCTTATATAGGATGACTCCTATTCTTGTAGTGAATGTGGCTTATACGAGACAAACATAATTAACACTCATTAATTTATACTCTTGGATCACATGTTTTCTATCATGGAGCTATAAAATAGGCTCTCTTTTACTATAATGATATGATTCAATTCTTCAAATGAAAAAATATTGGTAAGCTAATTACAAAGTACAACTTACATTTGAGGATTCGCAACTAACATCATAATAACAAAGTCAAAGATCAGAGTAGCAGGGATACAATTTGTTATAAAAATCTTTGAGAAACAAACAAATTCTAACAGACCATAAAAGAAATTATGACATAACCCTAATAGATTTGATTAAATTGTTAAACTATTGTATAGAAGTGGCATTTTTTATGTACATTCCTCCAAAAAAAAAAGATCTAAACAAAACTTGCGAAAGGGAGTAGTAAAGGAGAGCCTATCCTTTTAGCAGTCAAATTAGTAGTAGACTACCTTGCATTTTTAAATTTAAATCATCTTGTAAACAAAATCAATGATAATAATAAACCATCTCAATAGCACCACTTTTCAAAATAGCTTAATTGAAAATAAATTAAGCAAAAACACCAGCAATAAAGCTAAAATTAATGTAGCTCAATAAAAAACTCATAAACACAATTAATGATAATAATAAACCATCTCATTATCAACACTCTCAAAAAATAGCTTAATTGAAAAATAATTTTTCCATAAATACCAAACTAGAATGTAGTCAAATTAGAAACTCATTGCACAAAAATAATAATTAAAGAGTCATCATAAAAAGCACAATGTCATAGATATTTTAAAATATACCATAAGGTTTTGAAGACTCTACGCAAGGTTTTGAAGACACATTTTCTATTTGTCACAGTCCACCATGTTTTCCTTTACACAATGCATGCATGGTCGAGAAATGACCTAAAAAAACTTGCAAAAGGAGGTACTAAAGGAGAACCTATCTTGTCAACAGTCAAATCAGTAGCAAATGACCTTGCAGAAACTTTTGTGGGAAGGGATAAAATCACAGAAGGCCAAATCCCTTTTTTTCTTATAAATATTACTTGTCTCCCCCCACTCCCCATATCTCCTTATCCAACTATAATTTTCTATATAAAATGGACAAACAAGCTTGTTGAAATTAACCATTTAAAATTGGTTGAAACTTATCATATCTACTGCTTCCTCTCCATCTCACCCTGTATATCTATATTTCCATTTTTCCATTTTTATTGTTTTATCTCTCTATCTTAACCTATCCCTCCACTTCTCTTCATCTATTTACATATATATATATATATATATATATATATATATATATATATATATATCTTAACTTACCCTTATATTTATCATTTACCTCTCTTTATCTATACCTCATTTCCTTTATCTATATGTCTATCTATCTATCAATAAATTGCCTCACATATCTTTCTTGTTCTATCTCTTCATCTTGCCCTCCTCTCCTTTCTTCCTATTTATCTCATTCTCAGTTCTCTCCTCTCATTTTCCTCTCCCTCCCTCCCATTACTTCCTCTTTGTCTATCTTTTATAACTATCGCTCATTGTTTTATTGGGTTATAGTCCATCTATCTACACATTCTCTCACTTAATGAGTCTTTTATAATATAGGGTCCTTATTTGACCACCTTAAATAAATCATGCATACTTTTTCAAGCTAGAGCCCAAGAGTTTCGAAAGAAAATAGTTTCAGAAGAGAAGAATTGGAGGTAATACATAGAAAAATATGAAAACAAATTCAAGAAATTATCTAAAGTCATGCAACTATTCATGTTTTATTTTTAGAGTATAGTGGAACTCCTTTATATATGCATCCTCATATATTTTTGCCTATATGATTCAAGCATCCTTTGTCAATCTAGAGCCTAGTGGTTTGTAAAGCTAATAGTTCCTAATGCCATGAATAGTTAGAGGAAATATTCATATAACTAATGTTTAAGAGTATAATTAACTTCATCTATAGTACATAAGAAATATTAGCATTAAATCTAGCCTTAAGTAATGTCACAAAATTATTAACAAAAAAATTATGAGTAAGAGATACAAAGAAGAAACACTCACCCCATTTGACAAACCCTTGTACTTAAAAGGCACCTCAAATATGGAAAATGAGTAGAATTATTGAAAATTATAATTTCCCAAACTAAAAGTTCATTCGACTGGACATTTTCCATTCAGTAGACAAACATTTTGAAATGGTAAACTGCCATTAAAATAAACATGGATATTTATTTAATCACTTGCAAATAGTATTGGTTTTATTGCAAGGAATTGTAAAGTAGAATCACATGTGGAGATGGTTATTATCATTACTAGGCTAAATTAGTAGATTTGGGTGATAATGACGATATCAATATAAGAGTAAGTTAATAATAATAAATAGATATATATTTTTTATAAACAAAATGATAAAAATATCCTCATAACTTACCAGAATTTAAATTCGACAAAAAATAATAGTGACAATACATAACTAATTTGTGTAACAATAAATAATATAAAAAAAAGTAAAAATTAAAAATAAATTTTTTATTATGTATTGAATTTTATAATGTAAATGAAATCATTAAAATATCCTCATTTATTAACTTATTTTTAAATTTGATTGGAAGTTTAATATTTTTTTCCAATTAAAGAATTAAAAATCTTGCATTTATAAAAAAATCAAAATAGAAATATTCAAATCTAATTGGATGAAATCAAAAAATCTTGCTCAATCAGCATGCCTCGATTTGCATGCCACATGTCACATCATTGGCAAGTAAGAGACCATATCCCACATGTCTACTTATTATTTGCATGCCACATGTCACATCATAAGCAAGTGAGAGACCATATGCCACATGTCACATCATCAGCAAGTAAGAGACCATATGCTAGGTGTCCTCCTTGCTCAATCAACATGCTTCGATTTGCATGCCACATGTCATGTCATCGACAAGTAAGAGACTATATGCTAGGTGTCCTCCTTGCTCAGTGAGCATGCTTTGGTTTACATGCCACATGTCACGTCATCAAAAATTAAGAGACCATATGTTGGGTGTTGTTATTTCTTAGTCAACATGCCTATGTTTGCATGCCACATGTCACCCATGCAAATGTCATGTCATCAATAAGTAAGAGACCATATGCTAGGTTTCCTTGTTGCTTAGTCAACATGCTTCAGTTTGCATGCCACATATCACATCATTAGCAATTTAAATATAAATAAATAATATTTAAAGTTTATTTAATATATTTTAATTTAATTTATTTAAATTATATCTCAATTTATATACATTAATTTATATTTAATTAATAATACTATTATTAAATGTTTGTCATCTCTATTATTATTTATATATGTATATATGTGTATATGTGTATGTATGTATATGTATGTGTGTGTGTGTGTGTGTGTGTGTGTGTGTGTGTACATAAAATGTGCAACTAAAAAGACGACTTTGTCACTGCTTTTCATTATAAGCTAGAAAATAAGACGCTTTGTCCAAAAATTGGCTTTGGTTAGAAGCTCTTGACTAAGTGAGTAGAGCTCACATTGTAGTTTATAAAATGATTCTTTTATTTTGTATACTCATAGGAAAATCAGTCAGCTTTCAGCTCCAACATGATAATGGGTTATATTACTCTAATAGGATAAGGCAATTGTGATAGGTCGAATAGTCAAACAATGCTATAATAAGTTTATTGTCAATTAAAATAAGTTTCTTATGTATTGTCAATTAAAATAAGTTTCTTATGTGTCTTCCCAATATTAAAATAGATAGGTAGAATGGCGAAACAATATTATAACGCATGGTGAAAAAACTATATAATGCATCGTGATTAATTTGTCAATTGAAACAAATAGAATGTATTAGCCATATAAGCTTCCAATGAAATTCAGGTAACACAGTTATAAAATGTTCACAAATGATGAATGTGAAGTTCCTTGTATAAAGCATTGTTTCACCATTCTACCTATGTATTAAAATTATTATCATCAATCTCGAATCAATATTTTTATTCACAAAGTGTTTTCCGTCGAGGCCACACATGTTTAGTCTTCAATGTGGACTGAAGGAAAGTGCCACATTATTGTGTTGACTACCCTTTTGCATAATATGTGTGCCTTGACTACCCTTTTGCATAATATGTGTGCCTTGACTACCCTTTTTTATTTTGCATACATGTACACTAGAGTATTTGCAACAAGAGATGCAAATTTATATTGCAATATTGCATGTTCTATGAGATGTTGCATGATATTTTGTGTTGATATTTATATTGTATGACATGATGTATGAGAGACATCAAGTTTGGAGTAGGGTGGAAACAAAATTGTTCACAATGTTATGAACCTCAATCTTCAATGTTGTGAGAATTTTTTACTTTTGACTCTTATCCTCTAACATTTACCCATAAGGCAATCATGTTGCAGATAGTATGGTGAGTGTGTGAAGATTTCTTGAGGGATTCAAAATTTTGGAAGATACCTTGTTTATCTCAATAGAATCATACAAAGCAATTTGGCAATATCACAATGAACTCTTGCATTATTAATGATAATGTCATTATTTCCTTTTATGGGTTTTTTTTTTTTTTTGCATCCTTTTGTTGGGTTGGTTTGTGCTTTGGTTTGGGTTGATTAGCTTGCCTGTGAAGCCAAAAATGATATGTTGGTCTCTTTTTTCTTTAATTTTTGGAGGAAATATGAAGTTTGTAAGTGTTGTAGGCAACCACATAGTAAGAGAAAGATCATAGGGGGTGATTCATTTCAAGTTGAGATTGATGAATCGGGGAAATATCAGAACACATACACCCTCTCTTCCTAATTTTTCATCTTTTTTTTTTAATACCAATATCAATCTTTTGATCTCTTTGTCTCTCTTTTCTTTTCATATTATTCATCTTATTAACTTTCCCAAGTCTCTCTCCCCCCATCCTTCCTTATATCTCCTTACCCCTCTAATTGTCATTTCTTTTATGAAATAGACAACCTAGTAGTTTGAAATGCACACAATATATTGTCTTATTGTAGAAATAAAATAAAATAAAACACATATAAATTTCTATTGACTAATATCAGTTAGACTAGTTGACAAATGCATTGAATATTTACTTTGTAAAAATATTTCATCTTATTCTCTAGCCATATTAACAATTGGTTGGTTTGAATAAATTTTTTATTAGGTTTAAAATATGTTTGACTAGAATTTTTACATATACAATTTTGATATTGATTATTCTTACCTTTAATTTGAGTTCATCCCATTCACAAATATAAGATTTAATATAAATTTTAATTAGAATAATTATACAAAAGTAAAGATAAATGTTATATCCAACATCTTTGGTAGTATGTACCTCTAAATTTAAAGACTATAAATGTAATTTTGTATTTTAGATAGGAAAACAAATTTAAAAAACTCCTACATTTGACAAATCAAAGTTAAATAACATTTATATAGAGAAAATATAAATAAATACATATGTTCTTCATCTTTATCAAATTATGTGTATTATTTTGGTTTTTGTAGTGTTAAAATAAAATATTACATTTCCATTACAAATGAACCTTTGTTTAATTTTTGTTTTTCTAAAAAATGCCTATGCATCGCCTAGAATGCATTAATTTGCACAAGTTATCTCTTTTTTCGCATTTTTTGATCTGAAACCTTTGTATTATATGGAATTTGCACAAGTTATCTTTATATATACTATAAATGTTAAGTTTTTTTGTAAGATGGAAAAAAAACCACATATTAATTATAACTTCCAACTAAAAATGTTTTGTGATGTACAATTGTTGATAATTTTCACTCTAAATGCAAGAACTTATCTTGTTCTAGTTGACCTATTTTATTATATTTTGTAAACAACTTAATAGGATGCCCAAAGTGTGTTCTATATGACACAACATCAAACACAAAAAATAAAATAACAATTGTCATCTATACATTGCTTGAGGAACAAGTGGAAACAAAATGCATGACACAGGGGAATAAAAATAATGCCCTTGGTTGTGTCTAATAATCACTATCTTGAATTTCTTTAGATATAATTTTATTTATTTATCCACAAGTATTCATCCTCTGAAAGATTCATATCTACTATGAATATATCTATTATCTAAACAAATTATATAATTTAAAGCTTATAAGTATATTACGTTATTACTAAATTGTGTTCATAGAATTGATATTTATATCATTTAAAATTCAATGGGATAAACTAATTTCCCAAACAAATCAACTTGACTCCCAACAAATAGGAAAATGGTTTATTTTAATTTTTTATTATTTTTTCAAAATTAAATGGTTTATTTTCTTAAAGTTTTAAAATAAGCAGAATTAAAAGTTTATAATTACTAATTGAAAAAAAACCTTTGCTCTACTTATGAAGTGAAAATATCGAAGTTCTATAGACCTACAAAAAATTTAGGTTAGACCTTTCATTAAAGGAAGAAGAATAGGAACCCTCAAAGTTCATTCCCTAATGGCAATTGATGGTAGAGCACATCTTTTGACACAAACCAAAGATGGTTTCATAAGAATGTCCAAGATTCGCATGATACTAGATTTGCAATAGAAACTACAAACAGATTCGCGATCTTTGAAAAACCCGTAGGCAAGATCCTTAGTCAGCAATAGAATGGAGGGCTTCAAACCCATCAAAAGGAAATTAAATGCTTAGAAGCCATTCTCGAAATCCCCCTACACACGCAGACTTGCCAAGTATTTCGTTCTTCATAATTGAGCATTTAGACAACTAGTTTAGAGTCTTCAACCTAACAAAATATGCCCACCCTGAGTTGCATAAGCCTTCTTCCATATCAATTGACCATTCTCCTCTTACAATGCCCCAACCAGGAAGCTCAAATAATTAGCCTCAATTTGTTTCGAAACCCATTACTTCTTACATCTCTCCACATCATCAATAAGCATCCTCAAACATCTCCCCCCCATCAAACCCTAAACTATCTTCTAGTTTGATTTCCCTGGTTAAACCCATGGACAAGCCCATTAAGATTTCCATTAACGAAGTTGAAAATACCTCGAGTGAGTGTCTTAAGGGAGGAATTTTCACAATTTGGAATGGCCCTTTGAGAGATTTCCCTCTTTTATTTGACTGGTTGGTAGGAAAACTACGAGGACCAAGTAAATATTTTTCACTATTTTGATAGAATTCTTTATCTACAAGGTGAAGAATAATCTGTTAAAAAAGAATTCATTTCAGTTTATGAATGTTTTTTCAATAGTCATAGTGTCAAATTCATAGATTGGTCTCATGATTTTAGTATAGAAAAGTTAGAATGTATGATTCCTACATGGTTTAATATGCCTTCTCTCCCTCCAGAGTTGCTTCAAGAAGATATTATTAAATCTATAGGAGCTATTGTGGGAGAAGTCTTAGGTATTGATTCCTCTTTTTATTGTTGTAATAATGTTAAATTTCTTATCAACACCAAATTCAATCATCCATCAAAGTTTCAAAAGAAAGTAATTACTAATAAAGCCTCATCTGATCTTAACTTTCACATCTATGAAGGAGAAATAGATGATATTTTAAAATTTGATGACATCCACAAAATTAGACCCAAAATCCTTCCCCTCATTTCTGATTTCAGAAGTAAGTTTCCTTGGATGATAATAATGAAGAACAAAAGGAACCAAAATTACAGAGAGTAGAATATTCCAACAAATTATTAGGAGTATGTATTTTAGACAGAGCCACTTCATACTAAAGAGACAAGCACTAGAAGGTTAGAAGACCATCCAACAGATAAAGGAATGAAATTTCCCTTTACTGGTTTTGTATGATATTTCCAACCTCTAATCAGATCTTTAAAACCAAACAACCAATATTAGAAAGATCCACCAATTTCTCAAATAAACCCAAATCGGGTATGTCTGAAATAGTGCCAAAAAACTTCACAACTTCACAAATTATTAATAAATCTGAAAATGGACATTTTTAAAAAAATTTCAGCAGCATAATGGCCTACAAAATGAAATTTCCAGATCTATATAGCCTTTACACAACACCTCACAAATGTAGGACAAAAACTATGTTCATCGGGCTCTCGAAATTAACACAAAAATGCCCGGAAACACCACAAAAACACTAATAATCTATCTCATAAGTTTAATCACATCCCAATACATATATTTAGCTCTATTTTAACATCTTAAAGTCTGAAATACAGCAGCAACCCAAACTGATATGAAATACTCAACTGAAAACACCAAACTCATACCAAAAAACACACTCGAAAACTCACAAATCTACACTGTTCAGCACAAAGAAAAACTTTGCATGAGCATGCACATGGAATGGATTCAAACTCCCATCCTTAGCCTTCCTGCAAAATGCAAACTCCCGTTCTTGGGTCTCCTTCTTCATAGGTTTGGCAGCCTCTGAAGAACAACAAAGCAATGTGCAAAAATCAAGTTCTGGAATGAGCCCAAAATGCCTCCAAACCCCTTAAAAGAGGGCATAACCCTAACTCACGTCCAAGAGGGGTTAATAAAACATATTTTAATAATAATTTTAATTTATTAGTCCATTAGCTCCCAAAGATTATCCCCTTTTTTTTGAAACTTCACCTTTTTGGGCCTGCCTACCTTAGAAAAGATTATTATTTTTAATTATTTGAAAAGGGGACATGACAAGTCCTCCCCTTCCAAATATTGCTTGTCCTCAAGCAATGGCTGAACAATAAACCTATCAATCCACCTGGATCCCAAATGTAGTCATGAAATATACTATTGTCAATTAACATAGGCTCCTGCAATATCCTCTGCAATATGACCAAGAGGAATCCATAATCAGACTGACAATTACTGCTCAACCAAACTCCAAAGACACAACTTCCACAATCAGAAACCCATGAGACACAAATTCTTAGAACATTAAAACCCAAGTAAAGTGGACAAATCAAACTACCAACATAGTAAATACCATCAACGCATCCCACTAGCCTATACGGAATGTACAATCCAACTCTGCAACAATGGTGAATGCTCCCGGATGAAACTGTACCAAGTATAGAGAATCCACACACTATACAACTCCTGCAGTCAACACAACTCTGCAGATCACCGGCCACTGTCTCATAACGATAACTCCCATATACCCCTGATGGTGAAAAGCCATCACAAGATAAATAGTAATAAATTGAACCCAAACAAAATTTTCCTACCATCAACTCCTCAACACAAGGATCGAATGCTAACTGATGTACATAACCTACAATATAATGTTGATAAAGAAAACCAACCTCAGTCAATAGCTCACCATGAACAAGTGATACAACCCACCATGACTGATCACCAGCTAAGTCAGGAGATGTCATAGCCAAAGGAGTAGAATCAATAACAACACCCACTAAAGCATCACTCCAAAACTCCTGCTCTAAGTCATGTATTATCAAGCTGTAAACTGTAGAACCTATCACCATGTTGTGCCCATCACGACTCTCATCCCGAGGCATAAAACTATCCCATAACTGATGATAAGCACTAGGAACCAAAGTACATCTCTGTATCATCATCTCATCAACATGATCATCAAAGGTAAATTGATGAGCGTACCTCACAGTCTAATGCCGATAGAATGCGCCAATATCAGTCAGTGGCTCAGACTATAATCTAGATGAAACTAACTGCAATTGATCATTAACCATGTTGGAACTGACTACTACCTCTGAAGATATCACCAAGGGAGTAGTATTACTAGCAGGAACCATGCCAACTGCCGACTCACCAACATCACACATGATCTTTGATACATCTCTAGTCTCCATGCCATTAGTACTAGAGGCCACCACCATGTCAGGAATACAACAATCTGGTACAACACCCAACTCAACTGAACTTGACTCTAGTGGGAATGAACCTGATATGCCAATGTTAGTATCAAGGATGGATGCATCCCCATCTCCACTGTCTCTGACAATCTCGGCCATGGACATCCTCGGATCACCAAACACCACAGCTTGTGACTATATAGAATTAGGTAAAGACTGTAGTCGCTCTAACTCCATGGTCACCTTAGCCAAATGAAATTGTGACTCCTTGAAAGCCAACTGTGTACTCTCAAGAATCTCAGAAGTCACCTCAAGCTGCTGAGTAAGCTCACTCACCTCATGTTCCTTGGCCAACAATGCATCGTATGTTGTATTGCCCCACTCCATAAGATAATCTCTATCAGCTACCAACTGCATATAATCTTGTCTTAGAATCTGGATAGCCTCCCATAAAGAGTGGAACTCTGTCAAGAAAAGATAACTGCCTCCCTGCTCATCACTAGTAGGAGAACCCCATCCATAAACAGCTAACAACTGACGAGCAGCATCAAAATACTAGCAAGCGATAGCAATGTCTCGCTCACTAACTCTCAACTAATTAGACACATGATGGCACTAGCTAGACTGTCTCCTACAAACCTCCTCTGATGCACTGTCTAAAGGAGTATCCTCAAAGTTACTAGTCTCTAGAGTATTACCATCCATATCCTGTGAATCAACTCCAAAGCTCATATCAACATATGGAGTATCAAAACCTGTAGCACTGATGTCTAACTCCTTTGTACCAAAAGAAACTACCAAGGAAACTAAGTCTTCAAAACTACCTACTGCATCCTCTTGGATGTCATCAATGCCAATATGATCCTGGGACTCATTGGTACACACTGCCAAATATGAAAGATCATCAACACATTCCAGCAAGTATGGTCGACTGGATATATGAACAAAGCCCAACATCAGTGTATAAAAACTAATACCAGCATCGGACAAGTTGTTGGCACAAGAAAAGACAACAGCGTGCAATCTGCTAATCAAATCCATGATAGCACCCAAACAAACACTGATACCAAAAAGTGTTAAAGATCTCCAGTCAACTGAATCCCAAATGCCAATATAATAATCTTGAGTCCATATCTGTAAACTAGAATCAGTTGGTAACTCAAGAAAACTCCTCACCTAAGTAATATGACCAATACCAACTAACTCCACATACCTGTCATGATGAGATAATGAAGTCAAAATACTGTCTTTGTTCACTTTCACCTGGCTGGACAAATCATGTGAAGTACTACCAGTCTCAACCTCATGTGTCAAAGCATCTAATTGTGCCTGATACTCTCTCTCAGAAAAGTCATGAATGCTAAATGTCTACTCATCTCTACCAGGTATCTCACCATCATGCACAACAACATCCTCATAATCATCATCCTTGAGGTCAAATCTATCTATCACTCTTTGACTAAAATCATCAAATGTAGTTACCTGATCATGACCTTGAGTAGTCATTCCATGATACCACCAATCATAGGCTGCATCTTCCAAGTGTAGACTTGCAATTTGAACAGCATCACTCTCCTTCATGGGGTTAAGTGTGAAGAAGGTTTGTAATTTTTGTAGCCATGCTCTAGCTGAACTTTTATTTGTTCCATCAAAAGTAGGTGCTATAAACTTGTTTATTTTATTTTTGAGCTCTCTTCCACTTATGTCATGCTCCCTTCTATACTCTTTCTTGGGCATCAAAGTGTTCATCATATCCACATATTCTCTAAAAGGAACTAAACTGCAAAAGTCATCATCTAAACCATTGTAAGTAGCTCTTAATGCAATCAAGTTACCTGTAACCTCTTCCATGGGATTAAGGGCTGGATTTGGCACTGGTGGCTCACCTGCATGCAGAAAAATAGTTTTTGTTGATTGAGAGGGTGTGAGTTTCAGATTTCTTGACTCCTCTAAAGTGCTCCCTTTCTCATTAATAGATGCAACTCCTTGCAATTTTTTTGTCAATATTCGCAAAGCCTCTTTAGTTTCTGCCAAACTATCCACTGTCTACTTCTGAGTATTTTGGATGTCTTGGAAGAATTTCTTTGCCATCTCATCTAGATTAGCCATACTTTTTCCTTCCTTGGATTTTATACTTTTACTTTCAACTGGAGGTTTGATCAAAATTTCTTTATTCTTTTCTCACTGTAAATATATATTTTCTCTTTCACTTAGTTGCATGCAACCATAAATTTTGACATGCAGCTGATTAGAAGCAACATGCAACCACCAAATTTACTAAGAACTAACATGCAAATGATTAGAAGTATAATGCAACAATCAATTTTGACATCCAGCTGATTGGAAGCAACATGCAACCATAAATTATGACATGCAAGATTTGGGTAGTTATCAAAACTGACATGCAAGATCTGGGTAGTTGTCAAAACTGTCATGCAAGATCTGAGTAGTTGTCAAAACTGACATGCAAGATTTGGGTAGTTGTCAAAACTGACATGCAAGATCTGGGTAGTTGTCAAAACTGACATGCAAGATCTGGGTAGTTGTCAAAACTGACATGCAAACTTCTACAAACCCTCAGGCTGGCAAGATCATGGCTCTGATACCACTAAAATTTCCCTTTACTAGTTGTGTATGATATTTCCAACCTCTAATCAGATCTTTAAAACCAAACAACCAATATTACAAAGATCCACTAATTTCTCAAATAAACCCAAATCGGGTATGTCCGAAATAGTGCCAAAAAACTTCACAACTTCACAAATTATTAATAAATCTGAAAATGGACATTTTTACAGAAATTTCAGTAGCATAAAATCCTACAAAATGACATTTCTAGATCTATGTAGCCTTTACACAACAGCTCACAAATGTAGGACAAAAACTATGCTCATCGGGCTCCCGAAATTAACACAAAAATGCTCAGAAACACCACAAAAACACTAATAATCTATATTAGAAGTTTAATCATGTCCCAATACATATATTTAGCTCTATTTTAACATATTAAAGTCTGAAATACAGCAGCAACCCAAACTGATATGAAATACTCAACTGAAAACACCAAACTCATACCAAAAAACACACCCGAAAACACACAAATCTGCATTGTTCAGCACAAAGGCAAACTCTGCATGAGCATGCACATGGAATGGCTTCAAACTCCCATCCTTAGCCTTCCTAGAAACCTACAAACTCCCATTCTTGGGTCTCCTTCTTCACAAGTTTGGCAACCTCTGAAGAACAACAAAGCAATGTGCAAAAATCAAGTTCTGGAATGAGCCCAAAATGCCTCCAAACCCCTTAAAAGAGGGCATAACCCTAACTCACATCCAAGAGGGGTTAATAAAACATATTTTAATAATAATTTTAATTTATTAGTCCATTAGCTCCCAAAGATTATCCCCTTTTTTCCGAAACTTCACCTTTTTGGGCCTGCCTACCTTAGAAAATTTTTATTTTTTTTTTATTATTTGGAAAGGGGACATGACAAGGAAGGCTTAAATCAATAATAGTGACTAATTACAGAGAAAAAAAAAAGATGGATTTAAATGGCCTGGCCCACAAAAAATAAAAAGGAAAAAAGGAAAGGAAAGTAGCTAAAAACAATAAGGATTCAATTAGGAATAGAAAAATAATGTCTCCGCCTCCTCAACAGCATCAAACAAATAGAGAAAGAGAAAATGGAGCTTCAGGAAAGCTGTCTACACCTATCTCAAATCTTGCAAATAAAGTTGCAAAGCATGAGAAGATCCCAAGCAGCAATCAAGTAGAAGCTGAAAAGGATAACAAAGGAAGTATTATAGAGGAGATGAAGAATCATTTACTATTTAATGTTGAAGAAAATATCATAGATAATTATATAACACAAAAGGAAACAAAAAAATTGGAGAATATTTTGAATCAAGACATGACAGACAAAACTCCTTCTCTGACTTCTAGAAAGCTTTGCAAATTTTGGCAAACACCAACAACTTCAAAGAGTTCTCCATTCACTCCTAGCAGTAGTCATCAAAGTAGAGAGATGAATTCAAGAACAATAGATATGGTTCCAATAAAAGAACTTTAGGAATTTCTACATAATGGCAATACCTTGGATTCGACAATGGGGAATTGAGCATATCTAAATCTGAAGAAGGTAGGTTGAACCTCCTTACTAATCAAATGGTTTGGGTCTTTTGTGATGAAAACATTGATGAAAGTATAGAGGCTCAAAAACAGGAATTAATTAAACAAATCCTCAAACTAGGAGGGAATAACTCCACATATGAAGACCTAAGGAAAGATTTGTTAAAAATTGAAAAGGAGGATAATAATTTAAGGCAATCTCAGATAAAAAGGAAAGATGAGCAGGAGAAAAAGGGAAAAGATGGTAGTAATAACAACATAGTGGGAACAGATGCAGACTTAGAAAACCATTTTGGCATGGTGTATCAACTTCTTAAAGAACTGGTACAGGAAGAACAAGATAGGAACACTGAAGGGAAAAGTGGTGCAGCCAAGACAGCAGAAGTAAACCTAGATCAGCTAGGAATTTAGACAAATCAAACAGGGCTTAAATCTCCTATCTGTGGCAAATTGAAAGGAAAAAGAGGTAGAAGATCATTAAAAGAACTCAGGGAAGTAGACTAGCACAATAGAGAGAGAAAAAAGATTGATCAAATTTTCAATGTTGGGAAGGAGAAGTGCCTTCTCGAGGAGACATGAGGATCATGACATGGAATGCTAGGGGATGTAATGCCCCTAGCAGAAAGAGGTTACTAAAACATAACCTCAAATCCTTTGATTTGGAAATTATTCTCATCCAAGAAACCAAACTAAATAAGTTAGAATTTTTTTAATTAGATAAAAGGTTAGGACTATGGAACTCTATATTTCAAGAATCAAAAGGGGCTTCAAGGGGTTTAGGGATCTTCTGGAATCCTAGGAAGGTAGACATAAATATCATTAATTTAAATAACAATTGGATGAGCAAATGGGTCTAGAGCCTCAAATCTGACCTCAAATTTACCCGTATTAATATTTATGGGCCTATTACCAACCTCAATAAAAGATTAGTTTGGGAAGAAATTGACTCTTTTATAAATAACTTTAAAGATAATTTGTTCTTATTAGGAGGAGACTTCAATACAATTTTAGATATTAATGAAAAATTAGGTGGTAATCAGCAATTATCACAAGCTTCGAAGGATTTCAAGGCATGGTGAAATACCCATATCTTGATAAATATATCGATTAGCAATGGAGTTTGTACATGGAACAATAGGAGACAAAATTTTGTGTACATAGCAGAGAAATCAAATAGGTTCATGATTAAGGGGGACCTTGATGCTAAGAACTTGAAATTTCACTCTTCCATGCTTCCTATCACTGGGTTTGATCACTTTCCAGTCAAATTCAAATTTTCAAAACCACACAAACCTGCCAAGAACCCATTTAAATGTGAGAAAATGTGGTTTTTGGATGCTGGTTTCATTAACAATATCAAAGAATGGTGGGTGTAGGACAAATTTGAAGGATCTAAGATGTATGTATTTGTTGCCAAAATGAGGATGCTTAAGGAATGAATCCTTAGATGGAACAAGGAGCACTTAAATGATATTTTCAAAGAAAAATTAGATATAGAAAACCAATTAAAAGACCTAAATTTAGAAGTGATTTAAAAAGGGATGGATAATGCTAGCTATTTGCGTGAAAAAGAATTATTGGCAAAGCAAAAGGACATTCTAACCAAAGATGAAATCTTTGGAGACAAAAATCTAGAGAGAAATGGTTAGACGAAGGAGATCAAAACATAAAATATTTTCATAATTCCATTTTATACAATAGATCTAAGAGAAAAATAATGGTTATTAAAAACTATTTGGGCATTATTTCAAATAAACCTAGTGAAATCACAGATACATTTGTTAAACATTTTCAAAATACTTTAAACAACTATGAAGGGTCCAATAGAACAACACAAGCTAAGTTACTTAAGGTAATACCCAAAATTGTCACTATGGAAGATAATAAGGCATTAAACAAACCCATCTCTTTGGAAGAAGTCAAACAGGTGGTTTTTGAAATGAATCCAAAAAAATCCCCAAGTCTAGATGGCTTCCAAGCCTTCTTCTACCAAAAATATTAGGATATCATAGGAGAAGATCTTTGGAAAGCAATTGAAGCATCTAGAAATGAGGGTGCTCTTTTATTAGAGATCAATCACTCATTCCTCACCTTGATTCCCAAAAAGTCAGAACTAGAAACCTCAGGAGACTTCAAACTGATTGCACTATGCAACACTATGTACAAAATTTTCTCCAAAATTTTAGCTAACAAGTTAAAGAAGATACTCCCTAAAATTATATCAGAAGAACAAACGAGCTTTGTTGCAGGCAGATCTATCCTTGATTGTATTATAACCATCCAAGAGATGATCCATTTAGCTCGAATGAACAAAGATCCATGTATGTTCTTGAAATCGGATATTCAAAAAACATATGCTATGGTTGATTGGAGATTCCTCTATAAGGTTATGAAAGCTTTTGGCTTCTCCCATCAATGGATCAACCCTATCTACAAATTCATATCTACTACTAAAATCTTGATTCTCATTAATGGAACACCGAAAGGCTACTTTGATATATCTAGAGGCATTAGACAAGGAGACCCTTTATCCCCCTCCCTTTATATCATCATGGCAGAAGCATTTGAAAGAGCAGTGACGGATGCTTACAATAAAGAAAAAATATCAGGTATTTTGGTTACTCAAAATATGCCCAATATCACCCACCAAAAATACGCTAATGATACTATATTTTCAGGTAGAAGTAGGATAGATGAGGCCTTGGGTCTTAAATCAATCATTAAAGCATATATGGAAGCTTCAGGTCAAAAAGTCAATGAGCTCAAATTTGAGATTTACTTCATAAATACAAAACCAACATTAGAACATCAGATCTACAAAATCATGGGATATAAAAAAGGTCAATTCCCATGCAAATATCTAGGAATCACCCTAGAAAAAGGAACAAAATCCAACAAAGTGTGGTGTAATACCCTTGAAAACATGGATGCCAAACTCAGATGTTGGAAGGATAGATGGCTAACAAAGGTTGGAAAATGTACTAAGATTAGATGAATAGTATCAGCCATCCCCATCTTCCCATTATCTTGCTTGTCTTTGTCCAAGGGAAACCTTCATAAATTTGAAACCAAAATGAAAAATTTTCTTTAGAAGGATTCTGAAGAGGACAAAAAATTGGGGCTCATTAAATGGGAAAAAATCAGCAAACTCAAGGATTCGGGTGGGTTAAGGATCAAGAATATTCAATGGCAAAATGAAGCTCTGGGGGAAAAACTTATCTGGCAACTCTATAAGGATAGAGATCACAAATGGGCCAAGATATTATACAATAAATATTTAAATAAGGAGGATCCTCTATCAATTTTTAGGACCAAACACCCCCTGAAAGGGTCAAAATGTTGGAACTTTATGCTTAATTGTAGGCACTTGATTTCAAATTACTTGACTTGGGTTGTAGGTAAGGGTGATGAGGCATTGTTTTGGAAAGATTCGTGGGATGGTCACCCTCCTCTACAAAAATATTGCTCAATTAAGGAACTCAAGACAAACTAAGCTCTCTATGGGGAACCAGAGTCTGTGACTATAGGACATTAGTTTATGAGGATGGTAATCCAAAATGGGTGTGGAAATCTTTGGAAGTTTTGGATGGGGATGTCGAATCAATTAATATCTAGAAAAAGCTATTAGTAGATAGAAAGATTAGGCAATTTGAGAAGGAAGATGAATGTATATGGGCAACCTCTAATGATGGTAATTATAGTGTGAAAAGTGGATATAGGACTATTTTAGACTCCCAAAGATGGGATGATGTGGATATTTTGTTCAAGCTATGTTGGGGCTCTTCATGTCTTCCTAAAGTAGGTTTTTTTATTATGGTTAGCATTCCAAAATAGAATTCTAACCATGGATATGATGAAGTTTGGTTTGTAAAGTTCTTCTAGATGTGTTTTATGTAAGCACAATAGTGAAGACTCTGATCACATTCTTTTCAGTTGTTCCCTTCTCCCAAAAGTGTTGGGAATGGCTTAGGAGAATGTTGGGTTGGTCAACACAGTTTCTGAATTCTTTGCCTAACCTACTTAAGGGATGGCCTACTTGCCAGGTCAAGGGCATATACAATAAACTATGGAACATATGTCTATCCATTCTAATATGGGAAATATGAAAGGAGAGAAATCGACATATCTTTCAAAACCTAGAATTGGAGCCTAAAGAATTAATTACAAAAATTGAAGCTAGTATTGTGGAAACTACTAACTCGCATCTCAAAAATTCCTAGAAAGAGGAAGGTTTCTTTTCCATATGGGATGAGAAAATGAAGAAAAATTGGGTCAAACTGATTAACCCCCTACTTGTTTATCTGAAGAATAGTAAGGAGGCTAGAGAAAACTGTAGATGGGCCCCTCCCCTGAATGGGTTGTTTAAATTGAATTTTGATGGTGCTACCCAAGGTAAGGCCAGTATTGGATACATCATCAATAATGAGGATGGTCATTGGATAGCCAAAAAAGTGATGTATATTCAACCTACCTCAAATAATCTTGCAGAATTAGAAGCTTTGAAGCATGGACTTCAATTATGTCATAAATTGAAATTTTCTAATGTCATTATAGAGGGAGATTCTCAAATCATTTTAAATGCTATTATAAAATGATCAACCCCCAATTGGGTACTTAACACCAATCTTGAAGAGGTCCTTTCTCTTCTTGACAAGTTGACAGATTATAGGATCTATCACATTTATAGGGAAGGCAATAAAAAAGTGGATAGTTTAGAAAACTTGGGGGCATATGGGGTCAATTCAATTATTATTAAGGATCATCCACCTTTTTCAGAAGAATGATGGATGAGTTACCCCAATTATGACTACATATCCGAATCCCCTCTCCTCCAAGTTTTTACTTAGTTTCAATTTTTTCCTCAACACACTTTTTTCCCCCTTTGGATCCCCCCCCCCCCTATATATATATATATATATATATATATATATATATATATATATATATATTCTCTTTCTTATATAAATATCTAACTTTTTTCTCATATCCATATATACCTTCTTATATAAATTGTCATACTTATATATATAATTCTCATAAGCTCTGTGATATTATTTTTTATCATTACCACTCATAGGTATAAGTCTACAGCATGCAAATTGATATAAGCTCTGATCTCATATATTTCTACCGATATACATATATATTTGTAATTATAGATAGTCAAAAATTCCCTTCTATTTATATGTGTCTTATCTCCTCTCCTTGGGTTAGGTTCGTAGTGGAGGTATTAATGGTCTATTTATTGATCATAGGGTAGGTCTCGAACAACTAATAATGTTTATAGTAACTCGTGTCATATAAGGGTCCACTTGCAGATTCTTTCCCCATCATGAATTGGGATGGTCTTAAATTTACCTTTTATATGCATAGTTGGCTTTGGTTTATTTAATGATGTTTTCATCATAATGGAACCAAAGGAAGATAATTCTGAGCTAAAGTAGGCTATGTCATTGGATGGCATCATCAAATTCACCTTCTAGAGGTTTCTTTTGTTTTTACATGGGTTCTCTAAATCTCTTTATCAATTATTGCCCTATATTTCAAAGATGGAAACAAATATCTGTCTCTTTCATGCAATTGAAAACCAAACTATGGCCTTTTGTGGAAATGTAAAACTGGAATGCTAGAACAAGATACTCTACTCGGACGATGACATGTCTTGACTAGCCATTAGTAGAGCCATCAGAGAAGGGGTATTTGATTATGAATTCACCTGGAGGACCAATAGTGACATCATAGGTTCTTTCATTGGCTGTAGTATAAGGGCAAAGGTGGAAATTGAGGCCATTATAAGGCTATGCTCTGATATTTTCATCCCAACTTGGAGGAAGGGCTTGGAGAAAGCTATCAAAAGTATTAATGACAAACTTCATATCCCACTGATAGAGAAGTATATGAGATTACCACTAGGTGACCCTAAATTGGCAACTGCATTTCTGTAGCCGTCTCTAATTATTTAGGAGAGTGTGGCCTTTTATCATGAATGGTCAAAATGGAGGTCAGTATTTAGTTTCTACTCTATTGGTGAGGAATCATAGATAAAGAAAATAGGGAATGGTTAATGACTTATCTCACCCTATCCAAGGCATATATACAACTGGGAGTAAACTTTGACAACTTGGAGGCTCTTGAATTTTGCACATCGAACTCTGAAAAATCTAGCAAGACCAAGACTGGTTTTGAATTTCCTCCTGAATGTTAGGTTGAGAAGCCAAATGACATTACTGAAGTCATCATGGTGGTCTGGAAATGAGGTGTGGTTTCTGGTTTTTGTAGGTTTTGGTTAAGAATAGTTAGGGTTTGGTAATTAGTGGATATATTAAGAAAGATGTGTAGGTTGGATGGTTATAGTCTGTTTCAAATCTACTAAGATGTTCAACAAAGGATTATATATACCTCCTACTATATAGGCAGAGTTTATGTATACAGGCCTATTTTGTAATTATAGCAGATATACTCTCTTCTAAGATGTACTTATAACCTTGCTAAATATATGAAGTAGGTTTATATAAATGGGTTTGTATGTTCATCTTCATCTAAATGATTGGATTGTATGGTGTTTAGATCCTTTTTTTCTTATAGTATTTCTAAATACATTATATTCTTTACACCTGTATGGTCTTTTAAATTTGAATTTAAGTTAATTTTCATTTTTCTTTACTAGCATTACGTGTTGATGTCTTTTACTCTGATTAGCTCCTTGGGATGGGATTAGAGTTCAAACACTTCAGGCCCTTATTGCATTATAGTAATTCTCAATAGGTAGAGCAAGTGCTATGTTATGTAAGGCTTGATGAGCATGTAATCGTTTAAGATAAGAGTTGGTGACTTCAAGCTGATTAAAAGTAGGGTTATAGATTCATCTTTCAGATGCATATGATCTAATTGTAGACAAAGTGGATAGTTTTATTCAATTCCTTAGATGAGGTTTAATCTAGGATCTAGTAATGGGTCAGCTTGGGGCTCTAGAACAATGTTTTGATCTAATCCCTTTTAGGTGATCTTGGCGACAAGTTTCGAAGAAGGTGGTCTTGACTGATAGTTTCTATCCATCTTTTGTAAAGTTCATATGGTGATATAGCTCTGACTAATAATTGGAATACATTTTGGGTACCGGTGGAAAGGGTTAGTCAATTTCAATTTCCACCTGTCTGGCACTCCTTTGGAGATCTCTAATAGAAGTTAGGACTTTGGTTGATGTAGCTCGAGTGTTTTCTTTAAGAAGATCTTCTACATTCTATCCTATTTTTGTATAGGTTTGGAGGAATTTTATTATTCAATACTATGTTTTTATGTTACTAACCTTCTTTGTTTGAGTATAGGTTTCTTCTTCTTTTGGTTCCATTTAGGTGGATTTCCTTTGAATGCTATTTATTTACTAACTATGTTCATCAATCAAGTTTTGTGTGCTTAGAAGTTTAAACATCAGAGTTCACAATTTTAGGTATTCCCATTGGAAGTTTTAATCATACTGGATATTGTATTGATAGGGGTATGCAACTCACTATGATGTATTTCAAAACATGATAGTTATGTAATTTGAAATTCTATATGATAGGTTATGTTTTGACTGGGGTATGCCCCTTTTAAGATGTAATTGTATAGGATGCTTGTCTCAAGCAAGACTGGAGGTTTTTTTCTTTGTTCTTTCCTACTAGTGCCCGTTTGAATGGAGTCAAGCTAATGTAAATTTATTTTTATTTAATAAAATCATTCAAGGCTTTGGCTATTTATCGTTAAAAAAAAAAGTAGAATTAAAAAGAAGGTATTTCAAAGCACATGGGTTGAAAGTAATGCCACCGCGGCAATGGCTACCCAAGGAGTTATTTCGACTCTCTAGATGCCTCTCAGCTAGATGCCCATCACATGGCATGCCATGCCTCAACCATACACTGTCGTACTTTTCTACTCTTTTTCCAACGCTCATCACAAGTCAGATGCATTCGTATAGGTCTATGTGTATTTGATATTTTATGTTTTATTATTGTCAAAGTCAAAAGCTTAGGTGGAGTATAGGTAAAGTTCATAATTTTTTAAATTTAGATTAGATTTCTATGCATAGTTTATTTTATTAGATTTTTGTAGAAAATTATTTGTTAAATTTTAAATTAAGAAAAATAATAACTAGTGCTTGCACATTTGGAAAGTGCAAGGGTTAAGCCGATAGTCATTTATACTTTTGATGATCCTCTTGCCTCTAGATTATAGCAATATATTATGTCATCAAATTTTGTGGAAAACAATGCCCTTACAAAGTAGTTGTAAATAGTTATTTTCCTTTGCGTCTCCTCTTCCAACATGACCCATATATTTACAATGGTGAGCCATACATAGTCAACCAAGAAAAAATTATCTGTGGCTACTTTTTCAAAATGATCCATATAGTTACAATGGTGAGTAAGATGCAAAAACTTAATAGGAGAAAAACACATTTTGAGGACCTATACAAATTTTTTTTCCCACTATTAGACACGTAGTTCAACCATCTCTTCTATATGATCTTCCCCAAAATTGAAGAGTATAAGACCATTTGATTTACCAGATCCAACTCATTTATAGATCAATAAACTCCTCTTCAACAAATTTTCGTTCCCACTATTAGACTAGTAGTTCAACCATCTCTTATACTATGATCCTCCCCAAAATTGAAAATTTGAAGACCATTTGATTTACCAAATCCAACTCATTCATAGATAAATAAACTCATCTTCTTCTTATAATATTTCTTTTTTCCCTATCCTTGATCTTTTCCTCTAAAATATTTCATTTATCTAGTAATTTCTTTGATTGAAAAGCTTGCTATAGGCTAGTAAGTTTTTATTTGACATTATCAAACACTAACTAATTTTTGTATTAAATAGTTTATGAATGAACTATTGATTTCACCAATTTCCCCATTGACAAGTCTTGCTTCTATCCAAATGTTTGTTGTAAGCATGACATGTTGTCCCATAGAGAGGAGTACGTGTTTTTCCAATTGTTTATCATACACCTCTCTCAAATTAGCTTTGCATCCAGAACTTATTTTCATGCTTGTGGTGGTTGTGGCGATTGGATGATTTAATGATTTTAGCATTTTCTTATTATGTAGTTTCACTGCATCATTTGTAGCATGTAGATCTATAAACCTATTAAATTCTTTATTTTCATCTATGTGTGAGTGGATGTTTGTATGACTCATTAGGAGCTTCCAATCATGTTGTTTAGGGTTTGCTTCTTGTATATTGTGTAAAAGATGATGAAATTCTACTTGTGTGATAGTTTCACCTTGTTGTCAAAAGATAGTTTGCAAGGTAACAACTGTAGTGAACTGCTCCGAAATCAACTTAGCACTTGAATGCGATGTATAGATTGGTTTGTCCATAATAGGGGGTATTTATGTGAGGTCATTGAAAAAAATAAGTGATACTCCACCTACTAAGTTTTTTGCATCAAAAATTCTATTATGATGCACATATAGCTAAATAAATATCAACTCATCAAAGCATATTTCTTTTCAATATTAATTCTTCTATAACAACTCTTGTTATACGTTACCTCTCATTATAGATTCATAATTATTATCTTTAGATCATAATTATTATCTTTAGATCATAATTATTATCTTTGGATCATATTATTATTATCGTATGAAAAAACATTATTGAATCAATTTTTATTATTTTATTGAAAAGTAAACTATATTTTTGGAGGGTTTAGAATTTAATTATTTTTATCATATAGAGGAAATGATGAATTATCATTTCAAAGAGATAATGTATATGTACTTAAGTTAACTATATTAAATTTCAAAACCCACTAATAATACTAAATATATCTCTAGTACAATTTCTTCAATACATCCCACTATTTCTTAATAAATATCAATGTCTTTCCAAAGAAAAAAGGGCATGAGAAGAGAAGGAGAAGATTTAAAAAGCATATATTGTTTAATGGGCATAGTGCAGGTGCTAACCTAGATAAATAGGAGAATTATCAATTTCTAATATCTTAATTTTCCTCTTTTCTTAGCAATGTTTGATGTTTAATGGTTTAAGTTAGTATGGTCTTTTTATTTATCACAAAGTAATGCTTTTTCCTAATATCTTATATCTTATGCAATCAATTTGTATTAATAATCAGAATGTTATCTCTATAGCAGCTACTTCAACAAAGATGAATAATCTTTTCACTTCAATGCATTAGAACGTATTCATAACTCTATTGCTATTACATGTCACAAATCAGGAAGAGGCAATTTGCTCATTTAACATAATAATAAATAGCATGTATTCTTAGAGTAACATGCAAATAATATATTTAACTATGAATACCCAAAGTTGTAATGCTACATTGTACATTTATGGTTGAACTTTTGGCCAATTGAACCTCCTAATTTAGATATATCAAAATGTCACATTAGTTTTTTTATAATAAATTGTAAACATATGATTTCTACACTCCATATTAAATTGGGATTAAATATATATATGATTTGGATACATCACGAGATCCTTCAATTTTGTTTGTCTTTGCTAAGTCTAGAATATCATTTAATTAAGCATATTTTTAAATAATTTATTTTTTAGTAAAGTCATTTTGGTTGCAATCTTGTGCATATAATAGATTTATATAAACACCACGCATGCTAAATGACTTTTTTTCCCATCCAAGTCAGTCGGTGTTAAACTGCTAGGATTTTAGGGTGGGATTTTTTTTAAGGGTGGTGTAATTATTGGCCCTAGTGACTTGATTAATGACAAATGGAGTCTGAGAAACCAAATCGTCTCACTATTTCAGCCTGCACCATTTTCTATTAGGCATGATTTTTCAGTTGATGCTCTGTTATTACACCGTGTGATTGAGTAGACCAATGAAACAAAGATGAAACCAAATCTTATACTTATATGAATGGTTAGAAATGAAATTCTATAATCAGCATAATAATCACTCAATCCATTTTTCATTCGTCATGTTATTATAGTTTCCATAATCTATCATCAAAATACTAAGACTTTTATTATTTGATAATATATCACAATGTTCCATAATCCATAAACATAATCTAAAATATTACAGTATTATTATTTTATGAACCATCATGAGAATAATAAAAAAATTCTCCAACAAACAACCATCAACTTTACCATAAAACCAACTTGAGTTGTGGACTATGTTAAGATATCTTTTGTTTATGTGCTAAATGATATTGCTTAACTATCAAATCCAAACCCTATTCAAATCCATGAAAAGTCAAGCAATTTTTTGTGGATTAGAATCCTTTCTCTGCATGCCAATCTTGCTATAAACAATCTGTAGAGCATCAATAGTTGTAGCATTGTATATTTATTTAGAACAAGTTGATGGTCTACCATATTGACTTGAATGTCATCTTAATCATTAGGCTCGCCTCCCCAAAAACACATTTGGCACATCCATGTGAATCAAAACATTTGCAACAATTGCTATCTTATTATATTTTGGTCCCGAGAGAAGCAGCGATTGAAAAAAACTATGGCAACAACTCTCTTTTTTTGGCATCCAACAATGCTGAAAAATTAGAAATTTTTGACTAAAGTCCCATCAGAAGTAAGCCATCATCACATACAGACTATATAATTTTAAAAAAATGAAAAATTTGTGTACTTTTTACTTACAAAACTATGATATTAGTTTTTTTATGTAATGTTTATCAAACTAAAACTTCAAACTATCATTATACACATTTAATTATGTAATTATATTGTACTACTAAGAAAATTTAAAAATCTAATATAGAGTTTTGGTATGGGGTATATGCACTGAGTTGTGGTGCCAAAAAGGTGACAACTCTTTTTTTTTTCTATTTTCAATAGTGCGTATGCACTTTAAAAAAAGTGAATTTTTATAGATGGGCTGCATACCCGTAGCCCATCATTTTCATCTCTATTTTATTGCATTTCGACACTAGCAGTACATAGGTGGGTTCAAGAAACAAAGGGTTTCACCATCCTAGTTGCCAATATGCCTCCTTGTTGACAAAATTTGAGCTCACAAGCACGCCAAAGCCAATGTCGTATGTGATCTTAACTTCATTTTGCATTGTTTGATATTTTTTTATATTGTTTTGTAGGTTTTTTATATTATTTTGTAGGGTTTTTACAATTTTTATTTAAATTTGTTTATTTATTTGGATTTCAATTTTTTTTTTATCAGGAAATGTCCATAATCAACTAGAAAATCCACAAGAACCTCAAAACCCTCAAAATGAAAACCCTCCCCAAGAAGAACAATAAATTCTAAAACCTAAACCAATTGCAAGACCTCCACTAGGCACACAAGAAAATATAATAAATGAAATAGAGAGAGGTAAAACTTAATTAGAAGGACTCATTGCTTAGTTGAAAGAATCTGGAAAAACCAATCCAATGAGTGCTCAATTGGCAATGTCCCTTGAATCTATTAAGACCCAAATAGCCTCAGTTATTGGTCAGTTAGATATTCGACAGGTTAAGAGGGATGAACAAAAAATATTTTATGCAAATAAATTGTCATATGAAGATGTTAAAAAAAAAGAAATACCAAAAGGTAGAATATGTGCATTATTTAGAAAACTCGATGAGCACAATACTATTAGAGAGGGTACTAAATGGTTCCCCATCCATTGGTGCATACATGATGCTATTAGAAATAATTTTTGGGATAGATGGTGGATGGTTTTTGATGCCCCTCCTTGCAACAATCACGAGGTCCCCATGTATTTTTTGAAGAAATTATATTGTGAGTTTGTCCTCGGGGAGATCCCCAATTATTTTGATATATTAGACTCCCAAGGTAGAGGTGGAGGGTCATCATTTGAGAGGTCGGGAGCATGTTGTGACCCTAATGTAGTTAGGGCACCTGTGGTCAAGCTACAATGCGAGCATGTGACTATTCCTTCACTTGTGAAGGAACATGTAGAGGCCAGCGCTCTAGGGACCATTAATGCTTTGACACAGACCCTCATCCATTCCACGAGCCCATTAGTTGAGGGGGAGCCTTCTGTGCATCATAGTCACATGTGCACTTCATGCTGATCCCTATGCACATTTGGCACTCATGCTAGAGATGGCATGGATAATGCACTCATCACTGATTAGTTCTTGAAAGAAACATTTAGCATTGACACACAAGTAAATTACAATTATAATTTACTAATTTGATCACATTTCATATGTATAGTGAATGATTAATTAATTAGCATCTATTGACATTGTTCAAAATTAAGGGTCAGTGTTGTCGGGCCTAGCAGCAATCCTCTGGCCCCATTTTTTGTCCCCTCCACGAGTCCAGAGGTATGTATCAATTTAATCATTTAAATTAATACATATATTTATTAATTAATCATATTAAGGATTGACAAAAAAAATTATGCATGTGCTTCAGTTCTCTACTGGACCGTCAACCTTTACTATGGACTCGGAGCATAGACATCATACAAGCTATGTATAGGTACATCTGTTTCATGTTAATTTAATTCATTTGATTATATTTGTTTCATGTTTCATGTTACATGTAACTTGTATTGTATGACATGCAGCTCATGACATCAGACACCCCTCCTCATCTCCAATAGTTTGTTGATCATGGAGTGGCAGCAACTATGGCTAACTCACAGCCATAGGTATGAAATAATTTTATTCATTTTAGTTTTTTTTTATAATAGTTAGTCTCAAAATTTCTAATGTTATTTATAAGTGATTATATTTATTGAATTGTTCTAGGGTCTTGGCACGCTTGATCATTCACGAGCCCTCGAGGTGGACTCACAGAGTGACTATTTGATGGTGGTAAGAAAATAATTGATTTTGTGTGTACATATATTTGATTTCAACATATAATAAATATTGATTCATATCTACTTTGTTTGTATCAACTCAATTTAGAGAAGAGCCTCAACAAGAGGATGAGTGAGCATGTTAGGAGGACCCCGTCATCTCCACCGTCTCCCTCCATACGATGATAGAAGACATCAAGAGATTTTTTTCCTTCCCCTCATGGGAAGGAAAAGATATAGTTGATCTAGACATGTATATATAGGCATCAGTGGACATATTCGATACACATTTGATGTATATGACATTTTATATTTGATGTATGACATTATTCAACTTATGAAATTATTGGTTAATATATCATATGTTTGTTCATATATGACATTATTGGTTATCATAATATATTATGTGTTTGTTAATGTACATGACATTATTGGTTATCATTTTATATTATATGTTTGTTCATGTATGGCATTAAATTATTTATGTTCATGTATGACATTAAATTAGATATGTGCATGTATGACATTAAATTAGATATGTTTATGTATGACATTAAATTCAATACCTAATTTGTTGAAAACTTTGATAGAATATTGATTAACAATAAACTTTATCATTGTTTAAGCATAAGTTAATCATTTGCAATATGTCATCATCATATGATTTATGATCTTGTTCATGTTAAAAAATTTACTTCTGTATCATTTGTTTATCAAGTTTAATTCAATACCTAATTAGTTTGAATTTTTGATGCAATATTAATTGGCAATAAAATTTATCAGTCAAGATTGATTAGGACCTCCTGGCAATAAACTTTATCGAGAAATATTCATGGACCTCTTGGAAATTGGTCACCTAAATGAGAACCTTGAGATTTATTAGGAACTCCATGAAAGAAATTAGTAGCTTGAGAAGCTCTCCATTTGTTAGCTGAATTAAAACCTTGGATTGTAGATGGTTGGCCTTCATTGTACAGACCAATTTTATAGATATATAATCAAATAAATAGTGTATTCATCTAACCATAGAAATATTGTTACATAAGAAGAAGATCAAGTTTTACAATTGCTCATAATCATTAATGCATGCATATACACTTAAACCTAAAAAGGATGACCTAAAGAAGACAAATTAAGTATGAAGTTGATACAAAATCAATAAGAGAGTTCTAGCATGATATCTTCAATATTTTTTGAATTAGAGAAAACTAAGTATTAATATGATGATCTCTATGAATCTATATCACCATCTGGATATCTCTCTACATCTCCCTAACTCTCTCTATTTTATCTCACATTCATCCTCTTCTTATATCTCTATTCATTTATCACTATGTTTATATTTCCTTTAATATTCATGTCTACCTACACCTTCTTTTGTTTCCCTCTATCTCTATGCATCTTCTCCATGTTCAGCAAGCGTTGGAGTTATAGGGATAGTGTTAAGAAACTTGCTTATGTTGCAAAGAGAGGTGAGAAGGTGAAAATAAGGGTGTACTATAAGTTGGAAGCTAAGGATGATTTAATGGTTGATAAGTGGGCATTTTATTATGATGATCCTAATGATCAACACATTTGCATGGAGGTTGTCCAAGGTAGAGCTCATTGTAGTCTTATGCTATATGACAATCCATATGCAGATGCTATTTTGAATAAGTCTATTTTTGTCCCTTGATTGCAATCTTGGCTCCATGATGTTTTGGTTTGGGAGGTGGTTAGATGGAACTATGAATATCTTTTAAGTAATAAATTGTATTGATTTTGATTTAATTTATTATTAAAGATTTTAATGGATACAACTTTGCTCTAAATATCTCACTCTCTCTTATTCCCCCCCTCTTTATATTTCTATTTTTTCCATATCTATGTAGCCATCTATCCTCTTTATCTCCCCCTCACTAATGCAGAGATGTTGAGCAAGAAGTGAGGTTTAAGCACTTTCTTCTTCCTAATCTACCAAACTAAACTTGTGGCCTTCCTAATATCTTACTCCTTTAGGATATCATTTTTGTGGCCTATCAAAAGTGATAGGGTCATTTGTGAACTCCTCCAAGGTGAGTACTTCTCCAATCAAGATCTTGCACCTTTTTGTTTTAGGGACACTAGCCCTATTCCAAGCCAATAACTATAACTCTTCACCAATGGCTTCACCAATCCCAAGTCTCTATTGGAACACCTTCCTTGTGTTGAACTGATTGAGAATCAACTCTTGGACCCTTGGTTTAACCCTCCAATTGTCATATAGTACAAAATGTTGACTATCATAAAATTCCTTGTAGGTCTCCTACTCTGATTTTTTGGACTTAAATTCCTCTTAGGTTGAAATCTAACTATTCTATGGGTAGATTTAGACACCCTTTTGGAATTTACTCGGCCACCTAGAGCTAACAGAGTAGATAGTTTGATCCCATGATGAAAGGTGAGAGAGATTTGCAAGTTGGCAACTTTGTACTGGCCAACACTGCAAGTTTTAGCATCACCCAAGATGCCATCATAAAATGAAAATGGAGTGTGATCTCCAAAAAGAGAGAGAGAGGTTATTATAGGCCTCCACAACATGATCCTATAGGAACTAGAATTGCATCCATACCTCAAACGAGCTCTGAGATATGCCCTATCAAAGATCGCAG
The DNA here is from genome assembly GCA_028749045.1 of Cupressus sempervirens. NCBI lineage: Eukaryota > Viridiplantae > Streptophyta > Pinopsida > Cupressales > Cupressaceae > Cupressus > Cupressus sempervirens. The sequence continues at coordinate 383,917,573 of CM053789.1, forward strand.
CCCTATGGCATTTAGTGACCCTTAGGAACATTCCAATTTGGCATGCCTGAGAACGTTCAATTGCTAAAGGGGATAGGATGAGGTTGGGGATAGGGTTTACCTAGCCACCTAGAGTTAACAAAGCAAACAGTTTGATCCCATGATGAAAGGTGAGAGACATTTGGCAGTTGCCAACTTTGTATTGGCCAACACTGCAAGTTTCAGCATCACCAGAGATGGCATCATAAAATGAAAATGAAGTGTGATCTCCAAAAAGTGAGAGACATTATTGTAGACCTCCACAACATGGACCTATAGGAACTAGAATCGCATCCATACCTCACATGAGCTCCGAGATATGCCTTGTCAAAGATCAAAACCCTATAACATTTCGTGACCCTTAGGGACGTTTTGGTTTGGCGTGCTCGAGAATGTTCATGCACTAAAGGGGATAGGATGAGGTTGGGGATATGGTTTACCCAGCCACTTGGAGCTAATAGAGTAGACAGTTTGATGCCACGATGAAAGGTGAGAGAGATTTGGCAGTTGGCAACTTTGTACTAGCCAACACTGCAAGTTTCAACATCACCCAAGATGGCATCGTGAAATGAAAATAGAGTGTGATCTCCAAAAAGTGAGAGAGGTTATTGTAGGCCTCTACAACATGGTCTTTTAGGAATTGGAATCACATCCATACCTAACATGAGCTCCAAGATATGCCCTATCAAAGATAACAACACTATAACATTTAGTGACCCTTAGGGACATTCTGATTCAGCATGCCCGAGAATGTTTGAGCACTGAATGGGATAGGAAAAGATTAGGGATAGGGTTTACCCAACCACACAGAGCTAACAAAGCAAGAAATTTGATCTCACAATGAATAATGAGAGAGATTTGTACTGGCCAACACTACAAGTTTCAGCATCACCCGAGATGGCATCATAAAATGAAAATGGAGTGTGATCTCAAAAAAGTGAGAGAGTTTATTGTAGGCCTCCACAACATATTCTTGTAAGAAGTAGAATTGCATCCATATCTCACATGAACTCTGAGATATGTCCCGTCAAAGATCACAGCCCTATAGCATTTAGTGACCTTTAGGGACATTTTGGTTCGGCGTGCTCGAGAATGTTCAAGTGTTGAAGAGGATAGGATGAGGTTGGCGATAGGGTTTACCTAGCCACCCAAATCTAACAGAGTAGACAATTCAATCCCACAATGAAAGGTGAGAGAGATTTGGCAGTTGGTAACTTTATACTGGCCAACACTGCAAGTTTCAACATCACCTGAGATGGCATTGTAAAATGAAAATGGAGTGTGATCTCAAAAAAGTGAGAGAGGTAATTGTAGGCCTTCACAACATAATCCTATAAGAATTAGAATCACATCCATACCTCACACAAGCTCTGAGATATGCCCCATCAAATATCGTAGCCCTATGGCATTTAGTGACCCTTAGGGATGTTCCGATTCGGTGTGCCCAAGAATGTTTGAGAACTAAAGGGGATAGAATGAGGTTTGTGATAGGGTTTACTTGGCCACTCAAAGCTAACAAAATAAATAGTTTGATCCCACGAAGAAAGGTGAGAGAGATTTGGCAGTTGGCAACCTTGTACTAGCCAACACTACAATTTTTAGCATCACTCGAGATGGCATCATAAAATGGAAATGGAGTGTGATCTCCAAAAAGTGAGAGAGGTTATTGTAGGCTTCTACAACATGGTCCTTTAGGAATTGGAATTGCATCCATACCTCACACAAGCTTTGAGATATGCCCTGTCAAAGATTGCAACCCTATAACATTTAGTGACCCTTAAAGACATTCTGGTTTGGCATGCCTAAGAAAATTTGAGTGCTAAAAGGGATAGGAAAAGGTTTGGGATAGGGTTTTCCTGGCCACTCAGAGCTAACAAAGTAGACAGTTCGATCCCATGATTAAAGGTGAGAGAGATTTGGCAGTTGGCAACTTTGTACTTGCCAACACTACAAGTTTCAACATCACCCGAGATGGCATTGTAAAATAAAAATGGAGTGTGGTCTCCAAAAAGTGAGAGAGGTTATTGTAGGCCTCCACAACATGGTCTTTTAGAAACTAGAATCACATCCATACCTCACACGAGCTCTGAGATATGCCCCATCAAAGATTGCAACCCTATATCATTTAGTGACCCTTAGGGACATTCTGGTTTGGCATGCCCTAGAATGTTTGAGCACTTAAGGGGATAGGATGAGGTTGGGGATAGGGTTTACCTAGCCACCTGGAGCTAATAGAGTAGACAGTTTGATCCCACGACGAAAGGTGAGAGAGATTTGGTAGCTGGCAACTTTGTACTAGCCAACACCACAAGTTTTAGCATCACCCAAGATGGCATCGTAAAATAAAAATAAAGTTTGATCTCCAAAAAGTGAGAGAGGTTATTGTAGGCCTCTACAACATAGTCCTATAGGAATTTGAATCGCATCCATACCTCATACAAGCTCTAAGATATGCCCCATCAAAGGTTACAGCCGTATGGCATTCAATGACCCTTAGGGATGTTTCGATTCGGTGTGCCCGAGAACGTTCGAGTGCTGAAGGGGATAGGATGAGGTTGGGGATAGGGTTTACCTAGCCACTCAAAGCTAATGGAGTAAACAGTTCAATCCCATGACAAAAGGTGAGAGAGATTTGGTAGTTGGCAACTTTGTACTGGCCAACACTGCAAGTTTCAACATCACCCGAGATGGCATCTAAAATGAAAATGGAGTGTGATCTCCAAAAAGTGAGAGAGGTTATTTTAGGCCTCCACAATACAATCTTGTAGGAACTAGAATCCCATCCATACCTCACACAAGCTCTGAGATATACCCCATCAAAGATCATAGCCCTATAGCATTTAGTAACCCTTAGGGATGTTCTGATTCACCGTCTCGTAGAATGTTTGAGCGCTGAAGGGGATAGGACGAGGTTTGGGATAGGGTTTACCTGGCCACCCAAAGCTAACGAAGCAGACAGTTTGATCCCATGATGAAAGCTGAGAGAGAGTTGGCAGTTGGCAACTTTGTGCTGGAACAGAGTTGGAGTTTGATCTTTTGGAATCTTTAAGAAGTGAAACAGCATCTTAGTCACTTCAATATATTTGGAAGTTTGATATATTTTCATATTCCAAGTGATACACATGTACTAAGTAAGATCTGACTATAGATATGGGGTACTTTGTTTGGTATAGATATTTTCATTCAAGACTGAATACCAATTACTTCCCCTTTGTACCAACCAAAATCTCATTCACTCAACCTTAACACAATGTGACATCAGCAACTGCGACCTCCCCTACATCAATAGAGACCTAAAACCATCCAACACAATCCAAACTATTAAATAGTGGTCAGTTTTACTATTATTATTCACAGACCAATAATGCAGCAATTGGCATTGTTCTTCACACAAAGTGACAAGAATGAGACTAGAACTTCAAGATGATGCAGAGCCACACCTTGGAAAACTCAGGAGGAATCAGTCACTCAACTGAGTTGCTTCAAGGGGCGTCTACAACCTTCAGGATCACACACGATATATTATAACCACCCATTGTGATTTGAACCAACTGTTCTTATCATTATTATTATTACGAAAACACAACCAAAGATACTTTAGACTCAACTCATAAGACTCCTATAACCATCCACTAGATTCAATAAACCAAATTTGAAAATAAATCCCCCCAAAAATTTCTTCTTACTGCCTCCGGATAGACCTACACTCAGACATGAATAACTTTCGAACCAGAAGAGATTTACTCAATCTAACAATTGAGATTTGGCATAACTAAGTTTCAAACAACATATAAAATTTTTAGATAAATCCAACGGTTCAAACCCGAGATATTGACCATGCATCAGAGTACATTTTTCTGCAAAACATTGCTTCTTGCTGTCTCTAGATAGACCCGTGAACAGATATGTATAACTTTTTAACCAGACAATATTTTCTCAATTTAACCTTTGATATTTTTCGTAACTAGGTTTGAAACAACATATAAAAATTTGAGAGAAATCCAACGGTTCAAACTTGAGATATTGACCCCGCATCAGAGTACATTTTTCTGCAAAACATTACTTCTTGTTGTCTCTAGATAGGCCTGCACTCAGACATGAATAACTCTTGAATCAGATCAAAACTCTTCAATCGCTCTGGTGAAGATGGGAATAATTAGGTCTATAATAACATATCCAAAGCTCATGAAAATCCAATGGTGCATTTGGGAGATATTACCCATGCACTGAGACTAATTTTCTGCAAACATACCGAATTCGACCCAAAACTAAAACTTTTTAATCTTCTACAAACTATCAACTTGTTTCCAGTGAGAAGATAAGAAAAATCCATTCAAAACTCAAACCATCGAAAACTTGCACAAAGACAAAATGAAAAAAACATTCCATATCTCTCCAAATTCGATTCATGTCTTACATAGCCGACTGGCTCACCCTTAAAACTGACTTTCTTTTTCCTATTAAAGGATGTGAAACGTTTTCTTCTTATTTTAGAAAAGAAGAACGTCTTCTATCCAAAAAAAGGATAAGAATCTGAAACATTTTTTTACCAATATTAGACAGTCATTTTCTAAGTTAGGAATATTCCAAAAACTGCCTACTACCTATTATTGGATTCTAAAAATCATTAAACACTCCACCTACGAACTAAAAAAAACTATTCTAATTTAAGATCCACACACCTGGTCCTAGGTGGCTATAGCTGGAGAGCTTATCAAACTGCTACTCTAGTTATGCCACCACATGTAGGACGTTATTACAAACTTCAAAAACTAAAAGCATTTAAAACATAACATTAAATTCCCTATTACATTTTCAACAATGTTGCCTCCTATAGCATTTCTCTTCTCTGCCACTGCAGCATACTCCCCTGTAGAATGAATCTCAAGTCCTCTTGACATGATGTGTTGTAGAAATGAATCTCATTCTTCTTTCGAAATTTCCAATTTATTTGAACTAGGATGAGCATATCTACAAGAAAAACAAAAATAATATCCAACTTTTCCACCTTGTAGCTTTGATTCTTTAATGCTGTAAATGTCACAGAAAATTCTTCAGCATGATTCACTATACATGAAATCTGCATCCCTGCATAAACATTATTAGAAGAAAACATATCATCAGCTTTAAGATTATTTGAGTTCTCTTTTTGAATATGAGCTTCCTTATACACCATGTAATGTGCATCATATCTATCTTCATCAATAGTAACCATAAACTTATCTGCTTCTTGACTATCAACCAGTTTCACATCTTGAATCTTAAGAATCGTATTTATCTCTTTTTCCTTTATTAAACATTTATCATCATCTTGATCTTCTATAGTAATCTCACTTTCAAATATCTCTTTCTTATTACAACTTTGCTCAAGAACAATAACAGTATTGCACTCTTTCCTTTCTTCTTCAAGCTGAGTTTTCGTACTACCGCAATGCCTTTTCCATTCTCCCACAATGGCTGCAAATTTTTCCCATAAATCAGATTCTTCTTTAGAACTTGTTGTTACACATTCCTTAGCTTCATCTTCATGCCATTCCTCCTGACATTTTTCTTCATTATGCATATTTAAGGCTTCATCAGTTGCCTCCAAAATCTTTTCCATAGGAGTACCTTCCAACATTGTACTCTTCTCTATTTTCAAAAGACACATTATTGTTCCAACCATAACTTTATCACACTCAAATCCCATAGGACTTTCCTCTTTATTCTTGTCATCAACATTTACTTGCTGCACTCCTTCTTTCTGCATTTTATTTTCTCTCAACTTAGCTTCATTCTCTTCACGTTTCCTTCTCAAATTTTTTATTTCCTCTTCTATCTTGCTTACCTCTTCTCTTTGTTTTCTCATTTCTTCTTCCACTCTTTTCTTCTTTTCTATCACTTCTTTCAAGAATTCTTTCTTACCCATCATCATAACTTTGGCTTCTGCGGTTTTGGATTCTTCTTGACTTGGCTCAACTAGAGGTATCAATTCAATGACCTTTCCATTCTTTGTAATGGTATACGTATTCTTCACTCCATCATGATGTGCCTTGAGATCATATTGCTAGGGTCTGCCAAAAAGTAAATGGCATGCATCCATATTAACAATATCAGACAATAATCTATCTTTATAGGCTCCAATCTGAAATTCCACCCAAGCTTGCTCTTCCACTATAGTATGCTGACATTTATTTAACCAAGATATTTTGTAAGGATACGGGTGTTGTATTCTTGGTAGCTTCAAATTTTCCACCATTTCAAGAGACACAAAATTTTCTGTAGAACCAAAGTCTACTAGTACCTTACAAACTTTTCCTCCAGATTTATAGGTAGTTCTGAAAATGGACTTCCTTTGCGGTGGTTCTTCTTTGACAGGCATTTTTAATAGTGTTCTTCTCATCATAAGTGCTTCTCCCTTTTCTGGATAACCATAACTATCTGAATCTTCTTGTAAATCCACTTCTTGTGCCAGGTGTATTCTCCTTTCACCATGAGTACTAGAGCTTGCTTTTGCTGGACATTTGTGTGCCATATGACCTTCCTGATTACAGTTGTAGCATCTTATTGGTCCATTCGTCCTTCCTGGTGATCTTTCTCTAAAATTTGGCCTTCTACCTCTGAAACTTCCTTTGAAATTATCGAACTGGTTAACTTCGTTATGCATCTCCGTTTGTGGCTGAAAATTTGGACTCCTTCCGCTAAATGTACCTCTTCCTCTGAATGGCTACCTTCCTATGCCTCTGTTGTTATTTTCTTGTCTCCTTTTGATTTTCTCTTCCACCTTCAAAGCCAGCTGATAGAACTTAGCTATGGTGTTAGGACTCAGCAACTGCAACTCTTCTTGTATGTTCATCCTCAAACCATTTAGGTATCTTGCTACCTTGATACTCTTGGGTTCTACAAATTTTGACCTTAGACTTAGTTTCTAAAATTCTTCTGTATAAGTACAGACATCCATATCCCTTTGTCTGAGATTTTGCCTTTTCTGATGCAACTGTACCTCATAGTCTTCAGGGAGATATGTCTCTCTTATCATTGACACCATCTTCTTCCACGAACAAATTTTTCTTTTATCCTCCTTTACCCTTTCTTCTTGCACAAAATTCCACCATGTAAGGGCTGCTCCCTTCATTCTAGACTTAGCCAACTTAACTTGTTGCGACTCTGAAACTTTCTCACATTCAAAATGATTCTATAAGGCTTCAATCCATTCCAACACTAATTCAGCATCTATCTTTCCTGTAAACATACGTAACTCCACAAGTTTTCCTCCCAAAGCCTTTAAAGCTTTCAAAAATGGCTTCTCATTCTCAGATATTCTATCTTCTTCACTGTTGGGTACATCTTCCTCTTCTTCCATTTCTTCTTTCATTTCTTTATTCTCAACTACATTCTACATATATTCCAATTTACTAGCTAATTCTGCAACTATCCCCTTCAACTCTCTATTCTCTTTCTAGATAAGTTCTTCTTGCTCCTTGACTTTCTTCACTAACTCTGCATTGGTCACCATCTTGCTTGACCCTATTGAAGAATCTTGATCAGGGGCGTTCAACATATAACTTCACAACCTGCAACTCTCAAGCTCTGATACCAAAAATGATGCAGAGCCACACCTTGGAAAACTCAGGAGGAATCAGTCACTCAACTGAGTTGCTTCAAGGGGCGTCTACAACCTTCAGGATCACACACAATATATTATAACCACCCATTGTGATTTGAACCAACATTCTTATCATTATTATTATTATGAAAACACAACCAGAGATACCTTAGACTCAACTCATAAGACTCCTATAACCATCCACTAGATTCAATAAACAAAATTTTGAAAATAAATCCCCCCAAAAATTTCTTCTTGCTGCCTCCGGCTAGACCTGCACTCAGACATGAATAACTTTTGAACCAGAAAATTTTTACTCAATCCAACTGTTGATATTTGGTATAACTAGGTTTCAAACAACATATAAAAATTTTAGAAAAATCCAACAGTTCAAACCTGATATATTGACCATGCATCAGAGTACATTTTTCTGCAAAACATTGCTTCTTGCTGTCTCTAGATAGACCCGTGAACAGATATGTATAAATTTTGAACCAGATAATATTTTCTCAATCCAACCATTGATATTTTGTGTAACTAGGTTTCAAACAACATATAAAAATTTGATAGAAATCCAAGGGTTCAAACTTGAGATATTGACCCTGCATCAGAGTACATTTTTCTGCAAAACATTGATTCTTGCTATCTCTAGATAGGCCTGCACTCAGACATGAATAACTCTTCAACCAGATCAAAACTCTTCAATCGCTCTATTGAAGATGGGCATAATTAGGCCTATAATAATATATCCAAAACTCATGAAAATCCAACAGTGCATTTGGGAGATATTACCCATGCACTGAGACTAATTTTCTGCAAACATATCGAATTCGACCCAAAACTAAAACCTTTTAATCTTTTGCAAACTATCAACTTGTTTCTAGTGAGAAGATAAGAAAAATCCATTCAAAACTCAGACCATCGAAAACTTGCACGAAGACAAAATGAAAAAAACATTCGATATCTCTCCAAATTCGATTCGTGTCTTACATAGCCGACTGGCTCACCCTTAAAACTGACTTTCTTTTTCCTATTAAAGGATGTGAAATGTTTTCTTCTTATTTTAGAAAAGAAGAACGTCTTCTATCCAAAAAAAGGATAAGAATCTGAAACGTTTTTCCTACCAATATTAGACAGTCATTTTCTAAGTCAGAAATATTCCAAAAACTGCCTACTACCTATTATTGGATTCTAAAAATCATTAAACACTCCACCTACGAACTAAAAAAAACTATTCTAATTTAAGATCCACACACCTGGTCCTAGGTGGCTATATCTGGAGAGCCTATCGAACTGCTACTCTAGGTATGCCACCACATGTAGGACATTATTACAAAATTCAAAAACTAAAAGCATTTAAAACATAACATTAAATTTCCTATTACATTTTCAACAATGTTGCCTCCTATAGCGTTTCTCTTCTCTGCCACTGCAGCACAAGATTCCCCACACACTTAAAGATGGTTGAAAGCAACTTTAAAATGACCAAAACAAGGTGTATCAATGGTTGGAACCTCAGTATGCAACATCTAATGAAAAATGACACCACAAACACCATAGTTTCAAAACTCCACTCCACTCTTGCATACACTAACCCTACCTTGCACACAAGCCTAATTAGCAAGTTTAGGCATGGTTTACAAAGAAAAGACCAAGAAATGGGTGTATGGACTTCATTCTTCAACTCCAGAGCATTCTTCTAGGTTAGATGAGGGTGTTTTCCTGATTTGACAAGTCCTCAACTCCTATTCTTTTCATAACTTATCCAAAACATCAAATCAAGGTCTAATACATGGGTCTTATTAGACCTAGGGCTTGCTCCCATTTATTCCCAATTCAACCCCCTATTCCAAAACCATCAAAATATGAAAATACATAGCCCTAGCCTACCCCATGCAAGTTTCAAAGAAATTCCAACCATGGGAACTCAAACTAGGGCCATTTCTTTGGCCAAACCCTAGGTTCAAGGGTGTCATAGGTAGTGAGGAAGGAAAAATTAATAACTTGCAAATGGAAACTGATCTCTCCTTCAAACCACCTCCAAAATTCTTCAAATTAGATACACTGACTGATCAATGCAAAACATCACCCTTTCAATCTGAAAAATCCGTACTATATAGCCAAAAACAGTCATAAAATGCTGGAACAGTGGGTTTTTTATTAGATTCTTGAAAGAAAAACATATCAAACTCCTTCTATGCATCTCATTTGAGTACAAAGGGCCTATATAGGAATTTACAAATAATTTCAACCATCGAAAGATAGTTTTATGGTTATTTCCTAAAAGTTGCTAAATTGTTGAAAAAGTTGCTAATGCAACTTTGCAATTTTTGTACTTTTTGGAATTTCAACTAACCACCAACCAAAATGAATCCTAATCATTCTAAATGATTATTATAGGACTCAAAACCACTAAACCAACCTTAAAAAGTGCAAAAAATTGCAAAATGCAAAAAGTTGCTAAAGAGCATTTTTTGCAAATAATAGTTGTCAAACTGAAAATGAGGTTGTCTGGTGTTCCAACCATCCAAATGGAAGTTATAAATATTTGAAGGCATGTACTTAAGATCCCCACATGTGGGAAAGGTAATTGTACAGACGGTGGACAACATTGGTGAATAAAAAACTCATATTTTATGCCTTTTTTACTATTTTTCAATTCTATATGGCCTGTACAAATTGGTGGTGGTACAAGTCTTATATGGTTGGATAGAAGGTTTAGCAGGATTCCATTAAAATTGGTTTGAGGTCTTTATCTTGTATACAGAAAAAGTTATATTAGTTTTACTACAGATAGGTCAGATTTACTCCAAATTTGAGAGTTTTATCAAGATGGAATCCTAACTTGCAAAGCCACTGTGGGATTTCAATGTTGTTTTGTGGAATACAAGTTAGGAGAGGGTTCTTTGAGATGGCAGATATTTAGGGTTGTAGGAGCATGACATCTATTTTTAACAGCAAACCCTAGATTAAACATAATCTTATGTCTAGTCTAGATTTGAAGGAAAAAGAAGGATCAGGCTCCCAAACTGATTAATTTGACCCAAGTGAAGGGTGTATAAGGACAAGTTTGATGTATAGTAGAGATCCAAGGGGTTGAACCAAGTCTGTAAACCCATATGTTCATGTTTTCCTTGTAACCCAGCCTAAACTGGCCATTTAGGACTGTGGCACAAAGTGGGTATAACTTGATGCTGTAGCTGAGTTGGTCATTAATATTTTGGAAAATATTAGGGTATGTTGAAGAGTGTTTAAGAATTCAAAAATAGTGGGGGGTCCTTTGTATAGTTTGGGAGTTTGACCGTTAAAACTAGAAATTGTCCTAGTAGGAAGTACTGGTAACAATTTTGAAATTTGATTATGAGTGTTGAGAAACCTCAAGTTTGGGATTTTTCTTGTTGTTTTGAGTCTATAATAAAAATTTCCATCTGAAAATTTGAGTGTTGAAACCATTTAAGAAGTATTTTCCTTTGTAGGCCTATTGGTGACAAGGAGTTCCTAGGTGTTGATCCAAGTTGTTTGAGTACCCTAAGTTTGAGGGTTGGGCTTGTGAAGTGGAGTCCACTTGCAAGGTAGAGTCTCCCTGTATTAGAAGTCCATTGGATCCTTAGTCCTTGGTGTCTTCAATGAAAATTAAAATGACAAGATCTAGTAGCTCAAATGATAACACAAATTTTCCAACTGTTGGCCAACACTGGTGTAGGAGCACCAAGGTCACAAGCAGGAGGCAAGATGAGTAATCCTTAGGTGGATTGGAAGAAAAATGGCCTTCTAAGATCATTAAAACTTGTAATAAGTTTAATCATGGACATGTGATCTTTTTTTTATCATAGATTGATCATATTGTAATCAAAGCTTTAATGTAAGCCTTAATGGCACTATTGAGCCTACAAGGTACCTAGGGGTCACTAGGAATGGATTTGGATTGATCCTAGGTTAGGGGTGGATATAAAATACCTATAAAGGTCTTGAATAATTTAATAAGGCTATCAAAGCCTCCAAAAGATGTAAAAGGCACTAAAAGTGCAATATTTTGTAAAATTGCCAACATTGGCAATATAAGCCAAAATGGGCTTAATCGAGTCATGTAAGGGGTCCAAAGGGTAGATATCATTTTTGTTTAATTTTTTGTGTTTAATAAGGTCTCAAATGACCATATTAATGTAATGGGATAGTCATGCAGCAAGGAATATCAAAAACTTGTCAATTGACAACTAAAAGTGTCAATTTGACAACAAAATAAGGTGATTAATGCACAAAGGTGGTTAGAGGGGTAGTTAGGGAGGTTTCATTTTGTTTTTAGAGTCTAAATGAGTTTAAAACCTCATTCTCATGTGTGGGAGACAATCTTGGATGGTCGAAATTGACTGGTAATGTAAGAGTTTTGAAGTTTGAGCAATGAATGCATAGTTTTCCCTAAAATTTTGATAAAAAATCTAAACTTGTAACTACTATAATTTCATTTTCACAGTACCTTTTGATCTAATTGTTTTTGGATGTGATAGGGAAATTTTTTAACTTTCATTTAGCATTGTTATGAAGGTTTAGTCAATCGTTTTGTATTTTTCATATTGACTATCCTAAAATTTGTTGTAGGTGACAATTTAAGAGGGGTTTGAGAATCATTTTGTGAATCTGACCCATTCTACTTTATGTGGTTACTGGGGCTTTTGGAATGGGTCAATAATATTTTAAAATATTTTCTTTAATCATTCATGTTTAGGGAAGAACCTGGAGTTGATTTTTTGATGCCCAAGGATATGGGGTTGAGTGAGAAAAAGTGCATAAAAAGGGGTATGTGACTGTTCCAAAGGTGGATTTAGTGTTTTCTCCAAAAAAGAGTTGCATTTTATGTTGTAAGTCATCTAATATAACTAAAGTTAAGGTTTTTGAACCATTTTGGGGTTCTAGAGATGTTGCAAAGTAAGATTTCTAGAAAGCCCTAGGATAAAGGGGCTAGAAAGGAGGGTTTTGTAAAAACCATTGTAAAGTTAATCATGAGACCAAAAAAATAGAAGAATCCTTGCATTTGAGTCATTTCTTAAGACTTTTTTTGGGTCATGGGATTTCCAAGAGTCAAGGGATTGTGAGTTGCTTTGTAAATGGCCTCAAACTAGGCCTAGTTGGTAGACTGAAATAGCCAGTTTTGAGTGATATTTTACAAAACAAGTGTAGTTGGTTTTAGAGTATATTTTAGAGAGAGGAAAAGGGTATTTTAATCACCCAATATTTTAGGAATTTGTATGGGAAATTTTGGAGAAAAAAACAAATTAGTGACTAGCAAGGGCTAGTTGGAACAAGCCTAGAAGAGGCAAAATTGAGAAAGTGTAAGAGATGAGTTGCTAAGAGTGTGCAAGGAGTTGGAACATGTTAGATGGGATGTTTTGAGATGATCTAAGTTGTTGGGGTCATGGTATGAAGCCAAGGATGAGTTTTTGTATGTTGGAGGCACTAGGGTACACTAGGTGCATGGTGAACAATGTGAGTGTTTAGAAGACAAACTGAAGATTTGGGTTATAACCTCTTAGACATGGTTGTAGGAAGATTTTACCAAGTCAGAGACCTCCTCTTGAACCCTAGTAGAGTCTAATTCCTTGGGTAGATTCCAAGAATACAAGAGAATCCCAGAGTTGAGTTGTGGTTCCTAGGGGAATATAGCAGGGCATTGCATCAAACACACACACTTGTTGTATAGTCACAAGTATTGTGATTAGTCATGAACTTGAAAAACTAACACCATGTTAGAAATAATGTTGTGAAAAAGGACTACAAAATAGAGGGAACTGGCCATCAAATATGCATGATTTAAATAGCTACATTAAATAGCCCTTTACTTCATAAATCAATTCAACTCAATCATTATGTTGTACAGACAACCTCATCATATGTCACTTGAACAAACCTATCATGTACAAAATGAGGAAAAAATCCACAAAATTAAATCTTAAAATGTTACAATAATAAAAACCTCATGGAACACACATGGGATGAATATACATAATCAAGTATTAACCCTTTCCGACATTCCGACTTTATGATAATAATGAGTCAAAGTCCAACAAATTGGAATGCAATGATTGCAAGTATTCTTGGGTATCTATTACAAGCAACCATGGTTTGGAAGAAAATTAAGAGTATTAGTGTTGTAGCCAGGAAAATGAGCTCAATAAACACTTTTGATATGGTCATCTCATGATGAACATGGATAACTCATTCAAAGCATATGTTGAACCTACCCAATATATACCTGCATCACTTAAATAACATTAAATGCTAGAACAAAATCAATAAATATAGTAAAAGTTGTTAATATAAGAACCATTTTACGAAAGACTGAATTGATTATCTACATACTTTTAATTCTTGTCAAATCCATCAATATACATTTTGTATCCTAAAATATCAAAAGTTTGATTTCTTTTCATTAGACCTAAATAGTCTTTTGGTTCTCTCAACCTATACATTGGCTGATCAACATTATCCTTAGAGAGAACTATATCTGTAACTACCCCATTATCATCAGATTGAGACCTATTTTCCTTCTTACTTTTTGATGATTGTGATCCTCTGCAATTCCAAGCATAAGATGATTAACACACAATGGTACCTGAACAAAGAACACTAATAAATATTGAGGATGTGAATTGATAATACCATTTCGCAGATGATTTTGGCATCTCACCCTTTATCATTGGTGGTTCAACTTTATTAGCCCTCTTCTTTGGTGACCTACAAATGAAGACTTAGCACGGTAAAAAATCTAAGATAAGATTAATCCACTAAAATTAGAGAATGACAAAAAATGAATTTGGCTTGTCATTAAAAATTATCCATTTGTAGAAATCCTTGCTTTCTGAGTTATATGGCAACCCTTGCTTGATGAGTATTAAAAACTTCTCCCCTTGTATCCTTGCTTTCGCGAGTTTGAAGTTTCTAGTTACATGCACACAATCATGACTTTACATCACAAAGCATTCACATTCTAACAATTTTCATGTTCTTTCATTACATTTTGATCTAAACAAAAAATTCTAAACTTTCACTTATTCAAACGACTAATCTAAAAATGGGTCCTATTAAACAATCTAATATAAATTCAAATAATGTATCTATATTCTAAACAAACCAAAACATAAAATCTATGATTTAAACTAAATCTCATCACTTACACATCATAACAATATGGTCCACCTTAGTCATGTGGATAGTCTTGGGGAAGAGGTTGCAACATTGTATTTGGATCCAATTGATCACTCTCTCTCTCTCCCTCTCTCTCTATTCAATCTAATGATTCAAATGGATTTGTTCGACATTTTAATGTCTCAAGTATTGCCTCATGGTCTGACTCATGAACTATCCAAAGAATCATATTATGTGGTTTTCCACCATATTTTATCAAGTGGA
This sequence comes from Cupressus sempervirens, assembly GCA_028749045.1. Taxonomy (NCBI): domain Eukaryota; kingdom Viridiplantae; phylum Streptophyta; class Pinopsida; order Cupressales; family Cupressaceae; genus Cupressus; species Cupressus sempervirens. Next base: position 383,932,580 of record CM053789.1, read on the forward strand.
TATTTGATGTGACAACAAGGTTTGAATAATGAAGAATCTTCCTCTCTGTTTGCCAATCCTCCAATAACCACAAGTTAGGGTTCTTCATAGAATATTGTCTAAGCTATGTGCCGGTTACAACCACCGCACCGACATGGTACTCTAAACCTTCACCATCTATAACCGAGTGATCCAATTTTTGTTTGGCTTCAACACAACGACACAAATAATAATATGTCCCTTCTTCATTGTCTTCAGGTACAATAATAGCAAAAACATGGCCTATAGTGACAAATGTACAAAATGAGGTCATTAATTCAAAAAATACTTGGGTAAAAGTTATAAAGTTACATATTGAAATTACAAAGATATATATATTACCAAGTTGCACTAGATCTGAAAAGCAGTCAAAGTCAATGGATGAATCGATCTCTACCATTTCCAGTACTTGTGAGGGATGATAGGTGTCAATTGGGTCCAAAACCTGTATATCCCATTTGTCCACCCATGACTCCAACATTGGAAGATGGTGTAGCTTCACAATTCAATTGTCTTCTTGAGCATAATAGTCTCATTCATTCTCTTTGTCTTTCTAATTCTTCCTCTTTGTTTCCTTGTACTAGTGGTTCTTGATCCTCTTTGAAAGTCAATTCTTCATTATTGCTTTGCAATTTTCTTTGTTCACGTAGTAATTTCATTTTATCTCTTTTAATTGCCAAATCTCTCTCCCTATCTTCATTTGTTTGAGTTTTTGGTTTCTTTCTTGGCATGATGATGATTTCTACATGTCAAATTATTCAAACATCTGAATTACTTAAAATGTGTAAATTACAAATTATTCAAATACATATAAAAATTATAATTATTTGAATGAATACACAATATATATCAAACGACTTGTCAAATTTCTAACCATTTCGAAATAACATTTCATTCAAACATACAATTTTCAATGAATTCACTATATATTAAACAACATGTCAAATTATAATCAAATTTGTATCTATATATCGACAAACAATATTTAAAATGGATTGCACTAACATTTTCTATACAAGGAATATTCAAAAAGTCTTCAAATTTCATATCCAATGATTGAATTTGGTGTTTGCTAGCTTGAAAAAGTGTTGAAATAGTGTTTTCTATGTTGAAACCCATTATTTCTATCAAAATAACAAAGTGCACAACAAACCAAAAGTAGAAAATGGATGAAATGGGCCCCAAAGTTGTTTTTTGACTGGTTTTAGGTGATTTCATATAGTGCATACGCAGTATAGCGCATATGCATTATAAAGCGCATATGCACTATGTGAAAACACATCACTCCCCATCCTCCCTACTCTCTCTCTCCCTACTCTCTCTCCCCTCTCCCATCCCCTACTCTCTCTCTCCCATCCCCTACACTCTCTCTCCCCCCTCTCCCATCCCCTACTCTCTCTCTCTCGCTCTTCCTCTCCCACCGCCTACTCTGTCTACCTCTCTCACCATCTCTCCTCTCCCATCCTCTACTCTTTAGATATCTCACACACACTTCCATCCTCCCTCTCCCACTTCCTACTATCTCTCTCTCTCCCCCATCTCCCTACTCTCTCCCATCCTCTACTCTCTCTCACACTCTCTCACATCAGCTACTCTCTCTCTCTCTCTCTCCCCCCTCTACCATCCCCTAAACTCTCTCTTTTATGAATACACACTCCCATCCCCCCTCTCTCTCCCCCTCTCCCACTCCCTCTCCCACCACCTACTATATCCCTCTCAAGTTCTCTCTCTCCCTCTCTACTCTCTCTCTCTCTCCCATCTCCTACTCTCACTCTCTCTCTCCAATCCCCAACTCTCTCGCACACTCTCTCCCATCCCCTACTCTCTCTCACTCTCTCTCTCTCATCCTTTCACTCTGTCTCTCTCATCCCATACTCTCTCTCTGCCACCTCCTACTCTCCCTTTCACTCTTTCCCATCCATTTACTCTATCTCTCCCATCCCATACTCTCTCTCTCTTCCACCCCTACTCTCTCTCACACTCTCACACTCTCTCCCATCCCCTACTCTCTCTCTTTCATAGACACACACACACTCCCATCTCCCCTCTCTCTTCTCTCCCATCCCCTACTCTCTAGATTTGTCACACACACTCCCATCCCCCTCTATCTATCTCCCTCTCCCTACTCTCTCTCACACTCTCTCCCATCCCCTACTCTCTCTTACACACACTCCCATCCGCCCTTCTCTCCCTCTCCCACCACCTAGTCTCCCTCTCCCATCTACTACTCTCTCTCTCTCTCGTGCTACTCTCTCTCTCCCCTCTCCCATCCCCTAAACTCTCTCTTTTTTAGATACACACTCCCATCCCCCTCTCTCTCCCCTCTCCCATCCCTTACTCTCTAGATATCTCACACACACTCCCATCCCTCTCTCTCCTCCTCTCCCACTCTCTCTCCCACCGTCGACTATCCATCTCTCTCAAGTTCTGTCTCTCCCTATCTACTCTCTCTCTCTCCCACCGCCGACTATCCATCTCTCTCAAGTTCTCTCTCTCCCTGTCTATTCTCTCTCTCTCCCATCCCCTACTCTTACTCTCTCTCTCCCATTCCCAACTCTCTCTCATAGTCTCCCCCATCCCTTACTCTCTCTCTCTACCACCCCCTACTCTCTCTCTCTCTCTCACTCTCTCCCATCCTTTCACTCTATCTCTTCCATTCCATACTCTCTCTCTCTCTCTACCACCCACTACTCTCTCTCACACTATCACACACTCTCTCTCTCTCTCTTTGACAGACAGACACACACACACACACACTCCCATCCCCCCCTCTCTCTCTTCTCTCCCATCCCCTACTCTCTAGATTTGTCACACACACTCCCATCCCCCTCTCTTTATCTCCCTCTCCCTACTCTCTCTCACACTCTCTCCCATCCCCTACTCTCACACACTCTCCCATCCTTTACTCTCACTCTCTCCCTCTCCTATTTCCAACTCTCTATCCTCCATCCCCTACTCTCTCTCTCCCCTCTCCCATCCCCTACTCTCTCTCTTTCATAGACACACACACTCTTATCCCCCCACTCTCTTCTCTCCCATCCCCTATTCTCTAGATTTTTCACACACACTCCCATCCCCCTATCTCTCTCCCTCTCCCTCTCCCACTCCCTCTCCTACCGCCTACTATCTCTCTCTCTCAAGTTCTCTCTCTCCCTCTCTACTCTTTCTCTCTCTCTCCCATCCCTTAATCTCACTCTCTCTCTCCCATCCCCCACTCTCTCTCACACTCTCCCATCCCCTAATATCACTCTCTCTCTCCCATCCTGTATGAGCTCTCAAGCTGCCACCACATACTCTCTCTCACACTTTAACACTCTCTCCCATCCCCTACTCTGTCTCTCTTACAAACATTCCCATTCCCAGGGCTCTCTCTCCCTCTCCCATTCCCTCTTCCACCACCTACTCTCTCCCCCCCATCGCCTACTCTCTCTCTCCCCTCTCATATCCCCTACTCTCTCTCTCTCTTCATAGACACACACACTCCCATCCCCCCCCTCTCTCTCTCCTCTCCCATCCTCTACTCTCTAGATTTGTCACACACACTCCCATCCCCCTCTCTCTCCCTCCCCCACTCCCTCTTGCACCGCCTACTATCTCTCTTTCTCTCTCAAGTACTCTCTCTCCCTCTCTATTTTCTCTCTCCCATCCCCTACTCTCACTCTCTCTTCCATCCCCTACTCTCTCTCTCTCTCTCTCTCTCTCACGTGCGCATGTGTCCTCATCCCATATGAGCTATCTCTGCCACCCCTTACTCTCTCTCAAACTCTCACACTCTCTCCCATCCCCTACTCTATCTCTCTTATACACATTCCCATTCCCCCCTCTCTCTCTCACACACACACTCCCTCTCCCACTGCCTACTCTCTCCCATCCCCTACTCTATCTCTCTTACACACTTCCATTCCCCCTCTCTCTCCCATCCCCTACTCTCACTCTCTCTCTTCCACCCCTACTCTCTCTCACACTCTCACACTCTCTCCCATCCCCTACTTTCTCTCTTACACACACTCCCATCCCCCCTTTCTCTCCCTCTCCCACTCCCTCTGTCATTGCCTACTCTCTTTCTCTCCCATCCCCTACTCTCTCTATCTCTCTCTCTCTCTCTCCCCTCTCTCATTCCCTACTCTCTCTTTCACACACAGACCCATCCCCCCTCTCTCCTCTCCCATCCCCTACTTTGTCTCTTACTCTCTCCCCCTCTCCCACTGCCTACTCTCTCTCTCACTCTCACTCTCACTCTCTCTCTCTCTCTCTCTCTCTCTCTCTCTCTCTCTCTCTCTCTCTCTCTACTCTCTCTCTCTGTTACCCCCTACTCTCTCTGACATTTTCACACTCTCTCCCATCCCCTACTCTCTGTTTCTCTCTTTCTCTCTTACACACATTTCCATCCCCCCTCTCTCTCCCTCTCCCATAACCTACTCTATCTTCCATCTCCTACTCTCTCTCTCAAGCTACTTTATCTTCCCCCTCTCCCATTCCCTACTCTCTCTCTTTCACACACATGCACTCCCATCCTTCTCTCCCACTCTATTTGCCACCGCCTACTCTCTCTCTCCCCTATCCCCTATTCTCAATATTTCTCTCCCAACCTATACTCCCTCTCACACTTCCTCTCTCTCCCATCCCCTACTTTCAATCTCTCTCCCCCATCCCGTACTCTCTCTTTGCCACCCCTACTCTCTCTCACACTTCCTCTCTCTCACATCTTGTACTCTCTCTGCCACCCCTACTCTCCCATCCTATACTCTCTCTGCCAACCCTACTCTTTCTCACTTCCTCTCTCCCATCCTGTACTCTCTCCCCTCTCCCATCCCCTACTTTCTCTCCATCTCTTTCTCTCTCTCACACACACACATAGCCATTCCCTTGCCCCCCACCACTCCACCCCCACCTAGCTCTCTCTTACTCTTGGGTTGCAATTTAGGTCTCAATAGTGTGTGCGCATTATAGCACGCATGCGCTATTGAGAATTTAAATGCTTCTAATAGCGCGTGTGCGCTATAGGGTGCATGTGCTATTGAAAGATTTGTATTAAAACCAAGCCTAAGGCTTGGTTTTGCCTTGGAGATCCAACCCAAAGGTTTGGAGTTTATAAATAGGTCTGAGATGTGTTTTCCAGCAAACATACCAAAAATGATTGATTTTTCTTGTGTGTTCCCCTTCAAGATTCCTTGTGGTTGGGTATCAATAAGATCAGGTTACATAGCATTATAGGTCTTTGTGTTAGCTATCTAACCATATAATTTATTTTCAATTTGAACTATTTCAAGCTTTTCATCTATAATTTCTTTTGAATGTATGTTCATTTCTTGTCAAAAACCACCATGTACTAATTCGGCTACAAATTTTAGCTCGTTCATCAAATTTTGCAACAACTTAGTTTCTTAGAAACTAGACTCCATTCTACACACTTTGAAAAAAAGTAGTTTTGTTTTTAGATTAGTTTTCAATTATTTCTAGGGGGAGCACATAGATATTTCTCATTTTTGGGATGTGTCTAGTTAAAAAAATCATTAAAAAAAAAAACACATTATAAAATTACTTGAAAAATCTAGGATAAACTACATAGTGTTAAGTAACTTTTGACTAGGGCAATTAAAGAATTTTTTTTTAAAAGTTAAAATTTTAGAGGGGCCACACTTTGTACTGTGTTATGTTTTTTTGGAATAAACAATACCACTTTTTGTGGCCCCCTTTTTTGAGGACCTAAAACTAAACCATTTTGAAAAAAAAATAGTAGTTTAGAAACTAGATTCAAAGGACTACGACTTTTGTTTTTGTCATATCTTAAAATTTTGAGCATAACTATCTTCAAATTCTTGTTGAAGTTCAAAATTTGCAAATTTCAAGAAAAAGGTGTCCACTTATATCCCCCTGTTGGCACCACAACTTGGTGCACTTACCCTATGATAATTTTGTCGTACATGTAAAACTAAAAAAAATAGTCACATATACATTATAATTACCATCAATTATTTGATTTATGTTTAGAAACATTAAATACAGACACAATTCAATAGGATTTTCTACTTCAAAACCTGCACAACATGTATGTACTAAAAAGCCCAAAGCTCTTACATTTTTAATTCATGCTACATTTTTCCATTATATTAAAATAAGGTACACTTAATGTACACTTACCAAACAAAAAATATTGAACATACTAGATTTAAGTTTGGATTGTCCTGAACATGTTGCACAATCTTAAAATGTTTGAGTGGCTAGTGTAGACATATTCAAATTAAATTTCCCCTTCTCATCACAGACCACAAAATCTCATCTTTTGTAATAGCTGGCGTCTTTAACGTTGCCTTCACAACTGGAATTATTGGCGGTCGTGCCTGGAAATGTATTTATTTCTTCCTAAAAATTGGTCGAGCAGATGTAGCAAGGAAAAACAAAATGTTAAGAGTAGTAGTGCCATAAATTTTACTAGTATCGATATCACAATACAAACAGCGAGAAAGAATCCTAAGAAAAGAAACATGAAGAAACACATTAACTTTCTTCTTATGCTCGACATAAACTATGTTTCTTGGCATCCATTATCAAAATACTCAACACGAACTAAATTTATGGGTGGTCAACATCAACTAAAATTTTCTTGGCTTACACTATATCACTCAACATATATTGATATTTGACTTTACTTGGCTCCAACTATTTTTTTGTTCAACTTGCACTTACTTTTCTCGGCACCTACTGTTCACTTGGTCAAGCTTGGCAAACTTAATTCTCCTTTCTTGTTCTTCTAGACTTAATCAATGTATTTAACCTTTGGAACCTTAAGTAGATAATCAATGTATTATAATATCACTATCTTAACTGATCCTTGTACCCCTTTTGAAAAGCATAACTCAACCTTTCCTCTAGGTGCTCTTGTTAACACATTTGATCAAATCCTCTTCATCAATCAAACAAATGATAATACTCAAATCATTTAAGCACTTATCTTACCATCAAGTAGCAGGTTTGACGTTAGTGACAAAACAATGATTGAAACACATATTCATACTTGTATCAATCTGTTTTCAACAAAAGTTGGATACAAAAGTGCATGATATACAACTTTTAAGGAATTCTATACCCTCCAATTTTGCTTCAAACTAAATCCTCAAATTAGATCTAGAGTTTACTTATTGTTAAGGTCACTATCTAGGTTTTCTAGTTTTTGTAAGCCTATATTTGTTGAATCTTTTTATTTTTCATTTTTTGGCCTTCTATCTTGCATCATTAGGTTATTCAATTCACCTAATCATCTAGTGGGAAGGATCATTACACCCACTCAACACTTAAGTCCTCTAAAGCCTAACTGATCATCTTTCTTCCTATTGTGCAATAGGGAATGAGTTCAAGGTTTATCCTTAATTCATCTTTCTTACTCTACATTTTGGAGAACCTGACATACAACATTTTTACTTCTAATTTGGTGTATAAATCTCATTTTCTATACATTCATTCCTAGATTTTATTTGGATAGATTTATTTTTTCTGATGGAATTCACTAAATTAGATTGCTTGTTATCTTTTACATTGTTATACTTTTTTTTTCTATTTGTTAGTGTAGATCATCCCCATGAGCCAATCCACAAACATCCTCCAAAAGTGACATAATCAAGACAATAATTTTATTGAGTTGAGGTGAGTATGAATGTATTAAGGGCCACATTTATAAAGACATAAGTAAATAGGTGTATGTCTACCATTAGTGTCCTCTCATTTATGAGTTTTGATATGGGCTATCTTGGTCATCATTTTACATAGTAATTTTATAGAATTGTTTATTTTGTTAAAATACAATTATATTATCATTCAACAATACCTTATAATTATTTCATTACGATAGAATACAATTGAATGTTATTGTTAATATCAATTTAATGTAATCTAATAGGCCAGGTTATCTAACAAAAAGGTATATAATTGATAAATCAATTAGCATTGACTAGTACAATCCTAATTAGTACTAACAATATATATTTTGTTACTATTATCATTCTATCATTAATATTTTAGTTAATTACATTAAATCTTCAAAATGATAAATTAATTTTAAATATAATGACATACATTAATAACATTTAAATATAAATATATAAGAAAATATTAATTTGATGATTAATGAAGTTTCTTTTTAAGTGAGAATTTCAATCCAACTTAATAATATTTAATAATAATAAAATATTTAATATTTTCTAAATTGAATCCAAATTGTAGAAATGACAATAAATATTAAAAATGAACATAAATGAGATTTTAAACATATTTCTATGTTTTTAGCGGAGTTATGTGATTATTCTTTTGGATGTTTCTAAATTGATAATGGAATCTTTTCAAGATGGTGCCATTTTGAGTGGAGTTATCTTGTTAGTCTTTTGGATGTTTATGTGATTATTCTTTTGGATGTTTCTAAATTGATAATGGAATCTTTTCAAGATGGTGCCATTTTGAGTGGAGTTATTTGGTTAGTCTTTTGGATGTTTCTAAATAGATTATGGAATCTTTCCATGATGGTGCTAGTGCATTAGTCTTTTTATTGGATTTTTGTGTTTCAAATCTAAAGGTAAAACGAAAACAAAGCATCTTGAGAGAGAATTTTGAAGGCTAGTTTGCAATTAGTCTCAACCTGTGAATTGAGGTAAATTAAAGGAGTTGCACGGTTCTAAATTTTTTGTTAGCAACATATTCTTCTTACAATGTTTATGTTTATTATACTTTTTATTAAATACAAATTTTGTTCATTTAGTATATATTATACAAAAACAATGAGTATAAATATTTAATTTTTTACTCTTTTCTTAATAGAACTTATTATCTAAAAATTCTATTAAATTCTTTTTATTTATTTATTTTGAAATATCTAATTTAAATTAACTTTTAATGCTGGGGTCTCATGGGCACCCGCTTCCTTAAAAGTAGAGTGAGTGCCACTGAGATTTTTAAGGGATACTTAAAAAGGGAAGCGGTCCTATGGATTTGTCTATGAATCCGCTTTAAAAATTAGCCCCTAAATTCAAGGAAGATGATTGTCTCATGAATTTTGAAAATAAAAAATATATATTTCTTCATAAATTTTTTTAGTGGGATTATTTCATTTTGGTGGGAAAATGAAAAATAGGTTTGACAAATGGTAAAAAATTTCCCTAAGCTGGTGGAGCTAAATCCAGCCCCACCCCATTTTCACCCGCTCAAATTGAGAGGGCTAAAAATCTAGGGCTCCTATTTTGCAGGAAAAGATTCCAATTAAAACTTTAGCCCTCTCTAAAATAATACCATGGAGCCACCTGCTCCATAAAAATAGAGCCAAAGCCCCTCCCATGGAACCCCTGCCTAATAATCACTCTTTGAAAATTTAAAATAGAAAATAGAAAATTTTAAATTTTTAGTTTATATTTTAAAAGCTAAATTTTTTTCTTTTATTATATCTTTTCTAATAATTTTTTGTAATTAAAAATTATTTTAGTTTTAAATAGAAAAATCAATTTTAACATGTAATATTATGTATTTATTTTGGGTTACTTAAGCATATATTTCTTGAGTTTATCCAATTAGTTTTCATGAAAAAATTGTATAATATCTTCTTCTTTTTTATTATATTTTTTATTATATTTAAATTTTTTACATTTAACATATATCATTGAAAAATAAGTGAAAATAATAAAAATAAGCAGTTTTCTAGAAGGACTTATTAAAAAATTGATATATTTTTATAATTTAAAATATATTTTTAATTTCAAAAAAAAATAAACTTTAACATCTAATATTGTTTATTGTTAAATATTATATTTTATGTGATATACTTAGATTCTTTCATACAAATGCAAAACTGAGTTATTTATGTATTTTGCAACTTGTTGCTATTAGATTTTTTATTATTTTAAAAAATAATTAGATTCATGTATTAATTAATAACTATCTTAGGTAAGAGCCTACACAACACAATGATTAAAAAAAAAATTAAAATCAATTTCCTTTTATTTGTTTGATGTATCTAATTAAATTAAGAATTGAAAAAAATCAATTCTATTAAATGAAACGAGTAAATCAATTCTATTAAATGAAATGACTATATTATTTATTTAATTATTTTTAAATAAATAGAAATAAAATTTTCAAATGCAATATAATTTCTTCTATTAATTTAAATTCAATATCTTGATATATGAATAAATTAGAATGGTATTTGCATTTTTGAAGTAATGTATCTTGAATCATTGATATATGAATAAATTAGAATGATATTTGCATTTATTTTTCTTTACTCGTTGATTTCAATATTTTTGTGTTATGACATTTGAAAGTTGATTTGTTTTTGTAGGAAATTGATCATTAAAGTAAAGAAGCTAAAGTTTCAATTCAATCATGACTTCCAATTTTAAGGTTTTGGAAGACATAGATAAAGATGCTAAGAGAACGATTGTGTCCAAAGGAACTTATGAGTATAGAAAGAATGTAGCTTTAAAGTACATGGACCAACAAGAGATTAGACTTTTATCTAAATTAGATAATCATCCAAATATTGTAAGATGTTATGGTTGTACAAAAGATGAAAAATTTATGTATATTGCATTGGAGGAGTGCAATTGTAATTTAGAAGAATTTATTAAAGTACAACGAAGATATATATTTCATCATAAAGATATAAATGAAATAAAAAAGGTAAAGAGAAAAAAATTAGAATCAATAAGAAATTTATACCAAAAACAAAAAATTGAAGTATACACTATTGATGGAAGTTCAAAGAGAGTTCTCAGCGATCAAGGGTTGAATATACTGAGGTGAGTTCTAACAATTTTTTAATTTTATTTTATTTTATTTTTAACTTAAAACTAATCCAAGTTTTTTTATTTAATATAGAGAAATAAAGGAGGGTCTTATTCACATTCATAATGCATCTCTTATTCATGGAGATGTGACTCCCTCTAATATTTTGTTAAAATTTGAGCACAAGTATCTTCATGCAAAAATTGGAGACTTCAATTCTGATGGTAAGATCTATCAATTGAGTTTGTTTCTAATTATTAAACAATTTTTATTTTATTTTCTTTGTAACAATAAGACTTCAATCATTATGAAGTTCAGAATATATGATCAACCTAATTTATGTTTCATATGTGTGCATTGAAACAACACTTTCTTTCATGAACTCTAAGATATTATGAAAAATATATTATGGTTATATTTAAATATAAAAATATCTTAGTGTATATTATGATATATTTATCACAACATTTTAATATATTACTTCATGATAGGTTATGGAACTTTTGGATGGAGAGCCCCACAACAAATTAATAGAAATTTACAAACTACATCAATAGATGCATTCACTTTTGGATGTATTGTTTTCCATAGAATTACTGGAGGAGGACAACATCCTTATGGTAATAATCTTCAGCAAAGAGAAAATGTTATAAAAAGTGGTGGGCATTTTGATCTCTCTTCTAGAGAACATATTCCAGAAGCACATGATCTTGTGTCTCGAATTCTATCTGGGTAAGAGTTTTTTTTTTTTTGATATGTAAAGTATATTTGAATTGATAAATAGACATCTTACATTGATAAATATAAGTACTTAAAATATATTTTATTATATTTTATTTAAATATAATTGTTTAACTGTCTCAATTTTATTTTAGGTCAACAATATATTAGGTGAATCGACATCCATTCTTTTGGAATTCAAAAATGCGTCTTGAGTTTCTTTGTGCTGCAAGTAATCGAATATTTATAGCAGAGAAAAGCAGCCGCCACTCCCCTGAAATGTTTGGCCCATTAAAAAATTACATGTGTTATTCATTTCTGTTGGATAAAGATATACTGAATGCCTTTTAAAAAGCTACAATCAAAGTTTTAAAAGGAGTTGATTGGTGTCAAGTCTTAGATCCACTGATAATAAAATAGATTTACAGCCAACATGTAAATGTAGGTGGCCATATTCAGAGTCAACATGTAAATCCAGGTGGTCATAGACAAAGCCAACATGTAAATGTAGGTGGTCATATTCTCAGCCAAGATGTAAATGCAGGTCTAAAGTTAACTACTTTGCTTCGAGCAATTCAAAACTTGTCAAATCATTATGAAGAGTTACCTCAAGATGTATAGGTATATAAAAATTTTAAGTTATAATAACATATAATATATGAACTATTCCAAAATAAAATTATAATACTCTTCTAATTAAATTCTACCTCTGCTTGGTCTTATTTGTTCTTTCAGCTTCTCTATTCAATTTTTAATATCCCAACAAAACTCCTTTTCATCATAATGGTGGTCACTATAATCCACTTAAATATTCAAAATTTATTTATGAATTCTACTTCTTATATCTTACACTTGATATCAAATTCATGTGAACAATATTCATGACTACATATTAAACTTTAGTCCTCTAATGACTCAAACCACAACCTATTGATAAAGAAAAATAAGAAAACAAAAGAACTACTTACATATAAAAAAAATTAATTATCTACAATATATTAACTTGTCATATATATAAAATTCAATGTAAAATAATTATAATTATAATTATAAATAAACAGATTCGGCTCAAATAAAATAGTACCCAAAAGAAACTTATAAAAGCAATAATAAATATATTTAAATACATATTTTTAAATTTTTATAGTAACATATATTTTAATTTATTTTTTAAAATCTTTAATATATCCCCTTCCATAATTTTTTTACTGTGTCTATTGTTTGTTTGAGCTGGAAGGTTAAGAAACAACATGGTACAATACATTGAAGATAAATAATTTATTCAACTATAAGATTTCAACCATAAAAAGTGAAAAAATTGTAGGTTGGTGTAAGGGTATTTTTACAATAAATTTACATTTTAGTTATAATTAACTCAAATAAAAGTAAGAGAAGACAGGCTGAAAGTATTGGTTTTCTCTCTGGAATTTTTATATTTATCTGTTGGGGATCCATTCAATCAATATATTTAATGGAAATGAAATCTTTGGATTGTATGAAGGTTTATAACCGCTCAAGTGAGTGAGAAGAGTTAAAGGATTTTCAAAACAAAATAGACGAGTTGCGTATAGACATCCAACTATGGGCGGTAATTGACATAGGAAAAAGATTAGCTGATATCAGGGATAGAGTGCCAAACTTTGCTTCAGAATCCCAGAACATCTATGCATACCGACCTGCAACAAGTACGATATTTCTCAAGTTCAATGATATTTTTCTTTTATGTTTTGTGTTTGCCACAAACTTTGACTGAGTTTTTCCATAAACTTTACAGTTGGGATTGACAGCGCATACAGGAGACCGTAATTAAACTTCTTGATGTGGATGTACAAGATCCAACAGTCATTGTTTTGGTTGTCTATGGTTTTGGTGGAATTGGCAAAACCACACTTGCCGATGCTGTTTATGCCCAGGTCAATCTCCAATCATACACAAATTGCAGAATTTCTATGGATCGGGATTGTACCAGCAATGACGTTAAGAGCTATCAAGAACAGATTTTGAATGGTTTGTTCAGAGAGAACAGGAAATTGAGAAACTGTGATGAAGGTCAGGGAAGGTTGTCGTCATTTTTCAAAAACAATTCTAATCAGCCTTTATTTTTGTACAAGAAGAAATAAAATATATCAAGTACATTATTATTGATGAAATGAGCTTCTTGGGTCCAAAAATCCTACTAAAAATTGATACCGGATTACGAGAGGCCTTTCCTCATCAACAATATGTTCATTTTGGTGGAGTATCAGTTATTATGCTCAGTGGCCTCGCACAACTACCCCCTGTTATGGACAAACTAATCTATACATCGCATTCAAGTGCTAAGTTGATTTGGGAGTAGTTCACTACAGTTGTTACCTTGTGGACTATCTTCCAACAACAAGGTGAAACTACCACACAAGCAGAATTCTGTCAGCTTTTACGCAATATACAAGAAGCAAACCTTACACAACATGATTGGGAGCTCCTAATGAGTCTTACAGACATCCACTTATGCACAGATGAAAATGAAGAATTTAATAGGTCGATACATCTACACATGACAAATGATGCAGTGAAGCTACATAATAAGAAAAATCTAAAATCATTAAATCGTCCAATCGCCACAAGCATGGCAATAAATTCTAGATGCAAAGATAAGAGCGAGGTGTGTGATGAACAATTGGAAAAACATGTACTCCGCTGTATAGGACAGTGTGTCATGCTTACAACAAACATTTGGATCTAGAAGCAGGACTCCTCAATAGAGCAATTGGTGAAATCATAGATATTGTCTACAAAATGGGCACCAAGCCACCAGACATGCCCATGTATGTTGTTATACACTTTGAAAACTACAATGGACCACCATGGAATCAAGATGAACCAAAATGTGTTCCAATAGTGCCAATCACATTAGGCAGTCGAAGATAACTACCACTCACCATGTCATGGGCATTCACAATACATAAATCCCAAGGACTCATGCTACAGAAAGTAACGGTTGATATCAGTAGAATTGAAAGACAAGGACTCACTTTTATAGCTATATCTAGAGTAAAAACAATATATGGTCTTCGTATTCGACACACTTTCACTTTTGAAAGATACTCAAAAATTAAAAAGAAATCCATATACTGTTATACACAAAAAGGAGGAGGACCACCTATATCAGATGGCTCTTCAAACAAAGCATTTGTATTCTAAGTGTGACAAGAAATCAAAATGACAAAATTGAACCAAATATGTTAGATAAAATACATACTCAAGAAAATACTTAAAAGTACATAAGTCTATCACCATAATCCCTTGCACCATCAATGTCTCTAACTACAATGATGAGGATAATATAATCAACCTCCTCGAGCTATGTGGCAGGGTTCCACTTCTACTAGAATTAGCTAGTTCACAATTGGCTATAAACAAGGGAAATACAAACAATATATTATTGGAGATGCTCAAAGAAGGAGAGAAGGTGAAAGAGAGAGATATAAGAAATCATATGGTGGGTTTTGTATATGAAATATTATTACCACCTATTCAATAGGCTTTTCTAGACATCGCATCCTTCTTTCATAAATTTTGGAAAAGTAGAGAAATGGGCAGCATAGTTGGAGAGGAGGAATTCAAAGCTCTCAAAGCTATGTCAATTGTGAAGACAAATGAAGATAGTCATGTGATTTTTCATGACATAGTTTGAGCAAGAGGGAAAAAGATTTCAGAGGAGGATGGAAACAGAATCACAAAAACTAAAAGTTTATTGGAATGTTTGAAAAATGATGAGGTATATGTTACGAAAGCAACAAGGTGGAAACACTTTCCAAAAGCCAAATGATAGGGAAATAAGCATTAAAAAAATTATAGAGATCATGTGCATATTAATAAACTATCAAAAAACATATCAGACACAAGACATAGAGAAAACACAGATTTAACGTGGGAAACCCTTCTAGGAAAAACCCACCACCCAAAACCCCAAGAAAGCTTTTGTATTATAGTAAACAAAATTTACATACAACACTCTGGATTTTCACAGGCTCAGGTTGCCTTTACAATCAACCTAATTTCATCAACACACATTCAAGCGAATTCTTGTAGCCATTAAAACACCCTACAAATTTGTTACAAAATACCACAGACAGTTATAGGCAAAATGGTCTTCCAACCGTCTATCACACACAGATGCCTTCAGTGAACATGAATAGCTTCGATCACATGGATGCTTCAGTCACTCCATCATTCATCATGTTATCTAGCACTATCACCATCATACTATCTGGCACCATGTATTTTCCTATCTTTCACCACTATACTATCCAACATGACAACACTAGCGTACTATCTGGCACTCATGGCACAAATATTTGTCACCATATAGCTCAACCACAATACAGCTCATCCTTCGCATGGTTCATCCACTGTATGACTCAACCAAAGTATGGATCATCCACCATACATTAAGAAAAAATATAAATGTCACTGTACAGTGACATACCTCCACTGTACGGTGAGACTGCACTATATGGTGCACTTCATCACTATAACAATCTCCCACTTGATGAAGTGCAGAATCACACTCTAAGTATGACTAACAAAAGTCAAGAGTATTAAGCTCCATGGAGTTTGTACACCATTTGAACTTAGTTTTGTTCATTGGCTTTGTTAATACATTTGCAACATTCTCCCAAGTATCAACCTTTTCAAGATTTACCTTTCCATCTTCGACCATGTCGCGTACAAAGTGATATTGTATGTCAATATGCTTTGTTCTAGCATGGAAAGTAGGATTTTTTGCCAAACATATTGCACTTTGACTGTTACAGAGAATTATAATTCTTCCTGGATCATAGCCAATCTCTGAACATAAACGCTTAAGCCAAATTGCCTCTTGACATGCATGAGTAGATGTCATGTACTCTGCCTCAATTGTCAAAAATGCAGTTACACTTTGTTGTTTGCTCATCCAACTAATAGCACCACCCTTCGCCATGAATACATATCCACTGGTCATGATCTTCTCCTATCAATGTCTTCGACCCAATCTGCATCAACATAACCTTGAATGCTAACAAACCTGTTAGATCTCACTGAATTACCTTGATAACATAATGCATATTCTGATGTACCCTTCAAATATTATAGAACTCTTTTCATAGCATCCCAATGTGACTTGCCTGGATTTGACATAAACTGACTCAATACTCCCACTACTTGTGCAATGTTTGGTCTCGTACTGACCATTGCATACATAAGGCTTCCAACAACCCTTGCATAAGGTACTTGCTTCATCACTTCAATTTGATTAGGAGTTTTTGGACTGTCATTGACCGATAGCTTTGTTCCATGTAACACTAGAACTACCTATTGCTTGCAGTCATTCATATTAAACTGCTCCAGAACATTGGTAATATATTTTCTTTGGCTAAGCCAAAGTTTTCTGCCTACCTGGTCCCTTATGATTTCCATCCCCAAAAGTCAATTTTGCCGACCCTAAATTTTTCATTTCAAACTTCAGGGATAATTGAGATTTTAAAATTCTGAAATCATTTCCTTACTATTGCCTATAAACAACATATAGAGCAATAATAAGTATCTGATAACCTTTAGCTTTATAATATACATAGTGATCTGATTTAGATCTTATTAAACCCAAAGACAAAACAGATGTATCATATTTTTGGTACCACATTCTGGCTAAATGTTTCAAACCATACAAAGATTTTTTTAATTTACATAACAAATGTTCTTTACCTTTTTCTGCGAAGTACTTTGGTTAGGACATGTATATCTCTTCTTCAAGATCACCATGAAGAAATGTTGTCATCACATCCATCTGCTCAATTTCAAAGTCATGTGCCACTGCAAGTGACAACAAAAATTTGATAGATATTAGCTTAGCTACAGGAGAAAATATTTCTCCTTAATCAATCCCTTCTTTCTGAGAATACCCCTTCGCAACCAATCTTTCCTTGTACTTGTGAATCCTTCTATCTAGACCGTACTTCTTCTTAAAGACTCATTTACATCCTATGGGTTTGCTCCCATTAGGAAAAGGTATTAGATCCCAGGTTTTATTCTTTTCCAAAGATTTCATTTCATCCTTCATGGTTGACAACTAGAATTCTAAATCTGGCATATTAATTTCTTCTTTGACAATCCTAGGCTCATCAACATTTGTTAGCAAAGCATAGGCACAATTAATATTCAACATGGAATAATTAAATCTCTATGGTGAACAACTATACCTATCAAATTGTCACCTCTCCTGAGTAGATCTCCTCACTTCTTGTGGTAAAACTTCCTGAGGTCCATCATGAGGTTCATTATGAGTTTCAAGATCATATTCTTCTTTACTTGTATGATCACTCAAGCTCTCCTTGTTCTCATTCTTAGGTATTTCTAGATTCTCATTCTTAGCTTCATTTGGAGTGTGAAATACCTCTAGTCTAGAAGCTAAAGGGATTTGAATTGCTTCCTTTCTCTTCCCAACTTTCTCTAGCTTGTCAAGTGAGTTAGGTTTCATTTCATGAAAGATAACACTCCTGCTATACAAGACCTTTTCAGTGAGAGGGTTCCACAATTTGTTTCCCTTCACATCAATACCATACCTGATGAAGATACACTTCACAACTTTGTTATCCAACTTTGATAATCTCACTTCAGGTACATGAGCGTACATCTCACAGCTAAAAATATGCAAATATCTTAATGAGGGCTTCTTACCAGACCATGCTTCCATAGGAATCTTGTCAATTAGCGCTACCATAGGAGATAGTTGAACAAGAAACATGTTGTTGCCACTACTTCAGCCCAAAACTTTTGTTCTAGACCAGCACCTCCCAACATGCTCCTTGCTCTCTCCATCAATGACTGATTCATCATTTTTGCTGCTCCATTTTGTTGCCAAGTATAAGGTGTTGTCTTATGCCTCTTGATGTCATGATCAACACAAAATTTGTCAAAATCTGTATTGCAAAATTCTACACCGTTATTTGTCCTTAGGCATTTAATCTTTCTTCCAATTTAATTTTCAACAAGGCTTTTAAATTCCTTAAACCAATTGAACACTTCTAATTTTTTCTTTAAAAAAAAAAACAAATGTTCTTCTTGAATAATCATCAACAAACAATACATAATATATTGAATTAGACAGAGAGGGAACATCCATAGGACCAAACACATTAGAATGAAAATAGTCCAACAAATTAGAAGATTTTTGAGAACTAGAATAAAACTGAACATGGTTTTGTTTTCCATAGATGCAATGTTCACAGAAATCAAATTCAAGGTTACAATCAAACAACCCTTCAACCAATTTTTTCTTCTTCAAGGTTTTTAAACCTTTCTTGCCAATGTGGCCAAGCTTATGATGCCAAAGCATTGTTTTCTCTGCAAGAAGTTTAACTTCCATAGAATTTGCACCATGGGTTGTGTCATTACTTCTACTAGACCTTATAGAGATATTATCACAACACATAGATTTGGCATCTAACTTATATAGTGTTCCAATGCATTCACCCTTAGCTAAAACAATAGAACACCTAGTCATCTTGCAACCACCATGGACAAATGTTACCTAAACTCTATCATCATTCAACTTGCTAACAGACAGTAAGTTTTGAGCCAGACCAGGTATGTGAAACACTCCATCAATTCCCTTTACTCTATCATATGGAAACTAAATTCTGATTCTTCCTCTACCAATGATTTTCAGTGAGGAATTGCTCACCAAAAATACCTTTCCACCATTGTACGGTTCATATTTTGAGAACCATTCTTTATGATATTTCATGTGGAATGATGCTTCTGAATCCACCAACCATACATCATCAGACGCACGCACTACCAAGGCTACTAAAAAGGCATCAACATCACTTTGAGAAGATTCAGTGTCAGACGTAAATTTCTTCTTCTTCTTTTTCTCCTCCTTACAATCCTTTCGAATATGACCTTTCTGTGGGAAATTCCAACACTTCACCTTGGACTTCTTTCCAAGAGCGGTAGATCACTCCTGAAACTTCAACTTTGTGTCCTTTTTCTTATTCTTTTCCTTAGATCTTCCTTTGACACTCAGGGCTTCTTTGGCTACCTCAAAGGACTTCTTTCACATCTCCTCTGACAGAAGTGCAACAACTACTTCATCCATTTTCAACTTGGTAGTCGTACTTCTGATGGTCATTACCAAATGATCTCATGAATCAGGCAATGAGCATAATAGTAACATCCATCGATCTTCTTCATTAATAGACACACCAACAGATGTGAATTGTGCAATCACCATATTAAATGAGTTTAGGTGATCTGCCAGAGCCGTTCCTCCATCCATCTTCAAGGAGTATAGTTTCTTTCTCAGGAAAATCTTGTTTACTAAGGATTTTCCCTAATAAATGTCTCCTAATTTTTTCCACAAAGAATGTGCAATTTTCTCTTCATGGACATTCATTAAAACTGAGTCTACAAGACTCAATCTTATCAATCCTTTGGGCTTTTGATCCATTATTTCCCAATCTTCCTATTTCATGCCTGAAGGCTTAATAACCGACATGACACTCCATAGGTCTCGATCAACTAGAAATTCTTCTACTTTACGTTTCCACAACTCAAAGTTCATGCCATTGAACTTTTCAATGTTCGCTCATCTTGATGTACTCACCATCTCAATTTACAAACAAAAAACTTGCAAACTCCCACTGAAACCAAATTGGCACAAAAAATCAAATCCTATTTGACAAGGATAACACAACTGGTCAGGCTCTGGTACCACTTGTTAGGAAAGCAACAGTGCAAAAACACTTTCTAAATGCCAAATGATAGGGAAATAAGCATAAACAAAATTATAGAGATGTGCTGATTAATAAACTATCAAAAAATGTATCAGACACAAGACACAAAGAAAACACAGATTTAATGTGGGAAACCCTTCCAGGAAAAACCCAACACCCAAAACCTCAAGCAAACTTTTGTATTACAATAAACAAAATTTCCATACAACACTCTAGATTTTCATAGGCTCAAACTTCCTTTACAATCAACTTGATTTCATCAACACACATTCAAACAAATTCTTGTAGCCATTAAACACCCTACAAATTCATTATTGAATACCACAAGCGGTTACATGAAAAATGGTTTTCCAACAGTTTGTCACACATGGATTCCTTTGGTGAATGTGAACAACTTCAATCACATGGATTTTTCAATTACTCCATCATTCATCATACTGTCTGGCGCCATCACCATTGTATTGTCTAGCACCACGTACTATCTCGTCTGTCACCACTATACTATCTAGCACCATGAAACCACCATACTGTCTGACACTTATGGCACAAATATCTATCACCGTATGGCTCAACCATAGTATGGCTCATCCACCATATGACTCAACCAAAGTACAAATCATTCATCATATGGCTCAACCAAAGTATGGCTCAGCCATTGTACATTAAGAAAAAATATAAATGTCACTGTATGGTGACATACCTCCATCGTACGGTGAGATTGCATTGTATGGTGCACTTCATCACCGTAATAGTATACCATACTTTCAATGCCTTTATCAAATGTTATGAAAATACAATTGTTTTCACAATCATAATGATGTTTATGTGCAGAAACTCAAAAAAATTGAGAGGGATTCATTTAACAGAAGAATTTGAGTAGTCTCCAATTGAAATTAATTGTCATCATCTTAATTGCATGAGGAATTCTTTGAGAGCACTACTTTATAGAGGATCATGGATAACATTTAGGGAGAAATATAAAAAACCATTTGAACTACTTGGATGCCTTAGAATTGATGGCGATGTTCCTGATTTACCAATGTAGTTTGAGAAACTTGAGCATCTCGTCTATTAAAGTGGACCAATGACCCAAGGCATGAATTTGTACAAGGTAAGATCTACAGAGCATATTTATTATTATTTTAATTATATTTTAATACTTTATATAATAACACACTTATACGACTTCTTCATAATTATTGTGCAAAACATGTAGTTTCCTCCAAGCCTGCACTACATGTACATTTAGAACTATTCTGCAAGTAGAGTTGCATATTCCAAAATTCCTCCCAAAGTTCCTCCAGCTTCTTCACTTGTATAATTAGAGTTATCTAATTTCAAAAATGTGCAAAGGTTTCCAAATGGAGCGGATAAGCTAACAAAGTTAGAGAGATTAACTTTATTGGTGTGCAATGAGTTAAGGCAACTTCCTTCCAAATTGGGAGATCTTAGCAATCTTAAAGAGATGGGATTAAGTGTTTGCAATGAATTGAAAGAGTTGCCTTCAAACTTTGGGCAACTGAGAAATTTTAAAACTTTGAGAATAATAATAAAGGTGAAGAAAACATAAATAAACTTAAGAGAAAAGAATAGCAGCACAAAAAAATTGAAAGAGAAAGATATCATTTTATTAATCTGACTACAACAACACATTATAGTGGCTCTCTCTATATATAGAGGCTTCCAACACCTATATGTTGGCAGAAATTTCCTGAATTCATGTTGAAAACAAACTAACTTCCTTATACATCATAGAGGACCTGGTATTATTTTGACAGCACTAAGAGTCAATGGCTGGGAAATATGACAAACTGGCAGTTTTGTTATAACTGACCAATGATGTGGAGATAGTAAGGTGGAATTATTCCAACACCTTCCCTTAATTTCTAACACTAATGCATCTTTAAGTGGGAGAAATTATTACAAGAATGAATTCAAACATCAACCTCTTTGAGATATAACAAGGTTCTAAACTTGAGAAATTTGATAGTAGATAATGCTTTGGTAAATATATCTACAATTTGATATGCAATGCCATAGAAGTGTAGGTCCACTACTTTACTCTCCATTAAGTCATGAATGAAGTGATGATGAACTTCAATGTGTTTGGACCTAGCATGGTATACAGGATTCTTCATGAGCTTAATGGTACGTTGGTTGCCACAAAATATGGTGGTTGGATGAGCTTGTTGATGATGTGTCTCTTGAAGTAGACTTCTAATCCATAGAGCTTCTTGAGATGCCTTTGACACGCCAATATATTCTACCTCTATTGATGAAAGTGACACTATTGATTGCTTCTTGTTGCTCCAAGAAATTGGTCAGAATCCAAGATGAAAGATGTATCCTAAAGTTGATTTTCTATCATCAATATCTCCTACATAATCATAATCTGTATAACCTACTAAAGTAGGTTTTCCTTCATGTTTGTACTAAATTCCAAGCTTGGAAGTGTCTTTGATGTACTTCAAAATCCTCTTAGTAGCTTTCCAGTGATCATAATGTAGCTTTGCCATGTACCTAGATACAATTTTTGCATAAACCCATATTAGGTTTCCTCAAGCTAGGAATACCTCTTACTTTTTTCTTCTTGCTTATCTTGAATAGATTATGAAATTTTACATGACATAATCTTTTGTGCCATAACTAGCTTTCTTCTACTTGAGCAATAAAACATGAACTTTTGTTGAGATCTAGGTAGAATAGATTACCTTTTATTTGTTTTCCAAACCCAACTAGATTTTATTTTTCATCTAGTAGTTTGGCATTCCCATTCATGAATTCTACCTTGAATCCAATGTTATTCAACTATGTCACACTCAATAGATTATGCTTTAGTCCTTCAACCTAGTAAGCATTGTCACATCTAAGTTTATTGGTTAGTGAGATACAACCTTTTCCCTTTAAACAACAAGGTTCATTGTTTCCAAATCTCACACTACCACCATCATAATGTTCCATGTGTTCAAACTTTGTTTTATCACCAGTCAGATGATTGAGCAACCACTATCAATAATCCATGTATCATTTTTGCTAACATGAGAGATAAGTGTCATTTTATCTCCTTCATCATCAGATTCATCTTTTAGAGCAATATATACCATTTTATCATCTTCACTACTATCTGAACCTTTAGCTATGAAACAAGATTTCTTACCTTTGTCCTTGTAGTCTTTATAGTTTTCAAAATCTTTGAAATCCTTTTTGCCTATGAACTTGTTATGCTTCTTTTTATCTTTGTCTTCTCTATTTGGGCACCTTGTAGCAATGTGTCCAACTTCTTCATAAGAGAAATAGATTAAAGGAGTTTATCTTTATACTTTCCTTTGCCTTTGGGATACCTTCTTGCAAGTAATGCTTCAATGGCTTCAAGATCACTATCATAACTATCTTCCTCTTTACTTTTTGATTGTTTGCTTTTAGACTTTTTAGCTTTCTTATTGAGTGATACCTTGGCTTGAAATGTAGACTCAAGTTTTCTAGAACTAGGAATATAATTATCATAGCTATCTAGTTCAATTGTTGTCAACCTTCCAACTAGAGCATCCAAAGTTATATTATTTTCTAGATCACATCTCATCTCTTAAATATTAGACACTCTAATTGCATAGATAGGAAGAAGGGTTTTGAGTACCTTGCTTACCACTATTACATCTTCAATTGTTCCTCTAGAGGCTTTTATAGCACTAACACTGGCTTTGATTCTATCAACATATTTTGCAATGTTTTCATCTCCTCTCATTTTCATCTGATTAAACTGAACTCTTAAGATTTTGGCCTTGGCTAAGATTTTGGCCTTGGCTCTTTTTACATTATCATCACCTCCATAGATATCCTTCCATTTGGTCCACATTTCATGAGTAGTAGAACATCCTTTGACTTCATCAAATTCAACACATCCTTTGACTTCATCAAATTCAGCATAGTTAAGAGCTAATGCTATATCAATCATCATGATATTATGATTTTTCTTTTCAACAATTTCTTCAATAGACATTGTGCTAGTAGGATTTGTGTAAGCATCATTTAGGAATTTCAAGCTTGAACCATTGATGGTTTCCATATGCATCTTCATAAGTTCCTACAATGTTGCAAAGTTGTCTCTATTCAACTTGGGAATCTCTCTTCTATAAGACATCCTGATCTTTAGCTAAGGTCCTTGAAACCTTATCTGCAAGAACCAAGAAGCTCTGATACCAGTTGTTGGAAATATAAGAGGAGTAACTAAGAGGGGAGTAGTGAATTAGTTATTGCAAAAATAAATCCCAGATCCCTTATATGTCAATACAAATAAAAACTATGTGTAAATTATATTCTGTTGTTACTCGGCAAATATATAGGCACTCGATTTGCACTAACAAATGTTGTAACTCAATAAACACTGAAATAACTCAACAAATGCTTATAATGAAAATCTTAAGATATTATCTATGATTAATCTTACTTTAACTTAGTTTCATACATAAAAGAAATAGCATGAACACAATTGACACCAAGACTTAACATGGAAACCCAATTTGGGAAAAATACCAATTGCAAGTAGTTATTGATTTTCACTCTTCTAAAGTGAGCCTTGTTAGGAGCCAACCCTATTAACAATTACAAAACACAGTGTTAGGTGTGACCCTTTTAGAGGATTTAATCACCCTATTAGGAGTGGCCTTTTTAGAGGTCTTTAGAAAATTCAATCTACAAATGCCACCTAGTCAAAGGATTTACAAATAGCTATTAAGCCAACTCTGTTAAGAGATTTAGATCACTACTACAATGGTTAGAGAGTAACAATGAGATGACTTGATTTTTAATGTAACTAAATTTCTAATTACAAATCTCAATTCTGGCTTGTATACTAGATCCTTCTTGATCAAATGTATCTCTATAGCTCAATAAGGATATTCTATTTATCCTTCTAATTCCCTTCCTCTAAGCATCATCAAATCTTCAATTATGTTCCACACATTCAATCCTCAAATTAACCTTATATTTATGTCTTACACATTGTCAAGTTAGCTTGAATACAACTTAGAATAATTAATATGCATCTTCTCAGTCAGCTAGAACCAACTAATAAATCAATTCAACTCAATATGCCAAAACAAGAAAATCCTTTGTTAGCTGACCCTGCTTGGTAGATACTAACTCAAAGAGATTTTCCTACGTTAACCAAGTAAACTCAGTTAACACTACATATTCACAAAGTTCCTTTGGTAACCAAATGAGCTTGGTTAGCATTGGTTCCATCCAACATTTCCTCCATTAACCAAGTGAGATCGGTTGACACTCAACTTCTGCAAACTTTCCTTTGTTGCCCGAGTGAACTCAGTAGACATTGTCTTCTAAACTAAGCAAACTCTAGAATGCTTGACAAACACAAGAAATTCTCTTCAATGCCCGAGTAAGTTTTGAATACACTAACTAGAAATGATATGACATTTTGTATAACATCAAAGTCAATACATAATTAATCAGTTGTTACCAACAACCAGAAGGTAAGCTTCCAGAAACAAAATAAAATAAAAATGCAAAAGGAAGAATGATTTGTTCTTCAAATCTACTCCTTATACATCATATCATTGCTCCACACTGAACATTATAAATGACACCACTTAAAAGCACACAAATTGCATCATAAAAATACACACACTAGCCACCTCAAGATCAAAGAAATCTTGAAATCAAGATTCACAATTCTCAAATCAAAGTCTAAGAAGGATGTACAAAACCAATAAAATAAAAGTGAACAAGAGTCACAAAAGATAGGTCACATAAGAAATCAATGGCTAGGTGGTCACAAGAAATGTTTTCAAGCTAGCCTCTCATCACATCAAAGTTCATGAAAAATGAACATAATCAAATGAAAACCCAACTCACATAAAGCACAATGACTCTCACTAGTCACCAAGAAAGGGTAGATTTTTAATGACACCTTGTGTCCAAGGATCGCTATGAACATAACCAAACTTCTCATGCAATTTATCTTGATAATCACATATTTCTAAATGCATAATGGAACATACAATACTTTTGCAAACAAAATCCATGCTCTACCTACTTATCATACTAGGTTACTCAATCAACCACATGAATCTGGCATATATAAAAATAATAATTCTTACACCATATGTGCATTACATTCTATTTACACAGTAAAAGACATTTTTATTTTCTATCACAAGCCAAGTCTTGATTTGGTAGACTCTCATAGCCCAGTGCAAAAGTCAACCATCTTTTGATTGTCTTAATAACTAATAGAAATTCACACCCTTCTTGCATCACATATGCAAAGAAATAAATACAACAAGTATAATACACCAATATGCTTATTATACCATCACATAATTGGAATCAAAATATAGTCATAACCATATGAGATACGCAAATTACCAAGGCCATTCCATAAAATTTCCATTTTGAAAATCTTTAAAAGAATGCAGTGTCAACTCAAAATCATGATATGCATAACGAGTATCCTATCCTTCTATGTCAAAGTAATCATAACTAGAAGACACACCATGCAACCCATGTCATCAATTCATATAACACAAATTAAGCTAGTCGACTTATAGTCGTGTGTCTAGCATAGTAAACTCAAGGCCTGAGTGTGGAACCTAGTATCTAATACCATATGTAAAGATTGCTCCTACAAAACCAATGCCACATCAACAATCCCCATAAGATGCGAAAGTCAAGGAGAGTCAAATTCATTTAAATATTGACCAGTCAATATTAGTTGATTAATTATCATTAATTTAACAGAAATGATACATATTTCTATATGCTCAAATCTAAAAGAAACCATAACTCAGTTACCTGGATGTTAGAGTCGGGTTGTCATTGCACCTAAAGGTTTATTTGCTAATGCCTGATACAACCACTAAACTTATAATACATAGGAGGTAGTTAAGCCCTTGTCACAAATCGCAAGGGGAGTGGTAAACAAATTTCTAACAATATCCTCCTTGACGTTACTTGAGGGTTTGAGGATTTGAACTTGTGACCAAGCTTTGATGCCACTTGTTAGATTGGGGTTGTCATTAAACCAAAAGATTGAGCTATTGTGTAGATAGCTCCAACATGTATATTATCATAATGGATGCTTGCTATGTCATTGAAATAGGTGATTCAAGTTTCAATGCCTTCATTATCTACTACACTAAAATTGAACACTTGGCCAGGTTTATTATCCCTGATGTAATGGTGCATATCTTTCTTCGTAGTTACACAAACCTTTATATGCCACCTTGTTTGATATGGATTTAAATCTTTAATAGGTATCAATATGGTGGGTATTTCATTGTTTATCTTATGGCTCGCTATACCCAGGAGTCTAGTTGCCTTGTATATGGTTGTTGTTGCCGGAGGGACTCCTATTGTTGATTTTGATGATGTAGCAACTGGCATGTGTACAACTTTCTTATCATCACAATCTGCATCTAAAGCAATTGGACTCCCAATAGTCACATGTTCTGTGTGAGCAATCTCTAGATCCATTATTATGATCCACCTACATATTTAGATGTAAGAGTTTTTAAGTTAGAGAGTTGTAAACACAATAAAATAGCTTTGTTAAAAATAGGGTACAATTATGCACTCACTGCATTTTGGTTGATTTCGAACAGCTATATTCTACTAAATGCACAATCGTTCCAACTCTGATTTCCTCAGACAATATATATTTGTTATATTTCTTTGGCAGTATTGCACAATATTTGTGAATTTCATTAGATATGTATAACCTATATTGCAAAGTACCTTCAAGCTCATCTCCAATTTGTTCAATTGAGAATACTTGTACTGTTGGTGCCATAGTTGCATTACCATTATACAATAATTTCATAGCACCTACTATTAATGGATCCATTATTTGAAACACTCTTGGTATATCTGCAAAAGTTTGAGTTATGGTATTTTCTTAATTAAATATAATTTTGGGAGAACTTTCGAGCAATCACAAGTAGAATATAACATAGACTTAAACAATCAACATTGCTAACAACTCCTCTAGAACAACTAATGTTAATGGCCTCACAATTTGGAATGCTCTTGGTATTTATGTGAATTCCAAAGTTATAACCTACGTTTGAGTACATATAACTCTAGGAAAACTTTACATCATTTATTGTTGGAGCTTCACTCTAAATAATCAACATTGTTAACACTTGTTTATCCCACTATTGAAGACATGTTTCTCATATGATGAATTTCTATTTGATATCTAACAATACTATATTGATGATCTATATTTTAGTTTAGATATAATGATCTCACTATTAGTGAGATCAAGTTAGAACATAAGATATAATACATTTGTTTCTCATATTTTAGAAAAGATCTCCATTTATTGAAGAAATTATATAGAAATCAAAAGGCTTGAATATCAATATTAAAAGATATTAATTTCACCATTTAGTTTTTGAAGACTAAAAAAGAAGAAGGAATTGTATGGGATATTTACTTTTTGTTGCATATGGAAATATTATTTGTCAAAGTATAAGCTCACATTTCTACTTTAAAAGGAACCCTAACACTATCATCACCAGTAAGTTTATTGGTCTTCTGAAAACTAAGGTAAGAGGTAAGTATCATTTAAAATTTGATTTGAAGGTAAGTGGTTCTTTTAAAATGCATTTATTTCATTATTAAAGTATAAATGGATTATTCATGTGCTTAATTTCTTAATATGATTAAGATTGGTTTTTGTAATAACAATTCAATATAGGAACACTATGTATAGTTGACAAAGTTTATATCATAGCACAAGTGGAGATTTGCATATAAGGTCATGCGATTAACATGATGTTTGTACAATGTCGAGGAAAATTATATAAGATCATGCGATAAACATGTTGTCCGTACAATGTAGAGTAAAATCATATAACATCATGTCATTAACATGATGTCTATACAATGTGGAGGAGTAAAATTATATAAGATCATGCAGTTAACATGTTGTTTGTACAATGTAGAGTAAAACTATATAAGATCATGTGATTAACATGATGTCTATACAATGTGGAGTAAAACTATGGACACATTAATAGTACAGTAAAGTTAACACCTTGAGTAAGACCTGGAGGTACAAGAATACAATGATTATGGTTTCCATACTTTATTCAAGGAGTTTAAGAATGATTTCCTTAGATAGTCTACCACATTTACTCCATAGATTTTTGCATAGTATGCCTCTTTAGCATGAGCATAAAACTGATTCATTACAGTGGTAGTCATGTGACATTTTTCCTTTGCATCTTGGAAAATTAACAAGTCATGTTCTTCCATGTGTTCAAAATTCTCACTCTCCTTTTTTAATTTCTCTACAACATTTGTACAAGTTTCGATGACTTCGGTGCTAAGATCCTCGATAGTTATTTTGATAAATACAAGAGATTCAACCGGTGTAGAGCCAGTTGAGCTTTGTGGTGATGTAGTAGGGTTGGAGAACGTAGATAGATTGTTAGATGCGGATCCCAAAATGGTGACCACATCATTACTATCCTGATTGAGTGCCATATTTTTTCCTGACATAGAAATTCATAGTGAATATTAATTCTAATAATAGTCTCATGAATTTCCCAATGTTCACTATTTCTAATAAAAGTATGGTCTAATAAAACATATTATTCAACACCAACCCTAACATCATTTGGTGAATCATAAGCATAGGGTAAAAGAATAGATCTGTGTCACTGTTTGTGATACAAAAACTTGTTTTGGTCAAATCTCATTTCTCTATCAAAACTCAATTTTTTTCAAAAACTAAAAATACCCTTTTATAGATCTCAGATTCAATATCATCATTATATAAATTTTTGAGTATTTTGATTAGTTGTAATATGTTATAATCTCAAAATGTTATAAGTCGATATTTCAACATTTCAGAAGATGATCTCTCAAAAAATGAAAAAAAATAGTAAATCATATCAAAAAAATAAAAAAATAATATTTATCACTAGAGGAAAGAATTCTCTTGGCGAATATGTAATTTTTTTTCAAGAAGGTATAGATTTGATATGGAAGTTTTGACAGGAGGAAAAAACTATTGGATTCTGACAAGGTCAAACTTGAGTACTTATAACAAAGAAAATATACATAAAAAATAATTATTTCTTTTTTTGTTCACTAGCTATACATGTCATCTATAAAATATTTCAAATCAGAACAAAAAAAGATGATTTGCACATACTTGTTTGATGGGAACTACATCCTATATTTTTTACAGTTTAAAAAGGGACTTCAAAATAAAATAAAATGAATAAATTCTTAGTCAAAAAAATTATAAAAATTATAGGCATAAAACTCATACAATTCTACACATTTCATCAATTTACATCATCTTCATATTTTAAACACAAATACCATTTTTTTTGTCATTAATGTTGAACTATCACATTTTGATATCACGTTTCTTTATAAAGGTGACACAGGTTTGTGCTTTTACCCCACAATTCTATCCCTAATTGGACAATAATTGTAAACCTAACCACTAATATCATTTACAAACCTTGCACTCATCATAGGGGAAACCCTAAATCTAATTATACTGTCATCAAGTGAAACATAAGTTGGAGAAAAACATAAGTATAAATCTCAAAATACAGATACTTCATTTTAAAATTGGAAAGTAGTATTTTTGGTTTCTTCTTTTTAAACAAGAAAGCTTCTACTATTTATGCCAAACCAATAAAACATTCTCAATGAAACTGTATCATTTCCCTCATGAGATCTTAGTACACTAAATCGAGAGAATATTTAATCTTCTATGAGGCACTTATCAATTTTTTACCTTCCTAGACTCATTTTAACTTTCCCATCAACAATGCTTTTAACATAAGGCAAGCAAGTAAATGACTAGTATAGATCTACTTACACAAAGAAAATATAAAGTATTACCCTTTTGACAACTTTATGAAAGAAGATTTAATAATTTAAAATGGAAGGAATTCTTAATTTTTTTATTATTGTAAACAAAGTCATAAAAATTCATATTAAAATCCATTCAGCTGAAATATAGATCAAAACATAGAAAATGAGAAACATGTGAGGAAAGCATTTGAAGGAAGAATTATTGGGGAAAAGCAAAGAAATGGAATGAGACAGAGATATATTAGGAAAAAATATTATATCATTTTTTCTAGACATTACAAAATGTAAGCAAGACTCATTTACATATACTTATTTACATATAATGTACTTGTGTTAACTATAAAATGAAGACAACTTATCATAGTGTGACAACCTAATGTTAAGAATTATTTACAAAAGATAATTACATATCAGAATCCCTTACCTTGTACTTAGAAGCATTGGACCTAGGTGCGGGTCTAGACCTAGTCATGTAATGGGTCAAGCTATCCTAATTAGTTTATTTTTTCTTTATTTGTACCATTTTAATCTATCTTGCAACTCATCATTCACACATGCATTCAATCAAGAAACAACTTATATATAAACATCACTATTATACCTAGTAGTTGTATGTTCAAAATCTGTGTCTTATACAAGCAATGGCATGATGAGCATTGAAGTAGAAAAATATACCAAGTTCATAGCGTCTTCTAACATATCCATTTTTAGATGGAGAGTAGGGTCTATAATTAGTAGTAAGAGAACCTTATATAGGGCGAATCCTATTCTTGCAGTAAATATGGCTTATACTGGATAGACATAATTAACACTCGTTACTTTATACTCTTCAATCACAAGTTTTTTGTCATGGAGCTTTAAAATAGGCTCTCTTTTACTATAATTATATGATTCAATTCTTCGAATGAAAAAATATTTGTATAGTTGATTACAAGGTACAACTTACATTTGAAGACTCATAACTAAAACCAGAATAACAAAGTTAGAGATCAAAGTAGCAGGGATAATTTTTTTTATAAAAATCTCCAAGAAACAAACAAATTCTAATAGATCATAAAAAAAATTATGACATAACTCTAACAAATTTGATTAAACTATTAAACTATCTTATAGAAGTGGCATCTTGGATGTACATTCCAAAAAAAATGACCTAAAAAAAACTTACAAAAGGGAGTAGTAAAGGAGAGCCTATCCTTTTAGCAGTCAAATTAGTAGCAGACGGTCTTGCATTTTTAAATTTAAATCATCTTGTAAACATAATCAATGATAATAATAAACCATCTCAATAGCACCACTTTTCAAAATAGCTTAATTGAAATTAAATTAAGCAAAAACAACAGTAATAAAGCTAAAATTAATGTAGTTCAATAAAAAACTCATAAACACAATTAATGATAATAATAAACCATCTCATTATCAACACTCTCAAAAAATGGCTTAATTGAAAAATAAATTTGGCAAAAATACCAAACCAGAATGTAGTTAAATTAGAAACTCATTGCACAAACATAATAATTAAAGAGTCATCATAAAAAGCACAATGTCATAACTATTTTAAAATATACTATAAGGTTTTAAAGACTCTAGGCAAGGTTTTGAAGACACATTTTATGTCTGCCACAATCCACCATGTTTTCCTTAACAAACTATATGTATGGTCAAGAAATGAACTAAAAAAACTTGTAAAAGAAGGTACTAAAGGAGAACCTATCTTTTCAACAGTCAAATCAGTAGTAGACAACCTTGCAAAAACTTTTGTGGGAAGGGATAAAATCACAAAAGACTAAATCAAACCTAACTAACACTGGAAAATCAAAAGTAAGTAGCCATGGAGAAATCACAACTTACCTAGTGGAGCGGTATTGAGAAGTAGGTAAAGGTAGAGATTCTAGTGAATTCTTGAAGAAGATTTTGCATGCATAAGTGGAGAGGGTTGTATGTGCTTGGTCCTTTTTAACTTAGACGTTGAGGTGGTGGGATAAACAATAAGCATGTGTGTTCTTCTGCATGGCCCACTATAGAGGTTGTAATGCCCCACCAAGGGATCCAAAGAATTAACCTAGAATTTCACTAAGTTTAGTAGCATTTTTTTTTTCCATAGAAGTAAACATCACATATAACTTATGCACATTAACGGAAGCAATAGAAATGTCCATAAATAATAGATTATATTCTTTAATATCCCTTAACGTTGAATTACATACATGAATCCATCTATCACAACATCCACATGAAATAATAATGATAAGCCCAATGTTTATACATTACATTTCAAATACTCAATCATCCACTGTACATGTCACAGGGTATGACAAGCTCAAAGAATATACATACATAGAATAAGGTACATCATCCTATTCTAATCCATGATACATCAAAGTAGAGATAAACACATGATACACATGATACATCATCATAGAAA
The DNA here is from genome assembly GCA_028749045.1 of Cupressus sempervirens. Taxonomy (NCBI): domain Eukaryota; kingdom Viridiplantae; phylum Streptophyta; class Pinopsida; order Cupressales; family Cupressaceae; genus Cupressus; species Cupressus sempervirens. The sequence continues at coordinate 383,966,126 of CM053789.1, forward strand.
ACATATACATCCATCATAAAGATCAACATAATAAACTAAGTGCACGGTTCCTCCCAACCGTCAATAGCATCATTAAACCATCGTGGATCCTAGCCATCCGTCCGTGCGTAACATTCCAAATCACCGAAGAGATCATCGGTACTAACATAGTAGGAATGTCACTCCTAATAAATACAACATCATATGTAGAAGGTAATCTAACATGCAAATAAAAGCATAAGATAACATCATCTAACATATGCTAATCATCAATGAAAAAGGATACATATCCACCATCATGAAGGATGCATCAGCCACGATGTCTCATTGAATCTCAAAATGATAAGAGTGGAAAATACACTACCACCCGACCACATGGTACCTAAGTGGTCCACTCCCACCATGCTAAGGAGATAATCTCAAGTCCCAAATAGGCTATCAAAATCACATAGCACATATCTCTATAAGTATAGGAATCCTAAAAGTATACTAACTCAAAGGTTCCAAACACAAAATCTAACATCTAATCCCAGAGGCACACAATGACATGTAGGAACCTACTATGCAAGCGAGAAAGTTTCATCGCAATTATCACGTACAAGTTACCCTGGCAGTTAGCTAAACTCCACGGGTCCATACTGATTTCATGCGGCCACTAGTATCCTCTCATACTGACGAGGCATACTACGGAATGCAAGGTCACAACCATGCATCTCACTACTCCCATCCTAGCCTGTACAAGTGCTCAAGGCATGGGCGAGAACAAAATACTTATCTTTTTAGGTTCATTCAGTTAGTATTAGGTGTGGATGTTATCACTTATTAATCCAACTTACAATGAGTTACCCTAGCAGCCTCTTAGGGCCCCGGGCCCCATTGCAAGCCACTTCCCGCCACTACATGCAGATATCCTACCCTAATGCTCATGGAATCATAAATCTCAAAATCACAAAAGATAATCCATAATAAAATCATCAAATATGCATAAAAGCATCAATTCCCCATGAGAAAACATCCATAGGAAATCATGAACACAACAGCTCTCTATTGGCAACTGAAGTATCACTGATAATCAAAGTATCCAATGGATCTCAATAACCAAAATATATATCTCAATCATACTGATCGAAGACTCCAAAAATGGTTGAGTCAAACATGTCACATCATGACATCATCAAAAATAAATCCACATCTCAGTCCCATCATGGCGACTAGAAAATAATCAAGGTTAACTGATCGATGACCAAAATAATGGTTAGGTCAAGAGTCTCATGCACAAGAATCTCAACTATAACAATCAGAAATCACATCCAATACATAGAGCATTCCATCACAAACCATGGTTGGGTTTATAAAGATCGAGATTAAAACATCATCATGACATCACAACCACATAACCCCCAAGCCTCTGGTAGATGTCCTATACTGGTCAACACTAGTCAACCCAAAACCCAAAACAATAGCATAAAGAATACACAATGTAAACACATGTATTTGTTTGATAGATAAAAGTTTCTCCCCAAAACTATTAGACTCAATTTTCTAATTGATCTAATAATATTTTTTTTATATAACATTGATTGAAAATTGACACTCTCAATGAATCAAAACTTCGATTATATATTCTAATAACTAATCTTAATTAAACTGAGTTTAATTAAATTAATTATTAATATCTCTTCATAATTGACAAGCTCAATATCAATATTTTAAACCATTAAAAGAGTGATCCATTAATTTAGAACTTTATAATATTCATTTATAATTAATTATATATACATATATACTTATATACATATATATATATATATAATAACATTTAATAATTAATGATATTGCAACAAAATCGAGATTCATATCCTAATCTCATATGAAACAACATTGCAAATAAAACTTTATATAATTTAAAACCAAACTCAAATCGCAATGCGATTTTAAAATTTTGTGGCCCAATACATCCACACCGCAGGTATACTACGGATCGCAGGTACACTACGGTCGCAGGTACCCTGCAATCTCGCAGGCCTGCAGCGGGTGGGGTATATAATACCCATGCAACATCATATATATATATATATATATATATATATATATATATTTTTTTTTATTTTTTTTTTTTTAACGCGATTTTCAATAACGTTTTTTTATAAAAACGTTCCCATGCGATATGAAATACTATTAACATGAAACTCTATCGCAATTTGACATTCGATTATTATATATATATATATATATATATATATATATATA